>CM055404.1:73773457-73825735 GCA_029228625.1 Pseudolycoriella hygida
TGCAGCTAACGTCTCCCAGCTGGTTACTCCCACAGTTCTTAAGTTGGCAAAAGCAGCGTCGCTCCACCTGGACTTGGGTCGCCCTGCACTCCTTTTGCCTTCAGGTTTGGACTTCAGCATTTTTTTTGGAATACGATGTTCATTCATTCGTTGTACGTGACCGAGCCAACGTAGTCTATTTATTTTTGTTGTTCTGACTATGTCGGGCTCTCCAAAAAGCTCTATGAGCTCGTGATTATATCGTCTGCGCCATCGGTTCAGTTGTCGGTCAAATACTGGTCCAAATATTGTACGCAGTACCTTTCGCTCGAACGTATGCAGAGATTGTTCATTTTTCTGTGTCAAGCACCACGACTCCGAACCGTACGTAACTACCGGTCTGATCACAATTTTATAAAGTGCGCATTTTGAATTTCGGCTTACTAACTTGGACTTTAGAATTTTCAGCAGGCTGTAATAACTCCGGTTGCCCAAAGTTACTCGCCTTTTTATTTCGTCCGCAATTTCGTTGTTTATGTTCAGCTCTGATCCAAGGTATACGAACTTATTGACCATTTTGAATGTGTGTGTGTCGATCGTTACGTTATCTTCCCGATATCGATTCGTAGGTGGGATGATCATGTATTCCGTTTTTCCGTCATTGACCTTCAACCCAAGGTCGTTACCTTTCCTCTCCAAGGCCATAAACTTATCTTTAACAACATCCATAGTTCGGCCAATAATGTCCAGGTCATCTGCAAAACCAAGCAACTGACTGGACTTGGAGAAAATGGTGCCGCTGGAGTCTATGTCCATGGTTTGAACAGCTGCTGCGAGTGTTAAATTGAAAAGCAGCGTTGCAAGAGGATCTCCTTGACGTAGGCCTTCCTCAATGTCGAAAGTCTCTGACATTTGATTGCGGATCCTTACTCGGCTGTTAGCTCCGTTTAGTGTTAGCTTCGTTAGCGAGATCAGTTTGTTGGGAATTCCGAACTCCTCCATGACTCTCCATAGCTTACTTCTTCTAGCACTGTCATAGGCTACCTTGAAGTCAACGAACAAATGGTGTGTTTCAATGTTGTACTCCTTGCACTTCTCCAAGATCTGTCTGATATTAAACAGCTGGTCCGATGTTGAACGACCTACACGAAAATCACTTTGGTATTCACCTATCGTAGATTCCGTGTATGGATGAAGGCGCTGATATAGAATATTTGCAAATATCTTGTAAGCAATATTCAGCAGAGCGATTCCTCGAAAATTGCCACACTCCAATTTGTCACCTTTTTTGTATATGGGACAAAGTATGCTGGTCTTCCAATCTTCCGGTAACTCCTCGTCATTCCAGATGCGTATGATGAGCTCGTGCATCTCCATACATAGCGCGTTGCCGCCGTTCTTGAAAAGTTCACCGGGTTCCCCGGGGCTTTGAAATTTTTGAGCTTTAAAATTTCAGCTTCAACTTCTTGC
Source organism: Pseudolycoriella hygida (assembly GCA_029228625.1). Classification (NCBI taxonomy): domain Eukaryota; kingdom Metazoa; phylum Arthropoda; class Insecta; order Diptera; family Sciaridae; genus Pseudolycoriella; species Pseudolycoriella hygida. The sequence goes on from CM055404.1 coordinate 73,774,907, forward strand.
ATCGTTGGTTCTTCTATGTATGGTAGCGCAGTCTGAAATGGCAATTCGTCGTTTAAGAGCGCCTTATTTCAAAACGCAATGTGAATGTTCGGTCATTTGAATTTAATTCGTATGTTCGACTTGCTTGTGATTTATCGAGCAATTATCCGATAATTAATATTTTGAATATAAAACGAGTCATTTGCAGTTAATTCTCAAGTTTATTACGAAAAGTTTGAAAAGTAACAAGTCTACGACATGCATTTCGACGATTCAGATACACCCTTTTCTAGCTAATTTTTTCGGGATTTACTTTTCAATTTAAATTGATATTTTACCGAATACCCGCACCTTCCTACTGGCTGAGTCCAGGCGCTCAGATGCAAAAAATTTTTTCTTTAAATTGTAGGGAATTGCTTTATCTTTCGATAAAAAAAATTTAAAAATCGGAAAAGATTTACTCGAGTAATGTACAAAAAACACGTATGGCCCGCTTTCAGAGCCCTAGCTAAGTCCAAGGGATCAAGATCAAAAAATTTTCGGCTATATGTTCAAACAAAAAAAAGTTTTTTGAAAATCGGAAAAGATTTACTCGATTTATACACAAAAAGCACTTAAACGGCCCTAGCTCGGTGGCCCTTGGGTTCAATCCCATAAAAGCCTTTTCGATTAGATACCTTTCAGAAAAAAAAAGATTTTGAAAATCGGTCAAGTTTTAGTCGTGTTGACAGACAGACGGACGGACAGCTGAAGTTGAGGATAAAGCTAGGTTAATAGCCTCTAGGACAGTCATCCCGGAAAAATCTCAAAGCCCTATGGGTAGTACCTCCTCAAATGCCAAGGCTCTCAATCTAATGAGTTTGAGTAGAAGATCTGAAGTGAAAAAGACCTATAGGAAAAATAGGAATGGGTCGGCCAAAAGAAAGTCAGAGGCAACTAAGGCTACTAACAATATGGCAGGGTCATTAACTGCCGTGTTATCGAAAGTCACGGTGTCCCAGGAAGGGAAGCTGGCAAATAGCAGTACACCAAAGACTATTTATAAAAGGGGCCGTAGTCCAGGAGATCCATTAAGCCTAGGACAACCTGGGAAATGGACCAAAACTCGGACGCCTCCAACAACAGGACCTTGTCCTCCCCCTATGGGTACCGCTGGAAAGGCTAGTCCTCAGCAAAACTATGCGACCTGTGCAAGGCAGACGCTTAACCTTAAGGTGTGTCTTACCAATCGTCCCCCCACCAGCAGAGACGTAAACGCGATTAAGACTCATCTAAATAATGAAATTGAGCAAAACATCTTAAACGGTACGTACGCCCCGATCTTCAATGATAGCTATTCGGGCAAGGATGGGCTATACACGGTATGCTCGGACTCAGCCTGTGCAGACTGGCTGAGAAATATGGCTGAAAAGGGTGTCCCAGGTATTAACTCTAGCCTGAAGGTCCTTAATCGCAACGATCCTCCACCAGTTCTAGCAACGCAGGATCAGGTCAGAGTGGTTGTCAGTCTACCCACTCGTATGACCAACGAGTTCATCCTTAATGCAATGGCGAAGCTCAACCCGAACCTAAATACAGAGAAATGGCGCATTCAAAGGTGCCACCAAATCGACATTATTCATGCGAATGGACAAGACATCCTTCAAAATCATAGAAGAACAGGGTGACCAGATAAACTGGATATTGGGTAAGGTGGAAGTAAGCATCGAAAGGAACAATGCAAAACCCAAAAATGGGAACTTTTCCACGAAGGTGTTTACTCCCTCAAATGCTGGAAATCCCAACAAGGGGAAATGTAAGTCCTCACCATCTTCTTCGGAAGTTATGGAAGTTGCCCATTCTAGGTCAGGGCTCACCCGCAAGGGAGGGTCCGGCCAAAGTGGATTAAAATACAACAATGGACATTAAGACCAAATCCAAAAAAAGAAATGCAAGGAATAGTCCGCTGGATTCAGATTCAGTTGTGACAAACTTAAAACTTGCGGAAATTAATCTGCTCCATTGCAAAAAGGCCACGTACACATATTGTCATGGACTAAAAATGGAGCAAACAGATATATCCCTAATCCAAGAACCTTGGGGCAGAGGAAATAAAATACATGGTTTTGGCAAACTTAATAACCGTCTCTTCTATAATAAGAGCGGAACCAGACCGAGAGCGGCCATCCACGTCTCGGAAAATCTTAATGCTATGATATTAAATCAATTTTCAAATGATGACATAGTGGTAGTTAGGATTAGTGGTGGAAATGGAGAGGATGGAGATTGCATTGTAGTATCAATCTACATGCCCTACGACTTAAACGCTAACCCCCCGGGCCACCATCTGGCTAAAGTTGTAGATTATAGTAAGAAGGAAGGCATTCCCATTATCGTAGGTGCTGACGCGAACGCACACCACACGATATGGGGTAGTAACGACATAAATAGGAGAGGGGAAGAGTTAGTCAATTACCTAGTAACGACAGACCTTACGATAGTAAATAGAGGAAGGAAGCCAACTTTTACCAACTCGGATAGAATTAATTATTAATTAATTATTTTTTTTTTTTTAAATTAATTAATTACTTTATTTGTTCACACGAAAATCAATATACAATCTTTGCCTCAGTGTGCATGGCACCTTAAAGAAGCAGGTTAATTAACATAAGATAGAATTAATGAATAAAATAATCACATTTAGTACAAACAAGAAATATTTCAAGAAATTACAATTATGAATAAAATGGTTTTTATCATAGTTTTTATCAAGAAATAATAATTATTATTTTTTTTTCCAAGAAATCTAGCTAGAAATTAAAGACACTCATTAGAAACATATACACAGCCATATAATCCAGATGGAAAAATATTTCATGTGGTATTGTGAATTTTTTTAAATTATGTCGACAGAATAAGTTTTAGAAGTAAATAAAGACAAGTCGTAATAGGTAGTACTAAAATCAAGCAAGCGTAGCATACAATTATTATGGAAGAAAGGCAAGAGCACAAATCACAACTCAAAGAGGAAAGACTCGTAGCGGTGTGAATTGGGCAGTTCCCAAGCACGCAGCATGCCCCCACCCGAGGCCAACACATCTCATCTCACCCCGCATCTCTCTCTCACGCATTATTCGAGGACAGAATTTCTCAAACCAATTAGGAAATTAGAAGTACGTTAAAGTAAACGACAGAAAAAAAAAGAAAAGAAGAAAAGAAAACAAGCAAATCAAATCAGAAAAAGACTCAGACAGGACTAGCCCGGGTATTGTTGGGCCAGGAGCCATTCCTTCAATTTGCTAGGAAAGACGCATGAGCTCGAGGAAGCAACATGCACAGGGAGTGAGTTATAAAGAGAACCACCAGCTGCTGTAATCGCTTTCATGGCTCTCGAAGTTTTCGTCCTAGTTGGTCTGACCCTCACCTTTTTCCTAGTGTCATACCTGTGATTCGGCACTTCAAAGGATATCGCGTTATGCGAACTGCCATTCAGGGCATCATGAACGAATCTACAGACATGTGCCTTGTAGATACTAGTGACGTTCAGAATGCCGTTACAGTGCACATTGAACAGCTCCGCAGTCGGGGTCCTGGCAGGGAGTCTACAAACATGCTTAAGGCACCTATTTTGCAGGATCTGCAGTTGCTTAATATTCCTCTTGGTAGCAGTGCCCCAAGCGCCCGGCAAATAATTCAGGTGGGAGTGGCCTAGAGCGTAATAGATAAGTCGGATGACGGACTTCGGCACAAATTTCTTCAGTTTGCACAACACTCCACTCAAGGCAGCCATTTTTCCGCACAAGTGTGAGATATGATTAGTAGGAAAGACAACTATTACGTGAAGCACAAAAAATCTCTTGGCTTGCGCAATGTAAAAGCCAAATTGGCAGCCCTGGACGCCGAGTTAGTGAAGTGGCATGGGTTTTATAAGGACAGATACCATGAGGATATGTTCTCCAACTCATTCAATAACAGAAAAAAGACCTGGCAAAACATTAATCGACTATTGGGGAGGGACAAACATGGAAGAAGAGGCAAAGTGTTAAAAATTACTTTTCAGGGAACTGACTATGTGAGCGACGTGGAGAAAGCGAAGGTCCTTAATGATTATTTTACTAGCATTGGCAAGGAGATCGCTGCAGGGATTGGTGATGTGGGTGATGGGTCTCCATTGAGCAATGTTGCTGCTGTCAAATCGAGCAATTCTAGCGTGTTTCTTAAACCTGTGAATGCTGATGAAGTCCAGAGACTTATAGCCTCGATAGATCCTTGCAAGAGTTCTGGTGTTGATGGTATCACTGCTAGGTCCATCAAGAATTGCAGTGATATTATTGCCCCTCTTCTGACACTAATTATCAACCGCACCCTGAGGTCTGGCAAGTATCCTGACTGCCTGAAAGTTGCCTCTGTAACTTCGATATACAAATCGGGAAGCAAAACTGATCCCTCGAATTACCGCCCTATTTCCATTCTTCCTGTGATAAATAAGGTGTTTGAAAAGGTGATTTATGAAAGGATATCCAATTTCCTCAAAAAGACGGGTTTCCTATACTCGAGGCAATATGGTTTTCGTAAAAAATCTGGAACACACACTGCCACCTATGAAATTCTTGACAAGGTCTTTAGGGATATGGACAAGGGAAATTTTGTGAGTGCTCTGTTTCTTGACATACGTAAGGCCTTTGATTGTGTTGACCATTCACTGCTGCTGCATAAACTGGAGCGTGCTGGCATAAGGGGGGTTGCACTTGAATTGATTCAGGACTACCTAAGTCGCAGAAAACAGTGTGTCAAAATAGGAAACGACTCCAGTGAATTTAATAAGATCGACCTTGGTGTTCCACAAGGTAGTGTGTTGGGGCCGTTGCTATTTCTTGTATTAATCAATGATATGCACGTCCTGCCCTTAAAAGGCACTGTTAGCCTTTTTGCAGATGATTCCGGTGTGTTTTGTTCTAACGTATCATTTCGCACTAATGAACAGGACCTTCTCCATGACTTGAAGCTCATCAGTGAATTCCTTAAACTCAATAGATTAGCCCTTAATTTGGATAAAACCAAGGTTATGCACTTTAGGAGGGGTAATAACATGCCAGAGGTTGGTGACCTTATCTTCGATGGTGTGACGATAAGCTCTGTGGAGAAGTTCAAATACCTGGGACTGGTAATAGATGCTAGACTCAGCTATCCTGCAGCCTGACGGAGAAAATTCATTCATGGGGAGTGGCCGAGGAAGAAACTTACTCAGATCACAAGCTAATTAAGTTTCGACTCTGAGGGTCTTTCCCGGGTAGAAAACCGTACAGGAATCCGAGAAGGACAAATTGGGACTCCTATAGAAGAGAGCTTTTATTTATTTATTTATTTATTTTATTTATTTATTTAAAGATGAATAAACAGGCTTACGCCCAATAACATAATCATCTGCTTATAATTATATGATAAAAATTTATAACTATTAATCTTTAATTTAGCAATTTAGAAGTTGTGAAGAACTAGACAAAATGGTCTTTTATGAACGCTACACGACAGTAGAGGGGCTGGAAGAGGCAAATAAAGCACTCACCTCAGCGATGTTGAAAGCCTATCACTCTGCATGTCCCCTATCCCACCCTAAACCTCATTTTAAGAATCTAGTCTGGAGTAAGTCCGTAGAGGAAAAAAAGCGGAAACTTAGGAAGGCATGGAACAAAGCAGGGAAGGGTCCAAATCAAGAGGAAAACAGGGCTATCTACAGGAACCTCCTCAAAGAGTACAAAGAAACCTTAAATATCCATAAGGAAAAAACAAAACAAAAATTCTTTGAGGAGGCAAACTCGATACCGGCATATGCGCGTGTCCACAAGATTTTAGCTAAGGATCCTGCCGTTCAGGTAGGCTCCTTGCTCAAACCAGATTAAAGTTACACCACAAACGGAAAGGAAACAGCTGAACACCTTCTCGAGACCCATTTCCCGGGTAGCACCTAACTGATAAATAGAAAACCTAACCCAGAGCACCTTAATAGGCATATACCAAGTAGGGCTAACTGGAAGTTCGCTGGAAAGTTGACTAAGAAAGGGAAAGTGAAATTTGCGATCCACAAATTTCATTCCTTTAAGTCAGCTGGACCGGACGGGATTTTTCCAGCTCTACTCAAGGAAGGCAAGGAACTACTCCTCCATCGACTGATCGGCATTTTTAAGAGCTCCATTGCACTGACCTACATACCTAAGGACTGGGAAAGAGTTAGAGTAGCCTTCATACCCAAACCTGGGCGAACGATTCACAGCGAAGCCAAAGACTTCAGGCCCATCAGTCTGATGTCTTTTCTGCTAAAATCAGTAGAAAGGCTTCTCGACTTTTACCTGAGGAAAGAAGTCCTAAGGAATTTTCCACTTCACGTGAACCAACATGCCTATCAGACGGGAAAATCCGCTGATACGGCACTTCACCAAATGACCCAAAAAATCGAAAGCATTCTGGGAAACAAACAAGTAGCCTTGGGATGTTTTATGGATATAGAGGGAGCTTTCGATAAAACAGGTTTTGACATAATTGAGAAAGCTGTCAGAGAAAGACATACGGAAGACATTGCTGCAAGATGAATTGTCAGGATGCTGGGATGTAGAACTGTGGAAGCTAGCATTTGTGGCACCACAACCAGTCTGGGAGTGACTAGGGGATGTCCCCAAGGGGGCATACTATCACCTATACTTGGGTGCATGGTAATGGACTCGCTCCTAGTCAAACTCAATCAATCTGGAATTTTCACCCAGGGCTATTCAGATGATGTCTCGGTCATTATCGGAGGAATCTGCCCGACAACTTTAGGAGACCTAATGAGGGAAGTTTTAAAAGTAGTAGAAGAATGGTGTAAGGAGAAAAAACTCCCGGTAAAACCAGGAAAAACGAAATTGATTCTGTTTAAAAGGAAAATCAATGTTGATGAACTGGAGCTCGGAAGTTTTAGACTCTTTGGGGAAATACTTAACCTAAGGGCGATGGTAAAATACCTAGGGGTCACCTTCGACCATAGAATGACTTGGATTATGCACCTAATAGACAAGCTAGATAAGGCAATTGGAACTTTCTGGGTGTGCAGAAACGCCTTCGGAAGAACCTCGGGTCTATTCCCAAGAGCCATCTGGTGGATATACACAGCAGTAGTTAGATCAATGTTCTGCCATGGGTGCATAGTCTGGTGGCCGAAAGTAGAGATAGGGACAGCAAAAAAGAGGCTAGATAAACTCCAGAGGTTAGCATGTTTGTGCATGACTGGGGCGAAAGTCAGCACAGCCACAAGGGCCCTAGAGGCACTTCTATCTATCCCACCGCTCGACTTATTTGTAAAATCTACAGCTTTTAGCTCAGCTCTTAATATCCAATGTAATGGATTCTGGGCACCCGGCTCGGCTACAGGACACATGACAATTACAAACCTAATACAAGATGAAACTCTCCTGATGAGGAGTGACCAGATCTCGACTATCTTGATGCTGGAGGATAATTTTAGGTGTGTCATACCGAGTAGGGAGGAATGGTTAGGTTTGGATAAAATCTAAAATCTAAAGCCTCAATTGAAGCTCTGGAATCCCCCATAGGTAGTTCGGCCACAGTGCTCCAATGCAAAGAAGCTCTCAATGAGCTAGGCAGGAAGAACAATGAGGTCTTGATTCTATGGGTGCCGGGTCATTCTGGTATCCAAGGCAATGAGAGAGCTGATGAAGTAGCAGACAAGGGAGCAAATCAGCGCCCGATTGGGCCAGAACCCTTCTGCGGTATAACGAAGAACGAGAGAAAGAGTATCATCAAAAACTGGCTAGATGCGCAGCACAAGAGAGTCTGGGAAAGGTACGAAGGGGGTAAGCACACAAAAATTTTCTGTAAGGCTCCTCTTAGGAAGTTCAGTGACAGACCTAACGTTAAGAGAGTAGTTGAAGTCCTAACAGGACACTGCGGGCTCAACAAACACCTCAATGTTATAGGATATGCAGAAAACCCGCAATGTGCCTGCGGACATAACGAAGAAACTGGTTACCACATGATTAGTGACAGCCCCAGATATAGACATCACAGACTAAGGATCTTAGGCAAACCAGAATTAAGCCCTAAAGATGTAACTATCGACAAAATTAAGGTACATGACCTGGCCTTCTTCCTCAAAAGAACAGGTAGGCTGGAATGGTAACCCGGATCTGATCTGATCATTATCCTACCAACTGACTCAGAATGGCCCAACAAGCATATGACGCAATACACCGAAGCTCGGAAATTATATAATTGAGTGTAATTTTGCAATAATCAAGTAAGCCTATTTTCTGTCACGTTCTTTCGCTCCAAATGTCAAATTTAAAGATGAGATAGATGTCTGTGGCTTACAACCTTATAGCATAATATTGCTCAATTATACAATTCACTTTTACGAATTCAAACACCTCACTGTAAATTCATCTTTCTTTGTAAAATTTTCATTTCATTTGTTAAATAAACGAAGAAAGGAGGGGGCAAGGGAACAAAGGACAAATCGTCCAGGTTCCTGTCAAAAATTTTAAAAATTTGACCCCGCTCACACCTTCAATCTAATCTAATCTAATCTAGTGTAGTGAACCATGCGAAATTTAGAGACATTATGTTGCCATTTGGATGCGTTTTGTTTCATTTCATTTCGTTTTGTTTTGTTTTACTGAAATGGCAACTCACTTCAAATATAATTTTAAAGCAAATGCAGTAATGATTTACAATGTGCTGGCGGATATAGATAGAAAATTAAATGTTTCACCACTGAAACATTTAAATTTTAGAAACATTTAATATTCTATCTATATCCGCCAGCACATTTGCCCTAAAATTCTATTTGAAGTAAGTCGACATTTCAGTCAAACGAATAAAACGAAATGAAACGCAGACAAAATGTGGCCACATAATGTCGCTAAATTCCGCATGGTTTACAACACTAAGATAACATTTTTGGATGTTCGAATTTCTGTCATGAAAAATACTGTCAAATAGCGCCTTATTTCAAAACGCAATGTGAATGTTCGGTCATTTGAATTTAATTCGTATGTTCGACTTGCTTGTGATTTATCGAGCAATTATCTGATAATTAATATTGTTTATAATTATAAAATTGAAAAGTTTGTCTGTTTGTCTGTCTGTCTGTCTGTTTGTTTGTCTGTTTGTCTGTCTGTCTGTCGGTTTGTCGGTCACAAATTTCCAGCGTGAAGCAACATAGGCCCGACCTGCTTGAAGAGTTCCGAGGAACTGAAGCAAAAAGTCGTTTTGCATTGCCTTTTATAAGCCGAAAGCTAAAGAAAAGGCAATGCAATAGTAGATTCTTTTGCATTGCCTTATAATTCAAAAAAAGGCAATGCAAAAGAAGATTCGCATGTGAATTTATCTACGTCCGACCTGCTTGAAGAGTTCCGGGGAACTAAAGCAAAAAGTCGTTTTGCATTGCCTTATATGATTCAAAAAAAGGCAATGCAAAAGTAGATTCGCATGTGAATCTATCTACGTCCGACCTGCTTGAAGAGTTCCAAGGAACTAAAGCAAAAAGTCGTTTTGCATTGCCTTTTATAAGCCGAAAGCCAAAGAAAAGGCAATGCAATAGTAGATTCTTTTGCATTGCCTTCTATTATTCAAAAAAAAGGCAATGCAAAAGTAGATTCCCATGCGAATCTATCTACGTCCGACCTGCTTGAAGAGTTCCGAGAAACTAAAGCAAAGTCGTTTTGCATTGACTTATATGATTCAAAAAAAAGGCAATGCAAAAGAAGATTCGCATGTGGATCTATCTACGTCCGACCTGCATGAAGAGTTCCGAGGAACTAAAGCAAAAAGTCGTTTTGCATTGCCTTATAGGAATAAAAAAAAGGCAATGCAAAAGTAGATTCGCATGTGAATCTATCTACGTCCGACCTGCTTGAAGAGTTCCGAGGAACTAAACCCTCCCTTTTGCAGTGCTTTTTTTAACCCAAAAAAGCAATGCAAACCTAATTTCGAGGGGGAAGAGAAAACCACAAGGGAAACCTAGAGACGGAGAACGAGAGACGTTCCTTTTGTTAAAGTACTGGGACCGCAATGAAGCAGTCCCTTCAAAAATAGTTTGCTCTTATTATGGGTACAGTCTCCCATAATAAGAACAGTATCGCCATCCGCACCTAGCATCGTTTTGCAACGACGCTTAGCGCTGGACATCACCAACCGGCGATACTTTCAAGCGAATTAAAAAGTGGTATTTATACATTTGGAACTGCGTACTTCCTGTGAAGTATAAAATTTATCACAACAAAACCCCTTATAAAATGGAAATGTGACGCAAGTCCTTCTTCCTCCTTCCAAAACAACTGATATCAATTTGGGGTGACGCTTAAAGCTTTGAAACGCAAAAATTCTTTTGGAATGTTTTCATTTTTGATTAAAAAAATGCGTCACAAATGCCGGACCCCCCAATGTTATAGTTTTTCTGTTCTTTCAGCTTTCACAACGCAAAAATTTGTCATTATGTATGGCGTATTTTTGAACAGGAAATCAAATTTTTGCGTATGACAGCTGAAAGCGTAGAAAAATTATTACATTGGGGGTCCGGCATTTGTGACGCATTTTTTTAATCAAAAATGAAAACATTCCAAAAGAATTTTTGCGTTTCAAAGCTTTAAGCGTCACCCCAAATTGATATCAGTTGTTTTGGAAGGAGGAAGAAGGACTGGCGTCACATTTCCCTTTTAAAAGGGTTTTTGTTGTGATATCAGTACTTTTGGAAGTTTCGGCTACTACTTCCATGGGCGAAAATAATCACCTCAACTTCCTCTACAACATATCAAAAGTTTTTTTTGAGCCGCCGCCGCCGCCAAACCGAGCCGCGGCGGCTACTACTTCCATGGGCGAAAATGATCACCTCAACTTCCTCTACAACATATCAAAAGTTTTTTTTTGAGCCGCCGCCGCCGCCAAACCGAGCCGCGGCGGCTACTACTTCCATGGGCGAAAATGATCCCCTCAACTTCCTCTACAACATATCAAAAGTTTTTTTTTGAGCCGCCGCCGCCGCCAAACCGAGCCGCGGCGGCTACTACTTTCATGGGCGAAAATGATCCCCTCAACTTACTCTGGAACATATCAAAAGTTTTTTTTTGAGCCCCCGGCCCATTTTCCGCCATTTTGGCGGTCACCCCTATACACTACACACCCAACCCAACATCTTTCAATTTGACACCAAACCTGTATCTCGAACACCCAACCATGTCTTATACAATATATGCTTCCGTACACACACACACACAAACACATACATGTGGGCTTTATATGGCGCCTTCTAAGAGCCCTGGCGCACAAACGAGGCCGGTACCCCCCCTTTTTTAAAATCTCATATGGCGTAGAATGCCCAGCCGAAGGTCCCTGCAAAATTTCAAGAAAAGATATCGAGCCGTTTTCGAGAAAACTCCAAAAAAGTGGGTTTTCATACAAATGGCTCTGGAACTAAGTAACTAAGTAACTAAGTAACTAACGTAGGATATTTCCATTACCTTTGGTTTCTATGAAAGTGCACATTTTGTATGGAAAATGACGATTTTCTAAAGGTCATATCTCCGGATCCACTGGACCGATTTTAATGAGTGAAAAGACATTTCGCCTTAGAATTTTCCGTAGAATACAGGAAAAATATTTTCCGGAGGGGTACGTCGCAAGAGGGGGGAAGTCAAAACTTAGCTATATATATGGTTCCGAAGTCTACGAAAAAAAATTTTCTGAATTTTTTGCTCGTGGGGACTTGCGTCACGGGCGCATTGCTACCGCGCGCCCATGATGTTTCTAGTTTATTTATTTATAATAAATACATATGTATAAGTATATTATGGTTTTTTGATGTTTGCTTAGTTTTGTACATTAGATGATTATGGACCAGAGAATGGCGCTGGACCTATATATTTTAATACAAGCACTGAATCCTTAGATTGTGCAACTTTTCATTTTACCAGCTGGTATACAAATGCATTGAAAATGAGCAATGTCATCGTAATCGTGAAAAAAAAACATTCTTAATAAGAAAATGCCGTTAACGTCATCTACCTTGGATTCTTGTCATGAAATCAATTTAGGCTTTGGCGAGGCTTTTCAAAACGAATGAATGCATTTTGTTCGTGCAGTGTAAAACTTTCTAACCTTTTCTTCGACTGCAAAATCTTTTTTAAGCAAAGAAAAGTGTTTCTGCACTGAAATCTTTACGTGTAGGGTAAATGCACCAGTTATCGGCCATGTAGTCGTCTCCGGCCAAACCATAGCTTCACTAGTAATCGGCCACTTTTTGCATTGAAATATGCCTGGTTACTCGGTGCTGGCCGGAGACTACTAATGGCCGATAACTGGTGCATTTACCCTACGAAATAATTGATTCGCTCAATATTTGTAGACCAAAGCTGGTAAAATTAAAAGTTGCACAATCTAAGGATTCGGCCCCTGTACATGATTTTGTAGCTTCGCATGCTAATCTAAAGGTCTGACACAAATGTCTTCATTACCTGCCGCAACTAAATAAGTCATTTTTGGTTCCCGTACGCAAACATCTAAAAAAAAGTTTTAGCGCCCATAAATGCAAGCAGACAAATATGAAAAACGTAAAATGTTACTGTCACCTTTTTCATGTAAAAATTTCATTCATAACACGAGATTTTACGAATAAAAAAATCTCATCAAATGTATAGATGTTATTCTCGACCCTTTTTTGCAAATAAAAAACTCACAGAATAACATAAACCTTATTCATGCAGATAAAAAGTGTGATATAACGAGCTGTTTCATTTATGAAGGATCGCAAAAGGATATGTGAAAAAACTTGCATGTACCCTACGAAATAAACCCTTTTGCAAATCCAAACAACGTTGATACGTTTTTTTTATTTTCTTTTTAAAATTGTCGACCAAAGAAATAGGTTGACGCTGTCAATTATTCACAATGATGATGAATTTTTAATGTAAATCGATCAAATTTTACACTCATTCACACTGCACGCGTGAAAAGTATCTTTTGATTTCCGTTTTTATACAACAATTGAATGTCAGGTGAAATTCGAAACTTTGCTGAATACATTCAATTGAGCAAAATCGATTCACACAAACTGTCATAATCGTGAAAGATAAATATGCGTGTGTATGTTTGTATAGTACAGTACATGGTGCTTGTAAATTTGATGTTTTCATGTGTGGGTAGCTTGTCCCAGATTAATCCCGCTCATTAATACAACAACATAGATGCAAGAACGTTAAATATTTTTATCAACCTTGAACAGTAATGTCGCATTTATCTCGACTCGATATATCTGTTCTCGGTAGATAAAATATTGTAAGCACCTTTTGCTAAAATTGTTATCTTGATTTGTGGGCACACATGTGACATGGGCCACACGTCAAAATAACCATTTTAGCAAGAGGACATAAATATAATATTGATGCATTCGCTGTCGGTGTGTTAGTAGAGTATATAAGTTAGTTATAACCGTATAATAAGTCAGTTAAGCCAACGCACCTAAAAACGTGAACGGTTAACTAATACACCTCCAGCTTATGCATTAAAGCATCGTTTTGAGTAGACGCGTATATAAGCGGTTTTACTAACATTCGGAGCTTCGCTCCTCCTACGTGGTGTCTACTTTTATATGGCTATTTCTATTACTGTCCACGGCACACATTTTTATATGCTCCTCTTTCACTCTTTAAGAGCAAACCATTAGTAAATGAAGCAAAAAACATTACTGTCCACGTAACATTTTTGAGACTAATACAAACGCTGTAGAGTAAAAGAGATAAATATAGTGAAACTGTTGAAGAGTGAAAGAGATAGAAAATTCATAGATTGCTTGGAATTAGCCATATACGTGAAAAAAACGAAAAATCATCTCTAAGGTAATGACGTGATTACGTTCTAAAGATATTTTTCCACCTACCCATGCGAAAGTTGGGCATTATATAGCAATATAATATATCTATTACAAAGTGTAACTTTTTTTCGTAACTTTTTATGTAAATACCGCATGCTCCGGTAAAAAAACATTTTACATTGGACATAATTCATTACAGGAAAAAAATGTGTGAACTTGAACTCCCAAACTCGCTAGAGTTTTTTTGAAAAACTCGCTCTGGAAATTGTTATTTTGACTTGTGTAGTACACTCAAAAAACAGTTTCCAAAGCATGTTGCTCAAGAAAACACTAGTGAGTTTTGCTCTTATCACAAAATTGTAACCTCATGTAATGAATTACCTTCGACATGGTTGAGGCATGTAAACAACCAATCTACAAGCAATAACGTAATGTACTATTGCGTCCTCTCCATGTAAAATTGTGTAACGTACCTATTCGCGACGGTTGCTTTTAGACATTTACGCTTGTATACCTCACAAAATTGCCTAGAATCAACCGTCAATCAATTGCCTAGAATCAAATAGGTACGTAAATAACTACCCTAATTGTGATAAATAGTGCATATATCAGCTACGTATTGGGTGTACGAAAAATTTAAAAATGGTGTCCACCATAACCCCATATATTTCCACAACAGTCGTCCCATCATTTCCGCCCTTAACTTTACATACAAACGCTTATGTATGAAATATGAAAATACAAAAATGTTTTTAGAATAACACAGAAAAATAAACTTCTGTTCTTGGTCAACATGAACTTTGATTTTGACTGTTTGTAACATTTTATTCATAAGCTCTTCAAATATGTTTCAACTTAACAAAGTCTTACATCTGAAAACCGCTGAAACACCAGACTTGAAGCAAACCACATTTGCATATTTTTACTATATAAATTGACAAGGGTTTAACATATGGTTGTTGTTCATTTTCTGGTGTTTATACTGTTTATGGCAACAACGCCGATCATTTTTGCGGTTAAATATTTGTTTGGGGCATCAGGATTATCGGATATATTCATATAATTTAAAATAATGTTTGCGACAGCATAGGTCAAAGCTTATTCCTCGTAAATATTTTCTCATCTTAAGTTACATAATACATAATACATAATAATACATAACACCCAAGTACTGCAAGGCCAAATTGAAATCTATACATTTTCCAGTGGAAGATAAGGGGTGATGCAATTGTGAATGGCTCACAATATCAACACGACACAATCAGCCAAAATTAACGAGACTCTCGAAGTAAATAAATCACTTTTTCAAAGAGTTGTCAACCAGAGTCGGTCCACCAGATCCGGATATAAAGCCTTAAGAACATGGGAAAATGTAACACCCCCCAAAGTATTGGCATTTAAAGCTTTTTTTCTTAGCTTTTTATCGAAGACAGGTCTTTAGGACTTGTTCAACTTTTGCAATCCCGGGGCATTCTACAACATGTGACCAAAAAGTGAACCCTCAGTCACCTTGTTTTGGAGTAAGGCAATAGGTGAAAAATTTCCCAATTTCAGACAAAAACTTCTTTCAAAAGGAAAATGTGACTCAAGTCCATGTTTGTTCTTCCAAAAAGAATGTCTGGTATTGGCTTTTTTCCAATTATAATCAATTCCTAAATTTTTGTTTCGCTATTAGAGAATTATTGCTCACTTTTGTTATGCCCTCCTCTTAACAAAAATGAATCATAAAAAAGTTGGCCAAAATAACGAATTTTACTGTTTTGTAACATCCAGAACATTACTTCAACATATTCGTGAATGGAAAAAAAATGATTTGATAAACTCATAAAAAATTATGTTTTCCTATGTGTTTCGCTACTAGCAATTTAATACCGTTACATTTTTGCTGTTTGCTCCCATTTCCGAAGAAAGACAAAATATGGCACGAGCTTCATAAAACATAAAACCCTAAAAGCACTTACAACAAATATTCGTCCACCACGTAAACACTTTACTGGTGCTTTTAATTCTAAAAGATAATTTCTGGTATGTCTACAAAACATTGCCTGGCACACAGAGGCAAAGCAGAGAAAGCTTTAATTTTCGTAAAAGCATCATTTTCACATTCTTACATCATGGTAAAAACATTAATTCCAAATTGTGTATAAACGTCGTACATTAACCCTTTAAGTGCCGCCGCTAGCTATATAAATTAATATAATACAAGCTTCATACTCCACTTTCAACTATTGTTACAGAGGCACAACACACACAATGTTCCACATATCGCATTTGTTCATCCATAAACAATGTGTATAGTTATGGTGTCATTTGACATATTAAAGTCGGTAGATATTTGCAGAAAAGAAGAGACTTGTTCACATTATGCTGAGAACACAGGAAAGCTTATTGTTGTTTATATCAGACATGGCAGCTGCCCAGCTTATGCAATTTTTCGCGACCGCATGTTCTTGTTTTCCTAGTAAAATAAAAGTCTAATAGAAATGGGATTTTCGCAACAAGTTACACATTACGAATGAAATTTTCGTCTTTCCAAAGCCTTTGTATAGAAAGCTTCTAAATATTAGAAACGTAGACATCTTCTTACCAGCCAGCGTGGTTCGACGCACATATCTAAACGTAATGTATGTTACCACATTTTTCGCGGTAAATTCTATTTATTCTATTTAGCAGCATTTAGGAGCTGTGTTGCGTAATATAAAGTGGACGTTCATCGTGGAAATGTCCAATCTGCTACGACCCTCTCATTCCTTATTCGTAGGCATGAAAGAGACAATAGGATGAATATAGACATTAATCCCAGTACAACAAAAATGTGCTTCCTTATCGTCCACGGCTAGTGTTGGATCCAGGCTGGCTACCAGCTAGACTCTGGCTAAATTCCTTTTAATTGTGGATTTTTGGGCGGAGAAGAGACACTTATTTCGGGCGTGTTGCCCTTTCAACGTTCGTATTTATTCTGATGAAAATTACTTTTTTCACATAAATCATTGCTCATTCGATTCATATTCGAATTCAAACGGTCACTCAATTTGCTTTGTTTCGACCAGTGAAAACACTCCTGTTCGAGATCCAACATTCTCCCACTATTTTCATGTGAGTGAAAATACTCCAATCTCGAACGGCTCTCTATTTGTCCATATGTTCCACCACTGACCATGTTTCGCCACTGACCATTTTGATATTTTCGACGATCAATCCTTTACGAGAGTAAAATTAATTTCTTTCGTCGAAAACCACTTCCAGCGATGATCAATTGGATTTATTCGTTTCTCTGGTTTTACGGATGGCATCAATTCGTGCTCCTACCAACTCCATTTTCGGCATTACGGATAGCAACCGTTCGTTGCTCCAACCAACTCTAATCTACGGCATTACGGATGGCAATCGTTTTGTTGCTCCAACCAACTCCAATATTCGGCATTACGGATGGCAATCGTTTGTTGCTCCAACCAACTCTAATCTTCGGCATTACGGATGGCAATCGTTTGTTGCTCCAACCAACTCCCATATTCGGCATTACGGATGGCAATCGTTTGTTGCCCCAACCAACTCCAATCTTCGGCATTACGGATGGCAATCGTTTGTTGCTCCAACCAACTCCAATATTCGGCATTACGGATGGCAATCGTTTGTTGCTCCAACCAACTCCAATTCGATGACCAATGACAAATTCTGTACGCATCATACGATGACCAATTCGGTAAACTCGCTGACGCCTTTTTGTACAGGTTCAATTGTGCCAATGACCAACTTTTCGATTTGCACCCAAAAAGTCCACGCGGGGGCGCCATATGTTGGATCCAGGCTAGCTACCAGCTAGACTCTGGCAAAATTCCTTTTAATTGTGGATTTTCGAGCGGAGAAGAAACACTTATTTCGGGCGTGTTGCCCTTTCAACGTTCGTATTTATTCTGATGAAAATTACTTTTTTCACATAAATCATTGCTCATTCGATTCATATTCGAATTCAAACGGTCACTCAATTTGCTTTGTTTCGACCAGTGAAAACACTCCTGTTCGAGATCCAACATGAACATATCAAAAATTATGATTCTAAAGAAAATAAAGAGCCAATGGGTGTTATCACGAAATCAAAAAAAAGACGTATGAGAAAAATTCTGGTATTTAAGAATTTGTTGAAGACCAAAAACGTCAATCAAGAAGAAGCAATTAAACCGTTGCAATCCTGTCAAGACAATTTCGATGTTAAAAAATCAATTGTCCCTCAAATAAAATGGTATAAACCATTGTTGATTGATTTATCTACAAATGCACAAGAAGAGGACTTATCAAGACAATGCGAGACTATATTGAATATAGTTCACTCAAAATATATGTTACCAATCAAACCACTCTCACCGATCAAATCACCTCCTAAAAGAAAGATGATGTCGGCAAGAGTCGCCCAGAAATTACAAGATTTATTTGGTTCAGATAGCCCTCCAGGATCTCCAGAACGACCAAGAACTCCGGGTCGGGATTTGGATATCAATATGATTGAAATTGAAGAAGAATATTCATTACCTGTTGAACAGAAAGTTGAATTAAATAAATTACTCAAAGATTATAAAAGTATATTTAATAAAACGGGCCCTCCATGTCCATTTGTTGTACACAAAATAAATACCGGGGATCATTTACCAATCTCAAATCCACCCTACCGGATGTCCACATTAAAGCGTGAAGCAATGAAACACGAGTTAAACACTATGCTGGAACAAGATATAATTGAAGAAAGCGAATCTCCATGGGCTTTTCAAGTTGTGATGTTACCAAAAAAGGATGGTTCTATTCGATTTTGCGTAGACTACAGAAAATTAAACGCGATCACAATAAAGGACTCCTTTCCGTTTCCAAGAATCGACGATTTATTACAAGAAGCTCGAGGAACTATGTTCATGTCTTCAATTGATTTAAAATCGGGTTATTGGCAAATACAAATGAATTCTGAAGATAAAGAAAAAACAGCTTTTGTGACACCATTTGGCTCATATCAATTCAAGAAAATGCCGTTTGGATTATGCAATACTCCAGCAACTTTTCAACGACTAATGAACATTTTTCGCAATGGATTACCGTCAATGTTAATATTAATATACCTGGACGATATGATTATAATATCGAACACATTTGAACAACATTTAAAAGATCTAAAAAACGTTTTTGAACGATTACAACATTTTCAATTACGAGCTAATCAATCAAAATGTAATTTTGTCTGCAAATCTATCGAGTATCTTGGCCATATTATAACAACTGAAGGAATTAAGCTGAACCCATCAAAAATTAGTGCTATTGTGGAACGTAACCCACCAAAAAATGTGAAGGAGTTGTTATCTTTCATTCAAACTTGCTCATGGTACCGAAAATTCATTAAAATTTTGCACAAATTTCTCAACCGCTTTCAAAGTTAACTCGTAAGAAGGTTCCATGGCAGTGGACACAAATTGAACAAGACAGTTTTGACAAGCTAAAAACTGCATTAACAACAGCACCTATTTTGGGCCAATGGGACGGTGTTTCCCCATTAACAATCAGGACTGATGCGAGTGGATACGCCATAGGAGCAGTGTTGATTCAAGGATTAATTGAAGACGAACACCCTATTGAATATGCAAGCAGATTATTAACAGCGGCTGAACGAAATTATTCCACCATCGAAAGAGAGGCGTTGGCTGTGGTCTGGGCATTGGACAAATTTCGGGGCTATATCGAAGATAAGGAAGTTAATTTTATGATTGATCATCAACCATTAAAATGGTTGATGTCTATAAAATCCCCTTCCGGACGTTTAGCTCGTTGGGCACTACGGATTCAAGCCTTTAATATAAATATCCAATATACACCAGGTCGCGTAAACATGGTCGCATATACTCTATCACGACCACCTTCAATGGAAGAACATATGGAACCAGATATAGTTGACGAATTCTCAATAAATGCCATCCAAGTAGATTTTCCAAAACATACAGCAGAAGAATTACGCGCACAGCAAATGTTAGACGAAGACTTGAAAAAAATTATTGAAGATTTCGAATTACTACAAGACAATGAACGGTTCATCAAATGGACAAGCCGGGGTTATATTATGAATAAAGCGGTTTTATATAAATACTCAACAGAAATTTCTGATGAGGCATCGGAGGAAGCACAACTGGTAGTTCCAAAACAAAACATCTTGAAAATATTACAAGATTACCATGATCATCCAACAGCTGGACATTATGGCATAAATCGAACAATCAATCGAATTTCTCAGCGTTATTTCTGGCCTAGAATGCGGAAAGATATATCCGAATATGTTGGAAAATGTAAAATTTGTCAACAATATAAAGCCAACAACTTAATACCGGCAGGAATGTTGCAAACTACTGCAAGCAATCAGCGTTTCGAAGTCATTGCAATTGATTTAATTGGTCCGTTGCCACAATCACGTTATGGACATAAATATGTTTTCGTCGTTGAAGATGTCGCCACTGGTTGGGTGGAATTGTTCAAAATGAAAAATTCACAATCAAATTCTTGTGAAAACATACTTTTGTTCGAAATATTTCTCCGTTATGGTATACCTCGACGAATGATAAGCTATAATGGGTCACAATTCGTTTCAGCAGTATTTCAAAAATTGTCTAGGCATTAAACAATCATTCACACCAGTCTATCATCCTCAATCAAATCCTTGTGAACGTAAAAATCGAGATATTCGGACACAACTGTCAATATTAGTAGCTAATGATCATACCGACTGGCCGGATAAGCTTCCAACAATTCGCTTCGCCATGAATACAACAAAAATGAAAGCACCGGGTTTTCAGCCGCATTTTTAACTTTTGGTCGAGAACTACGTACTATTGATGATATAGAACACGACCTACGGTCAATCGCGTCTTCTGAAAATTTCGTCGCACAAATCGCTCCACAATTATTGCAAATAGCCAAGACATTGGAAGACGCAAAGGAAACTAAAACAATAGTTCACGATCGTAATGCGAAATATTTTGATGCCAAACATCGTCCAGATCCTGGCTATAAATCAGGAGATTTGGTATGGATTAACTCTCATCTCAACAGAAAACAGAAAAATTTTTCCCACGGCGTGAACGACCTTACGTCATTCTTCAGAAATTGGGCTCCGCAACCTATGAAATTGGTTCAAAGGAAGATCAATCAAAAATTTTG
This sequence comes from Pseudolycoriella hygida, assembly GCA_029228625.1. Lineage (NCBI taxonomy): Eukaryota > Metazoa > Arthropoda > Insecta > Diptera > Sciaridae > Pseudolycoriella > Pseudolycoriella hygida. Next base: position 73,795,902 of record CM055404.1, read on the forward strand.
GGCAAATTCCACACTTCAGCAATTTCACCATTTACTAGCTCAAAATGATCCGCTTTTTTTAAAAAAGTTGTTTCTTCTTCTAAAAGCTATATCGAAGAAACAAGGGGAGGAATGTAGCGTATCATAAATCTTTTTATTTAATTTACTCATCATTTCTTGAAGAATCACTCATCATAAACAATCACTCCTTAAATTTATAAAATCACAGTGAGCAATTGAATTGTATCGAATCCTAGTGAGCTTTTCGTCTAAATTTTGTGTATAAAAGGAGAATTTTTGTCAAATAAAAATCATTCTGTTCTTGACATTCAACTGGATTGTTTCTAATTGAAGAAGTTGAGAAGGGAGTAAAATAAAATCTAAGAGCTGATTGGAGCCCGTTTTTAAAGTGAGCACAATTAACCTTAGTATTTTGCAAGCCCCACCATGATTCGAAAGGAATTATTGTCTAGAAGCGTACCGATTGCTCCTGATAGTAGAGCGTGAAGCCAAGCACACGACTCCGGCTTTTGAATTGCTAAGAATCTGGCTTTGTCACCTTTGTCGTAGAATTTCAGTTGATCCAGTGCAATCATTCCGGGATTAAGTCCTTGCCACGCGATCGTACTATCTTCATAATGGGATATTTCTTCAATTTTCAGTGAAGGTAGGTTTAACATGATGCCAATCGTTGAATATAATCCATTAACCGATGTTAAGGAAGAAGGCAGGGCTAAATCTTGCACTCTCCGTACTCCGAATCCACCGTTACGTACTGGTAATGTTGACAGAATCCATTGTTCGTGACTTAGCTTCGAATTCGTGATGGTTTCTAACGTTGATTTTATTGCTTCATCCACTTCTTCCAGCAATGACTTGTGATTCCAAGTTGGTGATGTCCTCAACAGGAACACGAGTTTTGGCACCGACAAACAGTTTTTAAGCAGATAGTATGCAATTTGATAATTGTCCAAATCTGTCAGTCTTTCAAATAATGTCTTCAGTTGACGCAGTTTTTTGTTGAATACCTTAACGAAAGCGTTACCTGTGATTGGTGTTCCCAGGAGAGTTAATTCGTTTACGATAATTATCCTTGGCGAAATGTCGTTGAAATGTTTCACAATTTCTGAGTGAACTTCACCGCAGAAGTAGAGCTCACACTTAATTGGGTTTATTTCCAACCCGAATTTTCCGCATTCATAAATGACTGTTTTGAAATCCTTGAGGACACTGTCATAACTTCCTGCTATTGTTTCATCGTCACGAACTCTGAAATGAGACCCTCTACCACTGCTTGAATCGTAGAGCAAAAAACCAGTGGGCCGCAAGGATCACCCTGCTGGGCTGCATTTGATGACAAAATTGTGTTTTCTCCGTAGAAAAATAGTGTTGATACATCATAACATCGCCACAAAAACGGATAAATTTTTGGACAATTCAACTGTATTTCTTCGAGGAACCTATCCCGGTCGAGTTCGTTGAATGCGTTCCGAAAATCTATTTTCAGGACGACGACGTTTCGATTTTTGTTGCGCTTAATAAACGTTCGTGCTGCATGAGCCGCTGCTTCGCACCCCCGACTCGAACCCGACTTGGCGAGGAGAAAATTTTGATGCCCTCTCCGTTCGCACTGAAGCACTTGCCATTTTCGCTGTTAATCGACGGAGTGTGTTACCCACCGCAATCGGTCAAATGCCTCCTTCCTCTTTGATGAGAGCACATAATGTCGCACCGTACATGATTGTGCTTAGTTCATTTACAGCTATACCGGAAAGCATAAAATTTGACAACCTGGTAATCGATTGGATGAGTTTCATGCCCGCTTCCCCGGTTTGTGGTGCAGTTAAATCCTTTAGATGTGTAGGGGATATTCCATCTATGCCGGATGCCGAACCGTTCGGGAAATTGCTAATATTTTTCACCACATCTTTCTCAGTAACAATCAAATGATCGTCTTTTTCTCCAGGCGCTTCAGGGATGTTCAGAATTCTTTTGGGTGACGGTTGTTTTTGTCTTAATTTTTCCAATGTGTCTGAATTTTCTGGGGCTAATGTGGAAGTAAACGGAAGTAGGTTGGGCGCTTGGCTAACTCCCAGACACCGTAAAAACAGTCTTGTTATGAATTCTACAACAAAGCTTCGGATCGGACAGGATAAACGGCAACGACTCAAGCAACGGAAAAAGGACAATGATTTAAAACTAGGAACATGGAATGTAAGATCTTTGTTGCGGCCAGGAGGATTGAGATCTCTCACAAGTGCGCTAAGAGCGGCAAAAATTGACATCACGGCAGTGCAAGAAACGAGATGGCCTGGAAAGGACACCATGATCAGTGGAGACTATAAGTTCTACTACAGTGGGAAAAGTAATGACGGTCCAAGAGAGTATGGAACAGGTTTCATGGTTTTCGGCACAGCTAGAAACGCGGTGATTGGCTTCAATCCTGTTGACGAGCGATTGTGCTCTCTACGGATAAGAGAAAAATTTTTCAACTATACTCTTATTAACGCCTACGCACCCACGGAGGAAAAGGACAAAGAAGCGAAGGAGCTATTTTACGAGAAACTGGTGGAGATATATGATGGAGCGCCGAAACGTGACATTAAGATTCTGCTTGGAGATCTGAATGCCAAGATAGGTCGCGAAGTCTTCTATCGTCCCACAATTGGTAAATACAGCCTCCATGAAAACTCTAACGACAACGGTACGCGGGTAGTTCATTTCGCAGCATCAAAAGAAACATGGTTGTGAGCAGTACGTATTTCGAACATAAAAACATCCACAAAGCGACATGGGTATCACCTGATGGACAAACCAAAAACCAGATTGATCACGTTTTGATAGATGGACGGCACTGTTCAAATGTATTGGATGTCAGGAGCTGTAGAGGAGCAAATGTTGATTCTGACCACTACTTGGTTAAAATGGTTTTTAGGTCTCGCATATCGGTCCAACACAACCGACAACAGGCATTGAAAAAGTGGGACGTTGAAAAACTGCGGAACGAAGACATCAAACACAAATACGTGGATAGTTTGGAGAGAAAAATTATCGAAGAAATGGTTAGCGAGCAACAGAGTATAGACGATGCGTGGAATCAAATCAGGCGGAATGTAGAGAGCGCCGCGGGAGAGACTTTGGGAACGAGAACGGGAAATAAAAGAAATAACTGGTTCGACGATGAATGCCAGCGAGCTCTGGAGAACAAAAATGCAGCTCGACTAAAAACTAAGTCGATACACTCGAGCAGGCCAGGCAGAGTACCGTTCGAAGAGAAATTTCGCTCGAAAACTGTTCCGAAACAAAAAACGGCTGCAGGATAGGAAAGTTTTGATCGAAATTGAAAAGTTTGGCAATAGGAAGGAAAACTTCTATCGGAAAGTAAAGTAAACGAATCCAAAAATAGTTGCAGTCAACAACCTTTGCTGTGTAAGGACAAGAATAGATTGGTCTTAGCAGATGAGGAAAAGTGCATTGCGAGATGGGCGGAGTACTTCAAAGAACTGCTTGATCCGAACACACCGCTCAACCGAAACGAAGAAAACAACGAATTGCCATTTCATACTGCGCAACCATATATAGAAGAACCATCGATGCAAGAAGGTGAAGCTGAAATTTCGAGGCTCAGAAATTTTAAAGCCCCGGGGACAGACAATCTACCCGGCGAACTTTTCAAGAACGGCGGCAACGCGCTATATATGGAGATGCACGAGCTCATCACGCGTATATGGAATGTCGATGAGTTACCGGAAGAGTGGAAGACCAGCATACTTTGTCCCATATACAAAAAAGGTTATAAAATGGAGTGTGGCAATTTTCGAGGAATTGCTCTGCTGAATATTGCTTACAAGATATTTGCAAATATTCTTTACCAGCGCCTTCATCCATACATGGAGAACTCTGTAGGTGAATACCAAGGTGGTTTTCGTGTAGGTCGTTCAACATCGGACCAGCTGTTTAATATCAGACAGATCTTGGAGAAGTGCAAAGAGTACAACATTGAAACACACCATTTGTTCGTTGATTTTAAGGCAGCCTATGACAGTGTTAGAAGAAGTAAGCTATGGAGAGTAATGGAGGAATTTGGAATCCCCAGCAAACTGATCTCGCTAACCAAGTTAACACTGAACGGATCTAATAGCCGAGTAAGGATCCGTAATCATCTGTCAGAGATTTTCGACATAGAGGAAGGCCTACGTCAGGGAGATCCTCTCGCGACGCTGCTTTTTAACCTGACCCTTGAAGCAGCTGTGCGCACCATGGACATAGATTCCAGCGGCACCATTTTCACCAAGTCCAGTCAGTTGCTAGCTTTCGTAGACGACCTGGACATACTTGGACGGAAAATGAATCTTGTTAAAGACAAGTTTATGGCCTTGGAGAGGAAAGGTACCGACCTTGGGTTGAAAGTTAATGACGATAAAACGAAATACATGATCATCCCGCCTTCGAATCAACACCAGGAGGAAACCGTAACGATCGACACACTTACTTACTTACTTACTTTACCGGCACTACAACCCATTAAGGGTCTTGGCCTTCTCCAACATGCTTCTCCAACCGGGCCTATCTGCAGCTAACGTCTCCCAGCTGGTTACTCCCACAGTTCTTAAGTTGGCAAAAGCAGCATCGCTCCACCTGGACTTGGGTCGCCCTGCACTCCTTTTGCCTTCAGGTTTGGACTTCAGAATTTTTTTTGGAATACGATGTTCCTTCATTCCGAGCCAACGTAGTCTATTTATTTTTGTTGTTCTGACTATGTCGGGCTCTCCAAAAAGCTCTATGAGCTCGTGATTATATCGTCTGCGCCATCGGTTCAGTTTTCGGTCAAATACTGGTCCAAATATTGTACGCAGTACCTTTCGCTCGAACGTATGCAGAGATTGTTCATTTTTCTGTGTCAAGCACCACGACTCCGAACCGTACGTAACTACCGGTCTGATCACAATTTTATAAAGTGCGCATTTTGAATTTCGGCTTACTGACTTGGACTTTAGAATTTTCAGCAGGCTGTAATAACTCCGGTTGCCCAAAGTTACTCGCCTTTTTATTTCGTCCGCAATGTCGTTGTTTATGTTCAGCTCTGATCCAAGGTATACGAACTTATTGACCATTTTGAATGTGTGTGTGTCGATCGTTACGTTATCTTCCCGATGTCGATTCGTAGGTGGGATGATCATGTATTCCGTTTTTCCGTCATTGACCTTCAACCCAAGGTCGGTACCTTTCCTCTCCAAGGCCATAAACTTATCTTTAACAACATCCATAGTTCGGCCAATAATGTCCCGGTCATCTGCAAAACCAAGCAACTGACTGGACTTGGAGAAAATGGTGCCGCTGGAGTCTATGTCCATGGTTTGAACAGCTGCTTCGAGTGTTAAATTGAAAAGCAGCGTTGCAAGAGGATCTCCTTGACGTAGGCCTTCCTCAATGTCGAACGTCTCTGACATTTGATTGCGGATCCTTACTCGGCTGTTAGCTCCGTTTAGTGTTAGCTTCGTTAGCGAGATCAGTTTGTTGGGAATTCCGAACTCCTCCATGACTCTCCATAGCTTACTTCTTCTAACACTGTCATAGGTTGCCTTAAAATCAACGAACAAATGGTGTGTTACAATGTTGTACTCTTTGCACTTCTCCAATATCTGTCTGATATTAAACAGCTGGTCCGATGTTGAACGAGCTACGCGAAAACCACCTTGGTATTCACCTACAGAGTTTTCCATGTATGGATGTGTGGGAAGAAGGAACAAAACTAAGTGTTTTAACTTGAATCCACAATTAGAAGTGATTTTATTATAACAAAATGTTGTGTTTATATACAACTGCAACGGTAATATATTTTGACGGATTAAATGTAAATATGAACGGCTGATTGAATGAGTGCGTTTGGATCTGAATGTCGAATGATGAAAAGTGATGTTCGAATTGTATGCGAGTTCATTAGTAGATGACGCCACACTACTCCCTTCCTAGTAATTTCATTACGATACATAGTTATTCGACAACTGAAATTTAAAGAAGAAGAAAAATGTGTTGGTAAACAATTTTATTGAAGAGCGAATCAATGAACATTTTCGTGATTGATTGACATTTTTGTGTTTTTTTTTTATTTTCAGTAAGATCCTCTGCGATCTTCGGTGTCTGAATCGTCAGAACTTGATGACGATGAAGTGTCCGATAGTTTTTGGTCGGCGGCGATGTCTAAGTCGACTTGTTCGTTCCAGTCGACTATGTTTGCAGGTTTCGGCGGATTATTGTCTACGTTGTTGAAAGTCGGTGAATCATCAGCGGGTAAAATTTTAACGTGTAAATCCGGTTTCAAGGATATTCTTATAACGGTCCGTGGTGTCTTAGGGGTGACAATTGTTTGTGGGGGAACAAATGAGCACGGTTCAACACAGTTGACTGATGCCTTGCCGAATTGTTTGTGATACCAGCAAACTTTCGGACCAGTGTCAGAGTCTGCAGCTAGTATGAGCGCTCTACGTGAATTAATATATGGTCCCGGTGTTGTTTTCGCAGCGCGGGGTGAAATGTTACATGACATGCGCTCTTTAGCTTCCTGGGAAATAGCTTGGCTGACTGTAGTAGTTGTTGGCTTGGAAATAGAGCGTGCCACCGGTGTGCGTGTTGGGTTTCTAACTAGATGCCTGTGTATTTCCATGGATATTGCTCTGATTTCTGACGTGTGTGCGCTTTGCCTTGCTATGTCACTGCGAAGGTGTTGTAGCTCTTGCATGACGTTCTCTAACCAGGTTGGTGTGAGAGTATGTGATGCGGAATTTTTGTTTGTTGCCATTTTAGCGTAAGTATTAGTATTAAGTACTAATAGTTGATCTGTTGGGAACTTGGTAGTAGTGGTGATCACTAGTAATTGGTTTGAGGTTTGAGGTTTGACTTGAACTTGATGAAAGTTGAAGTGAAGTTTGAAACTAAAAGGGTTTGAACTAATAATTTTTGCTTTATATAGTGTAAACAGTGAGAGAATTCCGTTAAAAAAAGGCGGGTTATCATGAGAAAAACGATTTTATGTTTTGCAGGGTTGCCTAATATTATACTACACTGAGAAGCGTACTTTTTTTGGTTTAATTGCTTCGATCTGTTCACTCTGGTTTTCGTTGATCGTAAACATGGGCTTTAGTCGATCTAACGAAATTTGTTTGTTTTTTCCTTTAATCTTAACTGTGAAATGTTTTTCATTTTTTGCTACAACTTCAAAAGGTCCTTCGTAATTTGGTTGCAATGATTTTTTAACTCCATCTTGTCGGACAAAGACATGTGTGCAAGTTTCCATATCTTTATGAACAAATACTTTCTGAGAGTTGTGATTGCTTGAAGGAACTGGCCTGAGTTCGTTCATAACGGACTTGAGGCGTTCTACGAAGTTATTAGGATTAGCATTGACGTTAGGCTTTGCTTCTGCGAAAAAGTTATAGGGTAAACGTAAGTTAGTTCCGTATACTAATTCAGCAGGTGAAGCGTTAACATTTTCAAGAATTACTGAACGTAACCCGAGTAGTATTGTTGGGAGGGTTTCTGTCCAACGACTGTTGGCGTGGCACTTGATGGCTTTCTTGAAAGTGCGATGCCAACGTTCAATAATTTCGTTTGCTTGTGGGTGGTAAGGGGTTGTTCTAATTTTACGTGTACCAAGGAGCTTGTTCAGTTCTGTAAAAAGATCTGATTCAAACTGAGCGCCTTGATCGGTGGTTATCTTTTGACATATTCCATAGCGCGATATCCAGTTTAGGAAAAATGCCCTAGCAACTGTTTCTGCTTTGATGTCTGCGAGTGGAATAGCTTCCGGCCACCGAGAAAAGCGGTCTATACATGTCAGACAGTACCTGTATCCTTCCGAGGGAGGAAGAGGGCCAACTAAGTCGATGTGGACATGTTCAAACCGTTGATTAGGTGTCTCGATTTGACTGAATAATGATTTATTATGTCTGTGGACATTATTTTTCTGGCAGGGGACACAACTCTTGCAGAAAATTTGAGTATCTTTGTTAAGTGACGGCCAAACGAAACTGTTTTTCAGCAGTTTTGTGGTGGCTTTTACTCCTGGATGTGCTAGGTTGTGTACCTGCTCGAAGATCGTTTTTCGGAGAGACTCCGGAATGAACGGGCGAGGGACTTCAGTAGAAACGTCACAAGTTAGAAGAACGTTGTTAAACTCTATTTTGAGAAGCTTGAGTCCGCTCTTTCGAGACTTAAATTGTTGTAATTCCGGATCTTCATTTTGTTTTTGAGCTATGAGGTTGTGGTCTATAGAACTGGCAAGAGAGATGGTGTTCACTCTTGACAATGTATCAGCGACTACGTTGTCCTGTCCAGAGATATGCTGAATGTCTGTGGAGAACTGACCTATAAAGTCTAAGTGTCTTAATTGACGTGGAGAAGCTTTCTCGTTTTGCTGGTTAAAAGCAAAAACGAGAGGCTTGTGGTCAGTGAAGATTGTGAATGTACGTGCTTCCAGAATGTTTCGGAAGTTCTTGATTGATTTGTACATTGCCAATAATTCTCTGTCGTAAGTTGAGTATTTAGTTTCTGTTGTAGTGAGTCTTTTTGAAAAAAATGCGAGAGGGGACCATCCATTGCTGGTTAGCTGGTTGACAACACCTCCGATAGCTGTGCCGGAAGCGTCTACCATTAAGCAAATTTTCGCATCTTCTTCAGGATGAGCGAGGAGTGCCGCCGTGGCTAGTTGCTTTTTACAATTTTGAAAAGCTTCCAGTAGCCGCGGAGTCCAGTTGATCAATGTTTTGTCTTTTTTTGTGCTTCCTTTAGTACAGTCTATTAAAGGAATCTGGGTTTCTGCCGCGTGCGGAAAAAACGCCGGTAATACTTTAGCATACCCAAGAAACGTTTGAGTTGTGAAACGTTTTCGGGTAATTTAAAGTCTATAATAGCTTCAACTTTAGTATTCAAAGGTTCGGTGCCGTGTTTATTTATCGTATAGCCGAGGAATTTAACCTCAGACTGCCCAAGACAGCATTTATTAATATTAATTACACCTCCGAAGTCATTGAGTCTCTTAAGCAAGATGTGTAAGTGCTCTAAGTGTTCTTGCTCGCTCTTCGATGCTATTAAAATTTCGTCTAGGTACGCATAGCAGAAGTCGAGTCCCTGAATTATTGTGTTGACGAACCGTTGGAAGGTCTGTGCTGCGTTGCACAAGCCGAAGGTCATCGAAGGGAACTCGAAGAGACCGAAAGGAGTGATTAGGGCTGTTTTTTGGATGTCTTCTTCAGCCACAGGGATTTGATTGTACGCCCTAACGAGGTCGATAACGCTGAAGATTTCTTTATTATTCAAAAAGTGATTGAAATCTTGCACGTGTGAGATCGGATATCGATCTGGCAATGTGTTAGCGTTTAGACGTCTGTAGTCACCGCATGGGCGCCATCCGCCTGAAGGTTTCGGGGCGATGTGTAATGGCGATGCCCATGGACTGTCAGATGGTCGGCAAATTCCGAGCTCGAGCATTCGGTCGAATTCGGCTTTAGCGATTTTTAATTTCTCCGGGTTTAATCTTCTTGGTTTAGAGAAAATTGGCTGACAGTTCGTTACGATGCGATGCTTGACATTGTGTTTTTTTGAAAATTTTTTAATCGCCGTAAGGTCTAGGATGTCTGGGAATTTTTGTATCAATTCGTGATACACGGACTGATTAGTTAAGGTTTTAACCTTAATGTAGGAATTTACTGGTTTAAGCTTCCCTAGGATGGACATGTTGGTTACATTGTCTCTTACTTTGCTATTTTTTACGTCAATCCAAAGGTCATGTTTTCTTAGCAGGTCTGAACCTATTATCGGAGTTTGCACGTCTGTTATTACGAATACCCAACGTATGGGCCGTCGTAACCCGATGTTCAGTGTGAGCGTTTTGCTACCGTACGTTTGAATTTGCGTGCCATTGGCCGCGAAAAGCTTAAAAAGACCAGGCGAGTTGCCTTTTTCTTTGGACGTTGGAGGTACGACACTTATATCTGCGCCAGTGTCAATTAAGTAGTCTCTCCCTGACGATTTCTCCGTAACGTATAAGCGACAGAGGCTGGGACCGTGGTCGAACGTCGCTGAATTCGACCGGTCCTCTAGTTTTCCGACGGCTTGTTATTGAAGCCGCATGGAGTTTTACATTTCGTCGCCTTTTTACCGAATTTTTTATGGTAGTAGCATTGTTCACTACTAGTTACGGAGGACGCTCTTGTAGGCGTTGGTGAACGATTTCGTAATGACCGTCTGTGTCTTTTATTAGACGCGCGAAGGTTCCTCTTTAGGACTTCGATTTTGCCTTCCAGAGCACAGACGGTGTTAACTAAATCGTTGATTTTGTTAGACTCGGCAGTTACCGCTTGAACTGCCGTGTTTTCAGTTATGTCCATCATTACGTCTGCCATGGTGGCGAGCTCATTGAGACCCTTGGGACTGACGGACAAAACAGTTTGAACGTTTAGAGGAAGTCTCTGTAGCCAGAGAGTTTGCAGAAGATCGTCACCGAATTTGTTACAAGACAGTTCTCGCATCTTGCGTATCAAATCGGATGGTTTCTTGTCCCCTAAGGTGAGTTCGTTTAGTAAGTTTTTGATCTTGCGATTGTCAGTCTCTGCGTACTGACTGATCAATCGCTTTTTAATTGTATCGTACATATTGATTGCAGGGGGGGCTAGAACTATGTCACTGACCGTTGACAAAATATCACTGTCCATTACGCCGACAATGGTGTTAAATTTTGTTAGATCGGCAGTGATACAAGATGTAGCAAACTGAGCTTCCAACTGTCTAAACCACAGTTGAGGGTTTTGCTTCCAAAAGGGAGGAACCTTAACTTGAATTCGGCTTATTGAGTTGTTGGAAGTGTTATTTTGCTGCACATTAGGTGGAGCATTTGCGTTTGAGTTCCCTGCGTGTACCTGTTGAGTAGAAGCATTGGGGTTTGGTTGATCATTTTGCGGTGTTTGTTCGGTATTTGAGTTAGGCATTTTTAATTGATTTGTTTGCACTGAAAGAACGCATTAAAAGTGTTTAACTTATTTATTTGTTGTTGCAGTAGCAAGAAAAGATTTCGATTGAGTTTGAATTTAAACTGAAATGTAGATTTGATTTACGTGAACTAGTTGTTCGTTTGTAAGTCAGAATCTGCGACTTGAACTTGCGTTCGTTTGTCGGAGGTCACCAGTTGTGGGAAGAAGGAATAAAACTAAGTGTTTTAACTTGAATCCACAATTAGAAGTGATTTTATTATAACAAAATGTTGTGTTTATATACAACTGCAACGGTAATATATTTTGACGGATTAAATGTAAATATGAACGGCTGATTGAATGAGTGTGTTTGGATCTGAATGTCGAATGATGGAAAGTGATGTTCGAATTGTATGCGAGTTCATTAGTAGATGACACCACAGATGAAGGCGCTGGTAAAGAATATTTGCAAATATCTTGTAAGCAATATTCAGCAGAGCAATTCCTCGAAAATTGCCACACTCCATTTTATCACCTTTTTTCTAAATGGGACAAAGTATGCTGGTCTTCCACTCTTCCGGTAACTCATCGACATTCCATATACGAGTGATGAGCTCGTGCATATATATATATATATATATATATATATAGCGCGTTGCAGCCGTTCTTGAAAAGTTCGCCGGGTAGATTGTCTGTCCCCGGGGCTTTAAAATTTCTGAGCCTCGAAATTTCAGCTTCACCTTCTTGCATCGATGGTTCTTCTATATATGGTTGCGCAGTATGAAATGGCAATTCGTTGTTTTCTTCGTTTCATTTGCCAAACTTTTCAATTTCGATCAAAACGTTCCTATCCTGCAGCCGTTTTTTGTTTCGGAACAGTTTTCGAGCGAAATTTCTCTTCGAACGGTACTCTGCCTGGCCTGCTCGAGTGTTTTGACTTTGAGTTTTTAGTCGAGCTGCATTTTTGTTCTCCAGAGCTCGCTAGCATTCATCGTCGAACCAGTTATTTCTTTTATTTCCCGTTCTCGTTCCCAAAGTCTCTGCCGCGGCGCTCTCTACATTCCGCCTGATTTGATTCCACGCATCGTCTATACTGTGTTGCTCGCTAACCATTTCTTCGATAATTTTTCTCTCCAAACTATCCACGTATTTGTGTTTGATGTCTTCGTTCCGCAGTTTTTCAACGTCCTACTTTTTCAATGCCTGTTGTCGGTTGTGTTGGACCGATATGCGAGACCTAACAACCACTTTAAACAAGTAGTGGTCAGAATCAACATTTGCTCCTCTACAGCTCCTGACATCCAATACATTTGAACAGTGCCGTCCATCTATCAAAACGTGATCAATCTGGTTTTTGGTTTGTCCATCAGGTGATACCCATGTCGCTTTGTGGATGTTTTTATGTTCGAACTACGTACTGCTCACAACCATGTTTCTTGATGCTGCGAAATGAACTACTCGCGTACCGTTGTCGTTAGAGTTTTCATGGAGGCTGTATTTACCAATTGTGGGACGATAGAAGACTTCGCGACCTATCTTGGCATTCAGATCTCCAAGCAAAATCATAATGTCACGTTTCGGCGCTCCATCATATATCTCCACTAGTTTCTCGTAAAATAGCTCCTTCGCTTCGTTGTCTTTTTCCTCCGTGGGTGCGTAGGCGTTAATAAGAGTATAGTTGAAAAATTTTCCTCTTATCCGTAGAGAGCACAATCGCTCGTCAACAGGATTGAAACCAGTCACCGCGTTTCTAGCTGTGTCGTAAACCATGAAACCTGTTCCATACTCTCTTGGACCGTCATTACTTTTTCCACTGTAGTAGAACTTATAGTCTCCACTGATCATGGTGTCCTTTCCAGGCCATCTCGTTTCTTGCACTGCCGTGATGTCAATTTTTGCCGCTCTTAGCGCATTTGTGAGAGATCTCAATCTTCCTGGCCGCAACAAAGATCTTACATTCCATGTTCCTAATTTTAAATCATTGTCCTTTTTCCGTTGCTTGAGTCGTTGCCGTTTATCCTGTCCGATCCGAGGCTGTGTTGTAGAATTCATAACAAATCTGGTTTTCTGGTGTCTGGGAGTTAGCCAAGCGCCCAACCTACTTCCGTTTACTTCCACATTAGCCCCAGAAAATTCAGACACATTGAAAAAATTGAGACAAAAACGTCCGTCAGAATTCTGAACATACTGAAGAAAGATGTGGTGAAAAATATTAACAATTTCCCGAACGGTTCGGCATCCGGCATAGATGGAATATCCCCTACACATCTAAAGGATTTAACTGCACCACAAACCCGGGAAGCGGGCATGAAACTCATCCAATCGATTACCAGATTGTCAAATTTTATGCTTTCCGGTATAGCTCCAAATGAACTAAGCACAATCATGTACGGTGCGACATTATGTGCTCTCATCAAAGAGGAAGGAGGCATTCGACCGATTGCGGTGGGTAACACACTCCGTAGATTAACAGCGAAAATGGCAAGTGCTTCAGTGCGAACGGAGAGGGCATCAAAATTTGCTCCTCGCCAAGTCGGGTTCGGAACAAAAGGGGGGTGCGAAGCAGCGGCTCATGCAGCACGAACGTTTATTAAGCGCAACAAAAATCGAAACGTCGTCGTCCTGAAAATAGATTTTCGGAACGCATTCAACGAACTCGACCGGGATAGGTTCCTCGAAGAAATACAGGTGAATTGTCCAAAAATTTATCCGTTTTTGTGGCGATGTTATGATGTATCAACACTACTTTTCTACGGAGAAAACACAATTTTGTCATCAAATGGAGCCCAACAGGGTGATCCTTGCAGTCCACTAGTTTTTTGCTCTGCGATTCAAGCAGTGGTAGAGAGTCTCATTTCAGAGTTCGTAGTGTTTTACCTAGACGATGGAACAATAGCAGGAAGTTATGACAGTGTCCTCAAGGATTTCAAAACAGTCATTTATGAATGCGGAAAATTCGGGTTGGAAATAAACCCAATTAAGTGTGAGCTCTACTTCTGCGGTGAAGTTCACTCAGAAATTGTGAAACATTTGAACGACATTTCGCCAGGGATAATTATCGTACACGAATTAACTCTCCTGGGAACACCAATCACAGGTAACGCTTTCCTTAAGGTATTCAACAAAAAACTGCGTCAACTAAAGACATTATTTGAAAGACTGACAGATTTGGACAATTATCAAATTGCATACTATCTGCTTAAAAACTGTTTGTCGGTGCCAAAACTCGTGTTCCTGTTGAGGACATCACCAACTTGGAATCACAAGTCATTGCTGGAAGAAGTGGATGAAGCAATAAAATCAACGTTAGAAACCGTCACGAATTCGAAGGTAAGTCACGAACAATGGATTCTGTCAACATTGCCAGTACGTAACGGTGGACCTGGAGTACGGAGAGTGCAAGATTTAGCCCTGCCTGCTTCCTTAACATCGGTTAATGGATTATATTCAACGATTGGCATCATGTTAAACCTACCTTCACTGAAAATTGAAGAAATATCTCATTATGAAGATAGTACGATCGCGTGGCAAAGACTTAATCCCGGAATTCTACGACAAAGGTGACAAAGCCAGATTCTTAGCGATTCAAAAGCCGGAGTCGTGTGCTTGGCTTCACGCTCTACCATCAAGAGCAATCGGTACGCTTCTAGACAATAATTCCTTTCGAATCATGGTGGGGCTCCGATTAGGCATTGACATATGTGCGCCTCATGAATGTGTTTGTGGCGCTATTGTGGACAGTAAAGGAAGACATGGACTCAAATGCAAAAAAATTGCAGGGAGATGGTCTAGACATGCAGAACTCAACCTTATCATCAAGAGAGCTTTAGCGACAGCAAACATTCCAGCGAGACTAGAAAAGCCAGGGCTATTCAGAGAGGACGGGAAAAAGGTCGATGGGATGAGTTTGACTCCGTGGCACAGAGGGCAAATCCTTGTGTGGGATTCCACTTGCACCGTCACAATTGCACCCAGCAATCTGAAATATAGCACGAAAGTGGCGGGAGGTGCAGCAATCGAAAAAGCAAAGCGGAAAATTTCTAAATACAAGAACTTAATTGAACGAAATTTCCTATTTGTACCGTTCGCCATCGAAACGATGGGGCCATGGGCACCAGAAGCCATTAAATTTTTCAATGAGTTAGGTAAAATGATTACACAAAAGACTGACGAACCACGATCCAAGAACTTCCTTAAACAACTATACAAAGGGGAAACGCAGCGGCTGTAATGGATTGTTTCCAACTATCAGAAAACTTAGAGGAAGTGTTTTATCTGTGACGATTATTTAATTTTGTAATTTAATTGTTAATTGCCATTTCTGTAAGTAATGTTCGAATGCAGTAAATAAAATGAAGTATTTTATAGTGAATTAAGCGATGTGTGAGCTTCTTACCAGTAAAATTTGGATTGCTTGACATTTCGTGAATATCATCACTAAAATTGATATACTTTGACAGAAGCCGGTTTCGCCTAAAATTTCTATTATTCGTAAATCAATTGAATCAGGCGATCATAAAATGGAGGAACAAGTAAGAAGAAATAATGCAATGGCAAGGGTTTGAGGTTTGACACACAAATACAAATATGTTATGATTACCAGCTCAATTTTATTCACGGACTGTACACATCATTTTTTTTTTTTTTTTGCTGCCTTGATCAGTCTTTAGCAGTTTCACACACGTCTAGTCGCACAGTGCGGCAATGTGGCATCTTTTAATTATCTCGGTCCGATGGACTAATTTACTTCTCATTCAGGAGACAGGCCGTGCGAGACATGTAGGGCTTCTTTCCTGAGAAGAAATACTTTAGAAATATACTAGGCATATGAACTTTATTAATCCGTCACGGAGCTGACTATATTCGATCGTGTACGAATGAGGTTGTCATTATATTATAATCTACGCGTGATAAGGTGCTTAATCACACATTTGTGTAATAATTGAAATTCTGTGCAACGTATTCTTTTAGGGAAGTACATAAATTACGACTATTCTTACCTATTTTATTCACGGACTCTACACAGAACCAGTTTTCTCCTTACTTTGATACAAGCTGCAATGAAAAAATTAACGCCTTGAGTGCTGCATCGGCTTATTTCTAAGTATTTTATAGTGAATTGAGTCATGAAATGTGTGATCTCCATACCAGTAAAATTTGGATTGTTTGACATTTCGTGAATATCACCATTAAAATTGATATACTTTGACAGAAGCCGATTTCGCCTAAATGAATTGAATCAGGCGATCATAAAATGAAGGAACAAGTAAGAAGAAATAATGCAATGGCAGGTAAACAGCCTCAATACACTGACAACACACACTCTACGGGGAATAGCCGCCGAGTCGATTTTTTTCTCAATTTTTTTGTCAAGTTTGTTTAACTTCTTTTGTAGGTGGCGCGCAATATATTTTGAATCAAAAAAAAGGTTGCGAATGTTAATAAAAAAATTTTTTATTTTTAACAAAATGCAACTTATATGTTTTACTACTAAAATCTATCACAACAAAAACCTTTTAAAAGGTAAAGTGTGACGCAGTCCCTTATGTCTACTTCCAAAATTAGTGATATCAGTGGAGATGACGCTTGCGCTGAAAATACGCATACATTTCCTTGACGACAACGTTACTCTGTGTTCAGAAAATCGCGTCTCAAATGCCAGACCCACCAGCGTAATAATTTTTCAACACTTTCAGTTTTCACACGCATTTAAAACTCAAAACAATCCACGAATGTTAAATTTTTGCAGCGTAAAAACTGAAAGTACAGAAAAACTATTACGCTGGTGGGACTGGCATTTGTGACGCGATTTTTTGAAAACAGGGTAACGTTGTCGTCAAGGAAATGTATGCGTATTTTCAGCGCAAGCGTCATCTCCACTGATATCATTAATTTTGGAAGTAGACATTAGGGACTGCGTCACACTTTACCTTTTAAAATGTTTTTGTTGTGATATCAGTCGTTTTGGAAGTTTTTCAGTTGTTAAAAATTTTCTATTTTTTGAAAAAAATTTTCTCAAAAAAAAAATTCTCCGAAAAAAATTTCTCAAAAGAGAAAAAATTTTTTGGTCGCAGAAAAATTTTCTCCAAAAAAAAAAATTTTCTCTGAAAAAAATTTTTCTCCAAAAAAATTTTCTCCTAAAAATTTTTTCTCCCATCTATCCAATCTATCGATTCCGACGAAAAAAAATTTTTGGCGAAAACTTTCGCCTCGATTTTGGCCAACTTCCGCGCCTCGGCGACCCCACTTTCTATTCACCAAAATGATGCGCAAGTCAATATCTGTCGATTCCGACGAAAAAAAATTTTTGGCGAAAACGTTCGCCTCAATTTTGGCCAACTTCCGCACCTCGGCGACCCCGCTTTCTATTCATCAAAATGATGCCCAAGTCATCTATCGAACTTTCCCGAAGGAACCAACTCTTTAGCTATTCTAATTCAGGAGATAGCAAAAATTCCGAGATGGCGTCACTTTGACAGTTGGCAGCCATTTTCTTAGGATAACGAAAAATTTCTCCTCACCTATAACTTTCCCGAAGAAACCAACTGTCTGGCTATTCTAATTCAGAAGATTTATTTATTTTTTTAAAAAATATTTCTTGAAATCTGAGAAATCATTTTTTAAATGTGCAAGGATTGATCACCCCCCGGTGCACAAGGGTTAATACCAAATGACCATTCATGCCTGGAAGCCAAACTATCAATTCATTGATCTCCTGGCTGATACAAAGAAAACCAACATCCTGAGAATTTTGCCATCATAAACCAAATCAATTTATTTTGAAAATGCAATCTATTCAAGAAACTAGAGTATTGGGATCTATCCTACGAATTTACCAAGAAAATGTTGAAGGAATTAGCAGAGAAAAGAGTATTTATTTGTCAAGATATCTACACGATAAGTCAATTGATCGTAGCTACGGAACTGCAACTTATATAAAATCAAATATTAATAATGCAGCACTTGTATATATGAGCGAAACTGACATGATCTTTACGATAGTTATAGATATCGGTGGAACCAAAATTATTAATATTTATAAACCTCCATCCGTGTCCTGGCCGACAGAAGCAATACGAACAGCGGACCATCCGGCAATATACATGGGCGATTTCAATAGTCATCATACACAATGGAAATATCTTCAAAATGATACAAATGGAAATGCACTAGTAGAATGGTACGAGAAAATAAATCATGAGCGCGCGGTAGCAATGCGCCCATGACGCAAGTCCCCACGAGCAAAAAATTCAGAAATTTTTTTTTCGTAGACTTCGGAACCATATATACTGCTAAGTTTTGACTTCCCCCCCTTGCGACGTCATCATCATCGAAACCCTACTCCGCGTGGGAGCATAGGGCGTCCACAAATCGTCGACATCGTACTCGGTTCCGGGCGAGAAGTTTGACCTCCTTCCATTTTTTGTCAGCTACTCTCGCTTCATCGACGACGGTTCTTCTCCACGTTATCTTTGGTCGGCCACGTTTTCGGGTTCCCTGTGGATTCCATTCTAACGCAGTTCTTGGAATATCATCAACAGGTCGCCTTAATGTATGTCCGATCCAATTCCACTTTCGACGCTTGATTGTGACATTCATTTTTTCAACACCGGTTTGTTTCCACAGCTCTTCATTGCTTATCGTTTTTGGCCAGTAAATTCTCAGAATGCGCCTGAGGCATCTGTTGACGAAGACTTGGATTTGGTTTTCGATGGTCGAAGTCATTTTCCAAGTTTCACAACCATACACCAATACTGAGATGCAGTTCGACTTGAATAATCGTATTTTCAGGTTTCTTGTCAGCTGCGTTGAATTCCAAATGTTGTTTAGCGAAATGAAGGCTTGGCGCGCTTTCTGTATGCGGCTTCTTACGTCAATGTCGGCACCTCCATCCTTTGCCAAGATACTTCCTAGATAGCAGAAGCTCTCCGTTTCTTCTATTTTTTCACCAGCGATTGTCAGCATGCAAGGCGTTGTTGTGTTGATGCGCACCAGTTTTGTCTTCGCTACGTTTACCTCAAGTCCAACTTGTCCGGCATACTTGACGAGTCGGCGTAGCGATTCTTGCATGTCGCTTGCTTTCTGTGCCATGAGGGCTAAATCATCGGCGAAATCAATATCCTCCAACCGTTCTGTCAGCGTCCACTGAATACCTCTGCCACCAGCATTCACTTTCCGCATCACCCAGTCCAGGACTATGATGAATAGAAGGGGCGACAACACACATCCTTGTTTGACACCAGATTCAACAATAAATCGCCGACCCAGCTTGCCACGATGTACCACACGACATTTTCCTTGATGGTAAAGTCCTTTAATCAAGTTCAGGAGCTTTACAGGGATGCCGTAACTTGACAAGATTTTCCACATCACTTCTCGGTCCAAACTGTCGAATGCCTGCTTGAAATCGATGAAAAGCAAGTACAGCGGGGTGTTGAATTCCACTGACTGTTCTATGATAATTCGCAAGGTGTTGATGTTGTCCACACATGATCGATGAGGTCTAAAACCAGCTTGCTGCTTGCGAAGAATTGGTTCTAGGACCTTTGATATTCGGTCGTGGATAATGATGCTAATAATCTTGTTTATCGTGTTAAGAAGTGTGATGCCACGCCAATTGCCACAAATTGTAAGATCGCCTTTCTTTGCCACTTTTACAATCAAAGCGTCGATAAACTCATCTGGAACGTTTCCTGATTCCCACACTTCACAGACTATTGGGTGGATTAGCTCGTTTATTAACTCCACATCAGCTTTCAGCATTTCGGCAGCAATGTTGTCAGCACCAGGTGCTTTTCCGTTCTTTAGCTGCTTGATCGCATTCTTGACATCCAGTGAAGTTGGTGATGACGAGTTGAAATTACATGTTCGAATTCGAATTGGTTCGGTCGGACTCTGTGGTGCAGTTACGGGCGGTTTATTGAGAAGTTCCTCAAAATACGTGCTCCACCTTTCACATTGCGCCAAATCCGAAGTTATAAAACTCCCATCAGCAGCCCGTAATGGCTTGTTTGCATCCGCTCGTTTTCCTGATATGCGTCGAGCAAGACGATAAGTTTCACGCATGTTATTACTGTCAGCTGCACGTTGAGCTTGATCAGCTAAATCACTCATCCATTTACGTTTATCTGCTCTTGCACTCCGCTTTATTTGCTTTTCCAACTCGTTGTAATTTTGGCTCGCGCCAGGCATTAATTTCAACTTTTTCCGTTCCTCAATTAGTCTCCATGTGGTATCAGAGATCCATTCCTTCCTCTCATTGTTCCGAAAACCCAGAATTTGCTCTCCCGATTTCTGCATAGCATTTTGTACCGTGCTCCATTTGACCGCAGTGTCTTCTTCATATTGACGACTAGAAGTGACTTCCTCGCGTATGTTCTGTATGAAGCGTCTCGCTATTTGTCCGTCCTTAAGCTTCGATATATCTAACCTTCTTGGCGCAGTGGGCTCTCGTTTTCTATGGGTCGATAGTTTAATGCGAATGAGTCCGGTTAGTAAGTGGTGATCACTGTAGACATCCGCCCCTCTTCGACTTCGGACATCTAGGAGAGAACTTTTCCACTTCCCACTGATTGCGATGTGGTCAATTTGATTTTTGGTACGACGATCGGGTGAGATCCATGTAGCTTTGTGAATGTCTCGGTGACAAAATAATGTTCCGCCTATGACCAAGTCAAAGTTTCCACACAATTCTGCGAATCGCTCACCATTATCATTCATTGTTCCTAAACCATGGGTTCCCATCACGTTTTCCCAGTTTACATTCAAACTCCCCACTTGTGCATTCAAATCACCCAATAATACCAACATATCGGATTTCTTCACATTGTTCAAAGTTTGAGCCAGTTGTTCGTAAAAAGCATCCTTCACGTCGTCAGGAGCTTGCTCAGTTGGTGCATATACTTGAACAAATGTTAGATGCCTCACTTTGGTTGCCAGTCGCAGTGAGATGATCCTATCCGATATCGGGTTCCAATCGGTTAGACATAGTTTTGCGTTCTTACTAAAGAGAAAACCGACTGCTATGATCTTCTGTTTCAGGTTTGCCGGAATAAAAGAGAGTTTCTCCAGTAGACAGTCTACGTTCCCCGCTCCCTTTTAGCCTGATTTCGCTTAATCCAAGAATTTCAAATTGATAACGCCTGAATTCTCGAGCGGTCTGCGCTAACTTTGTTGGTTTCATCATCGTTCGAACATTCCAGGTTCCAAATCGCGTCCGTTTTCGTGTGCCAAATGTCGTCAACGTTTGTTCCGGTCCAGTTTTATTCTTTGTAGACGTTTCGTTTGTTGTTTAAGTTTCAGTAGAGTGAGAAACAACCACACAGCTACCTAGTTCGGTGATTTTCTAGATCTTATGCGGCCGAACCCACGATGCCCTCTCCAATTAGCCGTGACCTAGCTTCCCCGGACGGGCTGGTTACCATCAACTTCGGCTATGTTGCTCACGTTTCCAGGGATCACGAACGCGGACGTTGGAGTAGGACTTGAGAAGCAGAGGCTATGTGTTGTTAACAGGAAGCAACAACATGTATTGCGCATGCATTCCCCTTTGATCCCCCCCCCCCCTTGCGACGTACCCCCCGGAAAATATTTTTCGTGGATTCTACGGAAAATTCTAAGGCGAAATGTCTTTTCACTCATTAAAATCGGTCCAGTGGATCCGGAGATATGACCTTTAGAAAATCGTCATTTTCCATACAAAATGTGCACTTTCATAGAAACCAAAGTTAATGGAAATATCCTACGTTAGTTACTTAGTTACTTAGTTACTTAGTTACTTAGTTAGTCACTTAGTTCCAGAGCCATTTGTATGAAAACCCACTTTTTTGGAGTTTTCTCGAAAACGGCTCGATATCTTTTCTTGAAATTTTGCATGGACCTTCGGCTGGGCATTCTACGCCATATGAGATTTTAAAAAAGGGGGGGGGGTACCGGCCTCGTTTGGGCGCCAGGGCTCTTAGAAGGCGCCATATAAAGCCCATATGTATGTGTTTGTGTGTGTGTGTGTACGGAAACATTTTTTGTATAAGACATGGTTGGGTGTTCGAGATACAGGTTTGGTGTCAAAGGGAAAGATGTTGGGTTGGGTGTGTAGTGTATAGGGGTGACCGCCAAAATGGCGGAAAATGGACCGGGGGCTCAAAAAAAAACTTTTGATATGTTGTAGAGGAAGTTGAGGTGATCATTTTCGCCCATGAAAGTAGTAGCCGCCGCGGCTCGGTTTGGCGGCGGCGGCGGCTCAAAAAAAACTTTTGATATGTTGTAGAGGAAGTTGAGGTGATTATTTTCGCCCATGAAAGTAGTAGCCGCCGCGGCTCGGTTTGGCGGCGGCGGCGGCTCAAAAAAAAACTTTTGATATGTTGTAGAGGAAGTTGAGGGGATCATTTTCGCCCATGAAAGTAGTAGCCGCCGCGGCTCGGTTTGGCGGCGGCGGCGGCTCAAAAAAAAAACTTTTGATATGTTGTAGAGGAAGTTGAGGTGATTATTTTCGCCCATGGAAGTAGTAGCCGCCGCGGCTCGGTTTAGCGGCGGCGGCGGCTCAAAAAAAAACTTTTGATATGTTGTAGAGGAAGTTGAGGTGATTGTCCTATCCCAGACAGACATGCGTATCCTGCAAGGGAACCAGACAATAACGTGAGAAAATATTCAGGAAAATCGGTGTCAACAAAACACCCATGGCACACGAATATATTCCTGTGAACTAATAAGACATCATATCAATGCGAAATGCAGTATATATATATGCATATACATATACATATATATATACATATGCTTCCGCTAATGTCGGGCCCCAGGAAGGCACATCGAGCGCGAACAGTGTGCTATTCGACTAAAATTACTAATATTAGCATCAAAATTATTCGCAAATTTTCTAATTAGCATAAGTATTTCTTTCGACATTTTTAACACATCAATTATACGCAAACTAGAGGGAAAGTACTGAACGCGAATGTCTCGATCTATGATCACTTTGATAATCACCTTGATTGACACAACCCTTTATTAATTTCCCACCAAAAAAAACACCCCTTTTTATACCAGTGCTCGCCGGTCATACGAAACGAACCTTTTGCATCCCACGATTAGTACGCGAAATTGACAGAAATTTGCATGAAATATTGACTAAAATTTCAAATGAATAGGAAAAACAACCGTAACTTGTACACATGATCCAAATTGAAAAATGCTCATGTGCTAGTAATAATTCTATCAATTACCTTCACGCGATAAGCACCCTACGCGTTGAAATACTGAATACTGGATCCCCTTTTCGGAAAATATGACTTCGATGTGATGTTCGGAAGGGCAAGGGTTATGTGCTAACACTGTTAAGACTTGCATGAACGAAAGAATGGAACACATTTTGAATGAGTGAAGCATATCAAAAAAAAATATAGAAACAGAATCGAATGGCTGACGAACTGTATTGATGACCTAAAATGAATGTATAGTATGATGATCTATAAACCCTGAATCGAATAAGCCAGTCTTGATGTGATGAATAGTATGAAAAAGTGAACGGATAATCGAGTTGTAGAATGGTGAACCGGGAAGAATATTTGGACGCAAATAATCGTCTCGGAACCACTGGGCTAATTGGACGCAATCGGCCCGACAGCAGCCATTATACCTCTCGAAATCAACATCCGTCCGAATGGTGCAGTTTGTACGACACGTCGTCGCGCAGCGCGGACGCGACGGGGACCAATTTTTGATAAATAAATGAGTAAATAAGATTAAATAAATGAGTAGGAAATACCGATTGGGAACCCCAATTGTAACAACGTTGTTCGGCTCATAACCATAAGACAGTTGAAGTCTTCCGACACTTTTCGGATAATAACCGTGAGATAGTCGGCAGGAGTTGCACATACGAAGATGATACGAAGAGTTCGAATACCGTAAATACATAAGTAGGGTTATTACTGTAAATATATTAGTAGGGTGATTACTGTAAATATATAAGTAGATCTATATGATGTGAATAATCCAATGTCAAATGAAATAAGAAGTCTGCGAACATTCGCGAAACCTTCACGCACCATCGATCCACGAACCATCGAACCTACATCGAACCAAGACTATTTATCATATCAACATTGGAACGCGACATAACCACGATGAATGATTATATGAAAAATGTACAAGATACTTGATTGCGATGAATGATTAGATGAAAAATGTACAAGATACTTGATTGCGATGAATGATTGCTGTAATTAAAAATATGTATTCGCTTAAAATGTAACAACTTACCGCCACCCTAACCCGCTTTACTAATCCGCACATAACCTAGCATAACCCCACCAATTTGTCGAGCAAGAAAACGATGAAGAACGAGCACAAGCGAAAACCATTTATATCAGGCATGTTGAGTTAGCGAAACTTCCACTTTGAGATTTTACCGTGTCTATAACAATTGAAGATCGGACGTCATATTTGTTTAAAATAGATCCATTATGAACTTTTTTGACCAAAGAAAGACGGAAATAATTATATTAAAGAATCGAGTTTGAAAATTGAGATCTGATTATAGCTTGCCTTAATCGTAGAGACACCCTTATTTTCTCTTTAACTCACTCCAAATGGACAAATCGTACCGACTTGTTTTTTTTATACCTCGAAAAATTGACATGATCCATGATTCCACCCAAATTGTATCATGCGAGCACTGGGCAAAAAAAAAATTAGAAAATCCCTTGAAACAGACTTGTTATAGCCCTCATACGACTCAGACCCTCCGGTCAAATTTAAACTATAATAAGTAAAGATATTACATTGAAGAATGATTTGTGAATCGCTCGTAAGATAGACTAAGTGCACGACAACCTTTGAAAAACGACATTTCAACCAGCATTCAGCGTTAAAATTATTCAAAATTCTTGCTTTCATTAAAACGTTTTTTTATTTTAGGAATAATTCGTAAAATTTCAATTAGTTAGGAGTATTCAAACGAAAGCCACCCGAAGGTACCCGTAAGGAAAAACTGGTTGAAGGCCCAACACACGCCGATAGTAAGTAGTTGTTTTAAGAACATTTGCACAAATGGCCGTGCGTAAATATTATTTGAGAATTAGATTATATTCAAAGCCTGATCGCGAAATTGACTCGCAACGAATTTCCGTAAGTTGATAGATTAGGATATCCTCCAAAACGACCTTAAATTAGCAATAGAATATGCATTTTCTATGTTTTACCTTACCGCCTATTCTTTTTTAGTCATAAAAATGACCCCCACTCAAAGAGGATTGTATGACACAAACAATATGCCGCTGAGTTACAAGAACCGGAGATGCTGATGAATTGACATAATAAGAAAACGCGAGAAAAGCATCTGACGATTCAGCAAGAGGCTGGCTAAGCACACCTTGAATGGGCACCTCCAAGAGTGTGAATTGCGGTAATGACAGCAAGTAAGGACCTTGAACGAAAAAGACTCAATTCGAAACGCTACGAATGATGATGAGCCAGTCCTCCATGTAAAAGATAAGTATTTCATTCGCGCGAGAACGATATGTTGAGCAATGAGAATATATGTTACATTTTGATTTTAGAGAACCTGGCCAGAAATTTGGATGTTACGTTAACGATTCAATTGTCTTCAAATGTTTGCAATGGTACCTATAGTAAATCGAAGTTGGGTCTCGAGAACAAAGCTGTGCAATATGTTTACACACCCCCTTTATGCCGATTGCTTGAGAAGTTGCACATACGTGTTTGAAAAACCATTACTAATGATGAATATCAAAAGAAATACACGTAATATCATCGCCTGAGAATTCTAGCGTGTGCATTTATATTAACCACTTTGCTTATTTAGACATAAGAATATTTCACCCTTTTATTATCACAACCATTTTATTCGTATTCGTACCAATATCAATACTCAATATTATTTTTTAAACATTACTGATATACTAGCAAGAAAAAACAAATTATTGCAAAAAAAAAATGAGAATCCTAGATTCAATATTAAGGGAATGTTTAGGGTTTCCTTGCTTTGTTTGTGTTTTTGTTTTGTCTCTGATATGGTTCACAATGATACACACAAAATGACTGTATTTAATTACGAAGTCAGAGCTTACGTAGTCGTTTTTGTATTGAAATAATAATTCATGCAATGTCTGGCAACACTTTTGAGGCGCCGTCAATGAAATGTGAGAGACTGCGTTGTCTAAAAGAATTGTCGTATTTCATGGTGAAGAACTACATTGTATACACACACGTTACAAACATTTATACTTTTTAGATTCTAAATTTCACGTCTGAGAATACATTGAGTTTGCTTTGTGAAAGTTTTCAGGTTTCTACGAGGCTAAACCAACCGTGGAAAATGCTATTTACGTCGCTATGAGTTTCCGAAGGCGAGGATTGCGTTCAACATAGTAAGATTTTCGTTTTCAGTGAAGTGCATAATTTTATCTATAAGGAATGAAAACGACATTACTTTAGTTCTTTAAGTTTGACAACCTCAGTACTATGACTATGAAAAACGATTCATTACTATTAGAAAACGAAAGTTTTAGGCGAACAACATAATTTCTATTTTTGTTGTAAATTGTGCGGCTTCAAGATACGTATTAATTTATTTCTCATCAAAATTATGACACAGGCTTTTAGAGGTATCGGCCTGGTCTGACATTTCTATCTCGTTACATGCGAAAAAAAGGACGAAAATATTGCATGTTGCATATGTAGCTGTCGTAGCTGAAATAAATTGAGTTTTGCTGGACTAGTTCTGCTCGGTGACAATAACGATATTCGTCATACAAAAAACCGCAATGAAAATGAATTAGAACCACGTTTTCTTAATCAATTAGTTAAAATTATTATTGTAGGTTATTGTAGCATATACGGATGAAAAGTTTACGCGAATTGTTTTGGCCCGATGTGATGGAATTTGATGAATTAGCAGAGCAAAATAGAAATGCGACTGTCTACTTTAAATGATGTGACTAGAGTGATTTATTCAGAAATAATAAATCACAACGGTACGATTCTTATATGACCATATGATCAGTGAATAAATTATACTTCAACACTCCCATTTAATGAAATATCACTATCATAAGTAAATTCACTTAACAAAACAAAACAAAAAAAAAAATTCTTTTCAACAATCACTGTACAACTAACCAATTCACTAGTCCAGTGATACTTCCCATTCATTAAATTCAATTTTCTTTTAACATATGACAATGCATTCAATTCATAGCCCCGTGCTATATGTTTTCACAAAATTTGCATTGTTTTTCAATTCATCCTTTACAATGCATTCTTTCGCCATGTGACCAATTTCACCACATTTATGGTAACGATACTTGAAAGTGCTGGAAGCACACACCTTCTTGGATTGCACCACCAATGCACCATCAAAACTTTTCTTCTTACATAGTCTCGGTTCTTGTAAAAGCAAAGTTTTAACTGAATCTAACGTTAATTTGGCTGTAGAATTCTCGATCGCCATTACCAACGATTTGAACTCGTCCGGTAAGCCAGCTAACATCAATGATGTCACCACTTCTTCGTCCAATTTTAATCCCGTTCGTTTGACCTTCAGTGACGTCATCGTGATTTTATTGATGTAACTCTCAACCGTTTCACACTCGTTCAAACTTATTTGAACTAATTGTTTCAGCAATTCAATTTTACGGCATAAGCCACTGTCTTCAAATGCATTCTGAAGACTTTCCCAAGCCTCATAAGCTGTTGACGTATCAATTATGTAGGACAACACGCTTTCATGAACTAACAGATTAAGCTCTGACCACGCTTTTAAATCGATTTCTTTAGCATTATTTGAAGCGTCAGCTGCCAATTGCTCCTGAGGGCAAGTCCACAGTCCTTTAATAACAAGAAATGACTTGGCGTAAATCTTCCACGTGTCATAGTTCTCTCTGCCCATCAGCTTCTTTACACATCTATTGTTCGACAAATCATCGGTCGCCATGCCCTCGAAAAATTATTAATTTGCACAATCCATAAACAGAAGTCGTTTTCGATGAAATTCAATTTTCGTTTTGATGGTAGTGAAGTGACCATTTGTTTCGTACTGATTCACACGAACAAAAATTTATCCAAAAATATTCCAACTTCTTAACACCATCGACATCAACAAATTTAATTAAATGAATACACGATTAACAAGATGCACTTTCTGATATTTATGTTCCGTGTCCGACTTTTGTTTGCGTTCCTTAGCCCATAACCTGATGGAATTTGATGAATTAGCAGAGCAAAATAAAAATGCGACTGTCTACGTTAAATGATGTGACTAGAGTGATTTATTCAGAAATAATAAATCACAACGGTACGATTCTTATATGACCATATGATCAGTGAATAAATTATACTTCAACACGATGCCCGATGAGAAGTGGTTTAGAGAATTGCTTAAAATGGGCTGGTGTTGCATCTGGCGAAGATGAGATTCTCTAATAATCGTATTGGTTTTCCAGATTCCAATAAAGACTTGGAAAAGCACAGTCAACAAGGGAATTTATTGAGAACGTCCGAACAGATGCACAAGCTGACTAAAACTAAATTCGGTCAATGTAAACTCAAAGCACACTAAAACGTAGTCTTTAGGCTTTCACATCATAGGTTCTCTTCCCTTAGGCTCAGGACTTTTGGAGGTCGAGTGGGTCAACCCCCAGACTATGACCAAACGGGTCGGGTTTGGGATGTCGGCGTGATTTACCTGATGAAAGGGAGAAGGAACAAAGGGTCACTAGATCTGTGTTTCGTGATTCACTTATGGAACAACCCAATTGGATGAATTTACCCACCACCCAGTCCTAAGGTGCTTTTTCGTAAAGCGATTGCAGAATAAGGACTAAGAATTCTATTTACTGATCTTTACTTATCTCATTCAAACCCTTCTTAAATGCTTAACATTAAACAAATTTTTCAACAAGCTCAAACAATACGGAAAACATTTATATAAATGGGGTTCTCAAGAATTTATAAATATTTACTGAAAATTGTAAAAAAATATCGAGTAAAACTTGAAAACGCCGTCGTCGCCGACTCTAAATTACTTTCGGCGCGCCGCCGCCGACTTTTCAACGTTCGGCGCATATCCGCCGACTGTTTTAAAATCGGCGCGCACCAGGGGCGTGACAGTCTTTTGTTTCGATCTTTGCAAGTAATACCAGGGGCGTGACAGTCTTTTGTTTTGACATTTGCAAGTTATACTCGACGTAAAGTAAGCTGCAGATGCGACCGGAGCTAACTTCATGGCAAAGAAAATCAGCTGATTTTTGAACTTTTCAATGAAATCAGCTGATTTTGGCAAATTTATAAATGAAAACATAACCAAAGACCCGTACGTATCAGAATAGATGTGGCAAACAGAATAGATGTGGCAAAGAGAATAGATGTTACAAAAAGACTCGAACTTATCCAAAGATACAAATAAGCAAACAATCCAACGTTTTATGTTCTTTTATAACTATAAGAGTTTCAAAGATCCATAGAAATTACCCAAGGTAATGTCAAAGGCCCTACCGAAGTACGTCTCAGACCATTCAAATCTAGAAAAGTATATATCCAAGGACTAACTCGTTTTTCCCTAAAACCCAGAAACACGTGTTATCTAAAATGTTATTGTCTACAACGTTGTCCTTGGAAGCAACTTTCTACCTCTCATAGTTCTGGAGATCTGGGTCATCCTGCCCAATTATGGAAGTGGCCATATACCCGGATTGGACCATATCTCCCCAAATTCCTGAAACATGTTTTCGCTTAAATTTAATTCTCTACAACTTCGCCTTTGGAACCAACTTTCTAACTCTCCTAGTTCTAGATATAATGCGTCATCCTGCCCAATTCTGGAAGTGGCCATATACCAGAATTGGGCCATATTTCCCCAAAACCCTGAAACAC
>CM055404.1:73826235-73841924 GCA_029228625.1 Pseudolycoriella hygida
TCATCGCCCACGACGGTGAGATATCTCCACATCCGTTCACATGCATTCCTTTAAGTCATGCATTTTGATACAGACAAAACAATTTGTGAGATAACGAATCTGCGTTATAATAACATTCATGGTTTACAGATTCGGATGCATAAGTCAACATATACTGCATTTCGCATTGATATGATGTCTTATTAACTCACAGGAATATATTCGTATGCCGTGGGTGTTTTGTTGACACCGATTTTCCTGAATATTTTCTAACGTTATTGTCTGATTCCTTTGCAGGATACGCATGTCTGTCTGGGATAGGACAGGGTATTCTCCCCGAGTTAGGTTATTTCCGCAGGAAACAACCGCAAAATGACGAATGTTTATGCAAGTTTCATCAAGATAAGCGTTCGAATTGCAAATTCACGAATAATTTCAATGGTAAAATTTGCCATAGGTTCAATCCGTACCTTTACCGAGTTCAATAGTAAAGAAGGATTTTGACTTAGCGTTAATGTACCGAATGGTTGTAGTGACATGCTTTCCGCGAATTCTTTTATTGTATAAATGCACATGTAATTGTTTTATATAGCGTTCTTAATCTATGAATATGATTGTGTTAAGCATTTATTTATGGTTTTGCAATGGTTCAGTGTTTATGTTTATTGTATATATTTTTTTTTTCAGCTACTTCCTTTCCTTTTGTTGTTTTTTTTTTTTCCTTTTTCACTTTTTTTTTATTATTATTTATTTAGCTTTTATATTTGCGATTTTAAGGGAATGTTTAGGGTTTCCTTGCTTTGTTTGTGTTTTTGTTTTGTCTCTGATATGGTTCACAATGATACACACAAAATGACTGTATTTGATTACGAACTCAGAGCTTACGTAGTCGTTTTAGTATATTGTAATGACATCATGTAACACCTGACAACACTTTTGAGGCGCCGTCAATGAAATGTGAGTTTTTAAACGATTTCGACTGCATTTCCTCCACACGTTTTCATATTTCAACTACATTACACACATGTACAAACCTTTATTTATTAGATTCTAAGCACGTCTGAAACAGTGAATACATTGGGTTTCTTTTGTGAAAGTTTTCAGGTGTTTGCAGGGCTCAACCGTGGAAAAAAGTAAAATCAAATAAGTTATTTATTTACGTAGCTATGAGCATAATATTTTGTCATGCTCTCCGCCAGTGACGAGAGTAAAAAATGTATGCTCACGGTTATGAAAATGTTACTTTCCTTTACTTCAATTTACTGGGAGATAAAGTCGAAGCACTGTAGTGTTTTACGTTGTG
Organism: Pseudolycoriella hygida; assembly: GCA_029228625.1. Lineage (NCBI taxonomy): Eukaryota > Metazoa > Arthropoda > Insecta > Diptera > Sciaridae > Pseudolycoriella > Pseudolycoriella hygida. The sequence goes on from CM055404.1 coordinate 73,827,518, forward strand.
CAGGACGTATAAAGAATCAGTCACCGTCCGTGGTATGACTTCCATAAAGCATGTAAACAAATTCTTTTGTCTTACCCTTCGGATTTTTCGTATTACACTACACATACGCGTGTTATGTTGTGTGAGTCAAGTACAAAGTACCGAGTACCAAGAACATAGTAAAATGTAAGTATAACAAAAGTACTAGTTATAATTCACGAGGAAATGTCTAATAAAATCCTGGTACACATCCGATACAGCCTTGTTACTGTCTTGGGGATAAACATACAGCCACAGGCACGAAAATAACTTACATGGATGCTTGGACATCATTCATTAATTCGGAATCAATTAACTCGCCAACTCACTTGCTTTAGAAACTGTTTTTTCGATGCGTGAAGTTGCATATCTCGTCTTCGGATCGGATACACAACCTATACACTTGCCAAGATAATAGTTTGCAGAGCTTTTTGCTTACAAACACACTTGTGAGTTCGGCTCGTATCACAAAATTAACCCTTTATGTGATGAATGATTTCCGAAGCATCCAATGTAATATTCTGTACTACCAATGTACTACCACAAAAAAGTAAAAATGTTTGTTTATTACAATTTATTGTAAAAATTGAATCAAACTAATAATAAGTTTTGGGCACTACATCATTCAAATGTTTCCTTTGTCTTGTTGTACTTTCGGAGATCCATACCTCTACCATCTCGAGAATCAACGATTTCCTTAATCATGGCTTCTTTATAAAAGAAAACCAACTCTTTTTCCATTTTGGCTTTCCAGAATTCATCGTTTCGTTCAATTTCTACGACCTCAAATTCCTTTTCACCCAAATAGATTAGCAAATGCGCAAAATTTCTTTTCGTGATGCGCAGCTGACCCTGGATTTCATAATACCAATGGTATTTTGTGTTTATTCGTCTATCGGTGAAAGGATCCTTCTAAAATGGAATCAGTTTTTCAGTTATAGCTTCCTCCATGCTTTTCTTGTATGCTGCTTTCGGACATTTTACAATTATAATGCTGTCATCGTTGAATAATCGTACGGGTGACGCTCCCAAAAAAGAAAATTCTGTGTCAATGAAGATGCCACAAGCGCTAACGGATTCGTCTCCATACAAATCGAAAAACATTTGAAGAGCTTCTGACTCAAACATTCTTTGGTGTCGAACTTCAGCCGTATTTGCGAATTTTCATTTTTGTACAAAATTTCTTCCACACTAGGCTTGTGTAATTTCTGAAACTATGTAATCAAAGTCTCCAATCTCAGCGATCAATACGATTGAAAATGTGTATGCTACGGTAGAAGAGAAAACACACAGAATATGACTGGAGAGGCACTCGAAAGTCAAAAAAATCAGATGTAACTCTTGAACAGCCTGTAAAAGTAAAAGAAAACTTTCAAGACACACCTAACGTCTTTGCTATTAAACTGTTGAATCCTTCAGTTTTGTTTGTACTAAGATTCGCTATTAGGCTCTTAGCGTTGTTCGCGAAGTAATTCTGGCATAAATCCAACATTTCGTAAAATAAACCAGTGTCCTTTAGTATTGAGATAGTGCTTTTCACTGTCGGATCGGTTGTTTTGTCGAAAAAATATTTTTGGCAATTGTCGTGGACGCCAAGGTAGTGAAGAGGGGCGTTGAGAATATCACGTTCAAGATTGTTGCACTTTTCGATCAAATCAGCATCAGCGTTCCTCCAATATTCTGAAGCCTTACGAACACCCACGCATATATCTCCGCCTATGAACGGAGAAACACAACACCAAATAAAACAGTCAACTGTGTCAATGTTTGATGTCTTTACCTAGAGATGAATTCAAACGTTTACGTGCTTTTCCGCAGAATTTCTTGCTCCCTAGCATATCATCGAATCTCTTCCAAAAGTTTCGAAACAAGTGGTTTACACACTCGAATTTTTCTATCTCTAATTCTGGATCCTTGTACAATCGTAAATCTTTGAGCGCCTTATATGTGCTTGAGTCACCATCACCTACAATTTTAGTGAAACGAGCTCCTTTCGAGGAACAGTGTATGAAGCCTTCAACAACTATTTGGGTTTCCATACCGCTAGACGGACCATCATAATTTCTATTGCAATCGTGTTTATTAGGTGGAGTGTTTTTTGATTGAGCAATTTTGCAGATATGGCAATATTTGCTCTTCACATCGGAATATAGAATTTTTTTTGTGCGCAGCCCTATTATGGCGGCACAGCCCGACAATGACGAATAGTTCTTTCCGTAAGAACGCTTACCCCAGCTTCCATCAAACTCGACTACAATCAGAGCGTTACCTGCTGAATCTACCTGACCAGTTTCTATTGCAATTCGTATTTCTCGCTGTAGCGCTTCTTCTTCCACCTTTTTCGCAAGTCTCCATGCGTTTTTTTGGAACTTTCGATCAAATTGATTATAGGTAGGATAACTCATGCTCGGAATATTTAAGATAGATAGCACTAGGTTTGTGTGAAATTTACCACTAACACAGTAAAAACGTCAGTAACGAAAGGATCATTGAGAGAATCCATGTGAGCAAAAGCTCACAAAAAAATTGCAGAACTAGTAAATAAAATGATCTAGCCTCTGGCCCGGACGGGTTGTAACGGCTGATTATTATTATTAAGTTAGTGGAAATCTGTTGAGTGATTCGGGCTGTAGTGTCCTTAGTGTGGGTTTTTAGGTTTTTACATTCGATTCTTTTTGCAACAAATATTCCGTTTGCCGCATCTATTCTGATACGTACGGGTCCTTTGCATATGTTTTAACTTCTATTTATCTTAGATTACTTGAACTTCACAAAATTAACTTCATGTTTCGCATATAAAATGTCACGAGAATAGAAAAAATGTGTCAGAAAAAATCTCATTTTCGGGAATTTCGAAAACTGTTTTCCTTTTTTACCTCTTCAACATCTGGAATGCTTGAGTCATCAATGATCTCAACTTCGATTCCATCCCATTCGCACAGATTTACATTCTAAAAGTAATAAGATAACAACGTTACGATCGTTATTACATAACGTATAGGCTTACTTACTTCCAGAAAAAATATTTCCGCGGTGTTTACTTCATGTTCAGCATACACAAACTGGAAAATAAAAAACTGAAACTATAGTTTGAGATATGTTAACATAACTTTACTGCTCTTTGTAGCTGCTTCTCATCTTCACAGCTTTCCTAAAAAATCGATAAAATGTTGTTAGCATATTTTTACAATTAATATAAAAAGTAAAACACAACGAATGCCCGATGCATATATGGTAGAGCTGAGTGCCAGCTATATTGACGTCTAAAAAACTAAAAAGAAGATATTCAACGGAACGTCAATAAAGGCCGTACACGATTTTTGTGACTTACAAATGTTTTTCAAATATTGGCCAGTTTGGCCAATTTCTACAAAGTAGAAAAACATATTTTAAAATTTTCTCAAATTTTTTGGCCGAAACACAATTTATTGAAATAGCCGACCAACATAACAGCAACCCGTTTAACACTTTTGCACTTTAAGTTCGTGTGTAGTGTGTATACTACGCCCAGGGCTATATTGTCAATATTTTCGGACATTTTACTTTTAACAGGTGTCAAATGGGTGTTATGCGTAATATAGTACTGCTTATGGACTCTAGCCTCTGTCCACCTACTCCCACATCCTATCCTACCCGTGGTGACACCTGTTATAGTGAGCAACCCGCATGAACGATCAGGTAACTAACCCTAGTGTAGAAGTGTGAATCTCTTAGCATAAGGATGAGAAGGGCTGTCTTCGGGTAGTACCTTAACGTCTCGTATAGGAAGGGCCGAAGGCAGCTGGGCGATCAAGATTGGGTGACGACTCAGTATGGTGGCAGATGATTTCATCAGGAAGAGACAACGGCAGCAAACACAGCCCTAGTCAGTTGGGCTACCATGTTTTATTATATTTATAGTTATAGTTGGGCTTTCATCACATAACAAAAACAAAATTAGTTCTCCAATGAATAGGGGGTTGGAGTCGAGGCATGCGACCTGGCTCTGGGACACATGACTGCTAGCGATTGAAGAAAAATCATTGCAACGAAAGCTGGAAAGGAAAAAGACAAAATGCGGTCTCATTTGGATGCTGGGAGGCCTTCGGCAACGACTCGGAAACGGATAAAGGATATGAGAATTGGAACATGGAATGTGAGATGTCAGACTCACAGAAGTGGAGGATTAAGAAAACTGACAAATGAACTGAAGAAGGCCAAAATCGACTTTGCAGCTATTCAAGAGAACGGATATAATAAAGACTCACAAATTTTCCGCTATAATGGCTACATCACCTTTCATAGCAGTAAAAGTCGAGACCATGTACTTGGTACTGCTTTCCTGGTAGCTAGAAAATTTGAACACCTGGTTCTAAACTTCCGAAAGGTCAACGAGCGATTATGCGTGCTGCGAATTGAAGGCCGTTTTAAGAACTGCTCTCTAGTTTATGTACAGGCACCACATAATGAATCGTCAGACATAGCCAAGGACGAATATTATGAATTGCTCGCAAATATCTACGATGAACTACCGGCACACGACAAAAATCGTTTTGGAAAATTTCAACGCCAAAGTGGGTAAAGGGAAGTGTTTAGACCAACAATTGAAAGATACAGTCTGCAAGATGAAACGAATGCTTCCACCAACATAAAAGCAGACATCTAGCTACCTGGAAGCACCCCAATGACAACTTGTCACCTAATCAAATCGACCACCTAATGATTAGCGGAAGACACCTCACTGATGTAATTGACGCCAAAACATGTTGGAGAGCAAATGTCGACTCTGTAGTGTCAACACTGCGATCACATCTTGCCCGGTTTCATAATGGCCAACGAGAAACTGTGAGGCGTTTTGCAGTGGACAAACTAAGAGATCTACAGATAGGGGCAAAATATGCTTAAAACATTAGCACAAAGCTTCAACAACTACAACAAGCTCAACCAGATGATACTCCTCTCGACCGGCAACGCCTTAGAATATCAGAGCCCTAATGACTTCAATACCTGGTTTGATGCGAGTGTGCTGATGTTACAGAACGTAAAAACGCTGCGCGATTAAGAAAGGAAACTGCAAGAACAAGAGAACAGAAAGTGGCTGCAAATGCGAGATACAAAGAACTGATGAAGGAGGAAAAACGTTTGCACCGGCGGAAGAAGAGAGAGCTCGAAGATATCATGCTAATTCAGCTAGAGAGATTGTGTATCGCAAGTGAGTCTGCTAATTCAGCTAGAGAGATTGTGTATCGCAAGTGAGTCTTATAAACGTATAAACAATCAAAGAAAAGGATTCAACCTCCGAATAATCAGATGCCAACAATAGAGTCTCAGCAATTACCTCACTCAATAAAGCTTCCGGTCCGGATTTTATAGATTTATCAGGTTGGGGCGGTCCATTTCTGGTCCATGAAACACAGATCTAGTGATCCTTTGTTTCGTCACCCGTTCATCATGTAAATCTCCTAAAACCTCTCAGTCCCAACCAAGAACCAATCTAGAGCGGCAGGCCCTGTGCTGGGTACTGTTGCGGGTTGGACCACATAACTACTTAGAGTGCTAAGCCTCAGTGAGGAAAACTTCGGACATTCACATATTACGTGAACGCCCGTCTCCTCGTCGAAGCCACAGGTGCAATTGAGATCACTGGTGAGTCCAATTTTAGCCAGATGCTTGCTTAGTTTACAGTGCCCGGTGATCGCACCAACCACTCGCTTGATGCGACACCTGCCCATGTTTAGCAATTCTCTAGTCCACTTCCAGGTCCGGATAATATACCAGCAAAACTGCTGCAGACGGGTGGTGAGGAATTGTCTAAAGTAATGAATGATTTAGTAAAACGAATATGGAACACGGAAGAGTTGCCTGACGAGTGGCTAGAGGGTGCCATTTTACCTCTACACAAAAAGGTGATAAAACTGAATGCGAAAACTACCGTGGAATTGCCTTACTGAGCACGGCTTACAAAGTTTTTGCTCGAGTACTATTCAAAAGACTAAATGCGCTGGCTGAGAGTGTGGTTAGAGATTATCAAGGCGGATTCAGACCAGATCGCTCAACATCTGACCAAATATTCACATTTCGTCTGATTCTGCAAAAGGGCAGAGAGTTTCAAGTCCGGACGTACAGCGAGCCGTATATAAATGTTCAAAATTTAACTTGTCCCTTTTTATATTCGGTTCGCTGTATCATCTTTTCATCGACTTCAAATAAGCTTACGGCAGGACCAAGCGTTTGGAATTGTATGCAACGATGAAGGAGCTGGGTTTTGAAACAAAGTATATTCGTCTTGTGAAAGCGACATTGGAATGCACCAGATGTCGTGTCAAAGTGCAAACCGACATGTCAGATAAGTTTGCTGTTAGAGAAGCAGTGAAGGAGGGACACGCACTATCTTGATTACTCTTTAACTTAGCTTTGGAAATCGCTATGAGACGTACTGGTATCCAAACCAACAAAACGCTGGTGAATGGAATAGTTCGTCGAGTTCTGGGCTTTGCAGATGACTTGGATCTCACCAGTCGTACATATGCAGCCGCAATTGACACTTTCACCAATCTGAAAATCCAAGCCGAGAGAATAGGTTTGATGATAAACGAATCTAAAGAAGGCTGCGTGTTGGCTTAAAATTAACAACAACCAATGTCGCTCGACGAAGGGTTGGACTAGCTACTTTATAATGGTTTATGAATTTTATTGTTCCAGACTGTTCCAGATTCCGTGTCAAAAATCGTTTTCACCACACACACAATTGGTGAAACCGACTTTTGACACGAAATCTGGAACAGTCCGAGCTCTAATAGTGGCAGTGGTGAAAGTCCAAAGGCTGAGGTGGGCGAGGCATTTAGCACGCATGGATGAAAACAGAGCCACCTCAAAATTACTCCATAACAATTCAGAAGGGCGAAAAGGGGTTGGCCGTCCAAAAATTAGATGGATTGATGGCGTCGCGTCGAACAAGATTTTCGAACGCTCGGAATAAGAAATTTGCAATACGCGGCGAAAGACAGGCAGCGCAGGCAGCGTTGGGTTGGAATTCTGGAGCAGGCCAAGGTCCGCAAGTGGCGGTAGCGCCGAAAATGTAAAGTAAATTAAAAAAAAACGAGAGATACGAGAAATTTTCGCATAAATTATCATATCTAAAACCTCGAGAGATACGAGAAATTTTCGCATAGATTATCATATCTCGCGTGGAGATTTCTCTCGAGTCTATCAAATTTGCGAATGCGGCAAATCATGCTGAGTGAGCTCGTTTCGTCTAAAATCCTAATTTAGGGAGCCTCGAAGCGACACGTTGGTACACACTGGAACAACATGGTATATTTCTGAATTTGAGTAAGAAAAAAAAATTATTTTTGGAAATTTTATTACCACCCCCCACAAAGAGCGGACATCCTCTATGAACATCACCTCCTCTGAGCCGATTAAAACCGTCATTCTTACCGGCGCACAGCTCTACCGTGAATGCAGTGGCTGTCGAGTAAATAAAGAGTATTTTCAAATAAACAGGCCATTCTCAAAGTACGCACGCGAAAAATGCTATTTTCATACTACTTCCTCGGCATATTCCAATTTTTGCACATACTTCTTCCCCTGATAAGGTACGCACTTTGTGAGTAGCTTCTTATTTACTTAAGTTTGGACGTTTCTTCTTATTTGCTGTTACAAATTATTCACCTTGATGCATTCATAAATCAATACATATGCTTCGTCTTCCTTGACTGCATTCTCTTCAATTCGGCGTACATTCGAATCATCAAACTCGTAAAATACATCGTCCGAGAAGCATACGGTAGCGGTATAATGTCCGGAAGCACTAGTTCGCCCAACGTGATTGACTACAGAAACCAACTTATATTTGCAGTATTTCTTGTTTGCGGATTTTCCTTCGAAATATGCTTCGGTCGACAAATTTGAATTAATTTGTATGTTCCGATTTATTTTCCTTTGACTCTCTGAAAATCGCTTTAAAGTTATACATAGACACGTAGGAGAGCTAAGCAGCGAATACGACTTTTTCGCCGCTACTCTCTTATCACAAAATGTGCAGTAGTAGTAGTAGCAGTAGTAGGCAACATCCTCCCGCGAAAAGCAAACATCAAGTGCTTTTTGAATTGATTTATGCCCGACATCGAGAGTCAAATCTCCCAAAACTCCAGACGATACATGAGTTTTTTCACATATAGAACATCGAACAGTAATGTGGATGTTAGCGACAAAAATATTTGCAAACCATTTCAATGAGTGTGTTTCTCTTTCCATTTGTTCAGCTAGTAACATAAAAAACTCATGGGCATCCTGCATTCTTTCATTGAGCAACTTAGAGAATCGTACATTCGCTTTTTTCAAAGCACTGTACACTTGATTGGCCCTGACTGGCAAAAAGTTTTTTCGTAAAGCTTTGAAAAGTGTTGAAACTTTGCATGTGATACACAGCTCTATAAATAAGAAATCCTAAATATTACAAAAACTTCATCAGTCGAAGCTTACCTTCGTATGCACAATTATTTTCCATAATTTTATCAGCTTCTGATTGAAAACAATCAACTATTTTCGGAACGTGGAAAAGCGCCTGGAAAGTGGCATTTAGATAACAGACGTTGCCGAAATTCACCAATCCGCAGCCAATGCTGGAAACAGCCTTATCAAATGAGAAATGTAGATTTAATGGCATGATTTTAAAGTGCAATAAAACTATTTTCTTCAATTAATTAAATATAAATAAAAGAAGTGTTCGAAGAAAATCGTAGTGGCATTACGGCCTAAGGTAAGCGCGATTATCTGGAATTTGTTCTAAAAAATTTATATGCATGCCATATTTACATGCCAATCTCAATGTCCGTAACAACTTCCCGTTGAAAATGAATTCCTCCGAAACCCTAAATTTGCTACGTACGTTCCATCCTATCGTCAAGTAATGCTGCGAATACCTTCCCGTTAGGAATAAACTCCCCAGATACTCTTAGTGGGGAAAGTATCTGGACTTTGTTCTAACAATTTGAAGCGATGAATTTTTTATAAACAAATTTGCTACGTGCGTTCCCCTCCCATCATCAATTAATGCTGAGAATACCTTCCCGTTAGGATTAAACTCTCCAGACACTCTAAGTCAGCAACTTATCTGGACTTTGTTCTAACAATTTGAACCGATGCAATTTTTAAAAACAAATTCGTTACGTACGTTCCACCCTCATCGTCAATTAATGCTGAGAATACCTTCCCGTTGGGAATAAATTTCCCAGACGCTCTCAGTGGGGAAAGTATCTGGACTTTGTTCTAACAATTTGAAGCGATGCGTCTTTTAGAAACAAATTCGTTACGTACGTTCCTCCCGTATCAATACTCAATATTGGGAATTCCTTCCCGTTAGGAATAAACTCCCCCGACACTCTATGTGGGGAAAGTATCTGGACTTTGTTCTAACAATTTGAAGCGAAGCATTTTTTAGAAACAAATTCTTTAGGTCCCTCCTCCCCGCATCAATACTCAATGCTGGGTATACCTTCCCATTGGGAATAACTTCCCCAGATGCTCTAAGTGGGGAAAGTATATGGACTTTGTTCTAACAATTTGAAGCGATGCATTTTTTAGAAACAAATTCGTTACGTACGTTCTCCCCGCATCAATAGTCAATACTACGAATACCTTCCCATTGGGAATAAATTCCCCAGATGCTCTAAGTGGGGAAAGTATCTGGACTTTGTTCTAACTATTTGAACCGATGCAGTTTTTAGAAACAAATTTGCTACGTAAGTTTCCCCCCTCATCATTAGTTAATGCTGGGAATACCTTCCCGTTAGGAATAAACTCCCCAGACACTCTTAGTGGGGAAAGTATCTGGACTTTGTTCTAACAATTTGAAGCGATGAATTTTTTAGAAACAAATTTGCTACGTGCGTTCCCCTCCCATCATCAATTAATGCTGAGAATACCTTCCCGTTAGGATTAAACTCTCCAGACACTCTAAGTCAGCAACTTATCTGGACTTTGTTCTAACAATTTGAACCGATGCAATTTTTAAAAACAAATTCGTTACGTACGTTCCACCCTCATCGTCAGTTAATGCTGAGAATACCTTCCCGTTGCGAATAAATTCCCCAGATGCTCTCAGTGGGGAAAGTATCTGGACTTTGTTCTAACAATTTGAAGCGATGCATTTTTTAGAAACAAATTCGTTACGTACGTTCCACCCTCATCGTCAATTAATGCTGAGAATAACTTCCTGTTAGGAATAAACTCCCTAGACACTCTAAGTGGGGAAAGCATCTGGACTTTGTTCTAACAATTTGAAGCGATGCGTTTTTTAGAAACAAATTCGTTACGTACGTTCCTCCCGCATCAATACTCAATATTGGGAATTACTTCCCGTTAGGAATAAACTCCCCCGACACTCTATGTGGGGAAAGTATCTGGACTTTGTTCTAACAATTTGAAGCGAAGCATTTTTTAGAAACAAATTCTTTAGGTCCCTCCTCCCCGCATCAATACTCAATGCTGGGTATACCTTCCCATTGGGAATAAATTCCCCAGATGCTCTAAGTGGGGAAAGTATATGGACTTTGTTCTAACAATTTGAAGCGATGCATTTTTTAGAAACAAATTCGTTACGTACGTTCCACCCTCATCGTCAATTAATGCTGAGAATACCTTCCCGTTGTGAATAAATTCCGCAGATGCCCTCAGTGGAGAAAGTATCTGGACTTTGTTCGAACAATTTGTAGCGATGAATTTTTTAGAAACAAATTTGCTACGTACGTTCCCCCCTCATCATCAGTTAATGCTGGGAATATCTTCCCGTTAGGAATAAACTCCCCAGACACTCTAAGTGGGGAAAGTATCTGGACTTTGTTCTAACAATTCGAAGCGATGCATTTTTTAGAAAAAAATTCGTTACGTACGTTCTCCCCGCATCAATACTCAATGCTAGGAATACCTTCTCATTGGGAATAAATTCCCCAGATGCTCTAAGTGGGGAAAGTATCTGGACTTTGTTCTAACAATTTGAACCGATGCAATTTTTAGAAGCAAATTCGTTATATACGTTCTCCCCGCATCGATACTCAATACTGGAAATACCTTCCTATTGGGAATAAATTCACCAGATGCTCTCAGTGGGGAAAGTATCTCGACTTTGTTCTAATAATTTGAACCGATGCATTTTTTAGAAAAAAAAATTGCTATGTACGTTCCCCCCTCATCATCAGTTAATGCTGGGAATACCTTCCCGTTAAGAATAAACTCCCCAGACACTCTAAGTGGGGAAAGTATCTGGACTTTGTTCGAACAATTTGAAGCGATGAATTTTTTAGAAACAAATTTGCTACGTACGTTCCCCTCCCATCATCAGTTAATGCTGAGAATACCTTCCCGTTAGGAATAAACTCTCCAGACACTCTAAGTGAGCAACTTATCTGGACTTTGTTCTAACAATTTGAACCGATGCATTTTTTAGAAACAAATTCGTTACGCACGTTCTCCCCGCATCAATACTCAATGCTTGGAATACCTTCCCATTGGGAATAAATTCCGCAGATGCCCTCAGTGGGGAAAGTATCTGGACTTTGTTCTAACAATTTGAACCGATGCAATTTTTAGAAACAAATTCGGTACGTGCGTTCTGGACGCATCAATACGCAATGCTGGAAATACCTTCCCATTGGGAATAAATTCCCCAGATGCCCTCAGTGGGGAAAGTATCTGGACTTTGTTCTAACATTTTGAACCGATGCAATTTTTAGAAACAAATTTGCTTCGTACATTCCCCTCTCATCATCAGTTAATGCTGGGGATACCTTCCCGTTAGAAATAAACTCCCCAGATACTCTAAGTGAGCAAATTATCTTGACTTTTTATTATTTTATTTTGTATTGCTGGCATGTAGAATCATGTTTGGTTAATTTTCTTGTATTACCGGGGGTATTGTATCAATTATAATCCTTAGATGAAGAAGCAAAATCTAAGTTTTCTTTACAAAAAATCTTAAGGTTACAATTGGCCCAGCAACCCCGGTAATACAAAAAAGTTTACCAAACAATGGCGGACTTTGTCGTAGCAATTTAAAATTATGGTTATTTTAAAAGCAAATTCCCATCTTACACCCTCACAGCAGCATTTCCCAATGCTGAGAATGGCTTCAAGTTTAGAATAAATTTATTATTTACACCGTAGAAACAAAGTCAGTTAGGACTTTCGAAAATTATTTGTGAAAAATACTACGGCAGCCACCATCTGGCTGCTGTTTTCAAAAATTATGCAAGAAAGACAGAAATTTACTCTTCTTGCGTATTTATATAGACATTTCTATATGCGGAACATGAAGTTCCGAAGCAGTTTTGTTCTGATCCAACAGTTTCTGAACGTCCTATACGTTGTATTAGACACCAATATCTTTAGCGAAAATTAAATAAAATAAAATGAAATAAAATCTTTTTCTTACATAATTTTGTTACACTATGTGTGTGCGTAACAAACTATTTACTATGAAATAAAAGCATTTTCACATTATCATCAATCCTAGGATTGTGGCGCACATTTATGTGCGTTAGTTATAAATAATTATCAACAAAAACTAGGATTACATGACTCACGAAAGAACAAATAACAAGTCATTGCAATTTTTAATATGGTGCAAATTCACAAAAACACACATTTCATGAGAAAGCAATAACTTGTTTCATCTAAACTGCACTTTTAGAAATTGAAAATAATAATACTTACCATATCAACTCACAGAGGAACCTCCTCTTGATTTTTTATTGTCGCGTTCCACAACACAAGCACTAAAACTTTTTTGTTGAAATTTATTTACTCAAACATTACGATTTACAAACCAGCTTTCTTAGATGAAGTATCATATTTTGACGTAACCGTGGCTCCTATTACAAAATTTTATTAGGGATCGTTAGTAAGTAGAACAATGTTTTGTAATTTCATATCAAACAGTAAAAAATGTAGGAAAAAATGTTCCTAAAGCTTGTAAAAAAAGGAATAAGGAACTAATTGTTTGGAAATCCCGACGCAATATTATTTCAACAATGTTGTAAGTTACGTATGCAGCGTTTCAGCGGTTATACCTTTCATCCTGACTTGACAATTTGACGTATATTTAAAAAAAAGAAGGTTTCAAGCGCTGAATTTAGGAATAATATCGATATTTGCGGCAGTTCCACAAAGCGACAACATAAATGTAGCTATTTACGTGTCCATTTCGTGAGGTATGTTTAGGCATGATGTAGATAATTTAAAAAAAACATTTTCACCCTCGACTCATAAAAACCTATGAACAGCCATAATATCCAGGCTTTCAGTGAGGTATCGGCCCGCCTGACAGTTCTATAAATCTAGTTTGTGTTTCTCTCAATGGCCGCATATCATGGCAGCGCTACCTGAGTTTCGGTGACAAGATTAAAAATCTCATACATAGAAAATTTACCAGAAATGTGTTTTTGAAGAGGATTCGTAAGAAACTTTGTCAATATATAACTTTTGTGAATAATGTAATTGAAAATAGATCGTCTAACATCAATTTCCACCAACAACGCTTCATTTATTAATGAAATCGCAAAAGTTGTTGTGGGCGCCAAAATATGAAATACGGATAAAATTAACATTCCAAATTAGACGTGCGCGCCAGGGGCGTGACAGTCCTTTGTTCAGAACCGTGCAAAGCTATTCAGAGTGAAGTTAGCTGCAGTTGGGAACGCAGCTAACTTCATTACAAACAAATCAGCTGATCTCATTCACAAATTTACCAAAATCAGCTGACTTTATTTATTAATTCAAAAAATCAGCTGATTTGTTTGTAATGAAGTTAGCTACGACTTCACTCTGAATAGCATTTGCACGTTTGAGAACAAAGGACTGTCATCCCCCTCATGCCCCTGAGTAACACTCAACGTGAAATTAGCCTCAGTTGCGTCCAAAACTAACTTCGATGCAAACAAAATCATCTGATTGGACCCGTACGAAGTACAAGAGGTCCTATACGTTTACTACAAACAATTTTATTGTAACATGGGGAAGATCGAGGTGGAAGTGGGGGGATGCATCTATTATCGTCTAGAGATGACGAATCAGCAATAAAAAAAAAATGTCCGTCCGTCCGTCTCCACTTTTTTTTCCAAACGACTTAACCGATCAGCCTAATCTTTTTTTCCCTGAAAGGTACATGCCTCCCATGATTCAAGTTCGAAGATGAGCAAAATCGATCAGGTGGTTCCGCTCGAGGAAGTGACCAAAAACATGGTTTTTCGAGGGTCGGTGAAACTTTTTCGCAAATATCTCAGCAAGTAAAGCACGGAAATTGCTCAATTTGGTAACAAATGAAAGCATTTGATACCAAAAAACTGGGGATTTTTTTTTTGTTGGAATCGGGTCAGGGGTCTGGGCACTGGGAGCCATTGAATGGGCGAAA
>CM055404.1:73842424-73853030 GCA_029228625.1 Pseudolycoriella hygida
GATATTATCGTACGCCGATTCGATAATATCATCTCGAATATGATATTATCATATGCCAAAACGATAATATCATGTCGAATACGATATTATTATACACCAATACGATATTATCATGTCGAATATGATATTATTGTACGCGAAAACTATATTATCATGTCGAATACGATATTATTGTACGCAAAAACTATATTATCATGTCGAATACAATAATATCATGTCGAGTACGATATTATCATGTCGAAAATGATATTATTGTACACCAAAACGATAATATCATGTCGAATACGATATTAACATACACCGATACGATAATATCATGTCGAATACGATATTATTGTACGCCAAAACGATATTATCTTGTCGAATATTATATTATCATGTCTAATATGATATTATTAGACGCCAAAACGATATTATCATGTCGAATATCATATTATCGTACGACGATTCGATAATATCATGTCGAATATGTCATTATCATATGTCAAAACGATAATATCATGTCGAATACGATATTAACATACACCGATACGATAATATCATGTCGACTACGATATTATTGTACGCCAAAACGATATTATCATGTCGAATATTATATTATCGTACGACGATTCGATAATATCATGTCGAATATGATATTATCATACGCCAAAAGAATATTATAATGTCGAATATGATATCATCATATGCCAAAACGATAATATCACGTCGAATATGATATTATCGTACACCGATACGATAATATCATGTCGAATATGATATTATTATACACCGATACGACGATTCGATATTATCATGTCGAATATGATATTATTATACGTCAAAACGATATTATCATGTTGAATATGATATTATCGTACGCCAAAACGATATTATCATGTCGAATATGATACTATCATACACCAAAACGATAATATCGTTTTATAGTCCGGTCGTTGAGTCAAAAATATTACAATTTGATTTTGTCAGTTTAATCTATTTTTTAGTCAAACTTTCTCTGAATCTCCTTGTATTATCATGGGCGCGCGGTAGCGATGCGCCCGTGACGCAGTCCCCACACCCCAAAAAAAAGCCCACAAACGCAAAAAAAGTCCACAAACCCAAGCAAAACCTGCATACAAAAGTCTTTGGGACAAGGAACCATATATAGGCGAAGATTTGAAATTTTCCCCCCTGCACCTCTACCCCTCCAAATTATTTAAAAAAAACTAGATTTCATCCCAATTCGAACGAGCTATCACACTTCAAAATCGGTTCTAAATTGGCTGAGATATCGCCAATAAAAGATGACCAATTTCCATATAAAAATGGTAAAAACATGTTTTAAAAGATTCTTGTTTTCATTCCTGTGTTGTGTGTCAACGATCTATGTATCTATGTATCTACTTTTTTTTTCTCGAGAACCGCTCGGTCGATTTCCTTAAAATTTTCAGGGAACGTCAGAATCGGCCTCAAATGAAAAATTTCATATGCCAATTTCCCGGGAAAAATCTGGAAAAGTCGGAAAATTGGGAAAAGTGGTCAATTTTGAGGCTTCTAGAAGTTTTCGAATTTTAGCTCCGGAGTGACAATACCTAGAGAGTTAGTTTGTTCCGAGCGCTTATAGAGTTTGATCAGGAGAATTTTTTGGGATCATAAGAAAATGGCTGCCGGGTGCCAAAGAGGCGCCATGTTGAATTTTCCTAAGCAATAAATTACGTTTTTTTGTGTTTTCGAATTTTAGCTCCGGAGTGACAATACTTAGAAAGTTGGTTTCTTCGGAACGATTATAGAGTTTGATAAATAGAAATTTTTTGGATCATAAGAAAATGGCTGCCAACTGTCAAAGTGACGCCATCTTGAATTTTTTGCTATCTTCTAAATTAGAATAGCGAGACAGTTGGTTTCTTCGGGAAAGTTATAGAGATTGGTGAGGAGAATTCTTTTGAGATCCTAAGAAAATGGCTGCCAGCTGTCAAAGCGACGCCATCTTGAATTTTTTGCTATCTTCTGAATTAGAATAGCTAGAGAATTGGTTTCTTCGGGAAAGTTCGATAGATGACTTGGGCACCATTTTGATGAATAAAAAGTGGGCTCGCCGAGGCGCTATAAGATGCTATTTGTGTGACATACTGACAGCCATTTGTGCCGCATTTTATAAAGTATTTTTTGCGTAATACTTTTTTGCGTACAAGAGATGAAAGCGTCACCCCTTCTGATATCAATCGTTTTGGAAGTTGCATCACAGGGAGTGCGTCACACTTTACCTTCGAAGAAGTTTTCGTTGTGATTGTATATTATGACGTGATCTTGTACTCGTAAAATAATACTTTGTACATGGTCGAAACATTTTGTACATAAACTGAATTTTATTTGGTATTGGGGGGCTGTGCCCCCTCACCCCCGCGCCTGCGGCGAGCCTTATTCTATTTCTTACAACGCATGGGGCTCTGCCCCTTAGACCCGGAAGGGGATATTCCCCCATTAACTAACCTAAGCCCGATGAACGCAGGCGCGGAGGATTGTCAAGCGCTAGATCATTATATTTACTAGTTCCGCAATTGTATGAGCAGTGCTTACATGAGAAGAATTTCTTCTTATAGATCCTTTCGTTACCGTCAATCGAGTAGTGGAAAGCAGACAAGTTAACCATTACGCTATTGAGCTGTTATGGTTCCTCAGTCTATGACAAATATTTGCTTGAATCTTTTAAACTTGCATATGGGCGCATTGCTGTCGCGCGCCCATGAAACACACGCTTATTTAAAGGTTGGCATTTCACATGCATTCAGTTCACTTGGTATTTCAGCGTTAGTGATCGGCGCACGAATCTGACCACATTACGTAAACGTAAATCTAGTCTGACCACGTTACTTAATTTCGTAAATTTTAACGAAAGGTTAAATTAATTCCAATGACTCATCATTTAAGCAAAGCATTTCATCAATACTAGTATTGTGTAAAAAAGTGGAAATTAAAACGGTTTAGCGCACCATTTTAAGTACACAGACCAGACCTCGGACCAGACACTGGTACTTATAGATACTGATACATTTGAATAAGTTAATCAAACTAATTTCATTTTCAATTCTTAGTAGTGGCAGTGGCATTGTCTGAATGAAAAATGGAAATTGAGTTCTCTTACACCGTCGGTAAACGAATAGATAGCTGTTTGGTCTACACTGCAGACAAACAGCTATTTAAAGTTATGAAGAAAGAATCTGATGGTTCAAAAATATTTGATTGTTATTATAAGCACAACAAGTGCCCCGCAAGAATTAAAATTGATCCAAATGGCTTGTGCACTTACGAACAGAAGTATTGTAAGCATTCTCATGTCGACGACCAGGAGAGTACATACATCCAGTTCAATAAGGAACTGAATATGAAAGAGAGATGTCAGAGCGACCCATCTCTATCCTTTCGTCAAATTTTTGAAGAGGAAAACGGATCGACTTCGGATGCCAGCTTTCGTAAAATGAAGTCGACCATGGTTAGCCATCGTAAAAAAACGCTTCCAAAAAATCCTAATTCAGCAGCCGAGGTCGAAGTTTATCTGGCGAATTCATTAGTCAGTAGCGTACTAGCAGAAAGCGAATCAATTTTGAGTTATCAATACATCAAGCGCGAAGAGTATGCCTTCTTGATATTTGAGTGTACAAAAATTTTAGAAGCGTTGCCAGAAGAAAGCTCTTTCAACATAACATCTTCGATGCGTATATCAATTTGTTTTTTCATCGCTTTGTTGACCCTATCAATTGTACAGAAAGATAAGGTAAGTGTCCTAAATTTCTCCGATAGGGAATAAAAAATACTAGCAGGGGAACCGAAAATAAACAATAACATAATCTTTAAACCGTACGATTTCGTAGCAATATCCTCAGTCAAACTAATATTTCAAATTGTCTGTCGCAAGAACTCGTATTGTATTTTTCTAAGATGAAAGCATCCAAAACTAGTCTCAGAGGTTATGGGAGCATTGTCGGTCGTCTGCCAGTGGGAATCGCGTCAATATACAGTACGGTGTGAGTGTCAGGGTGCCACTTAGTGTACTTTGTGACTTTTTAAGATTCAGGAAGATTTGCAATGATTCATTTTTGTGTGCCCTAAATTTCCTGGTATCCCCCCTAAATTTCGAAAAGAACTCATTTCTAAAGTAAATACCAATCTTCTTCGAAAACGCAATGCCTAGATCTTTATGTGAGTCCTCGGACTCCTAGGATGTCCTGCCCTTCTTTTAAAATAGAATTGAAGGAAACTTTGCACTACAGGCAATTAACACCTTATCTGTTTCTTAGGAATTTAAAGTTACGAGATAACTACTACAACATCGTTTTATTTAAATTTTCAGGGTTTACCATGTTTTTACGTATTTATGTCGAGCCGAGCAGAAAATGTTTATGACGACGTCTTCCGAACAATTGAACAAAAGTGGCAATTGAAAGCAACGAGAGCCTGGGTAGACTTTGAAAGAGCTTTGCGCAGTTCAATCTATAACGTTTACCCTGATCTAACCTTTAAATGTCACTGGTATCAGTATTGTCTGGCAATACGGGCCAAAGCTAGTACTATCGATGGCTTCTACGAACGTACGCATACTGACAGCGAAGTGAAACTTTTATTCCACAAGTTTTTGTGTTTGTCAGTCGTTCCACTTGATAAGGCTAGAAACGCCTTTGAGTACTTTAAAGAGAAAGCACTTTCATATGAAATATTCAACGACTTAGTGGTTTTTGTAGAGAATGTTTTTATAAGAAGAGAAGGTGTTGAGAACCTTTGTCTGGATTGGAGCGTTAATGGGAAACAATGCAGTTTAAATTATAATGACACCCTAAAGAAAAAGTTCTGTAATCCACAAAGTACATGCTCATTCCTCAATTTCATCAAACTATTGCAAAAAGAAACTAAAAAAATCACAGAGGATTTCGAGAAGTTACAAACAACTGCCGACGATGAAACTAAGGTCACGAAGACTCGACGTACAGCTCTTTTCGAAAAAGAGCACAATGCGCTATCCAACGGTTCCATTGACATTCAAGTGTTTCTAAAACGCCTGACCTTTACAGACAATACTGGATGCGTGGACGGCCTGAACCACTACACCATTGGAGATGAACATGAGATAGATCCAAGAAACGACGAAGACCGTAATGGAATGCTGGATATAAATGCCCAACATTTTTCTCAACCGATTCAGCCGCCACAGCAGGAGCCGACACTGGACGTTAACAATCAAAACTGCTGCGTAGTATGTCTTGTTCGACCAAAAAATACACTTCTCATTCCGTGCAATCATCTTAAGTTTTGTAAAGAATGCATAGATATACTATCTGTGTCCGGTACTGATGAAAATGGGCTATCAATTATTCCGAAGTGCCCAATTTGTAGAGCTCCGTACACTGGCGTAATTCAGCCATACCTATAGCGCTGTAATTTTTCGATTTCTGCGTACAAAAACTGCGAAAAGTCGCATTCTAAAACTTTTTATGAATTATGGAAAATCCAACCTTTAACACAGTGATTTTGAGATTTGTTTTACAAAAACTGCGAAAAATCGCATTCAAAAACTTTTTATGCTTCAATAAAATATTAATTTTTCTTATCCAAGATTTTATTTTATTGGCTTGCAGCCAGAAAACACAACATTCCTGGATCGGTCAAAGTTGGTTTTTTGCATTTTCTGGCCGGAAGACAACAAAATACCGTACTGTCTCGCTGGGAAATTTCTTGTTTCGACGTGTGGGGTGTAATCCTCGACTTCAGCTCGAAATACAACCTTCCCATCACCTCGACAAGAAATATTCCACCGAGACAGTAATGTACTGTTGTTTCACACTGACTTTGGCGACTACAGTAATGAGAAGAGTTGTGCAATTATTGGCATTGAGGATGAGTTCAACAAACGGTGCATCGATCTCGAGACTTGAATTGAATATGAGACCAGCTTAATGTGTTGGCCCATGTAATATAAATGCTTCACCACGGAACAGTGTAGAAAAAGTTCAAAACTGCACTTAAGTCGATAAGAACGTTCAAATGAATGTCCGAAATTTGAAAATTTTCAAAGATTTCTCTTTCCATAAACTGAAGCAAAGGAGCTAAGCTCGACAATGAGCGCTAATCGGTACGCTGCAGGGCCTGTATTTGCGAAAATATTTTGAAAAAATAGTAAGCATTTGAAAAAATTGAGAAAATATTTTCGCGAATTAAGGGTTAAGTAGAAATCAGTTCGGTACCCACTCCGAAAAAAGAAAGAAAATTAATTACATTAAAGAAAATTAATATATAATTTGATTTTATTAACGCACTAATTAAAAAAAACTTTTCGATGACCAGTAATTTCTGTTCCACATTTTGGACAGGTTGGTACAACGGAATTTACTGTGGTAACCATCAACTCATTTACACATTCTTCGCAGAATTTCAAGTGGTTGCATGGCTCCAGCATTGTCGTCTTGTTGTTGGTAATGCAAAGCATACATAAAGGGTCCATTTCAATTTCATCGTCGTCATCATCCTCGATGTAAACATCACAGTCTTCAAGTTCGCCCATTTTATCGAAAAATTCTGTCACAGACATTTTTCCTTTTTCGAATTTTAGTTGATGAGTATTGATAAAATTGTCTCTGTCCCTATACTTCTTTTTGCGCTTCGCATAAACTTGAGTGCCACCGGCAAATACTTTTGCATAATCGTTTGATTTGATCAGCTCTTCCGATCTAAGGAATTCTATAAATTTATAAAAACTCCCAAACTTTGGAACTCTCACTTTCATATTTGAATTGTAAGATTCGAGCAAATTATTCGTACGATGACTTTGCAGAAACACTGACATTGACGACGGGCCCTCTTTCAAAATCCATTGATCATGAAAGTATTTGATGAATTCGTTAAACCTCGTTCCAAAACTACTAGCCTCTTGTTTCAATAATTCAAAGGCAATATTAATTTTGTCATCTTTCAATAGAGGTATGTTATAAAACTTTCTGTAAAGTTTTTTAGCGCTGCTGTCGGTCTTCAGGAACGTCATAAATCCGGAAATTTTGCTGGCCCTTTTACGAATTGCTTGGATGAAGTGAAACCAGCAACCAACCAGTTCCGCTGAAGGATAGTGCATTCTCAATGCATTTCGAAGACCCCTCTCGTAATCAGTTGTTATTGTCATAGGCGTCAATTTCCATTTGGATTGTAGTTGCTTGAAAAGGTGCATGTATGCAGCCTGTGTTTTTCTTGTGAGCAGAACATAAAAAAGAGGAAATGACTGGAAAGAAAAAAAAGCTATGTTACGAATCTCGAAGATTAATTGACGATAATTGAGAGTGAATGCTAGGGGACTCATACTGAAAAATTTCAATACTTACATGTCCTGATACATCCACGCATATTATTAACAGCTGTTTGAACGGCCCTGCTGGTACCACCTTGAAAGTACCGTCAATTCGCATATTAAGTATTGCGGGCAAATTCGTCAAAATGCTTTCGGATGCGAATATACAATACGCAAACAATGCTGTGATTACAGTTTGCTGATAGAACATTTTCGGTTCGCAGTGCAACGTTTTCCCAATTCGATTTAACACTTCTTCTTGCTCCAAATATGTCTTTATTTCATCTAGTGTCTTAGGATTTCTTGGTATTCCCTGCCTCTGACATCGCTGGTATGTTCTTTGGCGTCTGCCAAATTGAATGTTTTTAGAAGACTTCCGATCCATTTGGCATTCCTCGTTGAAAACAACTCGGGGAGTAGCATTTTTGTTTACTTTGCAGCGGTTCTTAATTCTGTCATTTAATTTGAACTCATTATACGCAGCTTCTTGAACTCCGTGTATATGGGTCGACATTAAATAGCTGCAGCGATCATTTTCAATTTTAATTCTTGCTGGGCATTCATTCATATAACAATTGTAATAAACACAATCCGATTTGTGCTTTCCTCTTGCTTGAAATAAATGCTTGTCGCTAGTATATACTAGCATACACTTTGCGCTGCTCCCTCGTGTGAATTCGTAAGTTAATTCCATGAGGTTTTATTCTTCCTGTATAATATCCGGCTCGACAAAGGACGAAGAAATGTGCAAAACGATTGACTTTATGTGAATGTAATTCTAAAACAACGCCCAAAAGGCGCGATATGTCTCTCTTATAGTAAAACGAATAGTATAAAAAATTTAATGTTTTGGTTCAGAGATGGCGTTTACGTTATGCAATAGCGTGGGTCGAACTAAACAAACAGTTACAATTTACTGCTTCCCTTTCGAAAAATTGAATCTATGACCGAAATGGAGTAAAGTTCCCATATAAAATTGCCTAGCCAAGGGTAGTCCTGACCCAGCAACTTTGAGTAAACGTTTCTAGGCTAGGCAATTGTATATGGGAAATTTACTACATTTCGGTCATAGATTCAATTTTTCGAAAGGAAGGCGGTAAATTTTTAATCCGACCCACGCTATTATGCAAGCGAAATGCCAACCTTTAAATAAGCGTGTGTTCCATGGACGCGCGACAGCAGTGCGCCCGTATGCAGGTTTAAAAGATTCAAGCAAATGTTTGTCATAGACTGAGGAACCATGATAGCTCAATAGCGTAATGGTTAACTTGTCTGCTTTCCACTACTCTCTAAGAAGAATGCATATAAGCACTGCTCACACAATTGCGGAACTAGTAAATATAATGATCTAGAGCTTGATCCTAACGGCGGATTATATACAGGGGTATTTAACATTAAATTTTTTGATTTTCTCATTCATTAACAATTGGAGCTCATTAAGGGCTGACACAATGGAGTCTGGGCTTTAAGGAAACATAAAAGGCTAACGATAGAGACCAATTTTGCGTTAAGGGGTGATCTATCACCAAAGTTATTCAACTTTCAAGCAAAACGGTATTAGCCATTTCTACAATATTTAAATTTGTCTATCCCACAAAGGACTTTGGCGTTAAGGTAACATTAAGGGCCTTTTATTTCTCCGTCCATCAGAATACCAAGTTTATATGCACTGTACTGGAATGAAGTCACGTTGGAATTTCTTTTCGAATTATTTTTTTTCTGGGGTCAGCTCGGGCCAGTTCAGGTCAGGTCAGGTCAGGTTGAAGCATGTTCAGGTCACTTCATGTGAGGTCGAGACAGGTTCAGGCAGAGCCTATTTTCGTGAAATAATTTCACCAATTTCACGAAATTTCACGAATTTCTCGAAATTTCACCAAAATTTCTCTAAAATAGGCTCTGGGTTCAGGTCAGTTTAGGTCAGGTCTTATCAGTGTTGCAACATATAGTATGCGAAGATGGCTAAGTCGCTGCTAAGCAGCGCGGGCCACCTGGTCATCTATTAGTTAGCCTAAATGGCCGCCTGCAGGGCGCAATCTAGCTTGCCACAGGCGAGGGGGCTTGGGGCAGAGCTCCCGTTACTTACTAAATTGTTAGACCCGTACGAAGTACGAAGTACTTCGAAAAGGGGTCTTATGCGTTTACCACGACGTTTGTAACCAGTCGAATTTCGACCCGGGAGTTGGTGGGTTTTTCGTTTTGGGGTCTAAATAAGACAAATCTGTAAAAAAAAATTTGTCCGTCTGTCCGTCAACACGATTTGAAAATTACAATTTTCTTGAAAATTTGAATTTTCTTGAAAATTTGAATTTTCTTGAAAATTTGAATTTTCTTGAAAATTATTATATTATATTAGTCAATAAACACAAATGAACTACATTAAATTATTTGGTTGCACCATTTTGCTATTTGTTTGCACCATTTTGTTGCAGCGACATGGCAAAATGGCAACTAAAATGGCCACCAAAACGGCCATTGATTGTTAGTTGTCGGTAAACAAAAATCACAACAAAAACCCTTTTAAAAGGGAAAGGTGACGCAAGTCCTTGTTCCTCCCTCCAAAACAACTGATATCAATTTGGGATGACGCTTGAAACTTCGATAGGCAACCAAATTTTTTAAAACAAAATTACGTTGAGTTCAGAAAGTTGCGTCACAAATGCCAGACCCAAGTTTCAGCCTCGGCTTAAACAACACAACGGCAACAAAATAATGAAAATTGTTATAAAAAGTTTAAGATAAATTTGAGAATTGAGTTCTTGATGATTAATGACAATTTGAAGATTGCAAAGACTCCCGCAGTGTGTAACCAGATTCTCCGTAGACACAAGGACGTCGAATCTTTAGAGAACCGGTCGATAAAACCAATCTTTTTCAAAAGTTTTTTTTGAGCCGCCGCCGCCGCCAAACGAAAGCGCGGCGGCTACTACTTCCATGGGCGAAAATGATCCCCATAACTTGCTCTGCAACATATCAAAAGTTTTTTTTCGAGCCGCCGCCGCCGCCAAACTAAAGCGCGGCGGCTACTACTTCCATGGGCGAAAATGATCCCCTAAACTTGCTCTACAACATATCAAAAGTTTTTTTTTAGTCCCGACACATCTTCCGATTTTGGCGGTCACCCCGATACACTACACACCCAACCCAACATCTTTCTCTTTGACACCAAACCTCTATCTCGAACACCCAAACTTGTCTCATACAAAATGTGCTTCCGTACACACACACACACAAACACATACATATGGGCTTTAAATGGCGCCTTCTAAGAGCCCTGGCGCCCAAACGAGGCCGGTACCCCCC
>CM055404.1:73853530-73873554 GCA_029228625.1 Pseudolycoriella hygida
GGCAATGTCATCTTAATAAAGCTGATTGGTATTTCATCCAGACCTATTGCATTCGATGTCACTTGCAGAATCGATTTTTTTGTGCATTCAAGGTCAATCGTACCAAATGAAAATGGGGTGGTTTTAGGTTCAGTATTCGCAGAATTACGTGGTACGGATGATGAAATGTCAGAATCCAATAGCATTGCATGATTACTACACAGGAACTTATTAAATTCATCTGCCGTGAACGGTGGGTTACAATTGGAATTGTCTTTACCGATACCTAGACTCTTCAATTTTTTCCAAATGGCTTTAGAATCTTTGCAATTTTGAAAAAACCTGTCAAAGTATGATGATTTTGCTTTAACAATCAAGGAAGTAGCTAAATTTCTCAATTTTCGATAGTTACTATGTGACTCAGGTGTTCGCACTATCCTCCAATATCGTTTAGCAACATCTCTCTCGCTAATCGCAATGGCTATATCTCTTGAAAACCAAGGTGCATTATTACTATTCAATCGCTCCCTAACGGGTTTGAGGGGAGCATGTTTATTAAGTAAGAAGTTCCAATTCTGCACTAGGGCATTCACAACAGAATCACTATCATTTAGTAATAATATATTTTCCCATGGCAACAAACATGTATCAACGAAGAGTGCTACTTCATCTATCGCTTTTATATTTCGAACCATTCTCCGTTTGTTTTTCGTTGCCGAAGGGGATTGATAGCTCATGACCAAAATGTCATGCAGTGACATACCTGTGTCAAGCTGATCAATTCTGTTAACTGCCGACTTACTCCTTGTGATCAACAGATCAAGTAGCGAAGCACCAGTTTGATGATAATGTGTCGGTAATTTGTTAAGTATATGGAGATTGTTCTTCTCAAAGATATTCCTAAATTCGCTCATACGACTCTGCCTTTTATCATCTAATAGATTTTCATTGAAATCACCTGCAAATATCACATGCTCGTAGTCATTGACATAATTTGTTATGACATCGCTAATAATATTAAATTCATTGCTTTTCACTGCTTTATAGAAAACTCCGAACAAAATCTTCACATCGGGAAATACAAGTTCAGTCAGCAAATAATCTGCTTTGAAGCGGTCTTGTGATTGTAACTCATACTTAACTATTGATGACGCTATGACCCGGAATTTCAAATCTTTTTTTATGTAGATAGCTACCCCTCCGCTCTTTTTAAACTTTCTATCACACCTAATCAAATTATATCCCTCAATTTCCACTGATTTATTTGTAATATGACTTTTAAACCAGGTTTCGCTAAAGGATATTACATGGGCATTGACATTGAGAAAAGTCATACGTAACTCATCAATCTTCGGTTTAACACTAGCAACATTTAGATGGCAAAAGTTAATTTGATTATTCCCCTTAAGCATTGTCTTTAACACCACATTTGGTATGTTTACTCCGTTCAAGCTATCTGTATTCGCACTATTAAATTGCATCATTACCTTCATCAATGTTTCCTGCTCTGTCTATATGCCTGAGAACCGATCTCGTGCTAGGAAGAAGAATGACAATGAAACATGACGACTTAAAATTAATGATTGTCTGATAATGAACGAAACATAAAAATGATGAATTCTTCATTATGAATTTTATTAAAACTAAGACTAATTGGACTTTGTAAACTAAGCTCTCTCTCTCTCTTGTGAAAAACTAATTAATTTTACATAAACACAACAACAGCACAATGTGAATCTCACTTCATTTAATGTCCGCAATGTCAATATCATTTGTTTGTAAAGCATCGCTTCTTCCACCTTTATTGGAATTACCATCAGTGCCCATGGGGTGTGAAGATTGCTTGCTTGGAGTATTTTTATCATTCGCATGATCCACTTGACTTTGCGCTTTGTCATCTATTTTTCCGCCAGTCGTATAAAATACGTCCAATGAGGATATCGACACAATTTTGACCGGCCGTGACTTTTGCTCTAATCGATAGTTCACAAATCCGTTTCTCGTACTTACGGATGCGAACTTTTTGATGAATTTTAGGTTCATGGCTTTCTGAAATATCTCCTGATTTTTACGTGTGAGAGCTTCGCAGATGACTATTTGTAGCTTTGTTTTAAATCCAATATGAGTTAAATTGAGACTTGAGAATTTGAAATATGCTTCCATGAAGTCTCGTTTGTCGGCAATTTCGTAAAATTTCACAATGATTGGATTTGACTTATTACGACTATTCGATAAACGGAATGCGGTTTTGATTGTACGGGTGTTTTCAAAACGAATGGCATCACATATGTCGTATATAAGATTATTCATGTTCTCATCTTGCCTAAATGGAATGTTTTTGATAACAACGTCACACATCTTGGTCTGCCTTTCAAGAAAATCTATCCGTTCTTCAATGTCCGCACTCATTTTAGACATTTGAACGGACATATTACTGGTCATCTCTTCTATTGTAGCCATGCAATTTGTACGAACTGATTCAATTTTCGAATCGACATAGCCTGCGAAGGTATCCAGCTTTTTGTTGATAATGACTTCCATCGATTGAACAGTAGCTTCGTTATTGCGTGCAATGGTTTCTTGAAACTGCGTGTGAATTGTGTTTTGGAGCACTTTGTTTTGCTCCATAATAAATGATTTTAATTGATCCATATCCATATTCGAATCCACAGTTGACCTATAGTCAATAGCAGGCTCAGCGGCTCGTCTTTTGTAGATATTTTCTTCTGCTAGCATCTCTATTGAACTTAACCTCACTCGGGCGAGTTGTCTAAATATCAGCTTTGACCAGACACAGTTGACCACTATATTCTCCCGTACAAAACACAACTTATAGCTTAATAGATTAGTTTTGACCAATGTCGAAAGTTGCCTTAGCTCATTCACAAAACAGGAAGATTTCCATCCAGTACAAAAGAGCACACGTTTTCTTTGTTTATCAAAAGTCAGGCATATATTGACGAATTCCAGAGATAAAAGCAGCTTTCAATTGAAATGTCCTTACGATTCTAATACTTCTACAAATCTCAAGTCCAGTTACGATTTTATTTTTAATTAATTAAACGATCTAAGCGGTAAACACGTATTTTAACGACGGCTTCAAAAACGATGTATTACTCAGAATTCGCCATCACTCATCTTGTTTGTTATAAGATTTTACGAGTTATTATCTTCCTCATCACGCGGTATTTAAGCCAGAATCATCTACAACGAAAACCAGGGTGGTATTCGACGCATCGGCAAAGACAACTAATGGTGTCGCGCTAAATGATCTATTGATGACTGGGCCAACACTTCAGCAGGATTTAATGTCGATACTGTTACGATGGCGACTGCACCGCATAGTGTTTGGAGCAGATATCGCGAAGATGTATCGACAAGTGAAGGTAAGAAAACAGGATCGAAAATTTCAACGTTTTCTGTTTAGGGAGGACATGAATCAACCGGTGGTAGAATACGAACATAACATGGTGACTTTCGGAATAACTTCGGCAACATACTTAGCGATCAAGTCTTTACAACATATAGCAAAAGAGGAGCACAAACATTATCTTGAAGCGTCAGAAGTTATCCAGAGAGATTTTTACATGGACGATGTTATGTCAGGAGCGAATACAGTACAACAAACAATCAAACTCTGCAAGGATATGAAAGAATTATTGCAAAAGGCAAAGTTTCCCCTAAGGAAATTTATTTCAAACTCAACCGACGTGTTACAGACGTTACCAGAAAGTGACAGGGAATTACGACTACCTTTGGATGTAAACATCGACAACATCATAAAAACATTAGGTATTCGTTACGATCCTGCAACTGATGCTTTTCGATTTAAAGTAAACATAGAAGAAACGAACGAAGCACCTACAAAAAGAAGTCTACTGTCAGAAACATCGAAATTATTTGATCCTTTGGGATGGTTAGCGCCGGTAGTCATTAGAGCAAAAATCATGTTTCAAGACCTTTGGCAAGCAGGTCTGGATTGGAAACAGAAATTACCAAAAGAAATCGCTGAGTTGTGGTTAGAATTTCGTAAAGAATTACATCAACTGGAAGAAATCAGAATAGATAGATGGATTCAATTCGATGCAGAAACAGATAATCTTGAATTACACGGATTTAGTGATGCATCAGAGAAAGCATACGCAGCGGTGATATATACACGAATCGTAAAGCAAGATGGGGCAATTCACATAAAAATGTTAACGTCCAAAACTAGAGTAGCACCTATAAAAAAGGTAACGTTGCCACGCTTAGAATTATGTGGTGCAGTCCTATTAGCAAATTTAATTGAAAACGTTCAAAGAGCCTTAGATAGAAATAAAGTAGAAGTTCATGCCTGGACAGACTCAACAATTGTGTTGGGATGGTTGAGAACCAATCCCGCCAAGTTAAAGACATATGTAGCCAATAGAGTCGTAGAAACGAACAATTATCTAAATGTGAGCCAATGGCATCATATTGAAGGAGCGAAAAATCCAGCCGATTGCGCCTCAAGAGGGATAAACCCTACGGAATTAAAGAACCACAGTTTATGGTGGAACGGACCGGAATGTTTAAGGGAAAATAAGACGTCCTGGGAACAAGACATAGAAATCCCACCAGCCACTCTAGAGCTCAAACAAAAAGTATTAGCAACGCGCATAATAATGGCGGGTGACGTTGAAGGGAAGTTAATTGCAAAATATTCAGATTTTAGGAAATTAGTCCGAATGATCGCTATCCTGATGAAATTTATTGATAAATTAAAATCAGTGCGGAAATTTCGAAATGTAAATGCTTCTTCTACATTCAGCATCCACAAACAAAGCAAAAAAGCGACACAAGTTGTAATTACTGCGATAGATCTACGGAAAGCAGAATTACGTCTTATAAGGCTGCATCAAAATGATGAATTTTCCAGAGAAATTCAAGACCTAACGCAAAGAAACCCAATTAATAATAAAAGCAAAATATTATCATTGAACCCATTTTTAGATACAGACGGATGTCTAAGAGTGGGAGGTCGTCTGCAAAATTCGAATTTGGAGTACGAAAGGAAACACCCCTTAATTGTAACTGCGGGAACTATAGCTAAGCTGATAATTACCGAAGCACATAGGAGGACCTTGCATGGTGGGACAAGCCTAACAATGAACATGGTTAGGGAGTCCTACTGGATTATTAATTTGAGGCGACAGACCAAGCAACACATTTTAAACTGCGTCAAATGTTGTCGATTCAAACAAAAACTAGGTGAACAAATTATGGCGAATTTACCACGAGCTCGCGTCTCAGAAGCCACCGCTTTTACTCACACCGGCTTAGATTACGCTGGGCCATTTAATATTAAAGCTTCCAATGTTCGATCACCGCCCACTCGCATAAAACCGGTAGTTATTAACGGTGAAGTCATTAAGTCAATACCTAAAGTACCAGTATATGAAGGGTACATTGCACTTTTCGTATGTTTCACCACCAAGGCCATACATTTAGAAGTGGTAAGCGACATGACTACGCAGGCCTTTTTAGCAGCATTCGATCGGTTTGCCAATCGTAGAGGCACTCCGGAACATTGCTATTCCGATAATGCCAAAACGTTTATTGGAGCAAAGAATGTTTTAGATAAAGATCAAAGGAAATCGATATTAGAATACAATACGGTAGCCCGACATTTAGCGAACGAAGGTGTTCAGTGGTCTTTTATCCCACCAAGAGGACCTCATCACGGTGGAATATGGGAATCGAATATCAAATCTATGAAGCATCATCTTAAGCGGGTAGTCGGTAATATGACATTGACTTTTGAAGAACTAACAACGGTTTTGGCGAAGATAGAAGCTTGTTTGAACTCTAGACCGATGTGTCCCTTGAGTGATGATTGTGATGATTTGTCAGTATTGACTCCAGGTCATTTCTTGATAGGAAGACCCCTTAAATCTAGGCCGGAAGGAAAGTCTGTCGACAGGACTGAGGGGGTACGAGAACGTTGGAACGTAGTTCAAAGGATCCAGAGGGATTTTTGGGAGACGTGGAGTAGGGAATATCTAAATCAGTTGCAACACCGGCCGAAGTGGCAAAAGCAGGGAAGAAATATTGAAGAAGGAGATATTGTTTTGTTAAAGGAGGACAACATTGCTCCTACGAGGTGGCCCTTGGCGAGGGTAGTGAAGGTTCACCGAGGTCAGGATAAAAATGTAAGATCCGTTGTTATTAAAACTCATAATGAGTCGGGTAAATTGACCGAATTAGAACGACCTATCGTCAAATTATGTCTGCTTCCAATAGAACACGAGTCACTTAGTCTTGAAAACAAAATTGGTGCAAGTGATGAGCCAAAAGCAAACTAATTTCACATAGAAATCAATCAATCTAACATCAAGAAAGACAAGACATTAAAACAAGTTAAAATCAATCGGATGTATGATAAGACGAATTGGAGCGGTTAGGTAGAGTAAATTAAAACATTGTTACGCTAAATTGAATTAATCGTCTTACCATGCCAATGACATCAAGCCAACGTATCGAAACTACAAGCAATCCATCACTTCCACACATCAACCGTTCCTGTACCTATATAGGGCCGTTTTTTAGCCCTAGTATTGCCCAATCATTTAGCACTAGGGCGATACAAAAGGGAAGTTACAAATAAATTACAAATAACAACATATACTTAGCTCAAACAATTTTTTTTTATCACAGAACAGCAGTCCAAATCAGTAAACGAAAATTGGTTATCGTTGATTCTTTAATGTCGATCTAACGATAAACGGATCCAACGTTTTCATACACGATCTACCGATCGAACGTCTCCAAACAAACGCTACCGACAT
This sequence comes from Pseudolycoriella hygida, assembly GCA_029228625.1. Classification (NCBI taxonomy): domain Eukaryota; kingdom Metazoa; phylum Arthropoda; class Insecta; order Diptera; family Sciaridae; genus Pseudolycoriella; species Pseudolycoriella hygida. Next base: position 73,860,319 of record CM055404.1, read on the forward strand.
TATGTTTGGTTCCAAATTGTATCCTGGTTGTTTTTCGTTCCATCTGTAACAAACAGAAAATGATTTAACACAAAGCATCGAGTTCAAACAAATTACATGAATACTTATCTGCAATATTTCGTTGCACATTCTTTATGGCCGGCGTATACAAAAACTTTCACTGGACGACGAAAGTTTATCAACAAGTCTAACCGTATTTAAAATCCTAATACAGTCCAAATCGATTCAACCTGGAGTTCATGAAGAAACAAGAACCTACTGCGAATTGAATTATGGGTCAATCACATCAACAATTAATCACACACGTTGTTTAGAATATGTTTTGTTTGGAATACGTTTACGATTTATAACGTGCTGAGGAGTTTTGGAGCGGGGATGACGCTTTCTTCTCGAAAAAAGAAAAAATTAGTTGATCACTTTTTTTTTTTTTTTATATATATAAATTGTTTCACTCGCGACTTTATTTATTATTGTTTTTAAACATGAATGTTTCAACCCGGGGAGTAGTCGATGGTCAGCCTAATATTCAAATTCACTGACACCTCGACACTCTCTTAATATTATACCATTTATCATATTAATTGCCCTCTATTAGAATAATTAAGAAGTAAAATTAAAGACATAAAAGCGCGAATCAATTATAGGATATATTCTTTGTTCGTTATTATCTGTGATACGTAGTTGTTTAAATTGAAATACAATAAAAATAAGATTAATATAAATTAGAGTTTGAAATGCATTCACTTACAATTCAAATATGAAGATATGTGAGAGTTCCAAAGTTTGGGAGTTTTTATAAATTTATAGAATTCCTTAGATCGGAAGAGCTGATCAAATCAAACGATTATGCAAAAGTATTTGCCGGTGGCACTCAAGTTTATGCGAAGCGCAAAAAGAAGTATAGGGACAGAGACAATTTTATCAATACTCATCAACTAAAATTCGAAAAAGGAAAAATGTCTGTGACAGAATTTTTCGATAAAATGGGCGAACTTGAAGACTGTGATGTTTACATCGAGGATGATGACGACGATGAAATTGAAATGGACCCTTTATGTATGCTTTGCATTACCAACAACAAGACGACAATGCTGGAGCCATGCAACCACTTGAAATTCTGCGAAGAATGTGTAAATGAGTTGATGGTTACCACATTAAATTCCGTTGTACCAACCTGTCCAAAATGTGGAACAGAAATTACTGGTCATCGAAAAGTTTTTTTTTAATTAGTGCGTTAATAAAATCAAATTATATATTAATTTTCTTTAATGTAATTAATTTTCTTTCTTTTTTCGGAGTGGGTACCGAACTGATTTCTACTTAACCCTTAATTCGCGAAAATATTTTCTCAATTTTTTCAAATGCTTACTATTTTCTCAAAATATTTTCGCGAATACAGGCCCTGCAGCGTACCGATTAGCGCTCATTGTCGAGCTTAGCTCCTTTGCTTAAGTTTATGGAAAGAGAAATCTTTGAAAATTTTCAAATTTCGGACATTGATTTGAACGTTCTTATCGACTTAAGTGCAGCTTTGAACTTTTTCTACACTGTTCCGTGGTGAAGCATTTATATTACATGGGCCAACACATTAAGCTGGTCTCATATTCAATTCAAGTCTCGAGATCGATGCACCGTTTGTTGAACTCATCCTCAATGCCAATAATTGCACAACTCTTCTCATTACTGTAGTCGCCAAAGTCAGTGTGAAACAACAGTACATTACTGTCTCGGTGGAATATTTCTTGTCGAGGTGATGGGAAGGTTGTATTTCGAGCTGAAGTCGAGGATTACACCCCACACGTCGAAACAAGAAATTTCCCAGCGAGACAGTACGGTATTTTGTTGTCTTCCGGCCAGAAAATGCAAAAAACCAACTTTGACCGATCCAGGAATGTTGTGTTTTCTGGCTATAAGCCAATAAAATAAAATCTTGGATAAGAAACATTAATATTTTATTGAAGCATAAAAAGTTTTTGAATGCGATTTTTCGCAGTTTTTGTAAAACAAATCTCAAAATCACTGTGTTAAAGGTTGGATTTTCCATAATTCATAAAAAGTTTTAGAATGCGACTTTTCGCAGTTTTTGTACGCAGAAATCGAAAAATTACAGCGCTAAAGGTATGGCTGAATTACGCCAGTGTACGGAGCTCTACAAATTGGGCACTTCGGAATAATTGATAGCCCATTTTCATCAGTACCGGACACAGATAGTATATCTATGCATTCTTTACAAAACTTAAGATGATTGTACGGAATGAGAAGTGTATTTTTTGGTCGAACAAGACATACTACGCAGCAGTTTTGATTGTTAACGTCCAGTGTCGGCTCCTGCTGTGGCGGCTGAATCGGTTGAGAAAAATGTTGGGCATTTATATCCAGCATTCCATTACGGTATTCGTCGTTTCTTGGATCTATCTCATGTTCATCTCCAATGGTGTAGTGGTTCAGGCCGTCCACGCATCCAGTATTGTCTGTAAAGGTCAGGCGTTTTAGAAACATTTGAATGTCAATGGAACCGTTGGATAGCGCATTGTGCTCTTTTTCGAAAAGAGCTGTACGTCGAGTCTTCGTGACCTTAGTTTCATCGTCGGCAGTTGTTTGTAACTTCTCGAAATCCTCTGTGATTTTTTTAGTTTCTTTTTGCAATAGTTTGATGAAATTGAGGAATGAGCATGTACTTTGTGGATTACAGAACTTTTTCTTTAGGGTGTCATTATAATTTAAACTGCATTGTTTCCCATTAACGCTCCAATCCAGACAAAGGTTCTCAACACCTTCTCTTCTTATAAAAACATTCTCTACAAAAACCACTAAGTCGTTGAATATTTCATATGAAAGTGCTTTCTCTTTTAAGTACTCAAAGGCGTTTCTAGCCTTATCAAGTGGAACGACTGACAAACACAAAAACTTGTGGAATAAAAGTTTCACTTCGCTGTCAGTATGCGTACGTTCGTAGAAGCCATCGATAGTACTAGCTTTGGCCCGTATTGCCAGACAATACTGATACCAGTGACATTTAAAGGTTAGATCAGGGTAAACGTTGTAGATTGAACTGCGCAAAGCTCTTTCAAAGTCTACCCAGGCTCTCGTTGCTTTCAATTGCCACTTTTGTTCAATTGTTCGGAAGACGTCGTCATAAACATTTTCTGCTCGGCTCGACATAAATACGTAAAAACATGGTAAACCCTGAAAATTTAAATAAAACGATGTTGTAGTAGTTATCTCGTAACTTTAAATTCCTAAGAAACAGATAAGGTGTTAATTGCCTGTAGTGCAAAGTTTCCTTCAATTCTATTTTAAAAGAAGGGCAGGACATCCTAGGAGTCCGAGGACTCACATAAAGATCTAGTGTACCTTGCTTCTTCATTGGTAGGCATTGCGTTTTCGAAGAAGATTGGTATTTACTTTAGAAATGAGTTCTTTTCGAAATTTAGGGGGGATACCAGGAAATTTAGGGCACACAAAAAGGAATCATTGCAAATCTTCCTGAATCTTAAAAAGTCACAAAGTACACTAAGTGGCACCCTGACACTCACACCGTACTGTATATTGACGCGATTCCCACTGGCAGACGACCGACAATGCTCCCATAACCTCTGAGACTAGTTTTGGATGCTTTCATCTTAGAAAAATACAATACGAGTTCTTGCGACAGACAATTTGAAATATTAGTTTGACTGAGGATATTGCTACGAAATCGTACGGTTTAAAGATTATGTTATTGTTTATTTTCGGTTCCCCTGCTAGTATTTTTTATTCCCTATCGGAGAAATTTAGGACACTTACCTTATCTTTCTGTACAATTGATAGGGTCAACAAAGCGATGAAAAAACAAATTGATATACGCATCGTAGATGTTATGTTGAAAGAGCGTTCTTCTGGCAACGCTTCTAAAATTTTTGTACACTCAAATATCAAGAAGGCATACTCTTCGCGCTTGATGTATTGATAACTCAAAATTGATTCGCTTTCTGCTAGTATGCTACTGACTAATGAATTCGCCAGATAAACTTCGATCTCGGCTGCTGAAGTAGGATTTTTTGGAAGCGTTTTTTTACGATGGCTAACCATGGTCGACTTCATTTTACGAAAGCTGGCATCCGAAGTCGATCCGTTTTCCTCTTCAAAAATTTGACGAAAGGATAGAGATGGGTCGCTCTGACATCTCTCTTTCATATTCAGTTCCTTATTGAACTGGATGTATGTACTCTCCTGGTCGTCGACATGAGAATGCTTACAATACTTCTGTTCGTAAGTGCACAAGCCATTTGGATCAATTTTAATTCTTGCGGGGCACTTGTTGTGCTTATAATAACAATCAAATATTTTTGAACCATCAGATTCTTTCTTCATAACTTTAAATAGCTGTTTGTCTGCAGTGTAGACCAAACAGCTATCTATTCGTTTACCGACGGTGTAAGAGAACTCAATTTCCATTTTTCATTCAGACAATGCCACTGCCACTACTAAGAATTGAAAATGAAATTAGTTTGATTAACTTATTCAAATGTATCAGTATCTATAAGTACCAGTGTCTGGTCCGAGGTCTGGTCTGTGTACTTAAAATGGTGCACTAAACCGTTTTAATTTCCACTTTTTTTACACAATACTAGTATTGATGAAATGCTTTGCTTAAATGATGAGTCATTGGAATTAATTTAACCTTTCGTTAAAATTTACGAAATTAAGTAACGTGATCAGACTAGATTTACGTTTACGTAATGTGGTCAGACTAGATTTACGTTTACGTAATGTGGTCAGATTCGTGCGCCGATCACTAACGCTGAAATACCAAGTGAACTGAATGCATGTGAAATGCCAACCTTTAAATAAGCATGTGTTTCATGGGCGCGCGACAGCAATGCGCTCAGATGCAAGTTTAAAAGATTCAAGCAAATGTTTGTCATAGACTGAGGAACCATAATAGCTCAATAGCGTAATGGTTAACTTGTCTGATTTCCACTACTCGATTGACGGTAACGAAAGGATCTATAAGAAGAAATTCTTCTCATGTAAGCACTGCTCATACAATTGCGGAACTAGTAAATATAATGATCTAGCGCTTGACAATCCTCCGCGCCTGCGTTCATCGGGCTTAGGTTAGTTAATGGGGGAATATCACCTTCCGGGTCTAAGGGGCAGAGCCCCATGCGTTGTAAGAAATAGAATAAGGCTCGCCGCAGGCGCGGGGGTGAGGGGGCACAGCCCCCCAATACCAAATAAAATTCAGTTTATGTACAAAATGTTTCGACCATGTATAAAGTATTATTTTACGAGTACAAGATCACGTCATAATATACAATCACAACGAAAACTTCTTCGAAGGTAAAGTGTGACGCACTCTCTGTGATGCAACTTCCAAAACGATTGATATCAGAAGGGGTGACGCTTTCATCTCTTGTACGCAAAAAAGTATTACGCAAAAAATACTTTATAAAATGCGGCACAAATGGCTGTCAGTATGTCACACAAATAGCATCTTATAGCGCCTCGGCGACCCCACTTTTTATTCATAAAAATGGTGCCCAAGTCATCTATCGAACTTTCCCGAAGAAACCAATTCTCTAGCTATTCTAAATCAGAAGATAGCAAAAAGTTCAAGATGGCGTCGCTTTGACAGCTGGCAGCCATTTTCTTAGGATCTCAAAAGAATTCTCCTCACCAATCTCTATAACTTTCCCGAAGAAACCAACTGTCTCGCTATTCTAATTTAGAAGATAGCAAAAAATTCAAGATGGCGTCACTTTGACAGTTGGCAGCCATTTTCTTATGATCCAAAAAATTTCTATTTATCAAACTCTATAATCGTTCCGAAGAAACCAACTTTCTAAGTATTGTCACTCCGGAGCTAAAATTCGAAAACACAAAAAACGTAATTTATTGCTTAGGAAAATTCAACATGGCGCCTCTTTGGCACCCGGCAGCCATTTTCTTATGATCCCAAAAAAATCTCCTGATCAAACTCTATAAGCGCTCGGAACAAACCAACTCTCTAGGTATTGTCACTCCGGAGCTAAAATTCGAAAACCTCTAGAAGCCTCAAAATTGACCACTTTTCCCAATTTTCCGACTTTTCCAGATTTTTCCCGGGAAATTGGCATATGAAATTTTTCATTTGAGGCCGATTCTGACGTTCCCTGAAAATTTTAAGGAAATCGACCGAGCGGTTCTCGAGAAAAAAAAGTAGATACATAGATACATAGATCGTTGACACACAACACAGGAATGAAAACAAGAATCTTTTAAAACATGTTTTTACCATTTTTATATGGAAATTGGTCATCTTTGATTGGCGATATCTCAGCCAATTTAGAACCGATTTTGAAGTGTGATAGCTCGTTCGAATTGGGATGAAATCTAAATAATTTAATATAATATATAATAATATATAAATATATAATATATAAATAATAATAATAATTTAAAATAATTTGGAGGGGTAGAGGTGCAGGGGGGAAAATTTCAAATCTTCGCCTATATATGGTTCCTTGTCCCAAAGACTTTTGTATGCAGGTTTTGCTTGGGTTTGTGGACTTTTTTTGCGTTTGTGGGCTTTTTTTTTGGGGTGTGGGGACTGTGTCACGGGCGCATCGCTACCGCGCGCCCATGATAATAGAAGGAGATTCAGAGAAAGTTTGACTAAAAAATAGATTAAACTGACAAAATCAAATTGTAATATTTTTGACTCAACGACCGGACTATAAAACGATATTATCGTTTTGGTGTATGATAGTATCATATTCGACATGATAATATCGTTTTGGCGTACGATAATATCATATTCAACATGATAATATCGTTTTGACGTATAATAATATCATATTCGACATGATAATATCGTATCGGTGTATAATAATATCATATTCGACATGATATTATCGTATCGGTGTACGATAATATCATATTCGACGTGATATTATCGTTTTGGCATATGATAATATCATATTCGGCATTATAATATTCTTTTGGCGTATGATAATATCATATTCGACATGATATTATCGAATCGTCGTACGATAATATAATATTCGACATGATAATATCGTTTTGGCGTACAATAATATCGTATTCGACATGATATTATGGTATCGGTGTATGTTAATATCGTATTCGACATGATATTATCGTTTTGACATATGATAATGACATATTCGACATGATATTATCGAATCGTCGTACGATAATATGATATTCGACATGATAATATCGTTTTGGCGTCTAATAATATCATATTAGATATGATAATATAATATTCGACATGATAATATCGTTTTGGCGTACAATAATATCGTATTCGACATGATATTATCGTATCGGTGTATGTTAATATCGTATTCGACATGATATTATCGTTTTGGTGTACAATAATATCATTTTCGACATGATAATATCGTACTCGACATGATATTATTGTATTCGACATGATAATATAGTTTTTGCGTACAATAATATCGTATTCGACATGATAATATAGTTTTCGCGTACAATAATATCATATTCGACATGATAATATCGTATTGGTGTATAATAATATCGTATTCGACATGATATTATCGTTTTGGCATATGATAATATCATATTCGAGATGATATTATCGAATCGGCGTACGATAATATCATATTGAACATAATAATATCGCATCCGTGTACAATAATATCATATTCTACATGATATTATCGTATCCGTGTACAATAATATCATATTCGACATGATATTATCGTATCGGTGTACAATAATATCGTATCCTGTATGAAAATACACTGGGAGATTATCCATGTCATCATGTCTACTAGTAGTGTTAACAACGTGAATTCAAAAGAAAGTGCGTGTGTGCTAAACGATGGCGGTAAAAAGACCAGCCAAAATTGTACAAAAAATGTGATAGTCACTACCTCATCACCACCTTATTCCGATTCGTTGGACAAAACCAAGCAACTTAATCACACCAGCTCAACATCTCCGCATCCTGTGAAAACGAAAACCACATACCATCAAAGCAAGAAATCAAGTTCAGACTCCAATAGCCTAAAGGTCATCGACATGTTCAAAGAGCTACAAAAAACGCTCATTGAACAAGCTGCTACGATTAATAATAAAATATATAGCAAGTTTAACTGTTTGGAATCGAAAATTGGTTCTCTGTCGGCCTCAGTGGATGAGAGGATTGGAAACATAACCTCAAATATTGAGTCGCACATTAAGCCCGTGGTGGTCGAAATAATAAATCCAGTAATCACATCGATGGAGTCTCGAATAGGAAAATTAGAACGTGAGTCATTAATGCTCAACTTGGTGGTAACGGGCGTCCCACTGCAGTCCAATGAAAACATTACCGAAATAGTGAATCAAATTTGTCGCGCCATCAACTTCTCCAATGAGGCTAGTGTCCTGCCTGGCTTCTATCGTATGCTGAACAAAAAAGAACGCCCACAACCAAAATCAAAATCACTCACATCTTCGCCAATTGTGCTAAAGTTTTGGAATTTTGACCAAAAGCAACATTTCTTCGGTTCGTATCTTAAAACAAGATCATTAAACCTAACACATCTTGGACATGCCACTCCTTCACGCATATACATAAATGAAATGCTCACGTCCCTCAACAAAATAATCTACATCAAAACAAGGCAACTTCAAAGGGAAAAGAAAATTTTGAATTCACACACCGTTCGTGGCTTGGTTGTTGTCAAGAGGACCGAGCAATCTAAAACTGAATTTATTTACTCCTTGGAACAATTGCAACTGAACACATCAACAGCGCAACAAGCAAATGAAGAACAAAATTCATAGGAAACGAATTACGCAAATAACATAAGGATGAGGTTTAAATTTTCATTAGTTATGTATAATATTTCGCAATTTTTCTTAATTTTTTCAAATTTTTTACTATCAATTTTTTCCAATAAATTAGAATCTTCTATACAAAAAAGATTTCACTTTTTACGGTTTCAATTCGGTGTGGCTATCCTGATCGATGTTATAGGTATAAATCCTCATGAGACTCCCCCTTTGGGAAGAAATATGTTTACGGAATCATTCATGGTGAATAAATTCCTCACAAGTTATTTTGCTATTTTTCTTTTTTTTTTCAATGACCATGAGTAGTAATAATACGGTGTGTCTGCCGAATGTCGTACTGAAAACCATTCTTAAAAGCTCTCATGACCTTAATATCTGTCACTTCAACGCAGGTTCTATAAAAGCAAAGATTGATGAATATAGACATGTATTCGAAGGGACTAATGTACACATTATAGTCGCCTCAGAAACATGCTTCAAAAGCCAAATGAGTAATAGATCCGTAGAGATTGATGGGTATTATCTAATGCGAAATGATAGAGTGGGAAGAAGGAGTGGAGGTGTCGGAATGTATGTCAAGAATGGTTTGCGAACGAATATAGTAGCCTTTTCAAAGGACCTGGGCATGGAACACTTACTGGTGGAACTGCTTTTTCCAAATTTAAAAATCCTTGTAGTAGCGATCTACAAAGCTCCTGGGGTGGATGAAATTGAGGAGCTAGACGAGCTGTTCTCAGAAATAACGCCATTATACTCTGACATTATCGTAGCCGGAGATCTGAACGAGAACCTTATTAAAGGTCCCAATGATGAATGTTTAAAATGCAAGCAGTCTTCTTGCTCAACGTGTCGCCTCACAGAATGCTTAACAAAATTTTCATTAAATTCAGTAGGAACCGAGCCAACTAATTTCCAACCCGGGTGCAAACCATCACAGATAGACCTTATACTCACAAATAAAACACACAAAGTCAGAATATTCCAGCAGATCTCGACGGGCCTGTCCTTTCACGACCTTTTAATTACGTTCTATCATACTGATTTCTCGATTGATGAACCGGTATAAAGTTATTATCGGCACTATGAAGGTATTGATATGAATCAGCTGTCCGACGATTACGGCAACGCACAATGGAACTTAATCTATAAATTTGTTAACGTAAACGAAATGATCGCCTTCCTCAAAAATGTATTAGAATCTCAATTAGAAAAACACGCCCCTCTGCGAAAACTCAGGCTAGGAAAATCAGTGAACTCTACATCTACTTCTACATCTACTTATCCAAAAACACAACGTATGGACGTGTTTAGATCTCGAGGATTTAGTCATTTTTAAACTGCGGTTTTAGCATTATTGTGTTTCGTAAGTGAAAAAAGTTTACTGAAATCAAATAGTTTTCCTTTTTATATCCATATGAAGGCATTGGAGAGTTGTTGGACGCAGGTTGAGAAATATTCATAAAGGTTATTTCAAAGAATGCTAAGGTAATCCGCACAGTGTTTAAGTGTCGAAAGAGGTGCCTATATTTACAAAACGAAACTAATTTTTGAGAGTGAATTTAATTTTGTGTTAAACGAGTCATCATTTCATTATTATCATTTCAAATTAAATTAAAACTAAAGTCTCGAACTGAAGTGCTTTACCGCCAAATACATTGTTTGGTAGTGGTGTATCAATCTCAATAAATTGGCCATTTAAATTTGCTCTCTTTTGTTTTCATTTTGGCAAGTGTCATTAATAGTCAGGTAACTCACGGTAAAATGTAAAATTTTGTAGGTATAGTCGGGTGACAACCTACAATATTTCTTGAAAGTTTTTCGTGAATATCATTTAATTGATAATAAATTTATCATTTAATTTGTCTTTTAAAATTTCATAATTTATAAACAAAACTAAACTTTTTTAAAACATAAAACAAATTATTTAAAACCAACTTACTATCGAAACTTTTTAAGACGTAAAACCAATTGCTTAAAATCAACTTACTATTGAAAGAGTGGAGCATAAAAAAACTGAAAACCAAACGTAAAACCAAATATAATACGCTCATTACACTTTTTCTATGTAATACACGAAAACGTAAGATCAGACGATTATTCAATTTTTCAAACACAAAGGTGAGTGGTAAGCAGAACCAAAAACCAAACATAAAACCAAAGATCATATATGCATACACCACCAGCCTATTTTGTTTGCCACTAATTTATCAAAAATACAAAAATTTCAACGATAATTGAAAATTCATATTCGAAACTTGGCATTAAACGTAAGACCGAAACGTAAAAACCGAATTATTTATTACTAAGTATTGATTGCGTGAATTTCAATTGTAAATTCAATAATCTATTTAATAATAAACCAAATAATCCTCAAGATGAATTTGAAATATTATTACCAGAATACTAGAGGCCTTAAATCTAAAACAAAGCTTTTTAGATCCAACTTACTTGTACATTTTTACGACGTTATTCTTTTATGTGAGACATGGCTAAATGTCAAAATTTTTAGCTCAGAAATATTTGATGACAGATACGTTGTCTATAGGAGTGATCGAGACGGAATGTCATCTGATAAGAAGGATGGAGGTGGTTGTTTGATTGCGGTGACAAAGGAACTTTGTTCGAGGCGTATGAATGAGTGGGAAATGGTGAAAGGAGATGTCTGGGTCTCTGTTGAGCATTTGGATGGGTCTAAAACATTCTTTAATGTAAAGTATATGGAGTTGCATAGTAAATTAGACGATTATATGATGCATTTTGATAAGCTAAGCGAGATAGTCATGAGTTGTGGACTGAACGATTCCTTCGTCTTGACAGGGGACTATAATTTGAATGATAGCATCACATGGTCTTTTGATTCGAATGACAAATCGTATAAGGCGACGGGTTTAAGAGGCAGCATACCATCTGCCCTAATGGATTTGCTTATATTTTGTAATCTTACGCAGTACAATGTCACTCGGAATAAAATTAATAGAACATTAGATTTGTGCATTTCAAACTTAGATCCTCAAAAGATTGTAATTTCGAGATCGCCAAATCCACTAGTTCCTGAAGATGATCATCATCCGGCAATTATAATAGATACAGATCTGTCACCTTTGAAATACCTAGAGGAGAAGAGATTGCCGAAGACTAATTTTTTCAAAGCAGATTATGTTCGATTGAATCAGGAACTTTCTTTAATGGATTGAGCTAGTGAGTTGGATGGGAGAGATATTGACGCACTGTCAATCGTTTTTATGAAATTCTTGAACCATTTTTAAATTCGATTCCTAAGACTAGGATTACTGTAAGAAACTACCCAGTTTTCTATACGCCGGACTTGATTTCGTTGATAAGGGATAAGTTCAATGCTAAGTGCAGTTATGAAAAGGAAAAACGTCCAGCGAAGAAAGAGTTGCTTAAGATCAAATTCTCAAATCTTCGTAATAAAGTAAAGACTGAAATAAAGAAGTGTTTTAATAATTACGTTAGTGATTGTGAGGACAAAATTAAAACCAACTCGAAATGCTTCTTTGCATTCACCAAATCTTTAAAAAAGACTAATTCTCTCCCAAGTAGCATGAAGTTGGGTGACGTGGCTGCTAGTGAGAGGTCTTCGATATGCAATTTGTTTGCTAGGTTTTTCGAATCTGTCTATAATGATGTGAGTCATGAACATGAAGATGATCGGCCCATCTATGATGCTTTTATTTACCAACAACTATCGATACCGCAGGTTTTTGCTGAAAAGCTTATGCCAGCGCAGGTTGAGGGAGTTTTAAAAACGTTCAATGTGAATAAAGTTTCGAGTCCGGACTATATTCGAATGTTATTCTTTGTGAACTTATCGAAGTCGCTCAGTTTACCTTTAAGTATATTATTCAATAAATCCCTGACTGAAAATAAGTTCCCGTCGAAATGGAAAATCAGTTTTGTGCCTCCAATCTTTAAGCAGGGCGACAAGGACGACATATCCAATTACAGATCTGTGTCGATAATGTGCGCCGTTTCCAAAATTTTCGAGCGACTTGTATTCAACATGTTGTTTGAATCCGTGAAAGATATGATCGATCAATCTCAACACGGCTTTTTTGCTGGTAGATCAACTCAATCCAACCTGATGGACTATGTGTCAACAGTGGCGTATGAAATTGTGAATGGTGGTCAGGTTGACACAATATATACGGATTTCACTAAAGCTTTCGATAAAGTGGATCACAATGAATTAATCAAAAAACTGGTAACTTTTGGTTTCAGCGAGAATTTGCTGCTATGGTTCAGGTCATATTTGAGTGATAGGTCGCAATTTGTAGTCATCGGTGGTTCAAAGTCAGAAAGAATAGTGCCAACATCCGGAGTGCCTCAAGGTTCAATACTGGGTCCATTTTTGTTCATACTTTTTATTAACGACCTTTTATCTTCGCTATCATCTTGTTACGGATTCGCGGATGA
>CM055404.1:73874054-73934950 GCA_029228625.1 Pseudolycoriella hygida
ATCGAGACGGAATGTCATCTGATAAGAAGGATGGAGGTGGTTGTTTGATTGCGGTGAGAAAGGAACTTTGTTCGAGGCGTATGAATGAGTGGGAAATGGTGAAAGGAGATGTCTGGGTCTCTGTTGAGCATTTGGATGGGTCTAAAACATTCTTTAATGTAAAGTATATGGAGTTGGATAGTAAATTAGACGATTATATGATGCATTTTGATAAGCTAAGCGAGATAGTCATGAGTTGTGGACTGAACGATTCCTTCGTCTTGACAGGGGACTATAATTTGAATGATAGCATCACATGGTCTTTTGATTCGAATGACAAATCGTATAAGGCGACGGGTTTAAGAGGCAGCATACCATCTGCCCTAATGGATTTGCTTATATTTTGTAATCTTACGCAGTACAATGTCACTCGGAATAAAATTAATAGAACATTAGATTTGTGCATTTCAAACTTAGATCCTCAAAAGATTGTAATTTCGAGATCGCCAAATCCACTAGTTCCTGAAGATGATCATCATCCGGCAATTATAATAGATACAGATCTGTCACCTTTGAAATACCTAGAGGAGAAGAGATTGCCGAAGACTAATTTTTTCAAAGCAGATTATGTTCGATTGAATCAGGAACTTTCTTTAATGGATTGAGCTAGTGAGTTGGATGGGAGAGATATTGACGCACTGTCAATCGTTTTTATGAAATTCTTGAACCATTTTTAAATTCGATTCCTAAGACTAGGATTACTGTAAGAAACTACCCAGTTTTCTATACGCCGGACTTGATTTCGTTGATAAGGGATAAGTTCAATGCTAAGTGCAGTTATGAAAAGGAAAAACGTCCAGCGAAGAAAGAGTTGCTTAAGATCAAATTCTCAAATCTTCGTAATAAAGTAAAGACTGAAATAAAGAAGTGTTTTAATAATTACGTTAGTGATTGTGAGGACAAAATTAAAACCAACTCGAAATGCTTCTTTGCATTCACCAAATCTTTAAAAAAGACTAATTCTCTCCCAAGTAGCATGAAGTTGGGTGACGTGGCTGCTAGTGAGAGGTCTTCGATATGCAATTTGTTTGCTAGATTTTTCGAATCTGTCTATAATGATGTGAGTCATGAACATGAAGATGATCGGCCCATCTATGATCCTTTTATTAACCAACAACAGTCGATACCGCAGGTTTTTGCTGAAAAGCTTATGCCAGCGCAGGTTGAGGGAGTTTTAAAAACGTTCAATGTGAATAAAGTTTCGAGTCCGGACTATATTCCAATGTTATTCTTTGTGAACTTATCGAAGTCGCTCAGTTTACCTTTAAGTATATTATTCAATAAATCCCTGACTGAAAATAAGTTCCCGTCGAAATGGAAAATCAGTTTTGTGTCTCCAATCTTTAAGCAGGGCGACAAGGACGACATATCCAATTACAGATCTGTGTCGATAATGTGCGCCGTTTCCAAAATTTTCGAGCGACTTGTATTCAACATGTTGTTCGAATCCGTGAAAGATATGATCGATCAATCTCAACACGTCTTTTTTGCTGGTAGATCAACTCAATCCAACCTGATGGACTATGTGTCAACAGTGGCGTATGAAATTGTGAATGGTGGTCAGGTTGACACAATATATACGGATTTCACTAAAGCTTTCGATAAAGTGGATCACAATGAATTAATCAAAAAACTGGTAACTTTTGGTTTCAGCGAGAATTTGCTGCTATGGTTCAGGTCATATTTGAGTGATAGGTCGCAATTTGTAGTCATCGGTTGTTCAAAGTCAGAAAGAATAGTGCCAACATCCGGAGTGCCTCAAGGTTCAATACTGGGTCCATTTTTGTTCATACTTTTTATTAACGACCTTTTATCTTCGCTATCATCTTGTTACGGATTCGCGGATGACCTCAAATTATATAAATCTGTCAAGAATAAATATGATTGTGAAATGCTCCAAGACGATTTGGATAAAATAGCGAGGTGGTGTATTGAAAACAAAATGTTACTGAATCTTAAGAAATGTGCCGTTTTATCACTTACTCACAGTATCGACAAGATAATTTTCGATTATGGTCTGGATAATGTGATAATTGATAGAGTTTCATCTATCAAGGATCTCGGAGTTATTATAGACGACAAATTATCGTTCACCGAACATGTCGAGATGATCTGCAGGAAATCTTTACAAATGCTTGGGTTCATTTTCCGTTGTGGCAAATACTTCCGTCATAAGTCAAGTCTACTGTCACTTTACAACGCACTCGTTCGAAATCGTTTAGAATATTGCTCATCGGTCTGGAGTCCACAATATAACAACGCTATTGACCGAATTGAAAGAATTCAAAAGAAATTTACAAGAATGTTTTATTATAAATTCAATTTGGAACATCCACGTCCTCATTATGATGTACGATTGCAAAATCTTAAAATGCACTCTTTGGAATCCAGGCGGCTGGAAAACGATGAAATCACACTTTTCATAATCATACATAACTTTATTGATTCAAAATCGTTAAAGCAACGCTTATCGTATCATAGACCGATCAGGATCACTAGACGTAATCAGTTCCAAATCACTAATAACCAAGTGAATGACCATCGGAATCAAGTATTCTATCTACCTAAGATGTCAACAAATTATGAAGCCAAAGCACCTATAAATAGAATCCAAAAAAACCATGACTTTTACTTTTCTACGGTGAATATATTTGATAGTAGAATTTCAGTTTTTAAAAAACGAATAAGAAATTTTTTTGAGTACTAACCTTGTCTTAGCTATATTTCTGATTTTAATTTTTGATTTAACTTTTGATTTAATTTTTGATTTAATTTGTAATGTAAATATTTAAAATTTATTTAATGTAAATATCTAAGATGAACATGTTATTGGGCCATCGGCCTGTTTGTTTATATATAAAAATTCAATAAATAAATAAATAAATAAATAAATAGATGGTTCTCGGAAGAGATCTCTGATGCAATTCTTCAACGTCAAATTGCCTCTTATCATTATTCTCGGAACAAGACAGCTGAAAACAGTATTTGCAATTATCAGGGAAGGATTCTGGACTTGGTTTTTTGCAGCAACCCGAGTGAAGCTATTGTCTCCAAGTCTGATTCCCCGCTTGTTAAAATAGACAATTACCATGTGCCTATTGAGATCGATTTTGTTGTTGAAACTGATGATGCGGTTGAGTACAAATCGGACGAGCACGAATTCAATTTTAAGAAGGCCGATTTCGATGGGCTCAATAGTTACTTAATGGCAATAAATTGGGAAGAAGAGTTTCCGAAAGATGGAGATGTAAATGCGGTTGTGGATCATTTCTGTGAGCTATTGACAGTAGGTTTTGAACGATTTGTCCCCGTGAAGAGAAAGTCGTTGAATGGTCACCCGCCTTGGTACAGTCAGACTCTTCGTAACCTAAAAAACAGAAGAAGCCGCGCGCACAAACGATACAAGAAGTTCGGTGACAACGCTAGTTATACCAAATTCTGTTCACTGCGTAATCAATTTGATGCTTCGCAGGCGCGTGCATTTCAGTCTTACTTGGACGCAACGCAAGAAAGTTTGGTTTCAGATCCGTCGAAATTTTGGATTTATGTAAACTCAATGAGGAAAACGACCGGCTATCCTAGCTTGATGCAACGGGGTGATAACCGAACGACGGATGTGCAGTCGAAGTGTGATATGTTTGCCGGATTCTTTCGAGATGTCTTTGTTGATGACTCGAGACCTGACGATAAGAATTTCGGCTTGAAGAAAAGCGTGGACATTGGATCTCTGGACTTGAGCGAAGGACAGGTTCTTGATGCCCTCAACAGGATTGATACTGCCAAAGGAGATGGCCCTGACAACATTTCTCCGCTTTTCTTAAAAAGCTGTTCCGGTTCGCTATGTAAGCCCTTGCTTCGAATTTTTAACTTGTCGCTGAAAAGTGACTTCCCTGATCGGTGGAAAGAATCGTATGTTGTCCCGATTTTCAAGAAGGGTTCTCGGTCTGACATTGAGTGCTACCGTGGCGTTACGATCTTGCCTACGTTTGGCAAACTGTTGGAGTCGATCGTGTGTAAAGTGCTGACCGAGGAGTTTAGGAAAACTATTTCGATATCGCAGCATGGCTTCATGAAAGGGCGGTCTACTTCTACGAACCTTGTCGACTTTGTCAACGAAGCTATTCATGTCATTGAGAGAGGTCGCCAAGTCGACGTGGTGTACACGGACTTACAAAAAGCGTTCGACAGGGTTCTGCACCATCTGCTGATCTGTAAGCTGAGAGAATTGGGTGTGCATTCTTCTATGTTGCGTTGGTTACAGAGCAATGGCCGTACGCAATATGTGAAGTTGATGGGATGGAAATCACAGTTGTATTCAGTCACTTCCGGAATTCCTCAGGGGAGTCATCTAGGTCCCCTTTTGTTTCTGATATATTTCAACGATGTGACGAGAATCTTGAAATCGTCAAAGTGCGCCTTGTTTGCCGACGACCTCAAGATTTATCGTGAAATTGGGACGTATAGTGACTGCCTCGCGTTACAAAATGACTTGTCTGCGCTCAATCTGTGGTGTTCGGAAAATTGTTTATTCTTGAACGTTGGAAAGTGCACAACGATGTCTTTTTTCCGGATCCATAATCCGCTGCGGTTCAGTTACGCGATCGATACCTATGCGCTGGAAAGGGTCACTGAGATGAGGGACCTGGGGGTTACGTTTACCGAAGATTTGTCGTTTAATAGACACATTGGGCTCGTCGTTGCCAAAGCATACTCGATGCTTGGTTTTGTTAAGCGAATTTGTCGTGACTTCAGGAATGTTGAGGCTCTCAAGAGTGTTTTCTTTGCGCATGTTAGATCACATCTAGAGTACGCTTCGGTTGTTTGGTGACCGTATTACCAAGAGCACGATGACATGATCGAATCGATCCAAAAGAAGTTCTTGATTTATACGCTGAGGAGGACGGTGAGGAGAGATGCTGATTTTCGTCTTCCGTCGTATGCCAGCAGATGTGAGTCAATTGGTGTTGAGAGTCTATCGCGGAGACGGATCAACCTATCAGCGATGTTTGTGTTTGACGTTCTGAGCGGTCGTATAGATTCGCCCAGTCTGCTTTCGAAATTCACGGTAAACGAACCAATCAGGGCGCTAAGGAACGTAGATTATCTACGATTGAGTATGCATCGCACCAACTATGGCTTATTCGAACCAGTGAATTATTTATCCCGAACATTCAATTTGTTCGCTCATCTGTACACGGTGTCGATCACGCGAGGAGCCTTCCGTTCGGCTGTGAAGTCTGCCGCTCTGACTGATGAGATGCTGAGGAGGCGCGGTTTTTTGGTGGCGGCTAGATGAGACGTGTTTTTTTTTTCCCTCTCTGCTTTGTTCTCTTTTTGTGTACTGTTTTGTGATCAATTTATTACTGTACTCTGCAAACGGTGACGAAAATGTCCTTATTCATTTCATTTTTCATTTTTTTTCTTTTCTTTTTTATGTTGGTGACACTGACGCTGACCATATCGACATTGCCCGGGACGATGTCAACCGCTTCGGTATTTGGTTCCATCTAAATCACTGGGCCGAAATAGCGAGAACGGAGACGCTAACAAAAGGCGGTTGGAAGCTCCGACGGGTCGACTGGGCTGACATCACGCCTCCGGATTTGTTAGCTATGTTATAAGCCAGTAGGCAATAGCCGTTGATTTCAAATACAATAAATAAATAAAAAATAAATAAAATCGATCCCATTACAAAGTTCTTCGGAATAAAGTCACTCAAATGGTTAGGAAAGCGAAATATTCATTTTGTAAATCAATTTTAGATCCATCTAAAGGACCGAAACACGTATGGAGAAATTTAAAAGATCTGGGGGTAGTGAAATCGAAATCCAAACCAACCCCAAAGTTTACTGCTGATGAATAAAATGATTATCTGGCAGGGCCTCATGCTACAATAAACTCCGTTAGTTACGTAGTTCCTAAACAATCTGAGACCAACCACTTGAGAAGTGAACGAAACTTATCGTTTTCATTCCGCGATGTCACAGACGACGAAGTCATAAAATCAATATATGAGATAAAATCAACGGCAGCTGGGCTAGATGGCATTCCCTTACGATTTCTTAAGCTTTCGCTGCCATTTATACTGCCTCACATCTCCTATATTTACAATCAGATCCTCATGCGCTCATCATATCCTGATCCCTGGAAGATAACGAAAATTATACCAACACATAAGAAAACACGAAATCACAATCTGAAAGACTATCGGCCGATACATTTGATACCAGTTTTATCCAAGTCACTTGAAAGTCTAATGTCTGAACAGATCACGGCTTTCGTGACGATAAATGGTTTAAACTCTGAAATTCAATCAGCGTATCGAGTGGGTCACAGTACGGCGACTGCACTACTGCAAGTGACTGACAATATTCTACGGTGCTTCTCACAAAGACAGCTTGCATTTCTTCTATTACTGGATTTCAGTAAGGCTTTTGACGAGATTAATCATGATCTCCTTCTATCGAAGCTAAGCGCTAGATTTTTCTTTAGTCCTTCATCAATTAATCTGATTCGAAGCTTTTTGTCCAATCGTTACCAATGCGTTCAAATTGAAGGTTTTATATCATCTACACGGCCTACTGCTAAGGGAATCCCTTAAGGTTCAACTCTTTCCTCTCTTTTGTTTTCTCTATTCATCAGTGATCTGCCAGAAGTCTTAGATTTTACTACCCCCCATCTTTATGCTGATGATTTCCAGAATTACATGGGCTCAGACCGTGATGAAATATACAGGTGTTTGGGAGTGTCTAAAACAAACTCTGACTTAACCGCTGTCAGTCACTGGTCTGAGGCAAACAAACTTAACCTTAACGTAGAGAAGACGCAGGCCATAGTCTTCAAAAATGGCACTAATACCGTGGATCTACTGTTCTGTTAGGAACATTTGGTTCTTAAATTCAAATAATAATTTCGAATTTAATTAATATAGAAACTTTCCGGCAGATGGCTCTCCATCTGACGGACCAGTTTCTGTAAAATATGTAATTCTATATCTCAATAAAATCACTGTTCATTTAACCTCGGTGTTGTTCGATTCATCTAGAGCGTCAACATAGCATACAGTCCACTGGAAAAGGAACCGAACAATACAAAGTCCTTCGAGCCGGATTGATAGTTTGTACCGGAATTTTTATTGGAATTTATTTGGAAATCATTTGGAAATTTGTTTGAAATTGTGCGTGAATTGTTTTGGAGTTCGTTTGGTGGTGAGATTGAAATTATTTTTTGAAATTTGTGTGGCCGACATTGAGGGAAACCGCGTGCATGAGAAAAAGTATCCGAGAAGATCAAAGGAAATATTAATCATCGGAACACAATTAGCCGTCAGTTGAAACGGAAATATTGTTGGATTGATAGAGGATCTTCAGTTTTTTGGAAAAAGGTCGAGTTTTGGAAAGTTGAGGTTAAGTGGCAGTCGGCAGGAAAAGTTGGAAAATTTGATCAAGGTGCGAAAGGAGTTTGGACGGACAGTTGCAGTAAAGTTGAATTGTTTTTCAGTTGCAGTAAAGTTGAATTGTATTTCGGTTGCAGTAAAGTTTGATGGGAGAAACGGTTACAAAAAGCTAAAGACAGACGGTTGCAGTAAAGTTAAAGTGGTAACGGTTGCAGTAAAGTTAAAGTGGTAACAGTTGCAGCAAAGTTTAATTGGTTTTTTGAGGAGTGCAGTGAAGTCAGATCGTTTGGCAGCGGGTGAGACATTGAGACAACTTGGCAAACGGTAAGTTATGCGTCGTGTAATTTATCTCACCTCCGTAACTGTTCCTCGAAGCGCCCGAATAAGTCGCTTTGCGTTGTCTCATATCGTCGTTTTCGGAGTTGGATTAAAGATCAACGATTAGAGGTTCGGATCTTTGATGGTGAACACATAGATTGAAGCAGATTCCCGTGGAGACGAGTAGAGGGGTTTTCATTCAACGGCTGAGTGGCAACGAAATTGGCATTGGCATAATTCTAACTAAAGGAAATTATTGATAGGCACAAGTAAGTGGTTCTATTTTGTTCACGGCTAGTTTTATTTATTTTTTTTTTTTTTTTGAAACGGTCCAAAGTGCATCATCTAACTAGAGTTGAGTTTTGATTTAGTCTTTTTTTTTTCTTTTACCGGAGTTTTCTGTTGATTTAAATAACTGCAAAAATAAATCATGACACAAAAAACAGTCATTCAAACATACAAAAATAAAATACAACATTTGGAAAGCTCTTTAGTAAGGCATTTGTCAAATTTAAAGAAGACGCCAAAATCTCGAATTAGTCCATGTTATCTAAAAACAAAACTTGTAGTCGCTAAGGATTTGTGGTCGAGTTACAACGCAGCGATTTCCGAAGCAATTAGTGAAATTGACGAGCAAGGGTTGAGTGAAGTTCCATTTTTACAACCAGAATCAATCGATGGGCTAGAAGAAACATTCTTAGAGATAGTTGAATGGATTGATTCCAATTCTCCTCAGGAAGACGCGGGTAGTAGTGGTCAAGGTAGCAATATTCGAAATGATTCGTCAAGAAATCAGCATGATTCTCAAGTAAGCAACAAAGAGATTTTAAAATCATTGGTTCTTCCAAAGTTCAATGGTGATTTTATGTCTTGGTTGACTATTCACGATATGTTTATTAGTCTGGTTCACAACAACCAAAAACTGTCTAAGGTTCAGAAATTACAATATTTAAAATCGGCTACAGAAGGGTCGACAGAACCAAATCGTCTTTTGTCACCTTACGCCGTTATTGAGTCCAATTATGATGACGCGTGGGCCTTAATGTTGAGAGTTTATAATAATAAGAGGTTGTTAGTAGAGGGTCAATTGGACATCCTGTTTAATTTGGAACCGGTGTTGACAGAATCGGCCAACGGATTGAAAAGTCTGATTTACGGGACAGATCAAGCCCTGAAGTCGTTGAAGAATCAACAAATCGAGATCAGTAACTGGGATTGTTTCATTGTTTTCATGACAACGAGGAAGTTGCCATCCGTAACTAGAAATTTGTGGGAACAAGAGATCGCTGGAAATACGGAACTACCTAAGTTCACGGAGTTATTAACGTTTGTGGAAAAGAGATATCGTTCGTTGATGGCAACGGAACCAATGTCCTCTTCCTCTGTAACTGATTTGTCGAACTCTAACTCGGATGAATTTAGTAAATTGGCCAACACTAGATCTAACGGTTATTCAAAGTGGAAAGGAAAAGGTTGTGTTATGTGTCAAGATGATCATGAGCTAGAAAGATGTTGTAAGTTAGTGTCGTTGTCGGTTAAGGATCGTTGGAGTAGCGTGAAGCGATTGGGAGTGTGTTTTAGGTGTCTCAAGAAAGGTCATAAAACCGTTTCTTGTAAGGTAAATGTTAAGTGCATGTATTGCTCCAAGTCGCATCACACGCTACTACACGAGTCTTCCAGTCTCGGGAACAACGCTCAGAATACCCAGTCAGGTACGTCTGGTGTTTCGAAGCCTGTAAAAGTAATGCACACAGCCACTGAAAGCGGTAAAGATAAAATTTTTGCTACAGTTTTGGTGAACGTTCGAGAAGATGATGGGGAAGTTAACAGGTTGAGAGCAATTCTAGATCCAACGAGTGATTCTTGTTTCATTACGGCGAAAGCGTGTAAAGCGTTAAAATGTCGTGTCGCAACAGATCATACCCAAGGATAGCCATTTGACTCGATTGGTTATCCAGAATGCTCATGAGTTAACAATGCATGGAAGCATACAGGAAGTCTTGAGTTTTGTAAGACATTCGTTCTGGGTAATCGGCGGGAGAAATACGGTTCAGCAAATACTATCATCGTGTGTTAATTGTAACCGGGTAAAATCTAGACTATGTAGTCAAATCATGGCAGATTTACCTGAACCGCGCATAAGTTCGGAAGGGTTGATTTTCGTTCATACCGGTCTAGATTATGCGGGTCCTTTTTTATGTCGGGAGTCAAAACTAAGAAAAGCTAGGCGTTTCAAGTGTTATGTAACGTTGATTGTTTGCTTCGCTACTAAGGCGGTCAATTTACAGTTAGTGACAGACAAATCAGTGGAAGGTTTTATGAAGGCCTTCATTCGCTTCACTTCGTTGAGAGGGAAACCGGAGGTTATGTACAGTGACAACGAAGGCGCTTTTCGGAAGGCTGATCGTTTAATGCAGAACGAGATGAAAAATAGTTTTCGATTCATTCATGAAGGAGCTAAGGACCTACTTACGAATGAAGGGGTTACGTGGTTGTTCAATCCGCCGGAAGCTCCACATCAGGGAGGGCTTTGGGAGTCTAATATTAAATCAATGAAACGGCATTTGTTCGCAAGTTTGGGAAATTCTTTATTAACTTACGAAGAGTTTTCTACGGTGCTAGCCAAGATTGAAGCTTGTCTCAACTCGCGACCTTTATGCCCGATGTCGGAAGATCCAGAAGATTTGGAAGTCTTAACGGCGGGTCATTTTCTAACAGGTCGATCATTAATGTCAATTCCAGAGTCTAGTCACATAAATGTGAAAGATCACGTCTTAACTCGTTGGAAGTATTTACAGAAATTATCTCAGACCTTTTGGGATCGGTGGAGTCAAGAATATTTAGTAACTTTGCAAGAACGAAACAAGTGGCGGAATAAAGGGCGGCAGGTACGCGTTAATGATTTAGTGTTGTTAAAGGAGGATTTAATTCCACCTCTTCGATGGCGGCGGGGAAGGATTATCGAGACGATAATGGGCAAAGATGGGAAGATTCGGGTGGTTAAAGTGAAGACAATGACGGGTGTTCTGACTAGAGATGTTCGGAAGGTGTGTTTATTGTTGCCGTCTCCAGAGAGAACAGAAGAAGAGTCTTGAAGTGTAGTGAAAGAAAAAGACTGGTTGTTTTTTTTGTTGTCGTTTGTTTTCTGTTATTTTCGAGTTTCTTAATTATTCATGGATTATAACCCAACTAGAGAGATGTGATGCATAAATGTAGTAACGACCGGCTGTGAAGTAAAGATGTGATAGAGGTACGTGAACATGATATAATCATTACTTGGAATAGTTTAGTTTTTATTTTTTTTTTTTGTGTTTTGAATTCTGGGCTATCCACCTTTAGTTTTGTATAGTTTGTGGTGGGCCGCAGGATGTTCTGTTAGGAACATTTGGTTCTTAAATTCAAATAAAAATTTCGAATTTAATTAATATAGAAACTTTCCGGCAGATGGCTCTCCATCTGACGGACCAGTTTCTGTAAAATATGTAATTCTATATCTCAATAAAATCACTGTTCATTTAACCTCGGTGTTGTTCGATTCATCTAGAGCGTCAACATAGCATACAGTCCACTGGAAAAGGAACCGAACAATACGAATTCTTTATCTTAAAAAATGAATTACTGACTACAAGTGACACGGTTACTAATCTAGGCATAAAGCTAATGAGTGACATGTCGTGGACAGCGCAGTGTAATCATATTGTATCGAGGGTTTACTCCGGGCTTAGATCTCTATACCCTAATGCGGGGATGCTCTCGCGAGGAATGAGGATGAGTTTAGTTAAATCTCTGCTAGTTCCGCACTTTTTGTATTGCTGTGAAGTGTTTGCATTCGGGTTGGATGAACGTTGTAAGCAGCTTCTCCGCAAGTTCTTTAACTCCTGTACTAGATTTGTTTTCGGACTGAGGCGAAGAGATTCCTTAAGTGAATATAGTGACAAGATTTTAGGGTGTGATATTATTGATTTCATGAAGATGAGAGCTCTTTTTCTACTACACAAAATTATGATGACAAAAACCCCATCCTACATATCTCAGAAATTAATTCAGGGTACTTCGCACAGAACTAGGAACTTTATTGTACCCAGAGCGACATCGGCTAAGACACGCAACTCATTATTATTTCATGGAATCATGAGATATAACTCTCTTCCTAATAAAATCAAAAATGCTCGGTCCATGAATGAATTTCGAAACATGTATATCGACCATATACAACGGGGGATTGTGTGAGTGCTCCTATAACACTTTGATTGGTAAGTTGCATTGAGTTGGGTAATAAAGAGTGAAATCGTTACGTTCTTGTGCTTATCACTAAATTAAATATTATTAATTATTATTAATATTTTAAGGAACTTCTAAAATTGAAAAAGATTTTAGTTTTAAGTATCATTTTTATAGTTGAATCCAATTTTCTATATCTTTGTATATAATGTAATAAGGCACTCAGCCTTCTACATGCAATAAATTATTATTATTATTATGATATATTGTAGAGTAAGTTGAGGCTCGGTTTGGCGGCGGCGGCGGCTCAAAAAAAAACTTTTGATATGTTGTAGAGGAAGTTGAGGTGATCATTTTCGCCCATGGAAGTAGTAGCCGCCGCGGCTCGGTTTGGCGGCGGCGGCGGCTCAAAAAAAACTTTTGATATGTTGTAGAGAAAGTTGAGTGAATCATTTTTGCCCATGATAGTAGTAGCCGAAACTTCCAAAAGTACTGATATCACAACAAAAACCCTTTTAGAAGGGAAATGTGACGCAAGTCTCCTTGTTTCTTCTTCCAAAACAACTGATATCAAATGGGGTGACGCTTAAAGCATTGAAACGCAAAAATTTCTTTTGGAAAGTTTTCATTTTTGATTAAAAAAATGCGTCACAAATGCCGGACCCCCAATGTGATAGTTTTTTTGTTCTTTCGGCTTTCACAGCGCAAAAATTTGACTTTAAGCATGGCATATTTTTGTACAGGAAATCAAATTTTTGCGTATGAAAGCTGAAAGCGCAGAAAAATTATTACATTGGGGAGTCCGGCATTTGTGACGCATTTTTTTAATCACAAATGAAAACTTTCCAAAAGAAATTTTTGCGTTTCAATGCTTTAAGCGTCACCCCATTTGATATCAGTTGTTTTGGAAGAAGAAACAAGGAGACTTGCGTCACATTTCCCTTCTAAAAGGGTTTTTGTTGTTATACAAATAAGCAAACAATACAACTTTTTCTGTTCTTTTATAACTGCAAGAATTTCAAAGATCCATAGAAATTACCCAAGGTAATGTCAAAGGCCCTACCGAAGTACATCTCAGACCATTCAAATCAAGAAATGGTTATATCCAAGGACTGTGGCATTTTTACAAAAACCCTGAAACACGTGTTCGTTTAAATATAATTCTCTAAAACTTCGCCTTTGACAGTGAATCTCCAAATTGCATAGTTAAGGAAATATAGACGAAAAACTGTTTTGGTATATGGTCAAGAATCTCAATTTCGTCCATTCCATTGGTCCCAGTTGCCCAGACCCCTGAACCGATTCCCAAAAAAAATTTTACAAACGTCGTGGTAAACGCAGAAGACCCCTTTCCGAAGACCCCTTGCGAAGGACGAAGGCTTTATAGAACTTTGCATTTACTTAAAGAATTGTAATATTTTAGCGAGTGTTTTACAGCATAAATATCATCACACCTGCATCGAAACATGGCTGTTGCAGATAAGCACATGTCCGGCATGTCGTCAGACTGTTATCGAAAATACCATAACTGATGAAGATTTGTTGAGGATGGTAATTGATGAAATGTTAGTGGAGCAAGAGGAAAGGCAAAGGAGCGTGACTAATTCTCAACATAATGAGTAAGATTACCTCATAGGTCGCCTGAGAAATCTGCTTAAAATAATTTTAGATTTTAACTGAAACTGTACATATCTGCCTATACATTGTGCTTTAGATTTAAGATTTAATTAAAGTGTCAAATAAAATTAATAGAAAAATTGTATTGAAGTTGAAACCAAAGATTTATTACTTTCGTCTGACTCTAAACTTGTTTGCTAAGAGATTTACGCAAGACTAAACTTGAAACCGGCATACAGAATATACGTTACACCGCAGCACTACCAACGCGTGTGAGAAAAGTGTGGTGTCCTGGTTTCGTAGGTACCCACAAGTTTTGGATCCGAAAAACTGGATGCCGGGAAATTAGAAGAGGAAAAAAGGTAAAACAAATTTGGACCCGGTGCCTGTGCTTAGGGCTGACGTGGGCCTCAGATCTGTTCTAAGGTCGGCCCTAGCCAAAAAATTTTTTTTTTGCTATGTTGCAGATCAAATTGAGGGAAAAATTTTTGTCTATGGAAGTATGTGTCCGAGGCATATCCTTATGGCCCAAGGTCGGTCCTAAGGTCTGCTTTAGACAAAAAAATGGTTTTTCATTATGTTGTAGAGAAAATGGAGGGAAATATTTTTGTCTATTTGCCCTAGGCCTCTCCTGAGAACGATTTCGTACACTTTTGGGACAACATGTCCTTCTTTTTCCCGATGAATGTGTCATTCGATTCCTTGTTCTATAGTAAGAAAAGTAATTTCTCATTGAATTATAATAAACGTTGAATTAAAAAATTCAAAAAAGCAGATACTTTTGCAGATAAAAAATTAACATTTGGAGATAAAAAGGAAACAAAAACATGAAATCTTGCAGATAAAAAATTGACTTTTGGAGGTGAGAAAAACAATTTCAGAGATAAAAAACCCAATTTTGGAGTTATACAAATTTAAAACGCAGTTAAAAAGTACCAAAACTGAAATAACAATTTCAAAAACGCAAATAAAAAAATCGAAAAAGGTAAATATAAAATTCAGAAACGGAGTTATCGAAATATTCAAAATGGAAATAAATTAATCGGAAACGGAGATGGTGTTTTTAGCATAAATATTTACGTTTAAGAATGACTGGAAAATTAATTTTTGATATGCTGTCGGGGATGGTCTGAAACGTGGAGAAAACATGGTCCAGGGTGGGATACACTAGCCAACAAGGTTTTTGTACCTGCTCTACAGACAAAAAAATTCGCTTCTTTTTGACGAAAAAAAGTCATTTTTCGATGCAGTTTGGCTCTGGAGACCCTAAAATTTTGTGAACTTTATATGAGTTGGTCTCCATAGAAAGGTCAAAAATTTTAGAGGTTATAGAGCCAAACCAAAAAAAGAAATGACTTTTTTTCGTCAAAAAAAAAAAAAGAGATTTTTTTGTCTGTAGAGCAGGTACATGATTTTGGTTTTCATTTGTCGCTTAGTGACATTGCTCACAAATAAGGGAGTTATTGGTCAAAAATGTGTCAAAAGTGAATATGGCCCGAAAGTCAGTTTAGATGGGGTCTTAGAGATTTGGTCGACGAAGAAAAATCTTAGAGTTTTGGATTGCCTACAACTTTGTAGAGCAGTTTTTGACCCGACCTTATCCGAAGGAGCTAAGGAGTGAAAATCGTTAAAATTTTGGAGATCAGTAACTTTTTTGGCATGAAAGTGAGCCTATTGTGTGGAGTGGGGTGTGTTTTTGAGTGTCAATCGTCAATTCAGGTTTAGGGCGACAAAAATGCTGAAAAATGTTGGGTGAAAAAATTCCACACTCCCGAGCTATAGCACATTTATGGGTATTTAGTTACCAACGGGAGCACTAATAGTTCCGGCTACGGCGGGAATTCGGCATGGAAGTTCGGACATGGATCCAGACTTCGATTTGGACAGGGATTTGGAGAAGGTGTTGAATTTCGGTGTGGCGGGTACAACACTAGGGAATTTTCCCTTTTACGAAGTGTCACGAAAGCCTAGGTGGATAACAGAAGTAAGGAATTTTATCTGCTACCAAAAGTCAGTTTGACCTAGGTCGATAACAAAACTAGGGAACTTTCCCTTTTACATAGATTTACGAAATCCAAGGTCGATAACAAAACTATGACTTTTTCCCTTTTACGAAATGTCACTAAAAATTCCGATGGTAACAAAATTAGGGAATTTTACCTTTTTTTTTAACCGCAACTTGGAACGGTAGTTCGGGAAGGGGGTTTCGGCGTCGATTTGGACAGGAGTTCGGACGATGATTTGGACGTGCATTCTGACTGGGAGGTGGTCTGGACGGGTGTTTTAGAGGTGGTTTGGATGGTGATAAGGAATGCGGACCTAGCCCCACAGGCTGTAGATTTATCAGGTTGGGTTGATAACATACGTGATCTTGAAACACAGATCTGCCGATCCTTTGTTTCCTTCCCGGTCATCATTTAAATCATGGCAACCTTCCTGTCGCCGTTAGGAATCTGTCCAGGGTGACAGGTCCCAATGCAGCAACCTCTAAAGGTTGTACCAATAGTCTCTTCGAACTCTGCGCCTCAGTTGAAGGAACCTACGGCAATCAAATATCAAGTGTATGCCAGTCTACTCCTCCAATTTACAGTGACATCTGGGAGTCGACGAGAGGCTCAACTTGTGTAGGTGTCCGTTCAGCCCACAATGTCCGGTAATCGCTCCTACGACCCTCCTAATGCGATTGCGGTCCTTCCCGAGCAAATCTCTGGCCCACTTCTCGTTGGTTTTCGGGAAAAAGCTCTTCGTGTGAACGCCCCCTTTATACGCCTTTCAGCATTCCGCGTGTTTCCGTTCCACCCGGTCCTTTAGCGCTTTAATGCACAGTAACTGGGGTACCGGCAAGTGCGGTTCAAGTCCGCTCGTCGGACTTGTAGAGCCTGCTTTTGCAAGCTCATCTGCTCTCCCATTCCTTTCCACACCAGAGTGTCCAGGTACCCAGACCAGACTGAACTGGTTGTTCAGACCCATTAGGTTCAGGTAATCTTTACACTCTTTCACAAGCCTGGAAGTCATGATTGGTGATACAAATGTCCTAATCGCTTCCTTACTGTCGAAACATACAAGGAATTCTTTCCCGTGCGTTCCAGTAGGTAGTACGTCATGAGGTGGCAGGACATTTCTCCGCCGCAAATAACGCCCGGGGCGTTAATAACACCCGGGGCGTTATTAACGCCCGCCCCGGTGTTATTAACGCCCGCAATCCGCCCAGCTGAATAATTGGATAAACGCTACAAAATGGCGCTTTAACAAATAACTTTAATTATAGAGCATGTAACTAGAAGAAGTTGACTAAGGGGAAAATTTACCTTATAGAGTATGTAACTAGAAGGAGTTGACTACAGGAAAATCTTCCTTATACAGAATTTCACTAGAAGGAGTTGAGTAAGAGGAAAATTTTCCTTATACAGAATGTCACTAGAAGGAGTTGACTAGAGGAAAATCTTCCTTATACAGAATGTCACTAGAAGGAGTTTAGTAAGAGGAACATTTTCCTTATACAGAATGGCACTAGAAAGAGTTGACTAAGGGGAAAGTACAGAAAGTCACTGGAAGGGATTGATTAGGAGAATCATACAGAATGCCACTTGATGGAAGAATTTTTTTCTGTGCTCTTTTATTTTTAAAAAAGTTGTCAATAAAAATCAAAAAATTACATGAAAACTTTATGAAAGTCATTGAGCACTACGATTTTGAAATTTAAAAATTTGAGTAAAAGGGATGAATAAAAACAATACAGAACGAGATGTGTACATTGAAATGTCCTAAGCTTCTGAATTTAAATAACTTCCAATTTATTCTTGAAGCTCAATAGTGACCGTGTATGGAATTATATAGCTGGGCGTTATTAACACCCGGCGTGTGGGCGTTAATAACGCCCCGGGCGTTATTAGCGCCCGAAGTGCGGGCGTTTTTAACTTCCCGGGCGTTATTAGTGCCCGGAGTGCGGGCGTTAATAACACCCCGGGCGTTATTAGCGCCCGGAGTGCGGGCATTAATAACACCCCGGGCATTGTTAGCGCCCGGAGTGCGGGCGTTAATAACATCTCGGGCGTTGTTAGCGCCCGGAGTGCGGGCGTTAATAACACCCCGGGCGTTATTAGCGCCCGGAGTGAGGGCG
This sequence comes from Pseudolycoriella hygida, assembly GCA_029228625.1. Classification (NCBI taxonomy): domain Eukaryota; kingdom Metazoa; phylum Arthropoda; class Insecta; order Diptera; family Sciaridae; genus Pseudolycoriella; species Pseudolycoriella hygida. The sequence continues at coordinate 73,891,766 of CM055404.1, forward strand.
TTATTAACACTCCGGGCGTTATTAGCGCCCGGAGTGCGGGCGTTGATAACACCCCGGGCGTTATTAGCACCCGGAGTGCGGGCGTTATTAACAGCCCGGGCGTTATTATTGCCCCGGGCGTTGTAATAAGAATCTGTGATCCTAAATGAAAAATGGTGTTTTGTATATTACTTTTATTTAACTATTAGAACTCGCGATTATATTTTCATCATGTTTAACTCACTTAGACTGGCTGTCTTATACTATACTGACATTATATTTAGACTGACTTATAATTACTTAGAGCGCTAGTATTTATATTAGTGGATAGACGCTAAGCGTGGGAATGGATTAAAAGGTATGTGGGAATGTATTATGATATTAGTAGGATTATCTGGTTACCATGAAATAGGAATAATATTAGAATATAGCTTTATGGGATTGGAATGTTATGAGAATGGAATGTTTTATTAAAGGAATGTGATGTGAACCGTAATTGTAATAAGTTCACACTACTGAAAATTTAAGGATACTGATATTAGGATAAAAGGTAAGTTCTCATTATAGTAAAATTAAAATTTTCCAAGTGTAGAAAGTAATGGCCGTCGCCTTTGCTTTCTTCAGAGGGAAGTTATGGCCGTCGCCTTTCCTTCCCCTTTTAATTCAGAAGTATTGAAAATTATTTATAATGATTGGTTGGATAAGATAAGGAATGGTAGGTTCATGAAAAATTATGAGTTAAAAGTTACAAAGTTAAAATAATAAAAATAAGTTGATTAATGTTTGAATATACTAATGCTATATAAAATTTCTATTGATTTCAATAAATGTTATATTAAAATATATTTTTATTCTTGTAATTAATAAAATTCTAAAGAATGTCGAATTGTCGAAGTTCATTACGTATTTTTACAATTTAAAATAATTATCCGTTAATTGCTATTATTGATATCTTTACATCACCAAAATAGGCGGAAGGTAATACTTAGCTACGGTTAGATTTGCAAAATTATAAAAATTATTAGATTTGGTGAAGGTTTGAAATGAATCGATATATTTTTTATTAGAAAATTTTCGTAGTTACCATATTTTTACGTCCAATTAAGGAAATAATATTCAAATATGATAAATAAATTCATAGAAAATATTCTAGAGTAGCATTTGTATTATACGTCTGATTAAGGAAATATTTTGCAGCTATTGTTATTCGACAATATATAATTTTTGAAGATGATTAATTAATAATTATTAGTTTTTGATAAAAAATTTGCCGTTATTACTTTATCTTGATACTTCCAATTTAATGATAAACTGGAAATAATGCTTAGCAACGGTAATTAAAAGTTAATTTTCCTTAATATAAAATGTATAAAAGTATGGCTAGTTAAAAAAAAATTATTCTCTCAATATACTATTTATAAAATGATATATTCATACTGTTCGTGTATTAATTAGAAAACAAAGCATTGGCATTAAGATAGTCCGCACCACAGTTAATTGATATCTCTATTTAAAGATAAATTAGAAATAATACTCAGTGGCGGATGGAAATTGTGACATAAGATGTAATATTCAAAATAATTTATTTATTTATTTAATACTTAATAAAGGGAGCTTTTGCTCTTTCTTAACATTTGTTTCTGTTGATTGAGAGTAAATCTTTAGAGAATTTTAATGTTGGTGTTATTCAGATTAGTTAAAATTTGAACATCTATTTAAGCATGAGTAATAATTCAAAATAAATTGAAGTAAGATCAAACTGGATAAAATCTCTAAAGTGTGTTGCTTGTCACTTAAAATAATTGCCAAAGTATCAAACGAACATATTAAATAAAGTTTATAGATAGAACTTAATAAAACAAATGTAAATAATAAAATTATAATGTAAGAGGATAGTATAGATAAAATAAAACATTACGTAATTTTTAATCATAAGGCTAAAAGATAAAATAATCAAATTATTTTGTAAAATAATATAAGTTCATATAGTTAGGCTTGTAATTACTTTTCTTTTAGTATGTTGTTATTGTATATTTTGTTTTAATTACGACTTCATTGGATTCGATAGTTTAGAGTAATTACCAAAATATTTTTATTAAATTTTGATTTTCACGTGTTTAGTTCTTTTTGTAAGATTTTTATGAATGTCTTCCAATTTGTTTTGTTTAATTGTAATGAGATATGCAAGAGAAATATCGACTTCATAGTATGTGGATTCTTAATCAATAATTCACAAAGTTTCTGGAGAGAATGTATAAAAGTACACAAAGAACAATTGCTTTTATATATTCAAGTCAGACATTGGATAACGTTCCAAGGCAAAGTTTTTATTAATAGATTTGCCGAAATTAATTAATTCGAGTTCGAAATCATTGTCCATCGTTAATTCTATTTTACCGTTAAAATCATCATCGGGCCTGATTACTAATTTAGGCACGTTAGGAATGCATTTAAGCGAGTAATTTTCTCCAAAAAGGTCTCTATTTTCTCTAACACCTATTATTATAGTATTTAGTGATGGGAAGACAGAAGGTAAAAGTGGCACTTCATTATCTTTTTCTGAAGTGTGGTAGAAATCGTTTAAGAAAAATCGTAAGGTTGTTAGTGACGGGAATTGCACTTTTTCTATAAGGAATTTGAGTAACAATTTTCGTATCTCGGAGTGAAAAAGTCTAATTTGAAGACATTTTATCGAATGACTGTGAGTTTGTAATAGAAAGAAAGCTCTTTGGAAATCACCGTCGTGAAGTAAGAGACTCACGGTGTGTAATTTAGGTGAAATAATATTGTCATTGTTAATGCCGTATGAGACATAATCCAATTTTTTTAATTTTGAGAAAAGATCATTATAAGCGTTTAAATCGAAAAGGTTTGATTGTCGACGTGGATTAGCCTGAAAATTATTTGTTACATTTAAAAGGATCAATGTTGTCAATTGATTGCTCGGAAGTTTGACATAGTCAATCATACCTCCGTTCATATTAACAATGGTGAGATTTGAGGCTAATGAAAAGTCATAGTGATAGTCGAGGTTGGGACAATCGTAGTCCGAAAATTCGAGAAAATTATTGAGATTTAAAGTTTTGATCGAGTCAAGAACACTGTAATTTTGAACAACGGAGAATATCTGTGAAGGAGATAAGATACTGTCGGTTCTTACATTAATTGTAAGATTTTTAACCATTCTGATTTCATGCATTATGTGGTGGAATATCGGGCAAGAGTCCGCAAGGTTTAGTATGCCGTCATATTGACTTTGGCACATAAAATAAATTACTGCCAGTTCGTCAAATGGCAAGAAACGGAACACAATCGAAATTAAATTTTGAAAGTTTGAGAAATCGAAAAAATTTTCCATGTTAAAGTCTGATTAAGAATATTGAAAATATGAAAAGATTCAAAATTGTTTTCGTGGAAAATTCAAACGTGATATAAATTATTAATGTATGACAAAATTTTAAATAAAAGTTTAAGAGTATCTTAAAATTATATTACTTGTATTCGCTGCTGTTGTTTATTGAAGATGGCAATGGAAAATTGATTGTAATATTGGTATTGATTGTAAAATGTATTCAAATGTAATAATCGTTTCGTTCTATTCCTGATCCTTAAGCGTTTTATTTTTGTAAAATATTGAATCCAGTGTCGATTTGCAATTCGCTCTAAAATCAAAGTAAGTATATTAATATTCATATTAAATTAATAAACTTAATACATTAAGCGAAATCGGAAATTTAGAATTATAATATCGTAATATATTATTAAAACAAATCTCAAATATAAAGAAGGCATGCAAGAAGTTGGTCATTATGTCAATTTAAATATATGTCATAGTACCATAATCATAACAGAATTATGTTTAACTGTAATTCATTGTCAGCATTAATTATACTGTATTCGAAATATGAAACTCACAAAATAAAATTATCAAATTGTGTCAATGGGATTTATGCGAATGAAATGTGCGAAGTATATGCACTCGAAATTGAAATATTTAAAAGAAGAATCAAAACAAAAGAAATAAGGAAATATCGGAAGTTCATTTAACTATTCAATATTATCAAAATTATTAAAATTTTTTAGGAATTTGTCACATAATAAAGTGGATTATGAATTAAATAATTTTCACATTTGTTGATAAAATTAAAATTGATCTTAAAACTTTAGTAAGAACACTGCATTTAACACTTGTAATGAGAAAATGATTAAACTTACTATAAATTTGGTTCCAAAAATATTCCTTGAATGGTCCAAAATATATCACAATTCATATAACAAAGTATGTAATGGCAAAATTATTTCAATTGCCTTTAACTGGTGTATCGTAAATTTATTGGGTAATTAAACTTTAATGTTTAAAATATTTGATAATTCTTTAAAAAATGTAAATATTAACACTCTGGTTAAACTGTTAAGCAAAATTTCACAAATTACAACGTGCAAGTGCTCAAGTGAGGTGTTTAAAATAAACTAATTAGAATAAAGTGGAAGCATTTAAGTTAAGATGAATTATAACAAAATATGATAAAACGTCTATTATTTTTTTTTTTTTTTGCAAAATCAGTTAAATTACGTTACATTTTATCGCATCATATTTATGTGCAATGTGATATATTTAATTCCATGTCATAAAATTTTATAAGTGTTAAATTTATAAAATATGGGAAAGTATACTTAACTCGAGATTTGTAGTTTTCTGCAATGCTGCAACTGGCACTAAATGCATTGTTTTTGTCATCATGTTTGTAAGTGTAACCCAAAGCTGAATTTGTGCCATTAAATTAGTTATAATTCTGGAGGATGATGTAGAATCCAAATATGATGAGGGCTTTATGACGATATTCATTTTTAATTGGAAATATTAAATTTCTGCCATTTTTATTCTTAATTGATGCTTCTCGCAAATAAAGATAATCGCACACATAATTTGGTGGCGAGCTTTTCGTTGCCAGTGCATAATGAAAATAGTGTTATGTATAAGAGATACATTGAGATGTCCGAATAATTTCTTCATCTTGTAAGAAATAAACTTTTTGTCCGACGCGTTATAATTTTCCGTATTAACGAAATCAAATAGCACTTCAACGGTAAGGAATGACATTTCTTTTTCATTTATTTCACTCGCTTTTCTTTGGAGAATACGAGATCCAGTGCATATTTTATTCGCCGAATGTGATCTAAAGTTTCTACACGACATTGCAAAATAAGTTTTTTTACCTTTGGTTAAAAAGTTTCATGTATCACTTAAACAGTCGCTAAGTTAATTCTTGATCTAAGCAAGTGACTCTTTTTAATTTGATGTCTGTACATTGAATGGATTTTCACTAGCAATTTAATCAAAAGCACTACTTAAATTGCAATTAGTAACCAAGTTAAGGTATCTTTATGGTCCTCAATTTTATCAGTTATTTTAATTATATTGGCGTATGCGTTAGAATTTGGACTTTCTTCTTGTGAGGTGGACGCGGTTTTCGATGGAGATTTACCCATTTTTATTAAAAATCACTAAACTTGATAAATTGATTCACTCTTGAATTAATTCATTAACTTTTAATTGTCAATTTACATGTCACGGTCGCCATGTAATAAGGATCTGTGATCCTTAATGAAAAATGGTATTTTGCATATTACTTTTATTTAACTATTAGAACTCGCGATTATGTTTACATCATGTTTAACTCACTTAGACTGGCTGTCTTATACTATACTCACATTATACTTAGACTGACTAATAATTACTAAGAGCGCTAGTATTTATATTAGTGGATAGACGCTAAGCGTGGGAATGGATTAAAAGGTATGTGGGAATGTATTATGATATTAGTAGGATTATATGGTTACCATGAAATAGGAATAATATTAGAATATAGCTTTATGGGATTGGAATGTTATCAGAATGGAATGTTTTATTAAAGGAATGTGATGTGAACCGTAATTGTAATAAGTTCACACTACAGCGTTAATAACGCCCCGGGCGTTATTTGCGGCGGAGAAATGTCACGTCACCACTTCATGAGCCCCCATTAGCGCTCCAAAGATTTCTGCCTGTGGAACGTTAGCAAATCCACTCTCCGGCATCTAAAGCGTACACCCCCGCTCCTGCTCCTTCTAAAGTCCTATATCCATCAGTGAATCTGAATATACCACTTCTGTGCAGATAAGTAGGCCAGCCCTCCAGCCAGTCTTCGCTGGCCGAATACTTAACGTTAAACCGCCTCGTGAAGTCGATTACCGATCTCATCCTATCCCTGGACATGGTAAAAATCGGGTGTAAGATCACATTACATATTTTTCCATGTCCGGCTCGGAAATTCGGTGTCCACAAGCCGTTTTGTGCCAACCTGTCAGCTTAGCAAAAGCCCTAGCTTGAACTATCAGGTCTACAGGTGGCACATTCAGCAGTGTCTCCATTGCCGCTGTGACTGGGGTTTTCATAGCTCCAGTGATGCAAATGCATACTAGCCTTTGAATTTCACTCAAGTCTTTCCTCGCCCTCTCGACGTTGAGCCTTGGCCACCACACAACCGAGCCGTGGAACATCATGGGCCTTACAACAGCCTCATATAACCATAGAATGGCTTTTGACGGCAGACCCCAATTTCTCCCAAAGGAGTTTTTGCAGGTCCAAAAAGCCGTTAGAGCCTTCTGTGTTTTGTCTGCGACATGAGCAATCTAATTGAGTGTGCTGTCCAGTGCAACCAGTATTTGACTTGGGTTGAGAGTTTCAAGTCCACGTTGAAAAGCCTGATTTTACCCACAAGACTTGATCCTGTTGGTCTTCTACTGAATAAAACTAGAGCTGTCTTATTTGGGTTCACTTTCAGACCTTACACATGGCACCAGTTTTCTAGTTTCGCAGGCTAATAATTAGCGGGGGTCTGGAAGACGGCATCTTCTTGGTATAAAAAATAATTCTGTTAATCACATCACAGCTTTATGCACGTTCTCTCTTATCGCTCCAAAACCTGTGTAGCCCACCGGTGCTAACGGGATATACTGATAATTCTTCTGAGTAGCTGAGTGGCTACGGGATCCAACTAGTTTCGAGTAATATTTTTGTTTGACAACTTAATGCGAAATAGTATGTCATATGAGTATTGCTACTGTCCGGCCAGTTAAACAGTAAGTACGTTCACTAATACACTAGGCTAATAGCCGAGTAAGGATCCGTAATCAACTGTCAGAGATTTTCGACATAGAGGAAGGCCTACGTCAGGGAGATCCTCTCGTGACGCTGCTTTTTAACCTGACCCTTGAAGCAGCTGTACGCACCATTGACATAGATTCCAGCGGCACCATTTTCACCAAGTCCAGTCAGTTGCTAGGTTTCGCAGACGACCTGGACATACTTGGACGAAAAATGAATGTTGTTAAAGACAAGTTTATGGCCTTGGAGAGGAAGGGTACCCGCTGACACTGCTCTCCTAAGATCGTTATTTCGCACGTCGGTAAGGTAGAAGAAATTTTGCAACATGAGTGAAGTGAGCTGTAATTAAATACCTTTGCCTACTAACTGTCAACGCCATATTAAAAAAAAACACTAGATAATAATTATTTTCATTCATTTTCATCGTGTACTGACCACAATATCAAAGAGTAAATTTTTAGGATCGTAAGATAAACAATGTGTTTGTGGAGCTATTTTAATCCCAATAATCCCAATGCTTACATTGCTTCCACGTATGACAAAAAAAAACAATACACAATGTTTCTCCAGTAAAATGAAGAAAATTGCAGAATCTCAAATTAGATGTGAGAATTTTATGTTACAGGTTCGTGCGTTTTTTCAAATATGTTCAATAAAGTCAAGCTGTGTTTTGAAAGATATTTTGATTTTTCTAGTTGGACCGACTCAGGCAATTAAGTGATAGATTCACCATGAAATTTTCAGTATTTTTACCGCATACAAATTGCATGTTAACTTGTAAACTTTTTGAAGACGGCAAGCGTAATAAAATCTATCGGATTATTTTTTTAAGCAACTTTTGTATTTGTATTGAGGCTACTACTGCATTTCATTTTTTCCTATAAAAGTACGATCATTTGTATATGCCAATATCATTCTCTTGCCGGATCTCGCAAGAGTTGAAGAGTTGACGGTGAAAGTAATTTGTTTTCGTCGATTCGCTGAGAGAACTCAGAATAGAGAACTCAGCCGGCATCAATGGATACGGTTGGTTCATTTTCCTGAAGTGCATGGAAGAGACTTCGCGAACAACAGTATTTTTGTTAAAAACTATGTCAAAGTAAAGCAAGTTGTTCGAAATGGTTATAATATTTATTTGACAAAATGTTTGTTTTCCAAGTATTTGTTAAGCCTGTTTCGAAGAGTTTATTTAATTCATTATTTGTCGATTAATTTGAGATTTACTTAGCGTTATTTATATAGTTCTCTGATTTTATTATTGTGTTTAAGTTTTTTATCGGTATTTTTTTAAGTTATCAAATTTATATTAAAATAATTTATTTTCTGTGATCTTTAAAATCTATCATCATTGTTCACAACCTCCAAATATTTGAATAGTTTACACGCGAAAGTTAACAATTATTTTTATATAAAAATTAAAAACATCATGCTGAACATAAAAATTAACATTTGACTATTTTGATTTAAAAATATCCGAGTGCTTCCCGATTTCCTTTTTCTTTTTGTTAAAAATATATGCACGCTCTTCAAGAAAATTAAAATCTGTTGGAAGCGTTTTATTTTTTCCGTTTAGTAGATCGTTAATGTTTTTCGTAAAAGTTACGATACCGTAAAAAGCTGTCAACTCTTTAAATTTTGATTCCACCATCTCATGATGGCTTGCACAGCCCATTATATCAAGATCTATTTTGTCTATCTGTTCAACGAGTTTTCTTTTCAATTGCTTTTCAACACAGATATTAGGAAGCACTTCATTGATGCCACATATCAATCTTTTGAAGTTCTTGATAAATAAATCTGTAGGATGCTTAAGATCAGTGTAGGTGTGGTCATGCCGGGAAGATTCAAGCATTTTCTGACAATTTTTACATTGAAATATTTTCAATATTTTTTCGCAAATTGAGTTGGAAACATTAGTTATAGCTTGGCTATCAATAAAATTAACGTCAACATTGGAAAAATTATGTAGAGGATCGAATATAATTTTATCGTCGTCATCATCACTTTCAGCGTCACTCAAATTCGTCTCCTCAAAAACATCATAATTCAGAAAAAAGTGCCTTAAATTAGACAGCAACGGTGTTCCTGTGTCCGGCTCACAATTTGATTTGATTGAATGGGCAGAACTCAAATTTTTTATGAAAGCGGTACCATAGGCTGCCCGAAAATGCATAGCAATGAGTGACGACGAGTTTTGACATGTTCTTAAGCACCCGAAAAAGTTTTCTAAGGCGTCCTGATTGATGTTCCTATAAATTTATAAATTGAACTTGCTAAGTCATCGCGCTAATTTGAACCTCATGGATTGCACAATAAATATTGAAAGATGAAAAAATGAAATGGATATAAAAAATTGCTTAGTGTTGAGGTTTCAACTTTTCGATTAAGTATTTCATTTCAGAAATTATTTTTGAATTGTTGTTGCACTAGCTTCGAAACCCTTCTACTCAAGGTACAATACGCACGCAAGGTTCACTGTATTGGCCACAATATTTTTTTCGAATCAAATTTTTCATCTTTGCAACTCAATACTCAACACATAAAACTAAAACAATGCAACAATACAGCATTATACGTTAGACACTTCTACGTAATTAACAAACTTGGAAACAATTTTTTCTACTCTTGTGTTTTTGAGCAAGTTGTTTCGCTAACTCTTTTTCGACACGTGACGTAGCATACCCTGCCTTCGAGAACCATACTCTACACTTGTCGAAAACACTGTTATCTGTTGCTGAAAAACACACTAAGTGTGATCATATAAGTAAATTTTACCCTCATGTAACAAATTACTTTTGCAGCATCCAATGTAGCGTACTGCTCTTACCAGAATATATGTAACTAAACTACGCACAAGGACGACACGAAAACGGACGAATACTGAAAAGTCAAACAATTAATTATAAAAAAGTTGTTCGAGCAACTAGGTGCAACTTATGCCTTGTGAAGTTCCGTTTTAGGTGCTGAATAATAATTATAATCTGCCGTTACAACCCGTCCGGGTCAGAGGCTAGATAATTTTATTTACTAGTTCCGGAAGTTTTTGTGAGCTTTTGCTCACATGGATTCTTCTTAGACATTCTTCCGTTACCGATGTTTTTACTGTGTCAGTGGTAAATGGCAAACAAACCTAGTGAAGGTTAACAAAAATCAACCATGAGAAAAAAAATGGTAGAATACATTTAACTTGAATTGAACATTTCGAGTTACCTGTAAAGGGTCAATTATACTAGACACGTCTAACGCAGTCATTCGAAAACTTCACTAGCGATTTGAATTTGCGTCTAGCATAATAAACGCTTTCAATTTACTCAAGAAAATTAAGCTGGGAAATCACTTAGCTGATTTCGTTGTTCCAGTAACTTTTAAAGTCCGCATCTAGTTTTATAACACTAAAACATTGAACTTTTGAACAACTTTCTTAAAAATGATTACTATTTTTGCATGAACAAGAAGAACGCGACGTAACATAACGAAAGATTAATTACCTCAACGATATTTCTTTCATATTAGAATTCAGACATTTCCGGCAGATCTCGATGAATTCTTTAACTGTAGATTGAAAATGTTTCAAGACATGTGTACGATTAGTTACTTTTCCTGTCGTTTTATCGTAAAAATTCATCTCCTCAAGCATTTCCAAAGCATAACTCCAGAAAGCAAAATGTATAGAATTTGCAGTTACAGGACCTTTCAAACTTTTAGCATCGTACTTATGTGACCCATTCATACTGTCGAATAAGTCATTAAAAAACAACAACAATTCACCAGTGTCGGAATAATTTATCGGAAATATTTGACCGTCTGCATATTTCAGCATCGTTCTTCCGCAAGTTGCACTAAAAACTTGTGTCGCCACACTCACTTTCATTTTCAATTTTGTAGGATTAATGTGCTCAGCACTCAGCTTCGGCAGTAGCTTTGTGCTTCCTAAGCCATACAAATCCTGTATGTGATCCCATTTAGCAATTCTAAGGCGTTGCCGCTTACACTTTCGGCTCGGGTCGATTTCGGGAAAAGTCCATCGCTTTGTGATTCGATGCTTTAAAGTCTTGGTAATCAAGTTGTTTCTGATTCCTTTTATGAGGTGAGGCGAATCGAAGCAATGTATTATTGTAGCATCATTAATTTTGTATGATAGCAAGCCACCTTTCGACATATTCTCAGAACCAATCAGTTGATAAATGGCTGTTACATTCACGCTAACCTGATCGCACGTCGATGAAATTATTTTAAGGCCTTAAAAAATTTGAAATAAAGACGGAACTTCAGCTTAAAAAATTGCTGATTCTGAAGTATACCTGTATCCTGTACAGCTTTCGTAATTAGCTTAATTATTTCTGCCAACTCATAGTGCTTGAGGCCGTTAATAAAAAAATATGCGATTGGTTGCTTGAATGGAGTATTTATGCCTCTGATCATAAACGTAAGCGCATGCGTAGCGAAGTCTGGTCGCCTCACTTCAAGCACATCGACAAAGCCTTCGATCTCGTCTCTATAAACACCATAGTCCAAATGAGCTTTGAGGCTGATTTCATCCGTGACAGGTTGCAGGATGTATCCAGTTCCGACAAATGTTTTACTTTTTCCTTGATGTGAGCAAACAATTTTGTGTCGATGCCTGCATCGAAGACCAACTTCGCGCTGAAGCGCCCCAGTGTCCGTTTGTCCGGTAAAATAAAAACTTTTCGCATCTCTCTGTAATTTTTCGGACTGTGTTTGTAAAGGATGAAAGCCAGACTCTTTTCTTCATGACTATATCGCCTCCCCTTCGACTTTTTACCGGCGTTCCTCAGTTGCATCAAGAAAAAAGCTAGTTGTTCGGAGTTGAATATTCTACTCAAATATGACTTTGCTCTTTCTAGTCGCATTAGCTTCTTTTAATTCTTGTTGCAATTTTTTTATCTTCTTCTGGTTGATCTCATCCTTTTTCAACAGTCTTGAGATAGCCTTAAACAGATATCATTAGACAGATGCCTCAAAATAAAACTTGATGCTCACCAAATGATTTTTGTTTTGTGTTTGTCGCATCTCACGTATGGTCTCTTCGTATTTTTTGACTTTTTGTTCGTTTAATTTACATTCTTCGGCTACCATCTCTAACTCCTTGATTTTCGCAGCATTCACAGTTACAAACTGATTCGGGTCGACTAATACGACTTGCTGCAAATCTGTTTCCAGATCGTTAAGATCAACCATAACCTCACTTTCACGATCCTGAAAAACTACAGCTTGGATACTTCATTGAAATAACTGAATAGAGCATTCAACCGACATTAATATCATTGATTTGTACGTTTTCTTTCTGCTTTCTTTTATGTGGAACGTAGTGGTCCTCAGAAAACTAAACATAAACATCGTTAAGTCAAGTTTCAATCGTATTCGAGAAAACGTACGGCTGCATAGTTCATATCACCACCCAGCTGTAAATGTGTTGGAAGATTTAATGTAGGTACGGTACCAGGTTTTAATCCTTGTTGACCTCTGGCGTTAGTCTCAAAATCTGATTCACGGAAATGAAATCTGCAAATTTTAATGTAGGAGTCTAATTGTTTCGGGGTTAAATGAGACGTTTTCGTGTTTCTGATCCAGATTTCGTGAACAGCAACATTTTTGGGAAAACTGTGAAACATTCGTGTGCCTTTCGCACCAAAACCAGGCACGGCGCACACAACCATTTTTGTTGCAATTTAGGGGAAAGTGATAAAACTCTAACAATTTTACCTCTAATCAAAAGATGATTCTTATAAAGATAGACTAAAGCGCAACAGTTTTCATACAACTTTGCTACTTTACAGCAAATTGCAAATAAATAAAAAAACGACACCAATTCAATCGTTTCAATATAGATTTAATTAAATAACTGCCATTAGCAAAAACTTCTAGTAGAGGGGATGATTGACAGCTACATGACGTCAGTAACATTTCCTTCAGTTGTCGATAATGTCGCAACATTATCTGTTTTACCAATATTTTTTTTTACTAAATTGCACACCCCGTGAGGGTACCGACCTTGGGTTGAAAGTTAATGACGAAAAAACGAAATATATGATCATCCCGCCTTCGAATCGACACCAGGATGAAAACCGTAACGATCGAAACACACACGCATTCAAAATGGTAAACAAATTCGTTTTCCTTGGATCGGAGCTGAACACTAATAACGACATCGCGGACGAAATTAAGAGACGAGTAATTCTGGGCAACCGGAGTTCTTACGGCCTTCTGAAAATCTTAAAGTCCAAGTCAGTAAGCCGAAATTCAAAATGCGCAATATACAAATCTATGATCAGACCGGTAGTTACGTATGGCTCGGAATCGTGGTGCTTGACACAGAAAGACGAAAAATCGCTGCACACGTTCGAAAGAAAAGTACTGCGGACAATATTTGGACCAGCATTCGATCAAAGGCAGAACCGATGGAGAGCCGAACCTAGTCAGAACTACCAAAATAAACCGACTGCGTTGCCTCGGACATGTACAACGAATGGGAGATCATTGTATTCCGAAAAAAATCTTTAAAACCAGACCGGAGGGCAAGAGAGGTGCAGGGCGTCCAAAATCCAGATGGTATGATGCAGCTCTTGCCGACTTAAAAACTGTGGAAGTATCCAGCTGGGAGACGTTAGCTGCGGATAGGTCCGGTTGGACAAGCATGTTGCAGAAGGCCAAGACCCTTAATGGGTTGTAGTGTCGGTTAAGTAAGTATTTTTTTTTATTAAAGAATAGCTGTTTCTACAGGATGCCGTGGAAACGCGCACGGGGGCCTCCGCCGGACCCATTGTGCTCGCTATTGTTTGTGTTATCTTGCGCTCACTCCGCGAATCTGCCTGTACTAGCGATGTAGTTCAGTATGTCTTTTGGATGTAAGCTTTTTATGAGGTCGTACCTGATTGCATACCCTCCCAAAAACTTACGCCTGGAAGTACTGTAAGCTAGGCAGTGACATAAGTAATGTTCAGCTGTGACAGTGAGTTCACCACACTGATTGCAGCTGGGGTCTGTGCGTTTGCCGATGGTGGTCAGGTGATTATTGAAGCCGAAATGACCCGTCATAACGCCTGTGAAAGTTTTCAGTCTTGTTCTACTACTTTTTAATAAAAACTTTGTTTTTTGTTTGTCGATATCAAGGCAATGTTTAGATTGTCTAGAGTTAGTTTTTGATTGCCAATTTGCTGCAAATTTGTTGTATTTGAGGGTGGTAATCAATCTATTGTTACAGGTTGGTGAAATATTCAGTATTGGCTCTGGGCGAGTTGGTGAACTTAACGCAGCTGCTTTAGCAAGCTTGTCCGCTATTAAGTAAGTAAGTAATTCGTCAAAGCACTAAAAAATGTTATACCTGCAGTCGACATTAACAAAGAAACTACGTTACACTGGCGGCAAATGTAAATATTACCATTAGACATTATTTTTGACGGTATCGATTTTGTTCAGTTGCGTTACGTAACAAACGGGGAGGAACTATTGACCTTGCGTTACAGAGAGGGGGAGGTGGTTCTGAAAATGTCGATTTTAGCGTTACGTAATTTGTGAACGGTCCCTATTGTCTCTCGTGCATTATTCGAGTTTTTTTGTTGGGATACAACTCTGAAACGTCAAAAGATCGAGACGACGCCTTTACCATAAGTACTTATCGTGTGTATATGTGTTAGTTTTGCGTCTATAAATTTTGACAGAAAGAAAGACGCGTTCATTGATTGTTAATATTCAGAGCCGGTCAGTTCATTTAAAATATTCAAAGTTGATAAAATAAATACGTCAAACAACAGCAATGGACAATTCACGTCGTTTGGATTTGATTAAACAACTTCCTCGGCAGCAGTTGACTCAAGATGACAGCGATGAGTGCGCAATTTGCATTGACGCTTTTCGTAAGGACCAAACAGTTATCACATTACCGTGTACGGTAAGTTCATTTTGTAAAACTTAAAACTTAAATATGGAGCGTGTTAGGGGCCCTCAAAATTAAGATTTTTTTTACTTTCGTCTCCAATATAAAGCATGAAAAATTAAATATCTCACTTGGAAAAACACTTTCGGCTTTCGTCCTTTGCAGTAGGGAAAACTGCTATCTTTGTGTTCATAAATCTCTTGAAACATTTTTGAAAGTTCTAAAGTTTCGAAAAAACCACTTTTATACTACTGTCTTTCCGATCTCAAAAGTATACAACTTTGTCTTTTGAAAGTTTTTTTTGTGGGTTTAAAACACAACGAATATATTCCAATTCGGTGTTGCCGCTTTTGGATGAATGTATGTAAACAATTGACCATGTCATGTCAAATGAACAAAAACACAAATCGGAAGATTCCCGTGACGATCACTAATTGAATTGCATTTTTTGATTAAACTAATTTGAAACTTCGCAAAATTGTAAAACTTTTTCAAAATAGACAAACGTTTCAAATAAAAACAAAATTCTCGAAAATCCACAAGAAGAAAGCGAAATAATGCTTGCAGAAGCTGGAAGTATTCAAACACTTTACAAAAAAAAGATTCAAAACTCAACAATTAAACGCAGCACAACAAATGATCAAAATGTGGAAATATTTGAAATTATTTTAATGGAAGCAAAACGATCACTACTTCACTAGAAAATCTAAAATTTTACAAAATTAAGTGTGTCAAAGCCGTCGATCAAAACAATGGATGATATTGTCGATAAAGATAATGAAAACCAAGATACGGTTGACTCGTACGGTTATTTCAAAAATAAATTGAATTTTCAGAAAGTGAAAGATTTTTTTCGAAAAAATGGAATTTTCAAGAAATTTAAAGTTTTCGTGAAAATTCAAAATTATCAAGAAAATCTAAATTTTTTAAGAATTCCAAATAAGAAATTCCAAAATTACCATCTATCAAAACAGTTTAAATTTTCCGAAAAATTAAAATTAAAAAAAAATGTGACTTTCTGAGAAAACTAAGGTTTTACAAGATATGTGAATCGCCGAAATGGTCGAATTTTCTGGAAATTGAAGCAATTTGTAAATCCAAAATTAAATAAAACATAACCAAAGACCCGTACGTATCAGAATAGATCTGACAAACAGCATAGATGTGGCAAAGTGAATCGAACGTACCTAAATATACAAATAAGCAAACAATCCAACTTTTTCTGTTCTTTTATAACTGCAAGAATTTCAAAGATCCATAGAAATTACCCAAGGTAATGTCAAAGGCCCTACCGAAGTACTTCTCAGACCATTCAAATCAAGAAATAGTTATATCCAAGGACTGTGGCATTTTTACAAAAACCCTGAAACACGTGTTCGTTTAAATATAATTCTCTAAAACTTCGCCTTTGACAGTGAATCTCCAAATTGCATAGTTAAGGAAATATAGACGAAAAACTGTTTTGGTATATGGTCAAGAATCTCAATTTCGTCCATTCCATTGGTCCCAGTTGCCCAGACCCCTGAACCGATTCCCAAAATTTTTTTTTACAACGCAGAAGACCCCTTTCCGAAGACCCCTTGCGAAGGACGAAGGCTTTATAGAACTTAGCATTTACTTAAAGAATTGTAATATTTTAGCGGTGTCTTACAGCATAAATATCATCACACCTGCATCGAAATATGGCTGTTGCAGATAAGCACATGTCCGGCATGTCGTCAGACTGTTATCGAAAATACCATAACTGATGAAGATTTGTTGAGAATGGTAATTGATGAAATGTTAGTGGAGCAAGTGGAAAGGCAAAGGAGCGTGACTAATTCTCAACATAATGAGTAAGATTACCTCATAGGTCGCCTGAGAAATCTGCTAAAAATAATTTTAGATTTTAACTGAAACTGTACATATCTGCCTATACATTTTGCTTTAGATTTAAGATTTAATTAAAGTGTCAAATAAAATTAATAGAAAAATTGTATTGAAGTTGAAACTGTTGCATATTAATAAAACTGCATTATTAATAACGTTATAATTATATTTCAATGTTAACAACGTGATTGTCAGGAATGCACTGACTCTTATCATACATAAAAGCATTTGTCATATTGTAATAATGTATTACAATTTAATACAACACAGGGTGATTGTTAATATATAACACCTCCCCCAAATTTTTTATTTTTAACTAAAAAAAAATAATTGAAAAAAAAACTCAATTCATTTTAAAATTTAATCATGATAAAAAATCACCATTTATCATATCCTTTGTTATGAAAATCCATACCTTTCCGGAGGTTTAATCGGTCTCCCATACCTTGAAAAGATAAGAACTTAGTTAGCCAAAATATTTGGCTAACGTTCAGTATAATTTTTAAATATGATTTCAGAATGGATGATTCCGTAATGATTCCGGAATTTTGTTTTGGTGAATATAAAAATAAATCCATTTTGGATTCATATTCAAAATCTTACACAATTAAAACCAAAGTTTCGATTTAATTACCTGAAGTTCAGCCATAAGAGCACAGTTCCTCGCACAAACACACAAACATCACATATTGTGATGTGGCTTTTTTGGTTACGTTTGCTGTCACACGAATCTTAAGCCATGTTAAGCTTAAGCCATTAAAGACGTCGTCATTAGTGTTTACCTCAGTAAATAATATTTTATTTGTTGCATTTTCGATGTTTTTGATCTGACAATTATTAAAAAAACTTTGCTCTGACGCTGAATATTTTGTTTCTGTTATAATTTTTATATTATTAATATCATGCGCACATCGAACTGTTTAACTTTCAGCATTTGAAGCAGTAAAACTTCATGTTCACACAAAACAAACGCTCAACACACATCCACATCCGAACGCAATTAAAGCTACCGATGTCGATTCTCTCTGTATTCGCATGGAAAAGATAAATATTGGAGCAACAAACCATACGCATTTTATGCATTTTTTGGATTGTTCACTTTCTAGATTTCAAAACAAATAATTTTGTTAGATGTATACCTAGGTTTTCTATTCCGAAGGGGGAAACAACCGTCGAATGGTTAAATAGGCTGATAACAATTGAAAACAAAATGGTATTTTTGAAAATAGAATTTTTGGATGAGGGGTTTTCAAGTTCAAGTGACCAATTGTTTTAAAAAGATTCCGTCAAGTTTTCTGAACATATCTTCGAAGTGGCGAGGGGAAAAATCGCCCAACTCAATAACGTCCGGGACCTTATTTCACGGACGATATTAAGCGCGGAAGATAATAACGTCTGTGGACGCGGAAGTTATTATCCTCCGCAAAAACCCGGACCTTAAACACGCGGAGGATAATAACATTCGCGTTCAATTTTCCCGTGAACCTTCGAAGTATATCAAAGTTCTAATAAATTCGTTGAAGCAAAAGGAACACAACTGAGAAACGAGTATGTTGCTTCAGTGACTAAAGTTCAAAAGAGTTCAAATAAAGCAGTGGCATTTAAAAAGTTTATTATTAAATATTAAAACAATGACGTCAAATTCTCAGAAATTATTTCAGTGAGTTCACTGAAGCTCCTTTATGTGATCCGCCCTCCTTACCGTCGGTCCATACATCACTTTAACCTACTAATCCTCAGAAAAGCATTTCTTGAAAGCCGAATTCCTCGAAAATTGCAATTCCCAGAAGACATTTCATTCAAATTATTTTTGTTTCAAGTTTCTTAAGATACATTTTTCTGAGAATTTTTTCGAATACTTTGTACTATTTGCGGACAGGAAACAACTCTCAGGCTGTCATGAGGAACAATTAGGGACGCTGATCAATGGGAAAAAACACCACAACGGGTCACAATAACCTGGGATACCATCAAAATAAAATGGGACCCACCAACGATCCGCAGCAGCGGAAGGTGAGGGGACGTACCGGAAACCGCAAAGCACTTAATATGCGACGCGACGTCTAGGGGACTTCTACCTAACAATAGTCGAATTCCGTGAGGTGCTACTACCAAATGTACTTTGTTTTAACTGATAGTTAGATTCACCGTACGGAGTTTAACAACGCTATTTTATCACCGATACACCAACCAACCAAACCAAATGGCAATATACAGGCTCGTCATCAATTGTACCTTCCTTGTTGACCTTGCACACTTAATGCGAAATTCATAATAGTGGTGCAAACAGTAACATAGACTGAAACACATATATAGATAAGTGGCGTCCTTATCAAAGTTCTTAACATTCAATATTTAAAAGCGCACAATTTGAGCACGGTGGGCCTGAGTTCAGTCTAATTAAAAGTGTAAAGTAACCAATTCTTGGTTGTTGTTCTCCGTTGCAAGGAGAGTCTCTTTCCGATAGTAGAAGTTAGGGTTACCCGGGGAATTTTTTAGATAATCCTCTTCGAGTGATAATTTCGACCCCTTTCTTCTATATTTTCGTAACGAATTCGTTTTTCTTTTATGCAGCTACTTTTTTCAGTTTACTATGACGTGCATTCGACTAACAATGTAGTCATATCCAAAGGATTAGATTTGGTACTAGATCGGTTTAACCATGTCATGAAGCTCATGCCGAAAAAGCTGGATTAGACATATCCAGATTTACCCTGACGATTTCATTTTTGAAAAACTCAAATAAAAAACTCAGGCTTACGGGACCTTTTCTATTCGAAGCAAATATTATAAAAGATTTTCTCTGATGTTATCATGATGAATTCTTAGCGACGCCCTTTTATATGCGGCTATTCATGTGTCATCAACGAAATGACACAAGAAAATGATAAATGCATACCAAATGTTTCTGCTTTTATAGCAGAAAAATGAACTTTTGAAGTAGTAGTGATAATAAAATATTCTCAAAGATCTTCAAGGAAAAAGTCGATAGATTTTGTTAGTTTTATTATTTATCACATCGGGGCCTAAAATATGCCAATTATAGCACTGAAATTAGGACTATGATCGGCTTATTATAGTCGAGTTTCATATGTGGAACGAAGGTTATAATACGGCTATTATAGTGAGTACAATGTTTTAAATGTAAGAAAACAATAATTAACGAGAATTCAATTTAAGTTTTAAAATCAAATTGAATTCTTATTTACGTTTTCTTTGAGAAAAAATTACTTTAAATCAATTATTTTAATATCACAACTGCATACTAGATTGAAACGATTATCTTTCCAACGATTTCGATGTTTTGTACAAAATTGGCAATTAGAACCCGATGTGATAAAGTAACTGCTGTGAAGTTAGCCCGTGAGAGAATATGGTGGTCAGAAATTCAGTACGTGAAAAGAGAACGGCTCCTCGCTACTCTCTCAAAATTGTATTATCTCAACAAAATCTGTCATTAAATCTTCACTCACAAGCTCACATTTAGGGTTACAGGTATATCGGCGCTCTACGTGTGAAGGGTCCCTGGTTCGGTTTCGATTTTTTTGTAATAAAATGTTGTGTATTTTACTTCCAATTTTATTTTTTATTCTACTTCCGAGCTAACACATTTAACAAAGTTCCCTCCATTGAAATATGTCTCAAAAAACGTTATTCAGGGGTAGCGAGATCTGAGGCCTGGACAGAGTAATGAGTATAGTCGTTAGAAAGCCTATGGCCAGGACTGTCTCTGGTAAGAGTCACTAATGGGTCCAAGCCTTCTTTCCCAGACGGCAGACCGGCAAAGTTCCCGCCCGTAAAAAATGTATTCAAATAGATTTTGTTCTGGGAATAACAGATGTGAGGCCTGAACCCAGTAGTGAGTATAGTCGTTGGGAAGCCTATAGCTAGGAATGTCTCTTGTAAGAGCCACCAATGGGTCCAAGCCTTCCTTCCCAGACGGCAGCCCTCAAAGTTCCCGCCTGTGAAAAATGTATTCAAATAGATTTTGTTCTGGGAATAACAGATGTGAGGCCTGGACCCAGTAGTGAGTATAGTCGTTGGAAAGCCTATAGTCAGGTCTGTATCTGGTAGGAGCCACCAATGGGTCTAAGCCTTCCTTCCAAGACGGCAGCCCGACAAAGTTCCCACCCGTGAAAAACGTATTCAAATAGATTCTGTTCTGGGAATTACAGATGTGAGGCCTGGACCCAGTAGTGAGTATAGTCGTTGGAAAGCCTATAGTCAGGACTCTATCTGGTAGGAGCCACCAATGGGTCCAAGCCTTCCTACCCAGACGGCAGCCCGACAAAGTTCCTACCCGTGAAAAATGTATTCAAATAGATTTTGTTCTGGGAATAACAGATGTGAGGCCTGGACCCAATAGTGAGTATATCGTTGGAAAGCTTATAGCCAGCATTGTCTCTGATAAGAGCCACCAATGGGTCCAAGACTTCCTTCCCAGACGGCAGCACGACAAAGTTCCCGCCCGGGAATAATGTATTCTAATAGATTTTGTTCTGGGAATGACAGATGTGAGGCCTAGACCCAGTAGGGAGTATAGTCGTTGGAAAGCATATAGCCAGGACTGTCTCTGACTCCTCACATCTGTCATTCCCAGAACAAAATCTGTTTGAATACATTTTTCACGGGCGGGAACTTTGTCGGGCTGCCGTCTGGGAAGGAAGGCTTGGACCCGTTGGTGGCTCTTACCAGAGACAGTCGTGCCTATAAGCTTTCCAACGATTATACTCACTCCTGGGTTGAGGCCTCACATCTGTCATTCGCAGAACAAAATCTATTTGAATACATTTTTCACGAGCGGGAAATTTGTCGGGCTGCCGTCTTGGAATGAAGGCTTAGACCCATTGGTGGCTCCTACCAAATACAGTCCTGACTATAGGCTTTCCAACGACTATACTCACTACTGGGTCCAGGCCTCACATCGGTCATTCGCAGAACAAAATCTATTTGAATACATTTTTCACGAGCGGGAACTTTGTCGGGCTGCCGTCTGGGAAGGAAGGCTTGGACCCATTGGTGGCTCCTACCAGAGACAGTCGTGGCTATAAGCTTTCCAACGATTATACTCACTACTGGGTCCAGGCCTCACATCTGTCATTCCCGGAACAAAATCTATTTGAATACATTTTTCACGGGCGGGAACTTTGTCGGACTGCCGTCTGGGAAGGAAGGCTTGGACCCATTGGTGGCTCCTACCAGAGACAGTCGTGGCTATAAGCTTTCCAACGATTATACTTACTCCTGGGTCGAGGCCTCACATCTGTCATTCGCAGAACAAAATCTATTTGAATACATTTTTCACGAGCGGGAACTTTGTCGGGCTGCCGTCTTGGAATGAAGGCTTAGACCCATTGGTGGCTCCTACCAAATACAGTCCTGACTATAGGCTTTCCAACGACTATACTCACTACTGGGTCCAGGCCTCACATCTGTCATTCGCAGAACAAAATCTATTTGAATACATTTTTCACGAGCGGGAACTTTGTCGGGCTGCCGTCTGGGAAGGAAGGCTTAGACCCATTGGTGGCTCCTACCAGATACAGTCCTGACTATAGGCTTTCCAACAATTATACTCACTACTGGGTCCAGGCCTCACATCTGTCATTCCCGGAACAAAATCTATTTGAACACATTTTTCACGGGTGGGAACTTTGTCGGGCTGCAGTCTGGGAAGGAAGGCTTGAACACATTGGTGACTCTTACCAGAGACAGTCCTAGCTATAGGCTTTAAACGATTATACTCACTACTGGGTCCAGGCCTCACATCTGTCATTCCCAGAACAAAATCTATTTGAATACGTTTTTCACGGGCGGAAACTTTGTCGGGCTGCCATCTGGGAAGGAAGGCTTGGACCCATTGGTGGCTCTTACCAGAGGCAGTCCTGGCTATATGCTTTCCAACGACTGTACTCACTACTGGGTTCAGGCCTCACATCTATTATTCCCAGAAGAAAATCTATTTGAATACATTTTTTACGGGCGGGAACTTTGCCGGGCTGCCGTCTGGGAAGGAAGGCTTGGACCCATTAGTGACTCTTACCAGAGACAGTCCTGGCTATAGGCTTTCTAACGACTATACTCACTACTCGGTCCAGGCCTCAGATCTCGTTACCCCTGAATAACGTTTTTTTGAGACATATTTCAATGGAGGGAACTTTGTTAAATGTGTTAGCTCGCATAGATGCTTCCGGAAGTAGAATAAAAAATAAAATTGGAAGTAAAATACACATTTTATTAAAAAAAAAATCGGAACCGAACCGGGGACCCTTCACACGTAGAGCGCCGATAAACCCGTAACCCTAAAGGTGAGCTTGTGGGTGAAGATTTAATGACACAATATATAGATTTTGTTGATATAATATAATTTTGAGAGAGTAGCGAAGAGCCGTTCACTTTTCACGTACTGAATCTCTGACCACCATATTCTCTCACGGGCTAACTTCACAGCAGTATAAAATATCGAATGTATGGAGTGGGTAAAAGTCGTTGATAAAAAAAGGTTGTGGCGTATAGGCATTTTCTTAGTTTGTACGATGTAAGTACGATGTACGGTGTCTTATGCGTTTACCATGGGGTTTGTAACCTGTTGAATTTCGACCCCGGAGTAGGGGAGGAGCACCTATCATGGACCAGAGATGACGAAAATTCAAAAAAAAATTTGTTTCATCCGTGCGTCCGTCCGTCTTTCAACACGATAACTAGAGGAAATCTTAACCTTTTTCCAAAATCTTTTTTTTTTCTGAAAGGTAATCAAAAAAGTGAGGCTAAGTTCGAAGATGGGCATATTTGGGCCAAAAGCCTCCGAGCTAGAGCCGGTTAAGTGTGTTAGGTCTTTTGCATATAACTCGAGTAAATCTTTACCGATTTTCGTAAATCCTTTTTTATTACATAGGTCTGTGCAAGCATGACAATTTTTATAACTTTGGGCGACAAACTTTTTTAAGTTTTTGCGACAATTTTTTTTAAGTTTGGGCCCCCGTGGACTTCGCTAGTGCCCTAAAAATGAAAGTCGACTAGTGTACGTGTTTTTTCTATATATAACTCGGGTAAATCTTTTCCAATTTTCGCAAATCTTTTTTTATTATATAGGTCTATGGGGACCCAAAAATTCATAGAAGAAAATTTTTTGAGTTTGGGCCTTTGGACCTAGCTAGGGCTCTAAAATTCAGTGCCGATTAAGGCCCTACGTGTTTTTTCTAAGTAAACCGTGTAAATTATATCCGAATTTCTTGATTCTTTTACTATATGAGAGGTAATCAAAGGCTTAACAGTATTGTAGAAAAAAATTTGGGGATAAGGCCTCTCCTTAGGGCCTCAGGTCGGTCTAACGTCGGCCCAAGCCCAAAAAATTTTTTTTGCTATGTTGTACAGAAAATTGTGCGGATCATTTTTGTCCATGTGAGTATGGGTATGAGGCCTCAGCCTAGGGCCCTAGGTTGCGGTACTTCGGACGGGTTTATCAATATTGCCTTACTGGCAATTTCCAATAACATACATACATACTATCATACATACAAGGCTTTACACGGGTTCGTACGGGTCCGGCGTCAGCCCTGTTTTATAGATAAATTACATAATTCTAAGCAGAAAATTCTTTTACGGTATGACTCCAAAGCTTTTAGTTTTTTTTTTTTATCGGCTAATTAGATTCACATTTTTAGTACAATTTGGGGTACACCAAATTAGTCATATGCATATGTACGTCGATAGGTAAGCTAGCATTCTGATTTTAAGGAAAACAATTCTTCTCATCTAATTGAAACCACTAGGTAAAAAGTAAACCCCTTGCGAACGTTACTTCTTTCCCCTTTTCTTGACCCCTAAATCCGGTTGGCTCCATATAAGTTTTTATCAGGGATCAATTTAGATTTTTTTTCGACCCAACATTTGCGACACTTTAATTTTTCCATACAATTTTGGACCCCCCCCCCTACCCCTCATGGAAAGGTACACTAATAGATATGAAGTTTATTAAGAGAATAAGAGAAAATGGTGACGCTCTAGTGACTTTTTCTAGGTTTGAACTGTAATCTGAGTAGAATTTTTGGAAATACTTTGAGATCATTTTATATTATTTTATAGCAGATGGCACTTCTCACAAGTAAAATCCTCGTAGGTGCTATTGGCGGGCAATTTCATCTACGAATAGAATTTCGTATAAGGGAAATGCTATTGAACAGGGGCCTGCGATTTGTGAACAGTCACTACGTAAAATCCGTACAAAAGAATATTTATTGTAAATATTTGAAATGATTTCTCTCATGATTTATACTGGGCTCGCAAATGTTCCGCAAATGTACATTTAATAATAGAATGAAAACAAAGAATGATAAACACCTCTTCAAATGCAAATTAAGGCTTTTTACCACAACTTTCCGTATCATTTTCACATATACCACGTATATTACCACAACGTAACGTATTCGCATCAGATATCACCAAAAATATATTATCTCAAAGTCAGGCAACTTCAGTTTTACTAATTACCTTTACCTTTACACACCTTTGCACACTTTATCGAAATTCATTAGTCGTGGTGCAAACAGTAACATAACCTAAAAAGTTTATAGAAAAAAGTGGAGTCCTTATCAAAGTTGTTAAGATTAAATATTTAAAATCTTATAACTCGAGTGTAAAATGCCCAAAATTCACTGCTGCCTGTGTTCTCGCAGAACAGACAAAACTAACCAAAGGGTTAGAGTTGGTACTAGATCGGTTTGGCCATGTCTCGAAGCTCATGCCGAAAAAGCTGGATTAGACATAACCAGATTTCGCTCTCAAGATTTTATATGTTTAAAATGCAATGCAATTGTGTCGCATTTCCGAATGAGCGACTGCGGACCAAATAAAAAAGTCAAGCTTACGAAACCTTTTATTTTCGAAGCGAATATTGTGAAAGGTGTTCTTAGAGGCTCTTAAGTGCCGATTTGACTGGTAATTACTTTAAACTAATCTCACCTTGAAACGGTTCATCAAACAACTTTTGTTTGCTTATGAATAATGCAGGCAATGAAGAAAGCAGTGTTTTGAGCAGCGAAGATTTTCAAGATTTAGATGGAATGGACGATACCGAAACTCCTGAAAAGCATTATCAAAATAAGGCCACAGATTTAACCAGTGATGCAGAAATCTCAAGCTCGCCCTTACTCAATGATGAAAGTCTAACAGAGGATGTAATGACCACCACTGCTCTGGATTTGTCCCCATTAATCAATGACTCTGAAGAACATATCAGCACGTACAATGATTATCCCCAGGCGCGATACATCTTCAGGGTGTCAAAAATACACAATCACGATGCTTTATATGCCAACGTTCAACAGGCAGAAAAGTCATTCAATGGGCGGCCATACAACAAGCCTGGTTCCAAACTCTCACATATATTCCTAAGTCGAACCGAACTTGTGAAGAACATCTCACAGCGTCTAATAAGTTCGACGAAGAAGTTCTTCAGAAAACTGCAGATGCCAAGCAGGACGTTTATGTAAACAACAGAGAATTCGAAGAATGGTTCCATAAAATATCTCTACTGTCGACTCCGTCATTGTACAACTTTGAAGAAGATGGGGTTGAAGGAGAGAAATATAAACTATTTTTTGGAATTAACAAGGAGAACTTCGACAACCTTGTCCAGTACTTGCATGGTAAGTTTTTTCTATCTCTATTATTTGTATGTATGAGTTGATTGCTTCATTCGAAGACTTTCTAATATCATAACTCACAGTGAATTTAAAATAAAATAAGTACAAGAGAAATCATTACTACAGCTACTCTCAGGCGCACTAACTCTTGGACCTCCGTCAATTTGTTTTTATCGAACCTCTTTCCGCTACTAAAGCATGATGCAATACCATTAGATTCGATTTATGTATGAGTTTGGTACGATCGTGCTACTGATCTTAAGGCACAGATTCTATGATCATTTGTTTTCTTCCCGTTCATAATTTAAATCATGTGTGCCTTCCAGTCGCCATAAGGAAATTATCAACAGCAAAACGTCATAATTTCGCATTCTCGGATGACCGCACAACAATCACATATTGCGTGTATGCCCGTTTCCTCTTCTGATCCATGGGATCATCGGGAAGTTCCCTATAACCTTCGACAGTTGTCATTTCAGCAATTCACCACTTCCCTAATACGACTTCGAGCAACATCGAGCAAATCTCTGGACCATTTCACGTTTCGGAAAAAGGTATTTCGTCTATGAACATCTCCTTCATACGTTTTCCAACGTTCCTAATGCCTCCCACGCATTGCGATCGATGTTATGGCCACTTAATGGGGCCGCACAAACGAAAGTGGTCTGATTTCTCAGGCCCGTAAGGTACAGGTAGTCCTTTCACTCGTCCACCATCTTGGAAGTAGTAATGATCAATACAAACCCCCAAATCGTTTCCTCACTTGCTCTAAAGATCTCTTCTCCACGATTCCCAGCGGAAGTGCTTCGTAAGCCCCCATGAGTACCGCGGAGACTTTCTTCTGAAAAACACTTGAACTTCCACCCAGGTGGAACCAGCTGCCTTCTGTTAGGTCCCGAGGAGTGTATATTTATGTCTGCATCTATATATCTGAATTTTCTTTTCCTAGGCAGACAAGTTGAGCAGCCCTCTAGCTATTCTTGCCAAATTGGAAAAGCATCGTTGAATAGCCTCGTAAACTCAATTAAAGGCGCATTTGATGACTTTACCAATTCTTCCATGTTCAGTTCTGAAATATCAGATCTAGAAGTGGCACAGCAAGTTTCTACCGTAACTCATCAAAGGCCTAATTAGGCGTTGATTGGTAGGCCTCATTTCCTCCAGAAGAAGTTCCTGCAGATTCAAAACATTGCTATTGCCTTCCGCGCCTTATCTTTCACATGAGCAATTAAAATTAAGTTTGCTGTCAAATGTTACTACAAGTTATTTTATCTGTGGAGTTAGTTTCACTTTTATGTTGAAGAACCTGATCCTCCTCACAAGATGAGATCATTTGCGTCTTCTGCTGACTAGCACCATGTGTTCTTTCCCGTGGCCTGTGTTCTCCAGTATCTTCCCCTGACTAGAACTGTGAGGTCGTCTGAGTAGCGTCGCACATAAATACCCTCTTCATTCAGTTTCTTTAAAAGAGAGTCGACTACCATACACCAGAGAGAATTTCGCCTTGTGGACAGCCTATAACTACACAAAGGATCGTCTTATGTCCATAAACGTTAGATTCGACTGTGGGAAAATTTTGAAGATTACTTTCGCCTTTTCGCATTTTGTCGGGCCAAGAACCAAGGTGCTACGTTTACACAGCGGTTCCAACAGGATCTCTTCGCTTTGTCTCAGCAAAGGCGCGAAGATATCGTTGTAATTTGTAATGCCTTAACCTTTCCGAGATGACAAGCCGCTTTGACAGTGATAACGCAACTGATTTTCCCTTGAATCATAAAAGACTCTCAATAACGGTTAACTCCGATTGTTACGGCTTTTTGTCTCTACAGCCGGGAAAGTGAGTTTCAAGAATAGCCTGTAGTAGTAGCCTGGAGTCCATTTCCGTACAGAATCTTTTACAATCTTCTCTGGCCTTCCATCGAACACCGAACCGATTTCCTGAGCTGCTTTGTATAGAGCGGTCTGCTTCTAACTCCGTTCTCATTGCTTTATTCCACGCTTTTCTAGCGCCAAGCCTGAATTTTTGATTGGAGCATTCCAGAGTCTTTCTTTCGAACTGACTTTATCTTTGGACGCGAGTTTTTATATGCAGTCGTAAGAAGTGCCGCAATAGACTCAACGGCTGCGTCTAGTTGGACTGACGATCTCGGAAACAACGATCCTAGTTTGTCCTTGACGTGTTGCCGTAGAAAATTCCTGAACTTTTTCCAGGTATTCTTTCAGACAAAAAGTGTATGGATCCGTGATGAAAACCTATGCCCAAGTGAAATATTCCACGATTCAATTTGGTTCCCTATTCCTTCAGAGAGGATGATGATGTCCAGCACTTCCTGTTAAGAACGCGTTATAATCTCATCTCTGTTCATGATACGAAGCAAGTAGTCAGCCATGGACAGCATTAGCTATATTTGATGTCCGTGCTTTTGCATACAGTGTCATCGCGATTGCATCTCAGCGTGAGAGAATCCTTCGAAAATCTTATTGCTTTTCCCAGAAACTCAGTGTACGTACAGTGTTGTAGCTAGACGTGAGCGGGCCGCCCGAAACTCGACTAAAAATCCGATCCGACTAAGCTCGTACCCGAACCCGATTTAATTTGTCGGATCGGGTCGGGTTTTGGTACTTCAACTAATTCACGCAATAATTTTTTCAAAATTGAGTTTGTAGATCCGGTGTCACGTAGATGATTATTGGTTACTCATGTTCTATACGATAGCATACAATTGATCTAAGGTGTAAGAACCCAATTTTCCCCGAAACCACTTCTGCACTGGCAAGATACCTTTATGGTGGCCGGTCAAAATCCGGACAAAAAATTGCGGACGTTACAAAATGCGGACGCCTCAAAAACGGGAAGACACAAAATTCGGTTGATATAAAATAAAATCCGGTCAAATTATTCACACAGCCTAATTATTTCTGGAAGAAGTAGTTGCCAATAAAAAGCAGCGCCGTAAGCCGTGAACTTAATGGAAAAATAAAAAAGCGGGGTCGAGGGGCGCATCCCCCGCATTGGGGGGGGGGGGTCCTAGCTGGGCTTGGGGCAGAGTCCCATGATAGTAACGGTACATTAGCTCGCCTCAGGCGGAAAGAAAAAGCGAGGGTCCACGGGGCAGCAGCCCCTTGCTATAGAAAATATTTGGCATTGCACACGTCTAACAATATTTTGAAATCCGTATGGCACAAAATCCGAACGGCACAAAATCCGGACAACAGTTATCTGCTAATTTGTCTGGATTTTATATCCACCGGATTTTGTGTCTTCACGTTTTTGAGGCGTCCGTATTTTGTAACGTCCGTCCATCTCTGGATTTTGTGCGTCCGGATTATGACAGGCAATCATCTTTATTGGTTCACCCATCCTTTCTTGTACTTTAAAATGACTCCAAGCTATTTCAACTTGCTAGCCTTCACCAATTGCTTTTCGAAAAGTCTCTGGCGGCAGCTGTTTGTCTGTCAATTTGGAGTATTTACATCTGACCAGATTCTATCCCGTAAAATGTTTCTTCTTCACGACTACCTCGCTTTAGGTGTACGTCCTATTGCTACTTCAACCAATTCCTGAATAATTCAAATGTTAATTAACCCTTAGCGCGACATCTGTAAACGCTCTCCTTGATGCAATGGCACAGCTTTTACTAAAGTAATGTAAGTACTGCATGCATTTAAAACTTATATATCATTTCAGGAATGCGGAACACTTCTACGCGCTCGATTCGCACCGCCTTAGCCATGTTTCTTATGCTCTTACGTAACAACATGAAGCAAGAGATTATCGCATTTAATTTTTCTACAGCGCAACAAGTCGTCAGCAGTACTATCGACGCTGTATCTGCTGCGTTAGAAGAATACTTCGTGCCGCACCACTTGGGTTACCACCACATCTCTCGTGAAGAGGCGTTAAAAAAACATTCCCTTAAACTCACTTCTAAGGTGCTTGGCCAGTCGGAAAATCGGTTATGCCTAATAGCCGATTGTACCTACAATTACATCGAGAAGCCGGCTGATTTTGAGCTCCAACGAAAAACGTTCTCGCTTCATAAAAAACGGAATTTGTTGAAGCCACTGTATATAGTTCTTCCTTCTGGCTACATCTTGGAAGCTGCAGGTCCATATTTTTGTGACGCGAGCAATAATGACGCAGTCAACATCCGTCACCATTATAAAAACTCCGACATTTTGCTATTTTTGGAAGAAGACGACTTCTTCATTTTCGATCGAGGCTTTCGAGATGTTGTGCAGCAAATATTGGAGAATGGCCATAACGTAATGATGCCGGCCCTGTTGACCATTTTACGTGTGCAGAAGCTAATGGGTCCAGAAAGGTAAGTCTATGATCGGAAACTCGAAATGCAAGTATCATGGCCCACGGTAGTAGGTTGCCGCATACCAAAAAAAAGTAATAAAAAAATCCCTAAGACTAGCGAGCATATATGCAGCAGCTTTTCGACTCCCCAGTGACCCCCCTGTAATTATTATTTTCGGAATTTTCCAACTCAAAGAAAAAGGAACATTTTTAGTTGATCGATTTTGCAAACCTGTCTTACTTTGTTAGGATCTCGGCAACGGCTCGATCGATTTTGTTGAAATGTTGAGGGTAGCTCATTATTTTAATTTCTTTCATGGTTTCCTCGAACTCCTGGGAGCCCAATCCTGGGGTCTATGTACTTCTAGAATCCTTTGGGATGAGTCATATATCTAGCCTGAAATTGTGGCACCTAGGAAGTTAATTGCAAAGACAAAGTTGTAGAGAATTAAATTTTAGCGAACATGGGTTTAGGGTTTTCCTGAAAATTGTCACAATCGCGGAATTTGGCCAATTCTTGGATCGGGAGGGATGACCCGTACCTCCAGAACTATGGCATTTAAGTAATAATTTCCAAAGGCAAAGTAATAGAGAATTGAACTTACTAAGGTACTGATATCGCAAAAAAACACAAAAGTGAAGGTGTGACGCAAGTTGACAAGGAAAGACTTGCGTCACACTTCCACTTTTTGTGGCTTTTTTGCGCTGTTCCCCTTTAGGTCGGATACTCCACAGTGAGCTGTCACGTGGTGAAGGAAGTTTGTAGACAGAAAAAAATGTCTTACATTAGGTAGGTGCTATTCGCACCGGGGGCGAATATCCAGTTTCTTATTCTAAATGCTATTCGCCTCGACTTCAACAGCTAGAGTTTTGTGACGTTTCGTAACAGGAAAAATTCCCTAGTTTTGTCACTGACGTAGTATTTTGTGAGGTCCGGGAGCGAATAGCATTTAGAATAATACATTGGTTCTACAATAATATATCGTCTAATCGCCACCGATGCCAATAGTCACTTCGACTACAATCAAAACCGAATGTGAAATGCCATCAATTAGAATACCAAATAGGCGAACCGGGAAATAGCTTACCCCTAGTTCTACCCCTTAGACCCCTTAAGTGAGATTATACCACCTTTACCGCCACTTCGGGGGCCACAACCTCACCAACTGGCTTTTTTCTTACCCATTCATTTCACTGCATGCATGTTCATGCAATCGAATTTCATTAACGACAAAGGACAATTATTAATTTCACCCTAAGTCAGTTCTGAAAGTGCAATCAGCTAAATTCCCATCATCGCACACCGCACAGTGCGCCAAAGATAAAAAAAGCTGGAGTGAGCTTATGTGTCGGGTTTGTTTCAACATTGTGTAGGCAAAGCACAACGGGCCAAATTCTCAACACGACGTGTCTGTCACTGACAAATGCGGATTTACATTTTCGACCTCTAAAGTTGATGATGGAACGAAACTTAGAAGAGAGATCTCCGTGTCTCATTTGCATATTTCTTAAGGATGAGGTTTTATCGAGTGTTATTGTTTCTCATTTTTCTTAAGTTCTCGTTTGTATTTGGGTTCATTTGCTTCTTTTTGAGCAAGAGACCAGCGCCAATACGAGTGAAACCGGCCCTGTGCCTATTTTATAAGTATTTCGCTCCTCAATAATTCCGGTTATGTAACTAGTGTTCTAAAAATCTTTTTTATACGTGTTCTAGGTGACAATGAACCGGTGGGTGGTTGAAGCCGTCAATGCCAGGATTAAAAACGTTTTCCCGTTTTTTAAGCACACAATTGAGGGCAGCTATGTACCCAAAATAATGCGTTTTAA
Organism: Pseudolycoriella hygida; assembly: GCA_029228625.1. Classification (NCBI taxonomy): domain Eukaryota; kingdom Metazoa; phylum Arthropoda; class Insecta; order Diptera; family Sciaridae; genus Pseudolycoriella; species Pseudolycoriella hygida. Next base: position 73,924,432 of record CM055404.1, read on the forward strand.
TCGAATCGCCTGTTCAATTATCAACAGTTACTTCCCACCGTTGTTTAGTGACAAAGATTTCCATGATGTCATATTGGAAGAGTCGAGTAACTTAACAGGCAACACGAATCCACTCAAAGAAGAAATCGAACGACTCGGCATTCAACGCATGACTGTCCGTTGGGAAAAGGCTACCGAGAAAAGTGTTCCCAACTTTCCAAAACTAACAATGGACGATTTGAAAACTATGACTCTAGGCACGTATCAAATCAAAATTGCCGAAAAATATATTGAACACCATCTGAAAGAAGACAGCTGCTTCGGAATTTTTCTTCATCGTGAAACCGAGGGAATAATCAGAGCGAAAATTCAATCAAGATTTAGTCTATCGAAAACACATAACACTTGGGTTAAATATGATGAAACGGAAGGAGGCTACAACGCAATTAAGGGGCTGTACTGTTCTTGTAAAGTTGGTGAGCGCACTTTGGGCTGTTGTAGCCATCTAACGGCGGTTGTTAGATTTCTTGGCTTCGATAGACACCAACCAGAAAAACCAATTAAACAATATCGTTTACCTTGGGACGCAATTGACTGCTTCAAGGAGGACGATGATGATTCTTCATCCGACAATGAGATTGTCGAATAAAATACTTTTGTTTTTCGTGTTTCCATAATTCTCATTTTCAGTTTTCAGGCCTTAGTTTTTAATTTCAATTTGTTAACTTAATTTTTAACTTCAATTTTTAACTATACTTATAACTTAACTTTTAACTTATCTTTTAACTTAATATTTAACTTTAACTCTGTATTCAACTTTAGAATTAAAGTTTATTCCAACTTTGAATTTTCACTTGGTTTTTGCCTCGAGTCTTCCATTTTAAGCTCAAAAATCCCCGGCCGAAAAGCCCTTGAATCCCAGGTATTTTTTTCTCTAGTGGGGAGCCCTTATTTGCCCTGAAGCATGCGCATTGCCCATATCGGCCGCCCAACGCCACAACCTCGACATTTATCTATGACGGCACTATCAGCCTGAATGATTGTAAACATTTAAAAAATAAGATCGTCTCAACCGTTAGGAACCGGAAAACGGCCCACAATTCATACCTGCTAACCGCAATTTTCGGTTTCTTTAAGTGCAATTATATGTCTCTTATACGCATTAACTACCGGTAAATTCGATTTACAAGAGAGCTATTATTCTTAAGGAATTTCGAAAGCTCTACATTGTTTCAAGCCAATTGGGTGATTATTCTTCAAGTTGCCACAACTCACCCAAGTTCCTGACAAAATAACCCCTGAATACTGTTTCCCATAGCCTAGAACATAATTGGAAAATTAAAAAACGTCTGGGTCACGTAGAAATTAAGCGGGGCTGAGTACCGTTTGCAAGGTTTGGAACTGGAATCACGCGAAACTGTCGGCAGTTGAGTTGTTTTGTCAGTGGACATTTTTCCGATCAATGGGGAATCTTTCGTCGAGGTATATTCGGTCCCAGTTAACGGATAGGCAATTTCTTCATAACATTTACAATCGGTAACGTTTGTAAAGTGCCACATTATGCGTTCTGTGTGTTTTCGTTGTTTCTCTCTTTTCGTATGCTATTTCAAATCTCAAATGAGAGGAATCAGGGATGCACACAAAACGCATTAACATGGCAGTTTGCTTTTACCGACTGTATATTACGTCAACAAAACCCGGGCAATTTAACACTGTACCGGATTATCACGCGATCGGACGTAAGGTCAGCCTTTAACAACCTGAAGCTTTTCCTATTCAAGCCCTCAAGTAGCTTAAGATTAGTCTCAGAACTCCTGTATACATTAAGAATATAATTGATGGAATAGTCCCCCAGCTCTTCCAGAATGCTTTTCTGCACTGCATGTATCCTCTCTTCTGTATAAGGATTCCATGTTATTGTCTCATCTAATATGACTCCAAGATATTTTACCTTGTTTGTCATCTTTAGTTGAATCCCAAAAAGCTTTGGCATTCTCATTGTCAAGTTCTCTCTCTTATTCGTGAATAGTATGAGCCCAGTTTTTCCTGAATTCACAGAAAGTCCCGTTTCTCTACACCAATTTTCAACGATTCGAAACCTTCTCTCCATGAGTCCCTGAGCACTTCTTCGAATGCCCCCGGAATCAGTATTGCTATGTTGTCGGCATAACCGATCGCAATGCAACCTACGCTGTTCATTTAGTCAGGAGACCATCAGCCGTTATATTCCACAGGATGGGCGGTAAAACCCCTCCTTGTGGGCATCCTTTGTCTACCAATACCTCCCTAATAACTCCCATCAGATTAACGTCGCCATACTGATACTCAGCACTGTCAAAATCCATTTGATCAGAGTTATATCTAGTCCTATCTTCCTCAAAACTGAGTTAGTAGCCTCAAAGGTTACCTTGTCAAAAGCTCCCCCTAAGTCCAAAAAAGCTGCTGAGTTTAATTCTTTACGATTCGTGCCCTTCTCCAAGTTAAAGATGACTTGGTAGACTTGGCTATGTCAACCGACTTACTGGATTGATAAGCGTCCAGGTTTTTATGTATCGGCCTAAGCTTCAGTCATATATCTCTAATAAACCGATCACAAATTCTCCCCAATGTCTTTAACCCGAAACACGTGAGACTGATAGGCCTGCCTTTATGATCCGACCAGGGTTTTGGTATGAACATAACTGTAACCTCTCTCCAAGCCTTGGGTATGTAACCGAGGGAAAGGACAGCTCTCAAAATACCCTTGAGGGTTTTAAAATAATTTGAGACGCCTTTTTCTAGCACTCTCGGATGCATACCGTCACTACCTGGCTACTTGTATAGTATGGTCTGGTTACCCTTACCCTCAGCATTTTTACTACTGGCTTTATTTTTGGTATAATTCTCCGGACGATCAAATGGATTTACAACCCGATAATGCAATTTAATAGCACTTTCCTCCGTCAACTGAACCAATCAATGAAATCACGAAAAAGTCAGGCCATATTTCTAGGAAACATGGTTTATTATGTACGACTTTTAAGGACTCGATCTCGTTTCGATATATAAAATACCTCGAGTTGGGCTTTATGTTCTAAAACATTTTGTAATTGTAACGAAAAGATTGTTTCAAAAAAAAAATAAAATATCAACGGAAATGATTGAGAAAAAGTGAAAACAATGCTTTCCAAGTATTTTATTACTAAGTTTTATGCGCTCGAAATGTAAAATGTTATTTTTGTTCTCATTTTTAAGACCACAATATTTACATATTATATTTATCTAAGAACAATTATTTTATGAACAAACATCATTCAACATCATGCATGAGAACGAGAAAATCTGAACTTATCAGAATTTGACATTGCTTTGTGTTTTTGATTTTTTGTTAGACGGCTCTGATTCTTCTGCCACTTTTGACATAAGAATACACGCACACAGCGACAAAGTTGAGTCTACATTCATCTTGGCCGAAATGTTGAAATTGAATTGTACTCTTCTTTTATTTTTTAACTTAAGGAATTTTTAAACGTTAAGTTAAAAAATAAAAAAAAAATAAAAAAGAATGAAAAAGTTATCGCATTCAATTTTGGGTAAATTGTAGAACAAACTTTTTAATTCCACAAATTTTTACAGAAATGAGAGCTAGCGCACTAAACCCTTGCAAAAAAAAAAAAAAAACACTGTGGGCGTAGGAAAAACTGTTTTTCTGAAGAAATAAACCAAATATTTCTCAAAGTTTCTCTAGCTTCAATAAATTTTTCATTTCAATTTTGACAGTTTACTCAGGAAACTTATTTTTATGAAATAAAAAATTAAATAGTTGCACCTCATCTGTGGCTTTTTGATCTTAGATTACGCACTTCGCATTAACAATTTTTGGTTCTGAAAATCAAAAGTAGAGAAAAACATATGAAGGAACCCGTACGTAGATGCGCCAAACAGAGTTTATGTTACGAAAAGACTCGAACGTATTTAAGTGAATATTGCCTTAACTCTTAAGTGTATGGAATTACGTCCAAATTAAATTGTATTGGAAATTGCCGAGAAATATTGAAAAAATCGTCCAAAGGAACGTTGTCAGAAAGGCCTTCCGAAAGTACAAAATTGACCCCCAAACATGCAATGTTCATCTCAATTTTTTCTACAACATAGCAAAAAACCATTTTTTGTCTGGGGCAGACCTTGGACCGACCTAGGGCCATAAGGAAATGCCTCGGACACATACTTCCATAGACAAAAATGTTTCCCTCAATTTGCCTTGCAACATAGCAAAACAAATTTTTATTGGTTAGGGCCGACCTTAGTACAGACCTGAGGCCCGCTTCAGCCCTAAGCACAGGCAACGGGTCCAAATTTGGTTTTGAATCTCAAATAGCAAAAGAATCAACAAAATCAGTTAGGATTTATCCAACTTATGTAAGCAAACACGTTGGGCCCTAGTAGAAACTCAGTTTTAGGGTCCTGACTGAGTCCAAGGGTTTCTAACCAAAAAAATTTCTTCCATAAAACGGGGACAATCCAAGACCTTTCGATCAAGAAAAAATTTGAAAATGGGAAGAGATTTACTCGAGTTATGTACAAAAATAATGAAGAGCGCTAGCAGAAGCTCGTTTTTAGTGCCTCAGCTATATCCTAGGGCCCAACCTCAAAAAAATTCTACAAATCGTTGGGCTTTCATAGACCTCTCGATTAAAAAAACAATTATGACAATCGGAAAAGTTATGTACTCGAGTTATGTACAAAAAACACATATAGCCCTAGCATAGCCTCGTTCTTAGTGCCCTAGTCAAGTGAAAGGATTCAAATCCAAAAAAGCTTCTTGTATAAATAGTCGGCCATGCACAGATCTTTCGAAAAAAAAATTATGAAAATCGGAAAAGATTTACCTAGCTCGGCGGCTCTTGTGCCGACAGTGCCCAGATTCAATTCCATAAAAGATATTTCAATTACCTTGCAGAGAAAAAAAAAGTTTTTGAAAATCGGTTGAGTTTTACTCAAGTTATCGCGGACGTACGGACATTTTTTTATTGTTGATTCGTCATCTAAGGATCGATGCTCCCCTCTACTCCCGGGTCGAAATTGAGGTGGTTACAAACGTCGTGGTAAACGCATAAGACCCCTTTTCAAAGCGATTTGCCTCTAATTTTTTTCCGCTGAAACCATTTGACTGGACTCAGCAAATCTTGATCGGAACGTTCAATGATGTGAATGATTTGACTTACGACGACGCTCTAATTTTATGTTCAAACACAGAATTTCACGACCGTCTGATTTCTGTACAGAAATCCTACGACAGCCTAATTTTGTGTTCACACATAAAACTTCAGGACCATCTGATTTATATTTGAATACAGAAATCCTACTACTGTGTTCAAACAAAAACTTCCACTACGATCTGATTTCTGTTCAGTACGGCAACCCCACTGCCTAATTTTATGTTTCTTCGAGTACAGAAATCTTACAACGACGCCCTAATTCTATGTTCAAACACAGAATTTTACGACCGTCTGATTTCTGTACAGAAATCCTACGACAGCCTAATACTGCGTTCACACATAAAACTTTAAGACCATCTGATTTGTCTCTGAATACTGTGTTCAAACAAAGAATTCCAAACACAAAAAGTCAAAAGCAAAAATTGTTTTAAGGGAGTGTTGATGAACGCAGGAATGAAATATGTTCTTGAGATTAAGACTCAATCTAAAATAAATTCAAAAAAATTTAAAAAAATTTCGCAAAAATTCACAAAATTCGTAAAATTCACCAACAAATTCAACACAATAGGCCCTGAGCTTGTTTCTTATGCAAATTACGGACAACCGCGCCGGACTCATCCAACAAATGCCGTGGAAATGGTGTTGTCACCGGCGAAAAGTTATAAAGTTTCCAAACTAGCCGCCGGAAATTGCGTCAGTAGATTTAGGGCCCCCACCCCTTCTACTTCCTGTTATATTGTAACTCGAAACCTCGTACCCCCTCCCCTAAACATGTGTCATATTTTGGATATCCGAAAATCGGTTAAAAATAACAAAATAATGAGTTGATGGGCTGTATGAATGTTTGTTGATCAATGTAATTGGAGTAATCAACTTACTAGACAAAATTCAAGTTGCGTCCGCTCAAAAAAATTTCGATATCATAGATTTCCTCCGCAGAGCTTCAAATGACGCAAACGTAGACGTCATTTATTGACGGACTCTATGCAATCATCGCGAGTATTCGCGTCCATGCCAATGAGTCGATCACAAATTACGTCATGCCTTTTTGGTATTTTAGTCAGTCCCTACCCCCTCCGTCCGTCATAACACCCCTTTCTGGAAATTAAGAATAAAAATGTAACATCAGCATAGATTATAATTAAGTCTTTGCTTTTACAATTTTTGCAGAGTATAGAGATAGCGTAACGTCACGTTCTGAAAAAACACCTCCAGTCCACTCGTCACACATCGTAACGACCCCATAAATGACGTCTGCTTTTTTTCTGCTTTTTACTCTCCTCCCCTCCTAAAAGCAGACTTAATTTATGGACAGCCTATAGAGCTGGACGTAATTTGTGAACGACCCCCCCCCAGTCCTGTACGATTCTGACGTTATAATTGTGCTAATAAATTCCAGAAAATCTTATGTGATTCCGAAATTTGGTGGCACCGGATTGTTAATAAATCATATGGACCGGAAACATAAGGCAGAATACTTACATGAAAAACAGAAGGACACACCTGGCGTGGAAGCTAAAATTTTCTCACCTACTAAAACTTTATTTTCAAGCGAAGTGTTTCGGGATAAGCTCATTGAGTTTATGATTTGCTGTGACGAATCGTTTACTTTGACAGAAAATGAACATTTCAAACTCTACGTTTCCGGAGAAAATGTCGAATGTAGCCTTTTTGTGCCAAAACGACAAAAGCGTTAGTATAGTAACAGATCTCTACGAAGAATACAAAGCTAACCTAAAAACTGTTCTTCAAAAAAACGATGGAAAGATCAGCTTTGTTATTGACTGTTGGACTTCCTCCAACCAACATCCATTCCAGGAAGTCATCGCTAGATGAATTAACGATGACTGGAAGCTGTGCTCAACAGTCTTAGATCACAAGGCGAAAAACCTTGACGTTTTGAAAGACTATTATTTGTTCAAAAAAATGTTAAGTATTACTACTGACAACGCATACAACATGGATACGCTTTTCGAAGAACTAGAAAAGCTTCTTCTTCTGATTCTCAAAATTACCGCATCAGATGCTTGGCTCATATTATGAACTTGTCGTGTCAAACAATGATCTGTGCTGTCGGTGATGGTGTTGCTGAGGATTATCCGAGTGATGATGACAAGCGATGATGAGACAAACCGCAAAAATTTCACAGACTTGCCGGTTGTGGCAAAGGTACGGAAAGGAGTCGTCGCCGTTCGGAAATCTCCTCAGAGGCGAGAACTTCTAGAAAAACAATGCGTCCTAGCAGAGATGGAACCCAAAGTTGTTTTGCGGGATGTGCGTACTCGCTGAAACTCGACTCACTCGATGTTGGCACTCGTTACAGAATTAAAAGAACCGTTTGAACTAATTCTACGGTCTATTCGCATATTCGCAACCTGCAACACTATGTGTTAGATGATGAGGAGTGGGATAAAATCGACGATTTAATTAAATTACTTCAACCATTCAAAGAAGCAACATAAATGTTGTCGAAGGAACATTCAACAACTTTATCGAAAATCACTACGGTCTATGAAATGCTATTTAACCACCTGCAAACATTCATAACAAATCAAGAGGACTCGGCAGAACCACCCTCGAAGAGAAGAAAGGTTTCTCATACGAATCCTAGCACAATACCACGCACATGGCTCATTGAAGCTGCTGAAAGGGGTTCACAAAAACTGGAAAAATATTATCCTTCCACTGATGGTTTAGTTTTCATCGTAAGTACAGGTAATTCCCTTATTCAACTTTATTTTAGCTGAGGGGCTGGGTACAAATTACGTAGTTTGTGCACATCCATTGAGTAACATCAATTGCCTTTACACCTCATCTTTCACGAAATATTCAAGAACCACACTTAGGAGTCTCAACACAAAAAATTTCTTTAAAAAATTTACTTCTCAAGTTTCTTAATACTTAAGTATAGTTCCATTGAAATTAGATCACCCCACTTCAACTCACCATAACTGTAGGGTGTTAGTGCGTAATGACATCATCTGTCATTACACACTAACCCTACAATAACTTAACTAACTTAACTAGCTTAAAGTAGGTCGAAAAGTGAAACAAGTGGCTTTAATTCCTGCCCAAAAAATTTTATTGCAATTTTTGTTGTTGTAAATTGTACTTCGAGAAAAATATTCAATTTTGATTATTGGATCCACGTTGCAAACTAACGTGGTACAAAGCTATAGAATGGTTAAAGGATATATTGATTATTGCCGGAAATGCGTCACGGATCTTTATGTTTTGCAATACAAACCGAAAAACGCAACTAGAGAGGTAGAAGACGTCCCTTCATCAAGTGATGAAACTGGAAAAAATTCGTGCAACAATTTTTTCAGTCAACAAATGCGAAACTTTGCGAAAAAATCTGCCAAAGATGAGCTAAGAGCCTATTTGAATGATGGTGTTGTGGATCCCGCCATGTTAACAAATGAAAAGACTGGAGTCAATGGAGTGCCGGAATGGTGGAAGGTATCTAATGATCGCTAGCAGTTTTAAAAAAATGATTCGTTCAATTTTTATAGTTATAAAAGTCAAAAGTTTGTCTGTTTGTCTGTCTGTCTGTTTGTTTGTCTGTCTATTTGTAAATTGTCGGTCACAAATTTCCAGCGTGAACCAACATACGTCCGACCTGCTTGAAGAGTTCCGAGGAACTAAAGCAAAAAGTCGTTTTGCATTGCCTTATAATTCAAAAAGAGGCAATGCAAAAGAAGGTTCCCATGTGAACCAACATACGTCCGACCTGCTTGACGAGTCCAAAGGGACTGAATTAAAATGCGGTTTTGCATTTCCTTTTATAGCAAAAAAAACCATTATGCTACCTAGATTTCGATTGAAATTTTTTCTTGATGTAATTTAAATTTTTTTTTGTGTTTTTGGACAGTTGGTTTCTTCGGGAAAGTTGTTGATATTGATGTAGAATCTTTATGAATCCTAAGAAAATGGCTGCCACCTGTCAAAGTGACGCTATCTTGGATTTTTTGCTATCTTCTGAATTAAAATAGTTACACGTTTGGTTTCTTCGGGAAAGTTGTTGATATTGATGAGTAGAATCTTTATAAATCCTAATAAAATGGCTGCCACCTGTCAAAGTGACGACATCTTGGATTTTTTGCTATCTTCTGAAATCCGCAAAAAAACCTCTTACAGAGGAGGTGTGACGCAAGTCTTTATGCCTGCTTACAAAAGCTGTGAAATCAGAAAAGTGTGACGCATTAATCAACTAAGGTAAAACTATTTTCTTCCAGTTACAAAAGTTCTGAAATCAGAGGGGGGTGACGCATTAAGCTTCGATTCGCAACAAAAATTTTTAAACAAAATTATGTTGAGTTCAAAAAATTGCGTCACAAATGCCAGACCCACCAGCGGAATAATTTTTCAACACTCAGTTTTTAGACGCAAAAATTAAAATTTACCCTAAACGATGTAATAAGAAGTAAAAGTCAAATTTTCGCAGCGTAAAAACTGAAAGTACAGAAAAATTGTTTCGTCGTTGGGTCTGGCATTTGTGACGCAATTTTTTGAACTCAACATAATTTTGTTTAAAATTTTTTGTTGCGAATCGAAGCTTAATGCGTCACCCCCCTCTGATTTCAGAACTTTTGTAACTGGAAGAAAATAGTTTTACCTTAGTTGATTAATGCGTCACACTTTTCTGATTTCACAGCTTTTGTAAGCAGGCATAAAGACTTGCGTCACACCTCCTCTGTAAGAGGTTTTTTTGCGGATATCAGTACTTTTGTAAGTTTGTAAACAACTTTCTAGCTGCCATAGTTCTAGAGGTATGAATCATCCCTCTGGAATCTGGAAGTGGCGTTATCCCGGGATTAGGCCACATTTTCCCAAAACCATGAAACACGTGTACGCTAAAACTTAATTCTCTACAACTTCGCCTTTGGAACAAACTTTCTAACTCTCATAGTTCTGGAGATTTGGGTCATCCTGCCTAATTATGGATGTGGCCATATACCAGGATTGGGCCATATTTCCCCAAAACCCTGAAACACGTGTTCGCTTAAATTTGATTCTCTCTAACTTCGCCTTTGGAACCAACTTTCTAAATCTCATAGTTCTAGAGATTTGCTTCATCCTGCCTAATTATGGAAGTGACCATATACCAGGATTGGGCCATATTTCCCCAGAACCCTGAAACACGTGATCGCTTAAATTTAATTCTCGACAAATTCGCCTTTGGAACCATTTTGCTAACTCTCATAGTTCTAGATATTTGGTTCATCCTGCCTATTTATGGCAGTGGTCATATACCAGGATTGGGTTATATTTCCCCAAAACCCTGAAACACGTGTTCGCTTAAAATTAATTCTCTACAACTTCGCCTTTGGAACCAACTT
>CM055404.1:73953325-73974527 GCA_029228625.1 Pseudolycoriella hygida
CGTTGGCAAGCAAGGGTGCATCAGACACGTAATGGTGAGATTTGGAAATAGAACTCTTCCGAGACCGGTGTCGAAATTGGTGATTCTGGACGTTAGGCCTCACAACGAAAATAAGGAGGTTAAGCTGGAACCCGTAGGACCAGTTAACGGGGGGAATAATGTTGTGAATCACCCTGTTGAGAACAACACCGCTCAATCCCATTCAGCAATCGTATTGCCAGCGACACATGGAGAGTGACTTTTCGATTCCCGGAAGCGAGAGTTTTGGTTTTTTGATCTTTTAGAGACATTCTATTTCACAGATTTTTACGCAAAGTTTATCTGAAAACAAAGTTAATTTAGATATTGTACATAAAGTAAAATTTTTTGAAATTAAATAGTAAATAGGTGTGTGTGTGCGATGACAGTGTAATTTATTATAAAAAGGATAGCCAAAGGAGGTAACAATTAATCGAATTCTGGTGCATCTTGCACATTGGTCTTAACAGAGGAATTCGTCTTTTTAGGTTAACGTTTCAATTAATTTACTCAACCGTACCTAAATAGTTGTAATCTGCAGAGTAAATAACATAACGTAAGCACATTTTTCCTTGAATTTATATTGAGATTGAGATTTAGCTTAAACATTGATGTCCAGGTTACATTCTCCGGGTTACAGTCACACGCACAGCACACACATTCATAAATAGTAAAAATAGTCAAGTATCGTGAAGGATACCAAATGTAAGATTTAAGTTTTGAATTCGATTTAATTTAGTTGCTTATTGGTTCTATTTTTTATAGAAATTTGAAGTTATTATTACACTACGATCAATATATTGTTGAAACATCAACCGGATCGTTTGTCTTCATTACTCTCGAATCCCATTCCTTCCGATACGGACGTTGAGGACTGATACTCAACAACAGCGATGAGTGCGCAATTTGCATTGACATTTTTCGTAAGGACCAAACAGTTGTCACATTACCGTGTACGGTAAGTTCATTTTGTAAATACGTTTACAAACTTAAACATGGAGCATGTTAGAGGCCCTCAAAATTAAGATTTTTTTTACTTTCGGCTCCAATATGAAGCATGACAAATTAAATATCTCACTTGGAAAAACACTTTCGGCTTTCGTCCTTTGCAGTAGGGAAAACTGCTATCTTTGTGTTCATAAATCTCTTGAAACATTTTTGAAAGTTCTAAAGTTTCGAAAAAACCACTTTTATACTACTGTCTTTCCGATGTCAAAAGTATACAACTTTTAAAAGCCACTCACAATTCTTCATCCTACTTCCAATTGTTTAACAAAAATCGAAAAACTAAAAGTGCTGATTTCGTTGTTTACGACTCATCAGTACACCTTGTCTTAAGACCATGTGTATATCAGCAACGATGGCCATAGAATGATACTCAGACTATGTCAACTCGCCTTTTATACAATCCAGATCCTACGATTGGATGTATGCCATTTCGTTGAACAAATTGGAAGTAAAAGAATTGTGAGCTTGTAAACGACGAAATCAGCACTTTTAGTTTTTCGATTTTTGTTAAACAATTGGAAGTAGGATGAAGAATTGTGAGTGGCTTTTAAATGTTGATTCAAGCGGGTGGACTTTAATCTGTCGAAGGTAGAGCAGCCATAGTAAAATATTACTTCTATGGGTGCAATTGTTCCAAAACGAGAATTTTCTCAATTTTTACCTATACAACTTTGTCTTTTGAAAGTTTTTTTGTGGGTTTAAAACACAATGGATATGTTCCAATTCGGTGTTGCCGCTTTTGGATGAATGTATGTAAACAATTGACCATGTCATGTCATATGAACAAAAACAAAAATCGGAAGATTCCCGTGACGATCACAAATTGAATTGCATTTTTTGATTAAACTAATTTGAAACTTCGCAAAATTGTAAAACTTTTTCATAATAGACAAACGTTTCAAATAAAAACAAAATTCTCGAAAATCCACAAGAAGAAAGCGAAATAATGCTTGCAGAAGCTGGAAGTATTCAAACACTTTTCACATGGTAGAAATTAGCGATTTTTTGATGGATACAGCAAACTATTGAAAAAAAAAGATTCAAAACTCAACAATTAAACGCAGCACAACAAATGATCAAAATGTGAAATGTGATCAAAATGGAAGCAAAACGATCACTACTTCACTAGAAAATCTAAAATTTTACAAAATTAAGTGTGTCAAAGCCGTCGATACGGTTATTTCAAAAATAAATTGAATTTTCAGAAAGTGAAAGTTTTTTTCGAAAAAATTGAATTTTCAAGAACTTTAAAGTTTTCGGGAAAATTCAAAATTATCAAGAAAATCTCAATTTTTGAAGAATTCCAAATAAGAAATTCCAAAATTACCATCAGTTTAAATTTTCCGAAAAATTAAAATTAAAAAAAATTTGACTTTCTGAGAAAACTAAGGTTTTACGAGATATGTGAGTCGCCGAAATGGTCGAATTTTCTGGAAATTGAAGCAATTTGTAAATCCAAAATTAAATAAAACATAACCAAAGAGCCGTACGTATCAGAATAGATCTGACAAACAGCATAGATGTGGCAAAGTGACTCGAACGTACCTAAATATACAAATAAGCAAACAATTCAACGTCTTCTGTTCCCTGAAACACGTGTTCGTTTAAATATAATTCTCTAAAACTTCGCCTTTGACAGTGAATCTCCAAATTGCATAGTTAAGGAAATATAGACGAAAAACTGTTTTGGTATATGGTCAAGAATCTCAATTTCGTCCATTCCATTGGTCCCAGTTGCCCAGACCCCTGAACCGATTCCCAAAAAAATTTTTTCCCAGTTTTGTGACACCAATATAGCACGGAATACTTGCTGAGATGTCTGCGAAAAAGCTTCACCGACCCTCGAAAAACCATTTTTTTGGTCACTTCCTCGACCATATCTCCAGAACGACTTGATCGATTTTGCTTGATCTTCGAACTTGAATCATGGGAATGATCATCAGATCAGATGAATCATCATCTCTGAACGATAATAAATGCATCCACCCCTCTCCCACCTCGATCTACCCCATGTTACAATAAAATTGTTTGTAGTAAACGTATAGGACCTTTGTACTTCATACGGGTCCAAAAATAATGCGAAGAAACCAACGTCGATCTATTCTGAAATTTCTTAACAACAGAGGCATAAAACAAATGTGCAAAAATTTAAATCAGAAACGATTCAATTAAACACAAAAAAATATGCGCCAATTAACGAACTAAATGAAACTGCATGTCGACAAACATTTTTGGCAAAAACCAAAAGCGGCAACACCAAAACTGACTGTATTCAGTGTGTGGGTTTTAGATCTCAGAGATCCCACGCAAGAATTGCATACCTTTGAGAATGGGTCGATTGTACAGTGACAAGCAGTTGTTTCTGACCCCCCGATTATAAATTTCAATGTGTCTAGTGTATGCTACATATTCCACACTTGGTAAACTTGAACAAATTGCAAACATACGGCCAGCCAATATTAAAGAGATATTTTGAGGGTGATGTTACGAAAACCCGTACGACTGTTCAAACAAAATTTCTAAAGTTTTTTCGAATTTTTGAAGAACTGATTTTTTTCTGAAACTTCAAAATTTTTGAAAAAGTAAAAGCTTTTTCCTAAAAACAATGAAAATCTTTGAAAAAACCGAAAGTTTTTGAAGGATTTAAAATTGCAAACCTTTAAAAAAATTGAAAACTTTGGATAGAATGTCATGACTCTGTCTGTTGCGAACAGGCACTTTGTTGTGCTAAATGGGCAACTTCTGGTCGGAGGAGAATAATTCTGACAGTGATCGCGAAGCTGAATAAAAAGCTTTCGTCCAAGTTCAACTTTATTGATACACTTCAAAATTTCTGTAAATAACAAGCAACTTACAATTTGTTAAAATTAATATTAATTCTCATCTTACGTTTAGTTCTCCCTGTCCGATATTTACAAACTTCATTCAAATAATCTTAATTGCTTCACTCGCTTGAGTGTGTGTGACGCAAACTATAACTAAACCATGACTTCAGATTAATTTGGATCAAAAATTAAAAAGAAAAACAAATCAATTCTTACATTATATTGCTCTACAGATCCACTGTAGTTTAAAACGAGCAGATTCAATCTGAATTTCTACCTATAATCGAGTTAAATTCTCTGTTAGAAATTTACGCACATGGTGCATCCTGAATTTAACGATTTTACCTCTTTGAGCAGAATCACTGAATGAATAAAAATAGTTCTACGGCACACACTTCGCGTTCGACGAATAATTTTAGGATGGATTTCGATTAATAAATTATATATACGATGACTTAAGATTTAATTTTTCTCATTGAATTGAAAGCTATTGCTTGAACTTGAAATAAATTTTAGAATGAACAAATTTTTCGAGAATCAAATGTCATAGACAATTATGACGAATCTGCGAACCCGCTGCTGATTGTATTTCGGGTAGATCGGTGTTGTCAGTTTTGCATCGCTGCTCAACACTGTCTGTCTCATGAATGTCATCCACTCTGGTTGTCATATCAAGGTGCTGTACGTACTTTATGATAAATTGACTGGATCATATCTATTATGATGCAAACGGGTCCTTTGCATATGTTTTTATTGCTGATTCGTCATATAAGGACCATGATCGATGTTCCCCCTAATCCCGACTCGAAATTGGGGTTGTCACAAATGTCGTGGTAAACGCACAAGACCCCTTTCCGAAGAACTTCTTGGGACCCGTCCGTGGGAATATTTCTGTCCTTTCATCGGCACTCCTTGCGAAGGACGAAGGCTTTATAATACTTAGCATTTACTTAAAGAATTGTGATATTTTAGCGAGTGTTTTACAGCATAAATATCATCACACCTGCATCGAAACATGGCTGTTGCAGATAAGCACATGTCCGGCATGTCGTCAGACTGTTATCGAAAATACCATAACTGATGAGGATTTGTTGAGGATGGTAATTGATGAAATGTTAGTGGAGCAAGAGGAAAGGCAAAGGAGCGTGACTAATTCTCAACATAATGAGTAAGATTACCTTATAGGTCACCTGAGAAATATGCTGAAAATAATTTTAAATTTTAACTGAAACCGTACATATCTGCCTATACATTTTGCTTTAGATTTAAGATTTAATTAAAGTGTCAAATAAAATTAATAGAAAAATTGAATTGAATTGACGTTGAAACCAAAGATTTAATACTTTCGTCTGAATCTAAACTTGTTTGCTAAGAGATTTACGCAAGACTAAACTTGAAACCGACATACTGAAAATACGTTACACCGCAGCACTACCAACGCGTGTGAGAAAAGTGTGGGGCCCTGGTTTCGTAGGTACCAACAAGTTTTGGAGCCGAAAAACTGGATGCCGGGAAATTAGAAGAGGAAAAAAGGTAAAACAAATTTGGACCCGGTGCCTGTGCTTAGGGCTGACGTGGGCCTCAGATCTGTTCTAAGGTCGGCCCTAACCAAAAAATTTTTTTTTGCTATGTTGCAGAGCAAATTGAGGGAAACATTTTTGTCTATGGAAGTATGTGTCCGAGGCATATCCTTATGGCCCAAGGTCGGTCCTAAGGTCTGCTTTAGACAAAAAAATGGTTTTTCATTATGTTGTAGAGAAAATGGAGGGAAATATTTTTGTCTATTTGTCCTAGGCCTCTCCTACGGTCGGCCCTAGACAAAAAATGGTTTTTGCTATGTTGTAGAAAAAATTGAGATGAATATTTTTGTCTGTTTGGGGGTCAATTTTGTGCTTGCGGAAGACCTTTCTTATACCGTTTCTTCGGACGGGTTTTTCAATATTACCCTCTCGGCAATTTCCAATACAATTTAATGTGGACGTAGTTTCATACACTTAAGAGTGATTTTGCGAAAACTTCGAACGATTTCGTACACTTTTGGGACAACGTGTCCTTCTTTTTCCCGATGAATGTGTCATTCGATTCCTTGTTCTATAGTAAGAAAAGTAATTTCTCATTGAATTATAATAAACGTTAAATTGAAAAATTCAAAAAAGCAGATACTTTTGCAGATAAAAAATTAATATTTGGAGATAAAAAATTCAAAAACGGAAACAAAAACATGAAATCTTGCAGATAAAAAATTGACTTTTGGAGGTGAGAAAAACAATTTCAGAGATATAAAACCCAATTTTGGAGTTATACAAATTTAAAGCGCAGTTAAAAAGTACCAAAACTGAAATAACAATTTTAAAAACGCAAATAAAAAAATCGAAAAAGGTAAATATAAAATTCAGAAACGGAGTTATCGAAATATTCCAAATGGAAATAAATTAATCGAAAACAGAGATGTTGTTTTTAGCATAAATATTTACGTTTTAGAATGACTGGAAAATTAATTTTTGATATGCTGTCGGGGATGGTCTGAAACGTGGAGAAAGCATGGTCCAGGGTGGGATACACTAGCCAACAAGGTTTTTGTACCTGCTCTACAGACAAAAAACTCGCCTTTTTTTGACGAAAAAGTCATTTTTCTATGCAGTTTGGCTCTGGAGCCCCTAAAATTTTTTGAACTTTGTATGAGCGTAATTAGGTGACCATAGAAAGGTCCAAAAATTTTAGAGGTTATAGAGCCAAACTAAAAAAAGAAATGACTTGTTTTCGTCAAAAAAAAGAGATTTTTTTTGTCTGTAGAGCAGGTACATGATTTTGGTTTTCATTTGTCGCTTAGTGACATTGCTCACAATTAAGAGAGTTATTGGTCAAAAATGTGTCAAAAGCGAATATGGCCCGAAAGTCAGTTAAGATGGGGTCTTAGAGATTTGGTCGACGAAGAAAAATCTTAGAGTTTTGGATTGCTTACAACTTTGTAGAACATTTTTTGATCCGACTTCATCCGAAGGAGCTAGGGAGTGAAAATCGTTAAAATTTTGGAGATCAGTAACTTTTTTGGCATGAAATTGAGCCTATTGTGTGGAGTAGGGTGTGTTTTTGAGTGTCAATCGTCAATACAGGTTTAGGGCGACAAAATTGCTGAAAAATGTTGGGTGAAAAAATTCCACACTCCCGAGCTATAGCACATTTATGGGTATTTATTTATGGGTATTTAGTCACCAACGGGAGCACTAATAGTTCCGGCTCCGGCGGGAATTCGGCACGGAAGTTCGGACATGGATCCAGACTTCGATTTGTACAGGGATTTGGAAAAGGTGTTGAATTTCAGTGTGGCGGGTACAACACTAGGGAATTTTCCCTTTTACGAAGTGTCACGAAAGCCTAGGTGGATAACAGAAGTAGGGAATTTTATCTTCTACCAAAAGTCAGTTTGACCTAGGTCGATAACAAAACTAGGGAACTTTCCCTTTTACGAAATGTCACTAAAAATTCTGATGGTAACAAAATTAGGGAATTTTACCTTTTTTTAACCGCAACTTGGAACGGTAGTTCGGGAAGGGCGTTTCGGCGTCGATTTGGACAGGAGTTCGGACGATGATTTGGACGTGCATTCTGACTGGGAGGTGGTCTGGACGGATGTTTTGGAGGTGGTTTGGATGGTGATTAGGAATGGGGACCTAGCCCCGCAGGCTGTAGATTTATCAGGTTGGGACGATCACATACGTGATCTCGAAACACAGATCTGCCGATCCTTTGTTTCCTTCCCGGTCATCATTTAAATCATGGTAACCTTCCTGTCGCCGTTAGGAATCTGTCCAGGGTGACAGGTCCCAATGCAGCAACCTCTAAAGGTTGTACCAATAGTCTCTTCGAACTCTGCGCCTCAGTTGAAGGAACCTACGGCAATCAAATATCAAGTGTATGCCAGTCTCCTCCTCCAACATCTGGGAGTGGCCGAGAGGCTCAACTTGTGTAGGTGTCCATTCAGCCCACAATGTCCGGTAATCGCTCCTACGACCCTCCTAATGCGGTTGCGGTCCATCCCGAGCAAATCTTTGGCCCACTTCTCGTTGGTTTTCGAGAGAAAGCGCTTCGTGTGAACTCTCCCTTTATACGCCTTTCAGCATTCCGCGTGTTTCCGTTCCACCCGGTCCTTTAGCGCTTTAATGCACAGTAACTGGGGTACCGGCAAGCGCGGTTCAAGTCCGCTCGTCGGAGTTGTAGAGCCTGCTTTTGCTAGCTCATCTGCTCTCTCATTCCCTTCCACACCAGAGTGTCCAGGTACCCAGACCAGACTGATCTGATTGTTCAGACCCATTAGGTTCAGGTAATCTTTACACTCTTTCACAAGCCTGGAAGTCATGATTGGTGACACAAATGTCCTAATCGCTAGCTTACTGTCGAAACATACAAGGAATTCTTTCCCGTGCGTTCCAGTAGGTAGTACTTCATGAGCCCCCATTAGCGCTCCAAAGATTTCTGCCTGTGGAACGTTAGCAAATCCACTCAAGTGGAAAGATTTGCCCTCTCCGGCATCTAAAGCGTACACCCCAGCTCCTGCTCCTTCTAAAGTCCTAGATCCATCAGTGAATCTGAATATACCATTTCTGTGCAGATAAGTAGGCCAGCCCTCCAGCCAGTCTTCACTGGCCGGATACTTAACGTTAAACCGCCTCGTGAAGTCGATTACCGATCTCATCCTATCCCTGAGCATGGTAAAAATCGGGTCTAAGACCACATTACATATTTTGCCATGTCCGGGTCGGAAATTCGGTGTCCACAAGCCGTTTTGCACCAACCTGTCATCTTAGCGAAAGCAATAGCTTGGACTATCAGGTCTACAGGTGGGACATTCAGCTGTGTCTCCATTGCCGCTGTGGCTGTGGTTTTCATAGCTCCAGTGATGCAAATGCATACTAGCCTTTGAAGTTCGTTTGTTTTATTGTTTGTTTATTTAATTATGATTTCATTGAAGGCAACTAGGCCTATATAAAAATCTCTCTAAAATTATCAGTCATGTAAACAAAATGAAGATGAAAATACTATGAGCTAAAATAAGCTAAGTGAGTAAACGATGCAATCGATTTTTATCCTAGTATTACAGTATGAAATTACTCAGGATTTCTTAACATATCATAGCGTAGGGAACTTCAGGTTAAAGTTGTTCTTTCAGATGTTTTTTCAAAGCTGACTTAAATCGTGTCAAATTGTCAATGCATTTTATACGGTACTTCATATAAAATTTCACGGTTTTTTCGCTTGAAATGACAAACATTCTCTTTTCTTTTTTAGTAAATCCTTTATATAATGATTGATATGTTATTGGGCAGTTGCCTGTTTATTAATCAGTAAAACAAACAAAGAGCAAAACGTATGATTCGCTAAACCACCAAAAAATTATTCAACACAGCTTCATTTTAACTTGAGCAAAACAGACTAAGCAGAAATTTTTAAGTTTTTAAATTTTGCCGCAAAATCAGGCATGTGATGCGACGACATCTCTCTGTTTTCGTAAAAAGTGTAACATTTTTCAGTAAACGAGGAAGGGCGGATGGAAACGATAGAACACAAAACGCCAGTCAACACGTAAAAGTCCTAAGTCTTTGCGAATTGAGATTTTTTGTTTTGTTTATTTGTTTAAAATCAATAATAACACAATAGTAGAACACAATAAATTGAACTCATAAGACAAACAACAGTTGAAAGTATAATAAAATTAACATATCATGTGGACAATCACTGATCTTCAAAAAAAAAAAAAAAAAATCGAACTCAATATCAATTGTCAGTTCGATAAGGTACTTTGTGAGTGCCCTTCGCTTTTCCAATTTGCAGTTTGCATTGTTGTGACCCACCTCAAACGTTTTTTTACCAAGTGAAATTTTCGTTCGTGCGATAGCATGGCCGTTACGTAAAGCGGTAAGCTGAATGTTCAAAATAGGGTTATTCTGTCAATGATTTAATTTTGTGTGTCGGTTTAAAACGATTACCTATTGCAGTTACAGATAGATTATTGGATGCACTGTGAAATTGAATCTTTTGGCTACAGAAAAAACTATTTAAATTATTGAAATTATGAAATTGTTGGATGCACTGTGAATTTGGACAATTGCGCCAAAACTATTGAGATTTTGATAAGATTGACGCGTGGTCAAAACTGTAATGAGAGGTGAGAAATTTCTGTTTATGTCATTGAAAGCATTGTTGTTACGAATGGAAATCTATGAGAATACTTCGGGATAAAGCGAATGAAACAATAAAATCGGATTTCTGCGAAAGTGAGTTAATGAATTCGAATGTAAAATAACGAATGCGCAAAGTTTTTACCTTATAGCAAATGTTCGAACTGTTTCCCTTCTTCGTGGATACAAAATAAAATTCGTTGCCCAAAGGACTCTCTCAATCTGGCAAACATATTTTCATCGGGAACTAAGCAATTTGCGACAATTTGGTCTTCCATCTCTCTTAATGTTTCTGGCATTGTACGGAACACCTTATCTTTTAAAAATCCCCATAAGAAGTAATCAAGGGGGGTCAAATCGGATGATCTTGGCTGCCACAATATTGGTCCATCTCGACCGATCCATCTATTGGGGAAAATCAAATCCAGATAATCACGGACCATTCGCAAATAATGAGCGAGTGCTCCATCCTGCTGGAAATAGACATCGTTCCATGGGATACTTTGTCTAGCGGCAGACGCACGCATTGCTGGCACGATTTCATAGTGCAACATGAGTAAATACTTTGCACCATCCAAATTTCCGTCGACAAAAAACGGACCAATTACTTCGTTCGCAAGAATCCCGGCCCAGACGTTTCGTTTCAGCGGACGTTGGGTGTGTGCTTCTCGATGCTCATTCGGGTTCTCTTGACACCAGTACCGGCAGTTATGCCGATTTACATGCCCAGTTAGGTGAAAAGTTGATTCATCGGAAAAGCAAATATTCGTTAAAAAATTCACGTCGCGTATTTTTTCGTCCATTAGCTCACAGAAATCGAGACGTTTGCCGAAATCATCTGGACGCAACTCTTGAACTAATTTTACTCCGTAAGGGTGGAACCTGTGCCGTTTTAAAATCCGCCATACCGACGTCATACTATTGCCTGTTTCATGAGCGATTTCCCTCAAACTCTGCTGCGTTCTCATATAAACTGATCCAATCACCATTACCTCGTTTGCTTCATTAGTGGCCGATCTGGGGCGCCCTGATTTCGGTTTACTGAAGATACTTCCTGTCGAACGAATCTTCTGTATCATTTTCGAAATCCCTTTGGGAGTCGGAGTGGGTCGATGAGGAAACAGTTGATGAAATCTCTTCGCAATTTTTCGCAGGCTAAGGCCCTCATCTAATTTCAGAAAACATATAATTCGTCGTTCTTCATTCGTGAAATACATTTTCAGTTTTTCTGAGACGTCGTTTTTGTTGTCTTCAAAATGTCGTTTAGGCCTACTAACTGAATTGAAAATCACTAAATGCTAACTAGATTTCCAGGAGAAATACAGTGTTTGCAGTCCCGCCGTTATTTTTGTCTTGACAACGCAGTTCTTGGAATATTGTACACTGGGCGACGTCATATTGATATTGTGTACAATTTTTCATTGCGACCAACCAATGCATCTACCACGAACTTAAGAACGTTATAGTCTATAACTTCTTAGGGAAAAATTCCCCGTTTATCTATCTCGGTGGAAGTGCGGTGCGTTCACAACTGAACCGCCCGTCGTCCCATTTGCAGTGCTATAAAACTCCTTCCAAATATTGGAAAAACAAAAATTGGAAATTGTTGATCCCAAAATTTAATTTTCCATGAAAATATGATTTGCCAGTCGCTGAATTAATGGCTAAATCATCGCATTGAAGTATGACTTATGACATACATCCAAAGAAATTTAACAAACGTATTGTTCAAACGTCTTGATTTCTCGTATTTCTCTCATTCTCCACAAATGCAAATTAGTTAAGTAGAGAAACGAAGAAAACGTTATACGACTGCGAGTTTAAACTTCTTTGACTGTATCACATAAGGGTGATGGTAAGACTCAGATCTCACATCGAGGACAATCTGATCATAATGGCGTACATGGTCATTGGTGAATCAATGATACTTGCATAAATTTTGCAGGCATTAGCGAGAATGACTAAACGAATTAAATGAAATAATACGAGGCTCAGGGCTACAATGAGAAACATCTAATTTTTGTTCCGAACACCTTGTTTCTCTATTTTTGTTATATCTTTTTCGCTATGTGAAATAAGAGCAATAACATAAAACAACTAAAAAAGGGATTAAATTTAAATGTTAATCCCTGTAAACGTAAGACTAAAAATTTGGGTAATTTATTCTTTCCATCGGCAGTTGAGCGCTTTAATATCGATTAAAGTAAAACTGCTGACCTTTGAGATCCCGCACTGGTGAAAGAATAGACAGGGGAAAAGTGACGCTTTTTACAGGCAGAAAAAGAACAAAAAAGGCGAGCTTCTAACGTAATATACCTAGATCGCTACTTCATTTCTGAAGTGATGCAAGTGGTAACCAAATACAGGGAGAGAATCATAAGCTTGTGCAACTTTTTTATTTCTCTTTTATCTCTATTTTCACACTTTTTCTTTTATTTTGTGCATGCAAAACTCGGTTTTTCGATGAAACGAGTTAAAACGAAACGTTGCACAATCTTATGGTTCTCCTCCTGTACTAAAAGAATGTCGTCAAATTTAACGAGAAATTTGCCAAATTTTCAACACAGCTCCGATGACATCATCTACAACCTTTTATAATAATCATTCATTCTTAAAGATAACGTTGTTGGTTCAAGTTCAATTCAACAGTGCAACGAAAGTTTACCAAAATGCAATAAATCAAGAAAATTTTTAACAACTAAAATTAAAATGAATGAATGAATGATTTATCTATTAGCTTCTGATGTACAATACTCATTTATTTACAAATTTTAACTTAATTATTAATTTATTTTATATTATTTATTTTATATATCAGCGTCAATGTTATTTTTTATGTACTCGATTATCAAAATTTTAAATTTCTTTATATTTAATTCACTTTTTATTATTTTTGGTAACTCATTAAATAACTTTAAGCCATTATACATAACAGTGTTTCGAGTTGAATCTTTTTTTACCCTTAGCAATTGGAAGTCATTTTCATTTCTAAACCAATAATTTTGTCTGTCACGGTTAAATTTAATCATTTCACTTAATTTTTTAGGCAATAGTCCATTTTTCAGTCTAAATATTCTCATCAACGTCAGATAGCAAATCCGTTGGGTTACGCTTAACCAACACAACTTATTCAGCATCTCCTTTATACTCGTAAGTTTCGAGCATCGTAGTGTTATACGCATTGCCTTGTTTTGTTGTTTTTGTAATCTCTGTAGCTCACCTAGATTGCACGTAAATAGCAAGGATGGACAATATTCAAAGTGGGGGGGCGATGATAGATTTATAAATCACAATTCTACTACCTTTCGTTAGTTTTTTGCTTACTCTTGCAAAGAATCCAATTTTCTTCGCCACCTTCTTTTCCAGGTACTGCACATGATTTCCCATTTTTACATCTTTCGGGATTATCACTCCAAGCAATTTTATTTCTTCAACTAATTCGATGATTGCACTATCCATTTTTACTTCCAAGTTGCTTTCGAAGCCGGTACTTTTTTTTATTATTAAAAATCATGCACTTAGTTTTTGTTACATTTAGCTTAATCTTGTTGAGGTTCAACCATTTGCTTACTCGATTCAGGTCTTCATTTAATTGATTTACTGCGGTGAACTGATCCTCGGCACTTATGTATATTGTTGTGTCATCAGCAAAGAGTACAATTTCCGCGAATTTCAAGCAGCTTATCGTTTATATAAAGAAGAAATAAATCCGATGAAAGTTTGGATCCTTGAGGAACTCCAAATTTTGTTTCAATAACAGCAGATACTGCCTCTCCATATTTCGTCATCTGTGTCCTATCCAATAGATAGCTTTTAAACCAATTAGCTGCATTACCATTTATTCCATAGGCTGCCATTTTGGCGATCAGTCTTTCTCTGTCTACAGTTTCGAAAGCTCTCTTAAGGTCCAGAAAAACCGCAATCACCGTCATACCGTTTTCAACCTCTATTTTCCATTTAACTATTAATAGGTCCAAAGCTGCTTCACAGTCATAACCTGATCTGAATCCGAACTGATTATCTGCTAGGATGTCATTCTGGAAGACATTATCTCTCAATTGCTCTCGAATAATTCCCTCCAAAATCTTTTCATATGTCGGTAGTACGTTTATTGGTCGGAATTCCTCCGCTAAGGACGTGCCTGGTATTTTTGGAACTGGTATCACCATTGAGTTTTTCCATTTGTCTGGGCAATGTGCTGCTTCTATTGAAGAGTTTAGTACCCCTAATAGATTGTCCCCGATAACTTCTATTGCGTCAGTGAGTATTTTTTTGTTTAACCATTCAATATCACCTTTACATTTAATTTTTTGCAACACTTTGAACATATCTTCCCTATCAATAAATTTAAAATCCATGTCAGTACTTGGTTTATTAAAATTCACAAAATCTAATTCACTTTGAGCCGGGATACTTTCAACGAGGTCGTCAATACTTTTTATATAAAATTCATTAAACTCTGTCGCTATTAGTTTATCGTTAGACACTTTCTTATTACCAAAGCATATTTCAGTTTTATTTTCATCTCTTACACCATTTAATATCTTACACCATTTTAATATTTCTTTCAGAATTTTCCAAGTCTCTTTTTGATTACCTTGGGCACGCAATATTTTTCTTTCAAAATAATAATTTTTATATTTCTTCAATTCATAACTGTAAGAGTTACTCAAATTTTCATGCTCAATCCAGTCACTTACCAGATCAGTGAAAACAGCCTTTTGATAAGATGACTCCTTTTTTCTCCTTAATTCCTTAAGCTTATCATTATACCATTCCTTATCTGAATTATCGTTTATTTTTACAGTTTTAATAAATTCGCTAACGCATATTTTTAAATTGTTGACAAAAAAATTTGCTTTTTCATTCACATTTAGTCTGTTTGATTTCGACCAGTCAATTGTTTATTTATTTATTTACTGCATCAATGGCCGAAGCCTCCTGACTGTTTACAATTAATTATAATAATGACAATAAATTAGCTTAACACAAAAAAAAACATAAATGAAGAGCAGGTCCGGAAGTGAGTTGCCGACCCAGTCGACCCGTCGGAGTCAACAGTCACCCCTGCCCATCGTCAAAATTACTTTATTTATAGTTGTTATACAATTGAACCAGCATCAATTGAAATTATACGAAAATAGAAAATTGGAAATGAAAATAGCCCGTCGTTCCATCAAGCACTGCCATCTCGTGTAGCCACCTGAAATAAAAAGGATTAGCGGAAACTAGTCGTCTAGACTAGCTGTTTTTGCACAAGTCGACGTGACTTAGAGTTACATTTGAGAGTCGTGAGACCCAATTGACTAATCAGCTTTTGATTAGATTGAGAACCAAAGGTTCAGTTTATGAGATTCTGATCTTACCATTTAGTTTATATGTGATTTTTAATTTCCTAATGGTCAACTTGAACGATTCACGTGGTATGTTTTGAAACCACAGCAATGAAAAGCGATTAAATGCCATGCACATAATATTGATAGGCTCATAAAGACCATATTTAGTCCTGTGTTTGTCAACTACGATAAAATCATCAGCACAAGTGGGTCTGGAATTTCGCATGATCTTGCTTTTGATTTTAGGTGCGTCGATGGTTCCATTCATCAGATCGGATACGAAAAGTGAGCAGGCGTTGATTCTGCGTCGGGCAAGTGTTTCGATATTGATCGATTCGCATCTCTCAATATATGGCGGAAGCTTGTGGTTTTCATCCCGCTTCACCGTCCGCCTCAGTGCGTACTACATCAAAAAAATTTTCTGAATTGATTCAATTCTGTCAACAAATGTGTCTTGATAAGGATGCCAAACAACTGAAGCATATTCTAAGTAAGAACGGACATAGATAGATAAGGAGTGTTAGGGGAGGTCTTATTATTAGACAGGCACCTGGATCAGTGATCCTTTGTGCCAACTCCCCTTTCCTTCGTTTATTTCATAAAATTGAGTTTAACAAAGGATAGTATTATGGTAATGTAGTCATTACACCGTCGAATTTAGTATAAATTGTTTATAAATTGTTAAGCAAAAGTGGTTATTTCCGACTAGCGTTGTTCGCCAGGAATGAGTAGATGAGTCGTGAATATACGTTACTCGAATCTCTTTGTAGTTTGTAAGAATGTCGCAAGTTTCCTTAAATCTAATTTTTCCATATTTAACTCTTTTTCGTTCAATTCAGGAACGGACATAGCCAAAGTATATATTTTTTAAAGTTTTAATATTTTTAAATTGCTTACAAGTTCTCATAACAAAGCCAAGCATTGAGTATGCTTTTGCAATTATATATTCAATGTGTTTACTGAACGTCAGTTTTTAGTCCAAGAGGACTCCCAAATCTTTAATTAACTTAACACGAGTCAACGTAACATTTCTTCGTGTGAAGGAGATTACCTTACACTTATCAACGTTCAAATAAAGTTGGTTGATTTTACACCATTGTAGAAACCTGTTCAAGTCACGTTGAAGAGCACTTGCGTCAAGAACATTTTTAATTCTCATGAAAATGTTCAAGTCGTCAGCATACATTAGGTAAACTGACGTAGAGAAGACTTTAGTAGCGTCGTCCATGAATAATATGAACAAGAGAGGGCCAAGATGGCTACCCTGAGGAACACCAGAGGTCACGTTATACGTTCGAGAAGAGCAATTCCCTAGTTTTACGAATTGTGAACGTCCATTCAGTTAAGATGCAATCCATGCTAGTAAGTTCGAATGAACACCGATTTGGTTCAACTTGTGCAAAAGAATCGAATGCTTGACTCTATCAAATGCTTTTTGGAAATCGGTGTATATGACTGATGCCTAGATTCCATAACTTTAGTAGCGTAGCTAACAAATTCAGCTAAATTTGTTGCGGTAGATCTGCGCTTCATAAAGACATGTTGCGACTTTGAAATAATTCCTTCGTGGATAAAATACTGGTGACGATGGCTTCAAATAGTTTTCCTATTGTTGGTAAAATAGCTAAACCTCTGTAATTTTCAACATTACTTCTAGAACCACTTTTATAAATTGGAGTTATATAGGACGTTTTCCATCTTGTCGGAAACTTTCCGGTTGAGAGAGATAAGTTAAAAATGCGAAGTAGCGGAGATGAGAGACTCTCAGCACAGACTTTTAACAAAATCGGAGATATTTTGTCTGGACCTTCAGCCTTAATAGTGTCTATACTACTAAGATGGTTCAAAACGTCTTGGATCTCAAAAGTGATTGATCCGATGTCAATGCGCTTTTCTAAGGAGTGCATTTTTCCTGATAAGCTAGAACCACTCTCGTTGTCAGAAACATAAACGCTTTCAAAGAATTCAGCGAAAAGATCACATGTTTCGTTAGGGTTACAAGTCTTCTTATCACCTCTAAACATAATTGACGGGTAGCCTGTAGTCTTTTTTCGCGATTTAACGTAATGCCAGAATTTTGAAGGAGCAGACATTAACATTTCTTCAGTGTTAGCCAAATATTTGTTAAAGGCTCGGTCACGCACGGAGTGAAATTCTTTACTTGTAGACAAAAATTTCATTTTGAGTTTTAGTTTTTCGTCTGGGTTTGTTTCATTTTTAAATCGTTTGTGAGCTTTGCTTGTTCTATTTTTTAGATTACGCAAACGCTGATTGTACCAGGGTGGATCGTTAATAACCATTTTCTTTTTGAGCGGAATAAATTTTTCTAATCCGTCTAGCAAAGTGTCGTAAAAGACATTGACTGTGTCATCAACGTCAGAAACGTTTGACAACAGTTTATTCCAGTCAATAGAATGTAAATGGTTATTGAGACCCGCAAAGTCGCCTTTTTTGAAGTTAAGTTCAATTTGAGATTCCTCACTTTCAATATCATCAATGTTTTCAACAAAGTCTGCTGAAATTATTATTTCGATAGGATAGTGATACAAATCGATTCGACTCATAGGAACATCAGATTTAATGACTTTGATGTTATTTGGATTGCTGTAAAACACTAGGTCTAGGATTTTTCCATAATGGTTGTGGACGTTGTTAACTTGGTGAAGGTTACCACTCATCATAAGATAGATGATGTCGGCCTTCGTTCCTTCAGCGACATTAGTGGGGAGCATCACATTGCTTTCGAGTGAATCGTCTTGACCACTGATCAAGTCATCAATGCTGTTAATGTGGGCATTGAAACTATCAGGAATCCAATCAACAAGGGTTAGATTGAAATCTCCTAAAATGCACATTTCATCATTAACATCCAGGTCTATAAATTTAAGTGTATTTTCTAATGCATCGTGATACTCGGTGTATACTTTTACAGAAGAGCCTGAAGGGATGTAAAGGCAACAGACAAAAATCGAATGATTTTGAAGCTGCACCTTAACTAAAACCATTTCGACGTTGTCGGTGCCGGGCACCAGAACGCATTCGCTAGGTAAAGATGATCGGACAGCGATCAGAACACCTCCATATCTCTGATGTACGCTATTTAATTCAGACCGATCAGTGCTGTAAACTGAAAACTGTTTAGGACTGAATAATTCACTGTCAAAGAATGACGAATTGAGCGATGTTTCAGACAGTGCTATAACATCGTAGTCACACGTCAAGGAGTTATTAGAAAAATCATCAGTTTTAGTTCTTAATCCGCGAACATTTTGATAATATAAACTGATATTACTCTTTGAAATCGAAACATCAGACTTAATGGGATGGATGGAATCAAAATAAGTCTTAGCTGAAATTATTGAAGGCGAATTGGTCATAATGTTAGCGTTACATCCGATTGGTTTATCACTATGATGGAAGAAATCAGAAATTCGCGACTGAATCCGACCCTGACACGTAGTGTTACATGCTAAGTCGTTGGTGTGACGTCCATACTCGTTGAGGTAGTTTCCTTTACCACTGGAGTTTGTTTCAGAACTGAAGTTGGAGGAGAATTGCAACTTTCCTGTGTTGATGCTATCGCTGGAGTTGTCGCAATTGGTAAAAAAGTATCTAAGGTCCTCTTCTTCTTGTCCTGAAATTCTCCAATTTGGACATGAGAGGGCCAGAAGGCAGGATCCATAAGTTTGTCGAAGAGTTCAACTGTGCAATTTAGCCGGAAAGAAATAAACGTAAGTTCATCCAGCTTATGATCTTTTTTCACTAGAAGTCTGAGGCTAAAATCGTTGCTATCCAGTTCGGGCATTTTCGTCTTTATGTACGAGGAAATCGCTTCCGCAGTTACATCTGGCTTAAGGCGAGAAACGTAAATGAATTTTGAAAGTTTGCTCACTGATTGACGAGATTTGACCGGGCTACCTAGTCCATGGTTGGTGTCTGAATTGGTGCCGGAGGTCAACTTGCGATGACGATTTTTATGGGAGAGTTCAGACGCATCATTGCGGACGCGCTTAGGAGTGAAATGCATTGACGGCTGAAGTTTACGCTTCATAGCTACAGCATTTAAAAACGGGAAGCTAGACAAATCACTTGAAGAAGCTACTCCTGAAGCGATTTGAGAGAAAAGAGGTCTATTGACCGTGGCAGATTTAGTGGTTGCCGCCTTAATCTCGGATAAAACGGAAGCATAAGACTTTGTCTCCTTGCGATGATCAGTCACTGAAGATTTAATATCTCGAAATAAAGATAGTATCTCTGAAGAGTCGCTACTTCCGCTAGGATTAGTGAATTCGAGAATGGAGAGTTGGTTAGACTGGCCCGGAACATCGGACGATTTTTTAGAACCCTTAGAATTCCTGGGCGTCAAAGACGGATTTGGAGTCACCTGTTCCGAGGTTACAGTAGAGGGACAAATACTTGACAAACAAGCCTTGCAGAGTACATATATATTCTTGGAAATCAACACCTCGTTAGCTGGTCTCGAGATGCCAATACACAATAGATGAATCAGTGATTTCAAAAGGGTGTCAAATGGTGTGTTAAGCGTAATATAGTACTCCTTTATGTACCTTAGCCTCTGTCCACCTACTCCTACATCCTATCCTACCTGTGGTGACACCTGTTATAGTGAGCAACCCGCATGAACGATCAGGTAACCAACCCTGGTGTAGTAGTGTGGGTCACTTAGCATAAGGATGAGGGGGGCTGCCTTCGGGTAGTACCTAAACGGCACGTATAGGGAGGGCCGAAGGCAGCTAGGCGCTATCAAGATGGGATGGCAACTTAGTATGGTGGCGGATTATCTCAACAGCAAGAGACAACGGCAGCATACACAACCCTAGTCAGATGGGCTACCATCGCCACCTGGTGACTTCCCTACGGGTCATCGGGAGAAGGAAAGTAGGTTGGGCGCTTGGCTAACTCCCAGACACCGTAAAAGCAGTCTTGTTATGAATTCCCCAACACAGCCTCGGATCGGACAGGATAAACGGCAACGACTCAAGCATCGGAAAAAGGACAACGATTTACAATTAGGAACATGGAATGTAAGATCTTTGTTGCGGCCAGGAGGATTGAGATCTCTCACAAGTGCGCTAAGAGCGGCACAAATTGACATAACAGCTGTGCAAGAAACGAGATGGCCTGGAAAGGACACCATGACCAATAGCGACTATAAGTTCTACTATAGTGGGAAGAGTAACGACAGTCCAAGAGAGTATGGAACAGGCTTCATGGTTCTCGACAGAGCTAGAAACGCGGTGATTGGTTTCAGTCCTGTTGACGAGCGATTGTGCTCTCTACGGATAAGAGGAAAATTTTTCAATTACACTCTTATACGCCTACGGAGGAAAGCGACAACGAGGCGAAGGAGCTATTCTACGAGAAACTGGTGGATGTATATGATGGAGCGCCGAAACGAGACATTAAAATTGTGCTTGGAGATTTTAATGCTAAGATAGGCCGCGAAGTATTTTATCGTCCCACAATCGGTAAACATAGCCTTCACGAAAACTCGAACGAAAATGGAACGCGGGTGGTTGATTTTGCAGCATCAAGAAACATGGCTGTCAGCAGTACCTATTTCCAACATAAAGACATCCACAAAGCGACATGGGTATCACCGGATAAACGAACCAAAAACCAGATTGCCCATATTTTGATAGATGCACGTCACTGTTCAAATATGTTGAATGTCAGAAGCTGTAGAGGACCGAATGTAGATTCCGATCACTACCTGGTGAGAGCGGCAGTTAGGTCTCGAATATCGGTTCAACACAATCGACAACCGGCATTGGAAAGGTGGGACGAGGAAAAACTACAGAACGAAGACATTAAACGT
>CM055404.1:73975027-73987878 GCA_029228625.1 Pseudolycoriella hygida
GGGCAACCGGAGTTATTACGGCCTTCAGAAAATCTTAAAGTCCAAGTCAGTAAGCCGAAATTCAA
Source organism: Pseudolycoriella hygida (assembly GCA_029228625.1). Classification (NCBI taxonomy): domain Eukaryota; kingdom Metazoa; phylum Arthropoda; class Insecta; order Diptera; family Sciaridae; genus Pseudolycoriella; species Pseudolycoriella hygida. The sequence continues at coordinate 73,975,093 of CM055404.1, forward strand.
AATGCGCAATATGCAAATCTATGATCAGACCGGTGGTTACGTATGGTTCGGAGTCGTGGTGCATGACACAGAAAGACGAACAATCGCTGCACACGTTCGAAAGAAAAGTACTGCGGACAATATTTGGACCAGTATTCGATCAAAGACAGAACCGATGGCGCAGACGTTTCAATCATGAGCTTTATCAGCTTTATGGAGAGCCAGACATAGTCAGAACTACCAAAATAAACAGACTGCGTTGGCTCGGTCATGTAAAACGAATGGAAGATCATCGTATTCCGAAAAAAATCCTTAAAACCAAACCGGAGGGCAAGAGAGGTGCAGAATGACGCAGCTCTTGCCGACTTGAAAACTGTGGGAGTATACAGCTGGGAGACGTTAGCTGCGGATAGGTCCGGTTGTGGAAGCATGTTGCAGAAGGCCAAGACCCTTAATGGGTTGCAGTGCCGGTTAAGTAAGTAAGTAAGTAAGTAATATCATCAAAATATAAACAAATTGTGCGATACGATTTGACTGGCGCCAGCGTGAAAGCCTCGGACAAGGCGTACGCATCACTATCGCGTCAACCTAACCTACAATACATGAGCAATAGATACGTCCTACATATCACACACGATGTATTTTCTTATTTCCTTCGTATGGAAAAAATATTTCGTTTGTGACATTTTTACGTTGTTGACAGTACATTAACTTTGTTTGTGCTCCGTCTTTTTTCACATTTTTTGTTGAATTGTAGTGATTGATTTAGTTGTTAGTGAATTTTTTACGACTCGTGAAGAAGTTCTGCACGGTGAGGTTGTCAAGTTTCGTACTGTTTGTTATTTATATTGCTGCAAATTCGATTCGAATTGTCATTATTTTGTGGTACCGTGACTATTACGCAGGTTCAACGTCACATAACTAGTTCGCGCGCTGTCTCTTTCACCAGCTGACGTCATCATCAAAATTTCAAGCAAAGCCGTATTATTCGAATAGCAGTGTACATTTGCTGCGCAAAATTGGAACGCTCGGTGTTGGGAGTGTACAACTGTACATAGTCCAGAGCATCCAAAACATCCAAAGCTTGAAGGATTGCTAAATCTTGGAGAAAGCTTTGCGTATGTGAACCTGCAGCTTCGGATTAAGATTTCAGCACACAAATTACAAACACATAATCTGTTTCTTTTCGAATAATTTGGACGCTGTATATTGTATTCGGTGCTCGGTGTTGGGAGTGCACATAGTCCCTACTTTTTGGCACTAATTATTCAAATTTTTCGGCAGTTTTAAGGGAATTGAAAAGACGCCTCTAATAATGGATCATATTTGTAAGCGGGCATGCTCTACAAAATCTATCGACAAGTTCCAGTCTTCTTGCTTTGGATGCTCAAAATCTTTCTACTTGCATTGCTTTAATATAGCAATGAACAAGTCACACCAGAAATCTTTTTTTACGGCTGCATCACCTGTCCAATTTATTTGCAAAACTTGCCAAAATGATTTTAAAACTCGCTCAAGTCAAACCCACCCGATCGATCGTTTGGAAACTACCACTGAACTCATCAACAATGGTAAGTCAGATCACACCGATAAACTGAATGCCATAATTAATAGATTGGACATGATCGAATCTGCGAATGGCCGTCAGTTAGGTGAAACCCAGCTGATAAATGACGCTTCTTTGGAAAAGATAGACAAGCTCATCAGCACTAAACTTAAACATCTTCACGATTCCCTTTTAAATTGTAAACAAGTCGAAGAAATTGTGATGAAGCATTCTACCACACCACATGGTTTAAACACGACGCGGCTTTCAGACTCCGACCTCATCGAAAAGATTGAATCCCTCATCGATGCAAAACTGTCTCATCTCAGTAAGTCCATACCTACTCCTGTTCAGCTAGATGATATTGTAACGAAACACCTGTCTGATGATGCTGCTGGCGGCAGAATTCCTCGTTATTCCAACGTTCTCGACTGGTCCATCACCTCTCCATCCCCAAAGCCAAAAGCTTCAAACTTATCCGATGATTTGTTTTCGATGTTGCATTCCTTTGAATCAAATACGTGATCATCTTTTGATTCCATGATGTCTTTGCTCAAGAAGATCTCCAATGTACTTGATCGAATTGTATCAGACTGCAGCCAACCACAATCATATTATAAGTCACCTCTGATCGAGACTATTCAACGTGAGGAGAGACTCGATTCCATTTACCATACTATTTGTAACTTGAGCAGCGAACTCACAGTTTTCATAAACGAGTTTCAAAGTTCACTTCTAATGGAAACCAAAAAACTTACACCGATCCAGATTACAGATAGAGATGAGCATCCCAATGTTGCAGCCGGAGTGACTGTTACACCTAGTACCTTAAATGACGGCGCTCCCGAAATGATGAATTCTCATCTTATTGTTAATAGTGACTTTCCTACTGCGAGTGACAGCGCTTCTGAAACGATTACAGATGAGCACGAGCATCCCAGTGTTGCAGCTAAAGTGACTGTTACACCTAGCACATCAAACGACGCTTCCGAAATGATGAATTCTCATCTTCTTGGTAATAGTGTCCTTCCTACTGTGAGTAACAGCGCTTCTGAAATGGTGAGTGTTCATCTTCTTGGTAATAGTGTCCGTCCTACTGCGCTCAACAATGCCTTCCATATATCACCTCTGGATGTGAAAGTAACACCAGCTAATATAATGGAATACATTGTTCTCAACGCTCATATTGACAAGAAACGCATTAAGATACGCAGACTAACCAAACGAGGGCAAGATATTTCGGTTTTGAACCATGTCAATTTTAAGATTGAGACAGACGAAGCCATCTCGAGTATCATCACTTGTCCCAACTTCTGGCCAGATCATGTAAAAATTAAACCTTGAACTGTTCGTAATGTGAATTTTTTACCCAACATTATGACGTAACCGAACATAGTTCGATTGAAACGACTCCAGTCCCGTCTCCCTCATATTTGTCTATTTACTACAACAACATTCGTGGAATGGTTGGCAAAAAAGATCACATCTTTCTCTCCTCCTCAACTTGCGACTACGATTTAATCGTTCTTTCTGAGACCCATCTTCAGAAGACAAAATATAGTGCCGAGTTTTTCGATCCGAAATATATCGTATATCGGAAGGGCCGTGAGGACACAGATGTTGATGCAAGGAAATGTGGTGGTGTTTTCATTTCAGTTAATTCAAAATATGACAGTGAAGTCGTCGACGTTCCCGAACATAAACATCTAGAGGCGATTTGCATTAAAGTTCATCTGCGCTCATCCAATTCATATTTATACATTTATGGGCTATACATACAATATGGTTCCACTGAGGAAGTATATTTGCAACACTTGAAAGCCATTATAGCAGCGCATTCAATAGTTGGTCAAGGTGACATTTTCGTTGCAATTGGTGATTTTAATATGCCTACGGTTCTGTGGAAACCCAATGAAGATGGATTCGATTTTCTCCCTTTAATTGGTGATTCACAATCTAAACAAGCGACTATTGCTAGAACGATGACCTCATCTCTGCTGGATTGTGGCTTATTCCAAATGTCCGATTTGCAGAATCGATCAAACAACGTTCACGACCTCATCTATACAAACATGCCAGAACTGTCCGTTGTTGGTTTAGCTGATTTACCGCTAATACCATCCTCAATGCAAGATGTTGCTCACGTTCAGACTCAATGTTTGATTGAATGCGAACCATCAGTCTACAATTCATCTTCATCATCCGAAATGTTTTACTGTTTCAAGAAAGCTCCATTTGATCGTATTCGTAAAGAGCTATCTGAGATTGACTTCACATCCCTTTTCGATGGGAAAAATGTTGACGACATGCTGAGCATTCTTTATGACAAATGTTATGCAATTTTCTGATTAACTGATAAACTGATTAATCTCAAGAATAGGAGAAACCGAGCTTACAAGCGCTACCTAGATCAATCAATTAGAAATCCAGAAAATACCGACATCTCTCCGTTTTTATCTGCTAAAGACGAATTTGAGATATACCGTGACGAATTGTACAATGATTACCTGCGTGACCTAGCTGCCAACTATAAGAAACAACCCCGGAAGTTTTGGAATTTCATTAACTCAAAATACAAGAAAAGCAGCTTACCGGGGAAGATGATTTACGGAAACGAAAGTGCTACTACTGACGCTGAAAAAGCAAATCTATTCGCTAAATACTTTGCTTCCGTATATAGACAATACCCAAACGACGATGAAGAGGATTCTAACCTTCTCTCTTTCATTAGATCTAGAAATGACCATGGACATTTTAATGTGACGATTACAAATGACATAGTTTAGAAAACCCTGACGAAAATGGACATGAGTAAAGGCATTAGTCCCGATAAAATGGCACCAATATTTCTGCGTAATTGTGCTGATATTTTGTCTATGCCCCTTACAAGTATCTACTCTAAGTCACTACTGGAGAATTATTATCCAGAACTGTAGAAGACTGGACATCTGACTCCAGTTTTCAAATCCGGCAAGAAAGTTGATACGACCAACTACCGTGGCGTCTGTGTGTCACCAAACTTTGCGAAAGTACTCGAAATAATAGTTTTCGAACAGCTTAAATACAACATCTATCCGCATTCATCACCCAGTCAGCACGGATTCTTTCCTGGCAGAAGTGTAGAATCCAACCTGATGGAGTTATCAATCCTGGTTCATGAATCCTTCAATAACGATATGCAAACCGACTTGTTTTTTGCTGATAAACACAAAGCCTTCGATGTTATCCACTGTATTCAGTTATTGATGAAATTGGCAAATGATAAATACCGGATTTCCAATTCACTGCTTCTTTGGTTCCGATCTTTCTTTCAGCGCAGGAAACAGGTGGTGAAAATAAATTCCATTGAATCGGATTTAATACATGTTTCTTCTGGAATTGGTCAGGGCTCCGTGTTGGCTACTATATTTTTTGTGGTCTTCTTCAATGATTCTGACTGTGCCTCTCACCCTACTAAAGACATCAATTTCGCCGACGACAAAAAACTTGTTCATAACAGCATCTCATCAATTGACGATACGATCTCAATGCAAGACTCAATAGACAAGTTCGTGAAATGGTGCTCCGTCAATAATTTTGAATTAAATGCTGGTAAATGCAAAGTAATATCTTTAACCCATAATCGTTCACCCATTCTGGCTAACTACGAAATGAATGGTCAACCGATCACCCGTGTCTATAGCACCAAAGACATCGGAGTCACCTATAATGACAAGTTCTCTTTTAAGGACCACTATGAGCTGACATCAAAGAAAGCTTCTTCCATGCTTTCATTTGTTAAGCGCCAATGCTACGGACGATTCAACGTCAACGCTGCAAAGATGCTCTTTTCAGCCGTAGATCGCTCTCATATTGAATTCGCCAGTACGATCTGGGCACCTCACCATTCAGTCCACATCCAGTCATTAGAGAGTATTCAGAGGCAATTCGTTCTATACGCCAACCGTGATAGATACATTGACAACGATAACGAAGGTTATCGCATCCGCCCATATGCAGATAGATGTGCCGACCTCAACCTTAAATCACTTCTACGACGACGCACCAACGCAGCAGTATTCTTCATTCATGATATTCTGACTGGCAAATTGAATTCGAAGTTCCTTCGTAATAAGATTGCTCTGAACGATGGCTCGAGAGTATTGCGTAAATATTCCATGATTCGGATATCCGGCAAAAACTGTGATTATTCACAATTCTCACCGTTTAACTTCGCAAGTCGGTTATTCAACCTTGCTGCTGCTCACGTAGATCCGACGCTACCATCTCTTACATTCAGGAATGAAGTTCGTGGGCTTGACGACTCGATTTTTGGCGCATTTGGTATGGTTGGATAGTGTTTGCTTGGTGCTTTCTTTTCACTTTTATTTCAACTAAAACCGGAAGCACTATTTTTCGAAAGTTTAAAAAAAACTAAAATACAATTTCTTTTCATGTGGCCAATTTTTTGCTGTACTTTTCCTCATTTCATCTTGACGACGCCTGTGGCTTTTTTTGAAGTTTGGCCTTCACCTATTTGACGACGCGTTGCGATGCCCGACGATGATTATTTACTTGACGATGCTTTGGCAAATTTTTTTTATTTATATACCTTCTTCATTATTGACCTTTTGTCGATTTATTTAATTATTCACTTTGACGATGCTGCTTTGGCAAATTTTTATTTATTACCTTTTTTATCGACTTTTCTCTATTTCTTCTTTATCCATATCGATCATCGTTCTTTGTTTATATTGTATTTTCCTTTTATTTTGTATAATTTTCACGTGTTTTCCTACATGTAAATGTTTTATATTTATTTATAAGTATTATGACGTTTTTCATGGTTTTTTAACGAGGGCTATGACATGACAGCAGTCATAGTCACTCTTTTTCCATGTCAGCTAGTGTATAGTTAGACAATAAAATTATTATCATCAATTCATCCAGTGCTATCAGAAGACAAAAATTTTAATCTAGGAGAATTAATAGCAAATAAAATTTTGGATTTTGATCTTCACACCAACATTCCAAACTGCCCTTCTTTAGCTAAAACAGTTACAACAAATGTTAGTTTTCGATTGAAAAATGCTGGCAAACCCAGAAGAAAAGACAATACGATAGATTTTAGTAGTAAAACAATAAACTAAATTTTAATATTTAAAAGCCACTCACAATTCTCCATCCTACTTCCAATTGTTTAACAAAAATCGAAAAACTAAAAGTGCTGATTTCGTCGTTTACGACTCATCAGTACACCTTGTCTTAAGACCATGTGTATATCAGCAACGATGGCCATAAATTTTAATGTATAAGATTTTGTTAAAAAATAAAAAATTTTTTATTAACATTGGCAACCTTTTTTTTTGATTCAAAATATATTGCGCGCCACCTAAAAAAGAAGTTAAACCAACCTGACAAAAAAAAATTGAGAAAAAAATCGACTCGGCGGCTGTTCCCCGTAGAGTGTGTGTTGTCAGTGTATTGAGGCTGTTTACCTGCCATTGCATTATTTCTTCTTACTTGTTCCTTCATTTTATGATCGCCTGATTCAATTTATTTAGGTGAAATCGGCTTCTGTCAAAGTATATCAATTTTAATGATGATATTCACGAAATGTCAAACAATCCAAATTTTATTGGTATGCAGCTCACACATTTCATGACTCAATTCACTATAAAATACTTAGAAATAAGCCGATGCAGCACTCAAGGCGTTAATGTTTTCAAAAACCACTAAAACGATTGCAGCTTGTATCAAAGTAAGGAGAAAACTGGTTCTGGTGGGCAAATTTAGGGAAGAGGCAGTAAGGTCTCGTTTTATGGCAAAATTCGCCGAAGGGTTTGAGGGGCTTCCAGCTGACTGCGGGGACATTGGGACTGAGTGGGCGAATTTTAAGAAATTTATCTTGGGTGCGGCTGAGGAATGTCTGGGCAGTGTCACTAGCGGGGGTCGAAACAAAAAACGGGTTGGTGGAACGCCGATATCAGGGATGTTGTATTGGAAAAAAGGAAACTTTACTTGATCTGGTTACAGGACAGGACGGCGGAGAAGTGGGATGCTTACAAGGCTTGTAGTAAACTGGTTAAGGATCTAGTCATTGAAGCGAAGGACAGGGAGGGGAAGAAGTTTGGGGAGGAATTGGAAAAGGCAGGTCGAGGCAGGGGTAAGAAATTTTGGTCGATGATTAAGGACATTAGGCGCGGTGGCGTGAAAGAAGGATGTGGTAGCATTTTAGATAAAGGCGGCGAGTTAATTACAGATAAGGGTGAAGTCTTGAAGACTTGGCGGGATTACTTTCAGGATTTATTTACATCTGTCAATCTGGTAGAAGAAAATGGGAGGGAGGCGGGTCCTAGCTTGGAGGTGGAGGAGGAAATTACACTGGATGAGGTGTCCCGGGAGGTCGGCAGATTAAGGGCAGGAAAATCCGCAGGGGTGGATGAAATTAGGACAGAATTTATTAAATATAGCGGATCAGGTGGGATCCAATGGCTTTGTAGGATTTTCAATTTGGCCATGAGGTCTTCTACGGTACCTGCTGACTGGAGTTTCGGTGTTATTGCTCCAATTTATAAGAAGGGCAACCGTAAGGTTTGCAATAATTACAGGGGGATATCGCTCTTGAGCGTGGTAGGTAAGGTGTACGCGAGTGTACTTGTTGACTGGGTTAGGAACATAGTGGAAGGTGTACTGGATGAGATTCAGGGTGGTTTCAGGCCTCTGAGGGGGTGTCAGGATCAGATTTTCTGCCTCAGGCAGACTATCGAAAAGCTTTATGAAAAGAACAGGGACTTGTACCTATGCTTCATCGACCGGGTACCAAGGCAGAAGTTGCTCGGGGTTCTTAGCGAGTACGGTATCAATGGGGGCTTACTGCGTGCCATTAAAAGTATTTACTCAGAAAGCAGGGCAGCGGTAAGGATAGACGGCGAAATTAGCGAGTCTTTCGAGGTTAAAGAGGGCGTTCGTCAGGGTTGTTGTCTTTCCCCGCTTCTGTTCATAATTTTCATGGACAAAATCATCAAGCAGGCGAACTTGCAGGGAAATGTCAAGGTGGGTGAGGTAATAATGAAAATTCTGGCCTATGCGGATGACTTGATTCTGTTGGCAGATAGTACCGCGGAGTTACAGGGTGGGATTGACTGCCTGAATGCTGCATGTGAGGAGTATGGGATGAAGATAAGTGTAGGGAAAACTAAGGTTATGCATATAGGCAAATCTCGGAAGGAGATAGCTTGCAATTTAAATGGGGAGGAGCTGGAGCAGGTTTCTGAATTCAAGTACTTAGGAACCATTTTTTCAGAGGATGGCAAGTTGGTTAGGGAATTTGAGGAAAGGAGGAAGATGGGAAACGCGGTGGCCAGTCAGTTGAGGTCGCACGTGTTCAACAAGAAGGAATTAAGTAGCGGAACGAAGTTAGCTATTCACAGGTCAATATTCCGGCCGACGATTCTGTATGGTAGTGAGAGTTGGGTGGATTACGGATATCTAGTGCATGACCTGGAGGTTTCTGATATGAGGGTTCTTAGGAATATAGCGAAAGTTAATAGGAGGGAGCAGTGGGATAATCATATCAGGAACGACGACATTAGGGAAAACTTAGGGATTGCGTCAGTGGAAGAGGAAGCAAGGGCCAGTCGTCTACGTTGGTTTGGGCACGTTCAAAGGATGGGTAATAACAGGTTACCGAAAAGGATCTTGGGTGCACAGGTCCCGGGTGTTAGGCCAAGGGGTAGCCCAAGGAGAAGGTTTATAGATTCAATTAAATCAGATTTAGAAGTTAGGGGACTTTCTCTGGGCGAACAAACCATCTCCTTGGCAGGCGATAGAAGGGCATGGAGGACGATAGTTCACCATTCTGGGGTTGTGACATAAAGACCTCACACCGAAGGGTAATAATGGTCTATAAAGTTTGATGATGATGATGATGATGATGAAGCTCACATATCACTTAATTCACTATAAAATACTTCATTTTATTTACTGCATTCGAACATTACTTACAGAAATGGCAATTAACAATTAAATTACAAAATTAAATAATCGTCACAGATAAAACACTTCCTCTAAGTTTTCTGATAGTTGGAAACACTCCATTACAGCCGCTGCGTTTCCCCTTTGCTTCTGGTGCCCATGGCCCCATCGTTTCAATGGCGAACGGTACAAATAGGAAATTTCGTTCAATTAAGTTCTTGTATTTAGAAATTTTCCGCTTTGCTTTTTCGATTGCTGCACCTCCCGCCACTTTCGTGCTATATTTCAGATTGCTGGGTGCAATTGTGTCGGTGCAAGTGGAATCCCACACAAGGATTTGCCCTCTGTGCCACGGAGTCAAACTCATCCCATCGACCTTTTTCCCGTCCTCTCTGAATAGCCCGGCTTTTCTAGTCTCGCTGGAATGTTTGCTGTCGCTAAAGCTCTCTTGATGATAAGGTTGAGTTCTGCATGTCTAGACCATCTCCCTGCACTTTTTTTGCATTTGAGGCCATGTCTTCCTTTACTGTCCACAATAGCGCCACAAACACATTCATGAGGCGCACATATGTCAATGCCTAATCGGAGCCCCACCATGATTCGAAAGGAATTATTTGTCTAGAAGCGTACCGATTGCTCTTGATGGTAGAGCGTGAAGCCAAGCACACGACTCCGGCTTTTGAATCGCTAAGAATCTGGCTTTGTCACCTTTGTCGTAGAATTTCAGTTGATCCAGTGCGATTTATTTGGATGGAGTCCCAACTTTTTTGTTATTCTGGAACTTTGGGTTTAATCATTCCGGGATTAAGTCTTTGCCACGCGATCGTACTATCTTCATAATGGGATATTTCTTCAATTTTCAGTGAAGGTAGGTTTAACATGATGCCAATCGTTGAATATAATCCATTAACCGATGTTAAAGAAGCAGGCAGGGCTAAATCTTGCGATCTCCGTACTCCAAGTCCACCGTTACGTACTGGTAATGTTGACAGAAGCCATTGTTCGTGACTTAGCTTCGAATTCGTGATGGTTTCTAACGTTGATTTTATTGCTTCATCCACTTCTTCCAGCAATGACTTGTGATTCTAAGTTGGTGATGTCCTCAACAGGAACACGAGTTTTGGCACCGACAAACAGTTTTTAAGCAGATAGTATGCAATTTGATAATTGTCCAAATCTGTCGTCAGTCTTTCAAATAATGTCTTTAGTTGACGCAGTTTTTTGTTGAATACCATAACGAAAGTGTTACCTGTGATTGGTGCTCCCAGGAGAGTTAATTCGTTTACGATAATTATCCCTGGCGAAATGTCGTTGAAATGTTTCTCAATTTCTGAGTGAACTTCACCGCTGAAGTAGAGCTCACACTTAATTGGGTTTATTTCCAACCCGAATTTTCCGCATTCATAAATGACTGTTTTGAAATCCTTGAGGGCACTGTCATAACTTCCTGATATTGTTCCATCGTCTAGGTAAAACACTACGAACTCTGAAAAGAGACTCTCTACCACTGCTTGAATCGCTGAGCAAAAAACTAGTGGACTGCAAGGATCACCCTGTTGGGCTCCATTTGATGACAAAATTGTGTTTTCTCCGTAGAAAAGTAGTGTTGATACATCATAACATCGCCACAAAAACGGATAAATTTTTGGACAATTCACCTGCATTTCTTCGAGGAACCTATCCCGGTCGAGTTCGTTGAATGCGTTCCGAAAATCTATTTTCAGGACGACGACGTTTCGATTTTTGTTGCGCTTAATAAACGTTCGTGCTGCCTGAGCCGCTGCTTCGCACCCCCCTTTTGTTCCGAACCCGACTTGGCGAGGAGCAAATTTTGATGCACTCTCCGTTCGCACTGAAGCACTTGCCTTTTTCGCTGTTAATCGACGGAGTGTGTTACCCACCGCAATCGGTCTAATGCCTCCTTCCTCTTTGATGAGAGCACATAATGTCGCACCGTTCATGATTGTGCTTAGTTCATTTGGAGCTATACCGGAAAGCATAAAATTTGACAACCTGGTAATCGATTGGATGAGTTTCATGCTCGCTTCCACGGTTTGTGGTGCAGTTAAATCCTTAAGATGTGTAGGGGATATTCCATCTATGCCGGATGCCGAACCGTTCGGGAAATTGTTAATATTTTTCACCACATCTTTCTCAGTAACAATCAAATGATCGTCTTTTTCTCCAGGCGCTTCAGGGATGTTCAGAATTCTTTTGGGTGACAGACGTTTTTGTCTCAATTTTTCCAATGTGTCTGAATTTTAAAGTAAACGGAAGTAGGTTGGGCGCTTGGCTAACTCCCAGACACCGGAAAACCAGATTAGTTATGAATTCTACAACACAGCCTCGGGTCGGACAGGATAAACGGCAACGACTCAAGCAACGGAAAAAGGACAATGATTTAAAACTAGGAACATGGAATGTAAGATCTTTGTTGCGGCCAGGAGGATTGAGATCTCTCACAAGTGCGCTAAGAGCGGCAAAAATTGACATCACGGCAGTGCAAGAAACGAGATGGCCTGGAAAGGACACCATGATCAGTGGAGACTATGAGTTCTACTACAGTGGAAAAAGTAATGACGGCCCAAGAGAGTATGGAACAGGTTTCATGGTTCACGGCACAGCTAGAAACGCGGTGAATTTGTTTCAATCCTGTTGACGAGCGATTGTGCTCTCTACGGATAAGAGGAAAATTTTTCAACTATACTCTTATTAACGCCTACGCACCCACGGAGGAAAAAGACAACGAAGCGAAGGAGCTATTTTACGAGAAACTGGTGGAGATATATGATGGAGCGCCGAAACGTGACATTAAGATTTTGCTTGGAGATCTGAATGCCAAGATAGGTCGCGAAGTTTTCTATCGTCCCACAATTGGTAAATACAGCCTCCATGAAAACTCTAACGACAACGGTACGCGGGTAGTTCATTTCGCAGCATCAAGAAAAAATGTTTGTGAGCAGTACGTATTTCGAACATAAAAACATCCACAAAGCGACATGGGTATCACCTGATGGACAAACCAAAAACCAGATTGATCACGTTTTGATAGATGGACGGCACTGTTCAAATGTATTGGATGTCAGGAGCTGTAGAGGAGCAAATGTTGATTCTGACCACTACTTGTTTAAAGTGGTTGTTAGGTCTCGCATATCGGTCCAACACAACCGACAACAGGCATTGAAAAAGTAGGACGTTGAAAAACTGCGGAACGAAGACATCAAACACAAATACGTGGATAGTTTGGAGAGAAAAATTATCGAAGAAATGGTTAGCGAGCAACACAGTATAGACGATGCGTGGAA
>CM055404.1:73988378-74002824 GCA_029228625.1 Pseudolycoriella hygida
CCATCGCTTCGATGGCGAACGGTACAAATAGGAAATTTCGTTCAATTAAGTTCTTGTATTTAGAAATTTTCCGCTTTGCTTTTTCGATTGCTGCACCTCCCGCCACTTTCGTGCTATATTTCAGATTGCTGGGTGCAATTGTGTCGGTGCAAGTGGAATCCCACACAAGGATTTGCCCTCTGTGCCACGGAGTCAAACTCATCCCATCGACCTTTTTCCCGTCCTCTCTGAATAGCCCTGACTTTTCTAGTCTCGCTGGAATGTTTGCTGTCGCTAAAGCTCTCTTGATGATAAAGTTGAGTTCTGCATGTCTAGACCATCTCCCTGCACTTTTTTTGCATTTGAGGCCATGTCTTCCTTTACTGTCCACAATAGCGCCACAAACACATTCATGAGGCGCACATATGTCAATGCCTAATCGGAGCCCCACCATGATTCGAAAGGAATTATTGTCTAGAAGCGTACCGATTGCTCTTGATGGTAGAGCGTGAAGCCAAGCACACGACTCCGGCTTTTGAATCGCTAAGAATCTGGCTTTGTCACCTTTGTCGTAGAATTTCAGTTGATCCAGTGCGATTTATTTGGATGGAGTCCCAACTTTTTTGTTATTCTGGAACTTTGGGTTTAATCATTCCGGGATTAAGTCTTTGCCACGCGATCGTACTATCTTCATAATGGGATATTTCTTCAATTTTCAGTGAAGGTAGGTTTAACATGATGCCAATCGTTGAATATAATCCATTAACCGATGTTAAAGAAGCAGGCAGGGCTAAATCTTGCGATCTCCGTACTCCAAGTCCACCGTTACGTACTGGTAATGTTGACAGAAGCCATTGTTCGTGACTTAGCTTCGAATTCGTGATGGTTTCTAACGTTGATTTTATTGCTTCATCCACTTCTTCCAGCAATGACTTGTGATTCTAAGTTGGTGATGTCCTCAACAGGAACACGAGTTTTGGCACCGACAAACAGTTTTTAAGCAGATAGTATGCAATTTGATAATTGTCCAAATCTGTCAGTCTTTCAAATAATGTCTTTAGTTGACGCAGTTTTTTGTTGAATACCTTAAGGAAAGCGTTACCTGTGATTGGTGTTCCCAGGAGAGTTAATTCGTGTACGATAATTATCCCTGGCGAAATGTCGTTCAAATGTTTCACAATTTCTGAGTGAACTTCACCGCTGAAGTAGAGCTCACACTTAATTGGGTTTATTTCCAACCCGAATTTTCCGCATTCATAAATGACTGTTTTGAAATCCTTGAGGACACTGTCATAACTTCCTGATATTGTTCCATCGTCTAGATAAAACACTACGAACTCTGAAAAGAGACTCTCTACCACTGCTTGAATCGCAGAGCAAAAAACTAGTGGACTGCAAGGATCACCCTGTTGGGCTCCATTTGATGACAAAATTGTGTTTTCTCCGTAGAAAAGTAGTGTTGATACATCATAACATCGCCACAAAAACGGATAAATTTTTGGACAATTCACCTGCATTTCTTCGAGGAACCTATCCCGGTCGAGTTCGTTGAATGCGTTCCGAAAATCTATTTTCAGGACGACGACGTTTCGATTTTTGTTGCGCTTAATAAACGTTCGTGCTGCCTGAGCCGCTGCTTCGCACCCCCCTTTTGTTCCGAACCCGACTTGGCGAGGAGCAAATTTTGATGCACTCTCCGTTCGCACTGAAGCACTTGCCTTTTTCGCTGTTAATCGACGGAGTGTGTTACCCACCGCAATCGGTCTAATGCCTCCTTCCTCTTTGATGAGAGCACATAATGTCGCACCGTACATGATTGTGCTTCGTTCATTTGGAGCTATACCGGAAAGCATAAAATTTGACAACCTGGTAATCGATTGGATGAGTGTCTTGCTCGCTTCCACGGTTTGTGGTGCAGTTAAATCCTTTAGATGTGTAGGGGATATTCCATCTATGCCGGATGCCGAACCGTTCGGGAAATTGTTAATATTTTTCACCACATCTTTCTCAGTAACAATCAAATGATCGTCTTTTTCTCCAGGCGCTTCAGGGATGTTCAGAATTCTTTTGGGTGACGGACGTTTTTGTCTCAATTTTTCCAATGTGTCTGAATTTTCTGGGGCTAATGTGGAAGTAAACGGAAGTAGGTTGGGCGCTTGGCTAACTCCCAGACACCGGAAAACCAGATTTGTTATGAATTCTACAACACAGCCTCGGGTCGGACAGGATAAACGGCAACGACTCAAGCAACGGAAAAAGGACAATGATTTAAAACTAGGAACATGGAATGTAAGATCTTTGTTGCGGCCAGGAGGATTGAGATCTCTCACAAGTGCGCTAAGAGCGGCAAAAATTGACATCACGGCAGTGCAAGAAACGAGATGGCCTGGAAAGGACACCATGATCAGTGGAGACTATGAGTTCTACTACAGTGGAAAAAGTAATGACGGTCCAAGGGAGTATGGAACAGGTTTCATGGTTCACGGCACAGCTAGAAACGCGGTGAATTTGTTTCAATCCTGTTGACGAGCGATGGTGCTCTCTACGGATAAGAGGAAAATTTTTCAACTATACTCTTATTAACGCCTACGCACCCACGGAGGAAAAAGACAACGAAGCGAAGGAGCTATTTTACGAGAAACTGGTGGAGATATATGATGGAGCGCCGAAACGTGACATTAAGATTTTGCTTGGAGATCTGAATGCCAAGGTAGGTCGCGAAGTTTTCTATCGTCCCACAATTGGTAAATACAGCCATGAAAACTCTAACGACAACGGTACGCGGGTAGTTCATTTCGCAGCATCAAGAAACATGGTTGTGAGCAGTACGTATTTCGAACATAAAAACATCCACAAAGCGACATGGGTATCACCTGATGGACAAACCAAAAACCAGATTGATCACGTTTGGATAGATGGACGGCACTGTTCAAATGTATTGGATGTCAGGAGCTGTAGAGGAGCAAATGTTGATTCTGACCACTACTTGGTTAAAGTGGTTGTTAGGTCTCGCATATCGGTCCAACACAACCGACAAAAGGCATTGAAAAAGTGGGACGTTGAAAAACTGCGGAACGAAGACATCAAACACAAATACGTGGATAGTTTGGAGAGAAAAATTATCGAAGAAATGGTCAGCGAGCAACACAGTATAGACGATGCGTGGAATCAAATCAGGCGGAATGTAGAGAGCGCCGCGGCAGAGACTTTGGGAACGAGAACGGGAAATAAAAGAAATAACTGGTTCGACGATGAATGCCAGCGAGCTCTGGAGAACAAAAATGCAGCTCGACTAAAAACAAAGTCGATACACTCGAGCAGGCCAGGCAGAGTACCGTTCGAAGAGAAATTTCGCTCGAAAACTGTTCCGAAACAAAAAACGGCTGCAGGATAGGAACGTTTTGATCGAAATTGAAAATTTTGGCAATAGGAAGGAATCTCGGAACTTCTATCGGAAAGTAAACGAATCCAAAAATAGTTACAGTCTACAACCTTTGCTGTGTAAGGACAAGAATGGATTAGTCTTAGCAGATGAGGAAAAGTGCATTGCGAGATGGGCTGAGTACTTCAAAGAACTGCTTAATCCGAACACACCGCTCAACCGAAACGAAGAAAACAACGAATTGCCATTTCATACTGCGCAACCATATATAGAAGAACCATCGATGCAAGAAGTTGAAGCTGAAATTTCGAGGCTCAGAAATTTCAAAGCCCCGGGGACAGACAATCTACCCGGCGAACTTTTCAAGAACGGCGGCAACGCGCTATATATGGAGATGCACGAGCTCATCACGCGTATATGGAATGTCGAGGAGTTACCGGAAGAGTGGAAGACCAGCATACTTTGTCCCATATACAAAAAAGGTGACAAAATGGAGTGAAGCAATTTTCGAGGAATTGCTCTGCTGAATATTGCTTACAAGATATTTGCAAATATTCTTTACCAGCGCCTTCATCCATACATGGAAAACTCTGTAGGTGAATACCAAGGTGGTTTTCGTGTAGGTCGTTCAACATCGGACCAGCTGTTTAATATCAGGCAGATCTTGGAGAAGTGCGAGGAGTACAACATTGAAACACACCATTTGTTCGTTGATTTTAAGGCAGCCTATGACAGTGTTAGAAGAAGTAAGCTATGGAGAGTAATGGAGGAATTTGGAATCCCCAACAAACTGATCTCGCTAACCAAGTTAACACTGAACGGAGCTAATAGCCGAGTAAAGATCCGTAATCAACTGTCAGAGATTTTCGACATAGAGGAAGGCCTACGTCAGGGAGATCCTCTCGCGACGCTGCTTTTTCACCTGACCCTTGAAGCAGCCGTGCGCACCATGGACATAGATTCCAGCGGCACCATTTTCACCAAGTCCAGTCAGTTGCTAGGTTTTGCAGACGACCTGGACATACTTGGACGGAAAATGAATGTTGTTAAAGACAAGTTTATGGCCTTGGAGAGGAAAGGTACCGACCTTGGGTTGAAAGTTAATGACGATAAAACGAAATACATGATCATCCCGCCTTCGCATCAACACCAGGAGGAAACCGTAACGATCGACACACACACATTCAAAATGGTCAACAAATTCGTATACCTTGGATCGGAGCTGAACACTAATAACGACATCGCGGACGAAACTAAGAGACGAGTAATTCTGGGCAACCGAAATTATTACGGCCTTCTGAAAATCTTAAAGTCCAAGTCAGTAAGCCAAAATTCAAAATGCGCAATATACAAATCTATTATCAGACCGGTGGTTACGTATGGTTCGGAGTCGTGGTGCATGACACAGAAAGACGAACAATCGCTGCACACGTTCGAAAGAAAAGTACTGCGGATAATATTTGGACCAGTATTCGATCAAAGACAGAACCGATGGCGCAGACGTTTCAATCATGAGCTTTATCAGCTTTATGGAGAGCCAGACATAGTCAGAACTACCAAAATAAACAGACTGCGTTGGCTCGGTCATGTAAAACGAATGGAAGATCATCGTATTCCGAAAAAAATCATTAAAACCAAACCGGAGGGCAAGAGAGGTGCAGAATCCAGATGGTATGACGCAGCTCTTGCCGACTTGAAAACTGTGGGAGTATCAGCTGGGAGACGTTAGCTGCGGATAGGTCCGGTTGTAGAAGCATGTTGCAGAAGGCCAAGACCCTTAATGGGTTGCAGTGCCGGTTAAGTAAGTAAGTAAGTAATATCATCAAAATATAAACAAATTGTGCGATACGATTTGACTGGCGCCAGCGTGAAAGCCTCGGACAAGGCGTACGCATCACTATAGCGAATTGTCATTATTTTGTGGTACCGTGACTATTACGCAGGTTCAACGTCACATAACTAGTTCGCGCGCTGTCTCTTTCACCAGCTGACGTCATCATCAAAATTTCAAGCAAAGCCGTATTATTCGAATAGCAGTGTACATTTGCTGCGCAAAATTGGAACGCTCGGTGTTGGGAGTGTACAACTGTACATAGTCCAGAGCATCCAAAACATCCAAAGCTTGAAGGATTGCTAAATCTTGGAGAAAGCTTTGCGTGTGTGAACCTGCAGCTTCGGATTAAGATTTCAGCACACAAATTACAAACACATAATCTGTTTCTTTTCGAATAATTTGGACGCTGTATATTGTATTCGGTGCTCGGTGTTGGGAGTGCACATAGTCCCTACTTTTTGGCACTAATTATTCAAATTTTTCGGCAGTTTTAAGGGAATTGAAAAGACGCCTCTAATAATGGATCATATTTGTAAGCGGGCATGCTCTACAAAATCTATCGACAAGTTCCAGTCTTCTTGCTTTGGATGCTCAAAATCTTTCTACTTGCATTGCTTTAATATAGCAATGAACAAGTCACACCAGAAATCTTTTTTTACGGCTGAATCACCTGTCCAATTTATTTGCAAAACTTGCCAAAATGATTTTAAAACTCGCTCAAGTCAAACCCACCCGATCGATCGTTTGGACTGAACTCATCAACAATGGTAAGTCAGATCACACCGATAAACTGAATGCCATAATTAATAGATTGGACATGATCGAATCTGCGAATGGCCGTCAGTTAGGTGAAACCCAGCTGATAAATGACGCTTCTTTGGAAAAGATAGACAAGCTCATCAGCACTAAACTTAAACATCTTCACGATTCCCTTTTAAATTGTAAACAAGTCGAAGAAATTGTGATGAAGCATTCTACCACACCACATGGTTTAAACACGACGCGGCTTTCAGACTCCGACCTCATCGAAAAGATTGAATCCCTCATCGATGCAAAACTGTCTCATCTCAGTAAGTCCATACCTACTCCTGTTCAGCTAGATGATATTGTAACGAAACACCTGTCTGATGATGCTGCTGGCGGCAGAATTCCTCGTTATTCCAACGTTCTCGACTGGTCCATCACCTCTCCATCCCCAAAGCCAAAAGCTTCAAACTTATCCGATGATTTGTTTTCGATGTTGCATTCCTTTGAATCAAATACGTGGTCATCTTTTGATTCCATGATGTCTTTGCTCAAGAAGATCTCCAATGTACTTGATCGAATTGTATCAGACTGCAGCCAACCACAATCATATTATAAGTCACCTCTGATCGAGACTATTCAACGTGAGGAGAGACTCGATTCCATTTACCATACTATTTGTAACTTGAGCAGCGAACTCACAGTTTTCAGAAACGAGTTTCAAAGTTCACTTCTAATGGAAACCAAAAAACTTACACCGATCCAGATTACAGATAGAGATGAGCATCCCAATGTTGCAGCCGGAGTGACTGTTACACCTAGTACCTTAAATGACGGCGCTCCCGAAATGATGAATTCTCATCTTATTGTTAATAGTGACTTTCCTACTGCGAGTGACAGCGCTTCTGAAACGATTACAGATGAGCACGAGCATCCCAGTGTTGCAGCTAAAGTGACTGTTACACCTAGCACATCAAACGACGCTTCCGAAATGATGAATTCTCATCTTCTTGGTAATAGTGTCCTTCCTACTGTGAGTAACAGCGCTTCTGAAATGGTGAGTGTTCATCTTCTTGGTAATAGTGTCCGTCCTACTGCGCTCAACAATGCCTTCCATATCTCACCTCTGGATGTGAAAGTAACACCAGCTAATATAATGGAATACATTGTTCTCAACGCTCATATTGACAAGAAACGCATTAAGATACGCAGACTAACCAAACGAGGGCAAGATATTTCGGTTTTGAACCATGTCAATTTTAAGATTGAGACAGACGAAGCCATCTCGAGTATCATCACTTGTCCCAACTTCTGGCCAGATCATGTAAAAATTAAACCTTGGACTGTTCGTAATGTGAATTTTTTACCCAACATTATGACGTAACCGAACATAGTTCGATTGAAACGACTCCAGTCCCGTCTCCCTCATATTTGTCTATTTACTACAACAACATTCGTGGAATGGTTGGCAAAAAAGATCACATCTTTCTCTCCTCCTCAACTTGCGACTACGATTTAATCGTTCTTTCTGAGACCCATCTTCAGAAGACAAAATATAGTGCCGAGTTTTTCGATCCGAAATATATCGTATATCGGAAGGACCGTGAGGACACAAATGTTGATGCAAGGAAATGTGGTGGTGTTTTCATTTCAGTTAATTCAAAATATGACAATGAAGTCGTCGACGTTCCCGAACATAAACATCTAGAGGCGATTTGCATTAAAGTTCATCTGCGCTCATCCAATTCATATTTATACATTTATGGGCTATACATACAATATGGTTCCACTGAGGAAGTATATTTGCAACACTTGAAAGCCATTATAGCAGCGCACTCAATAGTTGGTCAAGGTGACATTTTCGTTGCAATTGGTGATTTTAATATGCCTACGGTTCTGTGGAAACCCAATGAAGATGGATTCGATTTTCTCCCTTTAATTGGTGATTCACAATCTAAACAAGCGACTATTGCTAGAACGATGACCTCATCTCTGCTGGATTGTGGCTTATTCCAAATGTCCGATTTGCAGAATCGATCAAACAACGTTCTCGACCTCATCTATACAAACATGCCAGAACTGTCCGTTGTTGGTTTAGCTGATTTATCGCTAATACCATCCTCAATGCAAGATGTTGCTCACGTTCAGACTCAATGTTTGATTGAATGCGAACCATCAGTCTACAATTCATCTTCATCATCCGAAATGTTTTACTGTTTCAAGAAAGCTCCATTTGATCGTATTCGTAAAGAGCTATCTGAGATTGACTTCACATCCCTTTTCGATGGGAAAAATGTTGACGACATGCTGAGCATTCTTTATGACAAATGTTATGCAATTTTCTGATTAACTGATAAACTGATTAATCTCAAGAATAGGAGAAACCGAGCTTACAAGCGCTACCTAGATCAATCAATTAGAAATCCAGAAAATACCGACATCTCTCCGTTTTTATCTGCTAAAGACGAATTTGAGAAATACCGTGACGAATTGTACAATGATTACCTGCGTGACCTAGCTGCCAACTATAAGAAACAACCCCGGAAGTTTTGGAATTTCATTAACTCAAAATACAAGAAAAGCAGCTTACCGGGGAAGATGATTTACGGAAACGAAAGTGCTACTACTGACGCTGAAAAAGCAAATCTATTCGCTAAATACTTTGCTTCCGTATATAGACAATACCCAAACGACGATGAAGAGGATTCTAACCTTCTCTCTTTCATTAGATCTAGAAATGACCATGGACATTTTAATGTGACGATTACAAATGACATAGTTTAGAAAACCCTGACGAAAATGGACATGAGTAAAGGCATTAGTCCCGATAAAATGGCACCAATATTTCTGCGTAATTGTGCTGATATTTTGTCTATGCCCCTTACAAGTATCTACTCTAAGTCACTACTGGAGAATTATTATCCAGAACTGTGGAAGACTGGACATCTGACTCCAGTTTTCAAATCCGGCAAGAAAGTTGATACGACCAACTACCGTGGCGTCTGTGTGTCACCAAACTTTGCGAAAGTACTCGAAATAATAGTTTTCGAACAGCTTAAATACAACATCTATCCGCATTCATCACCCAGTCAGCACGGATTCTTTCCTGGCAGAAGTGTAGAATCCAACCTGATGGAGTTATCAATCCTGGTTCATGAATCCTTCAATAACGATATGCAAACCGACTTGTTTTTTGCTGATATACACAAAGCCTTCGATGTTATCCACTGTATTCAGTTATTGATGAAATTGGCAAATGATAAATACCGGATTTCCAATTCACTGCTTCTTTGGTTCCGATCTTTCTTTCAGCGCAGGAAACAGGTGGTGAAAATAAATTCCATTGAATCGGATTTAATACATGTTTCTTCTGGAATTGGTCAGGGCTCCGTGTTGGCTACTATATTTTTTGTGGTCTTCTTCAATGATTCTGACTGTGCCTCTCACCCTACTAAAGACATCAATTTCGCCGACGACAAAAAACTTGTTCATAACAGCATCTCATCAATTGACGATACGATCTCAATGCAAGACTCAATAGACAAGTTCGTGAAATGGTGCTCCGTCAATAATTTTGAATTAAATGCTGGTAAATGCAAAGTAATATCTTTAACCCATAATCGTTCACCCATTCTGGCTAACTACGAAATGAATGGTCAACCGATCACCCGTGTCTATAGCACCAAAGACATCGGAGTCACCTATAATGACAAGTTCTCTTTTAAGGACCACTATGAGCTGACATCAAAGAAAGCTTCTTCCATGCTTTCATTTGTTAAGCGCCAATGCTACGGACGATTCAACGTCAACGCTGCAAAGATGCTCTTTTCAGCCGTAGATCGCTCTCATATTGAATTCGCCAGTACGATCTGGGCACCTCACCATTCAGTCCACATCCAGTCATTAGAGAGTATTCAGAGGCAATTCGTTCTATACGCCAACCGTGATAGATACATTGACAACGATAACGAAAGTTATCGCATCCGCCCATATGCAGATAGATGTGCCGACCTCAACCTTAAATCACTTCTACGACGACGCACCAACGCAGCAGTATTCTTCATTCATGATATTCTGACTGGCAAATTGAATTCGAAGTTCCTTCGTAATAAGATTGCTCTGAACGATGGCTCGAGAGTATTGCGTAAATATTCCATGATTCGGATATCCGGCAAAAACTGTGATTATTCACAATTCTCACCGTTTAACTTCGCAAGTCGGTTATTCAACCTTGCTGCTGCTCACGTAGATCCGACGCTACCATCTCTTACATTCAGGAATGAAGTTCGTGGGCTTGACGACTCGATTTTTGGCGCATTTGGTATGGTTGGATAGTGTTTGCTTGGTGCTTTCTTTTCACTTTTATTTCAACTAAAACCGGAAGCACTATTTTTCGAAAGTTTAAAAAAAACTAAAATACAATTTCTTTTCATGTGGCCAATTTTTTGCTGTACTTTTCCTCATTTCATCTTGACGACGCCTGTGGCTTTTTTTGAAGTTTGGCCTTCACCTATTTGACGACGCGTTGCGATGCCCGACGATGATTATTTACTTGACGATGCTTTGGCAAATTTTTTTTATTTATATACCTTCTTCATTATTGACCTTTTGTCGATTTATTTAATTATTCACTTTGACGATGCTGCTTTGGCAAATTTTTATTTATTACCTTTTTTATCGACTTTTCTCTATTTCTTCTTTATCCATATCGATCATCGTTCTTTGTTTATATTGTATTTTCCTTTTATTTTGTATAATTTTCACGTGTTTTCCTACATGTAAATGTTTTATATTTATTTATAAGTATTATGACGTTTTTCATGGTTTTTTAACGAGGGCTATGACATGACAGCAGTCATAGTCACTCTTTTTCCATGTCAGCTAGTGTATAGTTAGACAATAAAATTATTATCATCAATTCATCCAGTGCTATCAGAAGACAAAAATTTTAATCTAGGAGAATTAATAGCAAATAAAATTTTGGATTTTGATCTTCACACCAACATTCCAAACTGCCCTTCTTTAGCTAAAACAGTTACAACAAATGTTAGTTTTCGATTGAAAAATGCTGGCAAACCCAGAAGAAAAGACAATACGATAGATTTTAGTAGTAAAACAATAAACTAAATTTTAATATTTAAAAGCCACTCACAATTCTCCATCCTACTTCCAATTGTTTAACAAAAATCGAAAAACTAAAAGTGCTGATTTCGTCGTACCATGTGTATATCAGCAACGATGGCCATAAATTTTAATGTATAAGATTTTGTTAAAAAATAAAAAATTTTTTTATTAACATTCGCAACCTTTTTTTTTGATTCAAAATATATTGCGCGCCACCTAAAAAAGAAGTTAAACCAACCTGACAAAAAAAAATTGAGAAAAAAATCGACTCGGCAGCTGTTCCCCGTAGAGTGTGTGTTGTCAGTGTATTGAGGCTATTTACCTGCCATTGCATTATTTCTTCTTACTTGTTCCTTCATTTTATGATCGCCTGATTCAATTTATTTAGGCGAAATCGGCTTCTGTCAAAGTATATCAATTTTAATGATGATATTCACGAAATGTGAAACAATCCAAATTTTATTGGTATGCAGCTCACACATTTCATGACTCAATTCACTATAAAATACTTAGAAATAAGCCGATGCAGCACTCAAGGCGTTAATTTTTTCAAAAACCAACAAAACGATTGCAGCTTGTATCAAAGTAAGGAGAAAACTGGTTCTGGTGGGCAAATTTAGGGAAGAGGCAGTAAGGTCTCGTTTTATGGCAAAATTCGCCGAAGGGTTTGAGGGGCTTCCAGCTGACTGCGGGGACATTGGGACTGAGTGGGCGAATTTTAAGAAATTTATCTGGGGTGCGGCTGAGGAATGTCTGGGCAGTGTCACTAGCGGGGGTCGAAACAAAAAAACGGGTTGGTGGAACGCCGATATCAGGGATGTTGTATTGGAAAAAAGAAAACTTTACTTGATCTGGTTACTGGACAGGACGGCGGAGAAGTGGGATGCTTACAAGGCTTGTAGTAAACTGGTTAAGGATCTAGTCATTGAAGCGAAGGACAGGGAGGGGAAGAAGTTTGGGGAGGAATTGGAAAAGGCAGGTCGAGGCAGGGGTAAGAAATTTTGGTCGATGATTAAGGGCATTAGGCGCGGTGGCATGAAAGAAGGATGTAGTAGCATTTTAGATAAAGGCGGCGAGTTAATTACAGATAAGGGTGAAGTCTTGAAGACTTGGCGGGATTACTTTCAGGATTTATTTACATCTGTCAATCTGGTAGAAGAAAATGGGAGGGAGGCGGGTCCTAGCTTGGAGGTGGAGGAGGAAATTACACTGGATGAGGTGTCCCGGAAGGTCGGCAGATTAAGGGCAGGAAAATCCGCAGGGGGGGATGAAATTAGGACAGAATTTATTAAATATAGCGGATCAGGTGGGATCCAATGGCTTTGTAGGATTTTCAATTTGGCCATGAGGTCTTCTACGGTACCTGCTGACTGGAGCTTCGGTGTTATTGCTCCAATTTATAAGAAGGGCAACCGTAAGCAGTAATTACAGGGGGATATCGCTCTTGAGCGTGGTAGGTAAGGTGTACGCGAGTGTACTTGTTGACCGGGTTAGGAACATAGTGGAAGGTGTACTGGATGAGATTCAGGGTGGTTTCAAGCCTCTGAGGGGGTGTCAGGATCAGATTTTCTGCCTCAGGCAGACTATCGAAAAGCTTTATGAAAAGAACAGGGACTTGTACCTATGCTTCATCGACTTGGAGAAGGCATTCGACCGGGTACCAAGGCAGAAGTTGTTCGGGGTTCTTAGCGAGTACGGTATCAATGGGGGCTTACTGCGTGCCATTAAGAGTATTTACGCAGAAAGCAGGGCAGCGGTAAGGATAGACGGCGAAATTAGCGAGTCTTTCGAGGTTAAAGAGGGCGTTCGTCAGGGTTGTTGTCTTTCCCCGCTTCTGTTCATAATTTTCATGGACAAAATCATCAAGCAGGCGAACTTGCAGGGAAATGTCAAGGTGGGTGAGGTAATAATGAAAATTCTGGCCTATGCGGATGACTTGATTCTGTTGGCAGATAGTACCGCGGAGTTACAGGGTGGGATTGACTGCCTGAATGCTGCATGTGGGGAGTATGGGATGAAGATAAGTGTAGGGAAAACTAAGGTTATGCATATAGGCAAATCGCGGAAGGAGATAGCTTGCAATTTAAATGGGGAGGAGCTGGAGCAGGTTTCTGAATTCAAGTACTTAGGAACCATTTTTTCAGAGGATGGCAAGTTGGTTAGGGAATTTGAGGAAAGGAGGAAAATGGGAAACGCGGTGGCCAGTCAGTTGAGGTCGCACGTGTTCAACAAGAAGGAATTAAGTAGCGAAACGAAGTTAGCTATTCACAGGTCAATATTCCGGCCGACGATTCTGTATGGTAGTGAGAGTTGGGTGGATTGCGGATATCTAGTGCATGACCTGGAGGTTTCTGATATGAGGGTTCTTAGGAATATAGCGAAAGTTAATAGGAGGGAGCAGTGGGATAATCATATCAGGAACGACGGCATTAGGGAAAACTTAGGGATTGCGTCAGTGGAAGAGGAAGCAAGGGCCAGTCGTCTACGATGGTTTGGGCACGTTCAAAGGATGGGTAATAACAGGTTACCGAAAAGGATCTTGGGTGCACAGGTCCCGGGTGTTAGGCCAAGGGGTAGACCAAGGAGAAGGTTTATAGATTCAATTAAATCATATTTAGAAGTTAGGGGACTTTCTCTGGGCGAACAAACCATCTCCTTGGCAGGCGATAGAAGGGCATGGAGGACGATAGTTCACCATTCTGGGGTTGTGACATAAAGACCTCACACCGAAGGGTAATAATGGTCTATAAAGTTTGATGATGATGATGATGATGATGAAGCTCACATATCACTTAATTCACTATAAAATACTTCATTTTATTTACTGCATTCGAACATTACTTACAGAAATGGCAATTAACAATTAAATTACAAAATTAAATAATCGTCACAGATAAAACACTTCCTCTAAGTTTTCTGATAGTTGGAAACACTCCATTACAGCCGCTGCGTTTCCCCTTTGCTTCTGGTGCCCATGGCCCCATCGTTTCAATGGCGAACGGTACAAATAGGAAATTTCGTTCAATTAAGTTCTTGTATTTAGAAATTTTCCGCTTTGCTTTTTCGATTGCTGCACCTCCCGCCACTTTCGTGCTATATTTCAGATTGCTGGGTGCAATTGTGTCGGTGCAAGTGGAATCCCACACAAGGATTTGCCCTCTGTGCCACGGAGTCAAACTCATCCCATCGACCTTTTTCCCGTCCTCTCTGAATAGCCCGGCTTTTCTAGTCTCGCTGGAATGTTTGCTGTCGCTAAAGCTCTCTTGATGATAAGGTTGAGTTCTGCATGTCTAGACCATCTCCCTGCACTTTTTTTGCATTTGAGGCCATGTCTTCCTTTACTGTCCACAATAGCGCCACAAACACATTCATGAGGCGCACAT
>CM055404.1:74009159-74027005 GCA_029228625.1 Pseudolycoriella hygida
TTCAGGGCTTTGCTAGTGGTTTGCAAAAGTGTAATGTTGTTTAAATTAGAGTTTGTTTTTGTTTCACGTACGATAATGACTTTATGTTCCCCTTTTAGTGTAAAGGTAGATTAGTTTAGTTGTTTTGACGATCATTTAAAACCTTTGTTGTAAATGTTTTGGTGTGAATGTTTTTTCATAGCAATTATATGATTAGTTGAATTAAAGCCTTGAAGATGTTCGCATAGCGAACGAAACCGGTCGGTAGAAGTAAATTATTTGGTACAATTTAAAATAAACATAAGCGAAAAATTCGACTCGAAATTTTGTTTTATTAATTATTTTTTTATTCTGAACTATGTCATTTGTAATCGTCACATTAAAATGTCCATGGTCATTTCTAGATCTAATGAAAGAGAGAAGGTTAGAATCCTCTTCATCGTCGTTTGGGTATTGTCTATATACGGAAGCAAAGTATTTAGCGAATAGATTTGCTTTTTCAGCGTCAGTAGTAGCACTTTCGTTTCCGTAAATCATCTTCTCCGGTAAGCTGCTTTTCTTGTATTTTGAGTTAATGAAATTCCAAAACTTCCGGGGTTGTTTCTTATAGTTGGCAGCTAGGTCACGCAGGTAATCATTGTACAATTCGTCACGGTATATCTCAAATTCGTCTTTAGCAGATAAAAACGGAGAGATGTCGGTATTTTCTGGATTTCTAATTGATTGATCTAGGTAGCGCTTGTAAGCTCGGTTTCTCCTATTCTTGAGATTAATCAGTTTATCAGTTAATCAGAAAATTGCATAACATTTGTCATAAAGAATGCTCAGCATGTCGTCAACATTTTTCCCATCGAAAAGGGATGTGAAGTCAATCTCAGATAGCTCTTTACGAATACGATCAAATGGAGCTTTCTTGGAACAGTAAAACATTTCGGATGATGAAGATGAATTATAATGGTTCGCATTCAATCAAACATTGAGTCTGAACGTGAGCAACATCTTGCATTGAGGATGGTATTAGCGGTAAATCAGCTAAACCAACAACGGACAGTTCTGGCATGTTTGTATAGATGAGGTCGAGAACGTTGTTTGATCGATTCTGCAAATCGGACATTTGGAATAAGCCACAATCCAGCAGAGATGAGGTCATTGTTCTAGCAATAGTCGCTTGTTTAGATTGTGAATCACCAATTAAAGGGAGAAAATCGAATCCATCTTCATTGGGTTTCCACAGAACCGTAGGCATATTAAAATCACCAATTGCAACGAAAATGTCACCTTGACCAACTATTGAGTGCGCTGCTATAATGGCTTTCAAGTGTTGCAAATATACTTCCTCAGTGGAACCATATTGTATGTATAGCCCATAAATGTATAAATATGAATTGGATGAGCGCAGATGAACTTTAATGCAAATCGCCTCTAGATGTTTATGTTCGGGAACGTCGACGACTTCACTGTCATATTTTGAATTAACTGAAATGAGAACACCACCACATTTCCTTGCATCAACATCTGTGTCCTCACGGTCCTTCCGATATACGATATATTTCGGATCGAAAAACTCGGCACTATATTTTGTCTTCTGAAGATGGGTCTCAGAAAGAACGATTAAATCGTAGTCGCAAGTTGAGGAGGAGAGAAAGATGTGATCTTTTTTGCCAACCATTCCACGAATGTTGTTGTAGTAAATAGACAAATATGAGGGAGACGGGACTGGAGTCGTTTCAATCGAACTATGTTCGGTTACGTCATAATGTTGGGTAAAAAATTCACATTACGAACAGTCCAAGGTTTAATTTTTACATGATCTGGAAAGAAGTTGGGACAAGTGATGATACTCGAGATGGCTTCGTCTGTCTCAATCTTAAAATTGACATGGTTCAAAACCGAAATATCTTGCCCTCGTTTGGTTAGTCTGCGTATCTTAATGCGTTTCTTGTCAATATGAGCGTTGAGAACAATGTATTCCATTATATTAGCTGGTGTTACTTTCACATCCAGAGGTGAGATATGGAAGGCACTTTAAAGAAACATTAATTTTAGCTCAATTTAATTTAATTTAGCTTAACTTAACATATAATTTTATTTATAAATTTTATTGTTTTTATGTTGTGGGAAAAGAGAAAAAAAAAAAATTTTACTTTCGCGATATTAAATATTAACGCAAAAACAAAACAAAGATCATATAGATATTTTATAGGGAAGAATGGCAATTCACTTGGAGAAATATTTGTTTATTTATGATTACAAAACTGAAGGTAATGGTTATGCAAACAGGCGGAAACTAATGGCGAGTGTAGCCGATTTTATGTGAGATTGATGACGCTTCCAAGTACTCACTTATAGCAAAATATAAAAAAAGCAGAAAGAAAAAGATAAAAAAATAATCCCCTCTTGGAGGCAATGTATACCATGAATCGATTTTTCTTCAGAATAACTGAGAGGAGATGCATAAGATTTAGCCTGGGTACTGGCGCTCCGAAAGCCACTCCTTAAGCTCCTTCTTGAACAAGTACGCATTGCATAGTGTGATCCTCAACGGAAGTGTGTTGTACAGAACACTTCCAGCAATTGTAAGTGCTCCTTCCCCTAGCTTCGTGCGTGTAGCAGCATGATAGAATAATTTGCGATTTCTGGTTTGATATCTGTGCGAGGTCTCTTTAAACGTGACAGTACTATGTGACTGCGCAGTAGGACGGACACTATTACCAAGAAGATGAACACTCACCATTTCAGAAGCGCTGTTACTCACAGTAGGAAGGACACTATTACCAAGAAGATGAGAATTCATCATTTCGGAAGCGTCGTTTGATGTGCTAGGTGTAACAGTCACTTTAGCTGCAACACTGGGATGCTCGTGCTCATCTGTAATCGTTTCAGAAGCGCTGTCACTCGCAGTAGGAAAGTCACTATTAACAATAAGATGAGAATTCATCATTTCGGGAGCGCCGTCATTTAAGGTACTAGGTGTAACAGTCACTCCGGCTGCAACATTGGGATGCTCATCTCTATCTGTAATCTGGATCGGTGTAAGTTTTTTGGTTTCCATTAGAAGTGAACTTTGAAACTCGTTTCTGAAAACTGTGAGTTCGCTGCTCAAGTTACAAATAGTATGGTAAATGGAATCGAGTCTCTCCTCACGTTGAATAGACTCGATCAGAGGTGACTTATAATATGATTGTGGTTGGCTGCAGTCTGATACAATTCGATCAAGTACATTGGAGATCTTCTTGAGCAAAGACATCATGGAATCAAAAGATGACCACGTATTTGATTCAAAGGAATGCAACATCGAAAACAAATCATCGGATAAGTTTGAAGCTTTTGGCTTTGGGGATGGAGAGGTGATGGACCAGTCGAGAACGTTGGAATAACGAGGAATTCTGCCGCCAACAGCATCATCAGACAGGTGTTTCGTTACAATATCATCTAGCTGAACAGGAGTAGGTATGGACTTACTGAGATGAGACAGTTTTGCATCGATGAGGGATTCAATCTTTTCGATGAGGTCGTAGTCTGAAAGCCGCGTCGTGTTTAAACCATGTGGTGTGGTAGAATGCTTCATCACAATTTCTTCGACTTGTTTACAATTTAAAAGGGAATCGTGAAGATGTTTAAGTTTAGTGCTGATGAGCTTGTCTATCTTTTCCAAAGAAGCGTCATTTATCAGCTGGGTTTCACCTAACTGACGGCCATTCGCAGATTCGATCATGTCCAATCTATTATTTATGGCATTCAGTTTATCGGTGTGATCTGACTTACCATTGTTGATGAGTTTAGTGGTAGTTTCCAAACGATCGATCGGGTGGGTTTGACTTGTGCGAGTTTTAAAATCATTTTGGCAAGTTTTGCAAATAAATTGGACAGGTGATTCAGCCGTAAAAAAAGATTTCTGGTGTGACTTGTTCATTGCTATATTAAAGCAATGCAAGTAGAAAGATTTTGAGCATCCAAAGCAAGAAGACTGGAACTTGTCGATAGATTTTGTAGAGCATGCCCGCTTACAAATATGATCCATTATTAGAGGCGTCTTTTCAATTCCCTTAAAACTGCCGAAAAATTTGAATAATTAGTGCCAAAAAGTAGGGACTATGTGCACTCCCAACACCGAGCACCGAATACAATATACAGCGTCCAAATTATTCGAAAAGAAACAGATTATGTGCTTGTAATTTGTGTGCTGAAATCTTAATCCGAAGCTGCAGGTTCACATACGCAAAGCTTTCTCCAAGATTTAGCAATCCTTCAAGCTTTGGATGTTTTGGATGCTCTGGACTATGTACAGTTGTACACTCCCAACACCGAGCGTTCCAATTTTGCGCCGCAAATGTACACTGCTATTCGAATAATACGGCTTTGCTTGAAATTTTGATGATGACGTCAGCTGGTGAAAGAGACAGCGCGCGAACTAGTTATGTGACGTTGAACCTGCGTAATAGTCACGGTACCACAAAATAATGACAATTCGCTATAGTGATGCGTGCGCCTTGTCCGAGGCTTTCACGCTGGCGCCAGTCCTATCCGCAGCTAACGTCTCCCAGCTGGATACTCCCACAGTTTTCAAGTCGGCAAGAGCTGCGTTATACCATCTGGATTCTGCACCTCTCTTGCCCTCCGGTTTGGTTTTAATGATTTTTTTCGGAATACGATGATCTTCCATTCGTTTTACATGACCGAGCCAACGCAGTCTGTTTATTTTGGTAGTTCTGACTATGTCTGGCTCTCCATAAAGCTGATAAAGCTCATGATTGAAACGTCTGCGCCATCGGTTCTGTCTTTGATCGAATACTGGTCCAAATATTGTCCGCAGTACTTTTCTTTCGAACGTGTGCAGCGATTGTTCGTTTTTCTGTGTCATGCACCACGACTCCGAACCATACGTAACCACCGGTCTGATCATAGATTTGTATATTGCGCATTTTGAATTTCGGCTTTCTGACTTGGACTTTAAGATTTTCAGAAGGCCGTAATAACTCCGGTTGCCCAGAATTACTCGTCTCTTAGTTTCGTCCGCGATGTCGTTATTAGTGTTCAGCTCCGATCCAAGGTATACGAATTTGTTGACCATTTTGAATGTGTGTGTGTCGATCGTTACGGTTTCCTCCTTGTGTTGATTCGAAGGCGGGATGATCATGTATTTCGTTTTATCGTCATTAACTTTCAACCCAAGGTCGGTACCTTTCCTCTTCAAGGCCATAAACTTGTCTTTAACAACATTCATTTTCCGTCCAAGTATGTCCAGGTCGTCTGCGAAACCTAGCAACTGACTGGACTTGGTGAAAATGGTGCCGCTGGAATCTATGTCCATGGTGCGCACGGCTGCTTCAAGGGTTAGGTGAAAAAGCAGCGTCGCGAGAGGATCTCCTTGACGTAGGCCTTCCTCTATGTCGAAAATCTCTGACAGTTGATTACGGATCTTTACTCGGCTATTAGCTCCGTTCAGTGTTAACTTGGTTAGCGAGATCAGTTTGTTGGGGGTTCCAAATTCCTCCATTACTCTCCATAGCTTACTTCTTCTAACACTGTCATAGGCTGCCTTAAAATCAACGAACAAATGGTGTGTTTCAATGTTGTACTCTTTGCACTTCTCCAAGATATGTCTGATATTAAACAGCTGGTCCGATGTTGAACGACCTACACGAAAACCACCTACAGAGTTTTCCATGTATGGATGAAGGCGCTGGTAAAGAATATTTGCAAATATCTTGTAAGCAATATTCAGCAGAGCAATTCCTCGAAAATTGCCACAAAGTATGCTGGTTTTCCACTCTTCCGGTAACTCCTCGACATTCCATATACGCGTGATTAGCTCGTGCATCTCCATATATAGCGCGTTGCCGCTGTTCTTGAAAAGTTCGCCGGGTAGATTGTCTGTCCCCGGGGCTTTGAAATTTCTGAGCCTCGAAATTTCAGCTTCAACTTCTTGCATCGTTGGTTCTTCTATATATGGTTGCGCAGTATGAAATGGCAATTCGTTGTTTTCTTCGTTTCGGTTGAGCGGTGTGTTCGGATCAAGCAGTTCTTTGAAGTACTCAGCCCATCTCGCAATGCACTTTTCCTCATCTGCTAAGACCAATCCATTCTTGTCCTTACACAGCAAAGGTTGTTGACTGTAACTATTTTTGGATTCGTTTACTTTCCGATAGAAGTTCCGAGTTTCCTTCCTATTGCCAAACTTTTCAATTTCGATCAAAACGTTCCTATCCTACAGCCGTTTTTTGTTTCGGAACAGTTTTCGAGCGAAATTTCTCTTCGAACAGTACTCTGCCTGGCCTGCTCGAGTGTATCGACTTAGAGTTTTTAGTCGAGCTGCATTTTTGTTCTCCAGAGCTCGCTGGCATTCATCGTCGAACCAGTTATTTCTTTTATTTCCCGTTCTCGTTACCAAAGTCTCTGCCGCGGCGCTCTCTACATTTCGCCTGATTTGATTCCACGCATCGTCTATACTGTGTTGCTCGCTGACCATTTCTTCGATAATTTTTCTCTCCAAACTATCCACGTATTTGTGTTTGATGTCTTCGTTCCGCAGTTTTTCAACGTCCCACTTTTTCAATGCCTGTTGTCGGTTGTGTTGGACCGATATGCGAGACCTAACAACCACTTTAACCAAGTAGTGGTCAGAATCAACTTTGCTCCTCTACAGCTCCTGACATCCAATACATTTGAACATTTGCCGTCCATCTATCAAAACGTGATCAATCTGGTTTTTGGTTTGTCCATCAGATGATACCCATGTCGCTTTGTGGATGCTTTTTATGTTCGAAATACGTACTGCTCACAACCATGTTTCTTGATGCTGCGAAATGAACTACCCGCGTACCGCTGTCGTTAGAGTTTTCATGGAGGCTGTATTTACCAATTGTGGGACGATAGAAGACTTCGCGACCTATCTCGGCATTCAGATCTCCAAGCAAAATCTTAATGTCACGTTTCGGCGCTCCATCATATATCTCCATCATATATCTCCACCAGTTTCTCGTAAAATAGCTCCTTCGCTTCGTTGTCTTTTTCCTCCGTGGGTGCGTAGGCGTTAATAAGAGCATAGTTGAAAAATTTTCCTCTTATCCGTAGAGAGCACAATCGCTCGTCAACAGGATTGAAACCAATCACCTCGTTTCTAGCTGTGCCGTAAACCATGAAACCTGTTCCATACTCTCTTGGACCGTCATTACTTTTTCCACTGTAGTAGAACTTATAGTCTCCACTGATCATGGTGTCCTTTCCAAGTCATCTCGTTTGTTGCACTGCCGTGATGTCAATTTTTGCCGCTCTTAGCGCACTTGTGAGAGATCTCAATCCTCCTGGCCGCAACAAAGATCTTACATTCCATGTTCCTAGTTTTAAATCATTGTCCTTTTTCCGTTGCTTGAGTCGTTGCCGTTTATCCTGTCCGACCCGAGGCTGTGTTGTAGAATTCATAACAAATCTGGTTTCCGGTGTCTGGGAGTTAGCCAAGCGCCCAACCTGCTTCCGTTTACTTCCACATTAGCCCCAGAAAATTCAGACACATTGGAAAAATTGAGACGAAAACGTCCGTCAACCAAAAGATTTCTGAACATCCCTGAAGCGCCTAGAGAAAAAGACGATCATTTGATTGTTACTGAGAAAGATGTGGTGAAAAATATTAACAATTTCCCGAACGGTTCGGCATCCGGCATAGATGGAATATCCCCTATACATCTAAAGGATTTAACTGGATTTAAAGGATTACCAGGTTGTCAAATTTTATGCTTTCCGGTATAGCTCCAAATGAACTAAGCACAATCATGTACGGTGCGACATTATGTGCTCTCATCAAAGAGGAAGGAGGCATTAGACCGATTGCGGTGGGTAACACACTCCGTCGATTAACAGCAAAAATGGCAAGTGCTTCAGTGCGAACGGAGAGGGCATCAAAATTTGAAAATCTGAAATACTTTAGAAATATACTAGGCATATGAACTTTATTAGTCCGTCACGGTGCTGACTATATTCGATCGTGTACGAATGAGGTTGCCATTATATTATAATCTACGTGTGATAAGGTGCTTACTCACACATTTGTGTAATAATTGAAATTCTGTGCAACGTATTCTTTTATGGAAGTACGTAAATTACGACTATTCTTACCTATTTTATTCGCGGACTGTACACAGAACCAGTTTTCCCCTTACTTTGATACAAGCTGCAATCGTTTTGTTGGTTTTTGAAAAAATTAACGCCTTGAGTGCTGCATCGGCTTATTTCTAAGTATTTTATAGTGAATTGAGTCATGAAATGTGTGAGCTCCATACCAGTAAAATTTGGATTGTTTGACATTTCGTGAATATCATCATTAAAATTGATATACTTTGACAGAAGCCGATTTCGCCTAAATGAATTGAATCAGGCGATCATAAAATGAAGGAACAAGTAAGAAGAAATAATGCAATGGCAGGTAAACAGCCTCAATACACTGACAACACACACTCTACGGGGAACAGCCGCCGAGTCGATTTTTTTCTTAATTTTTTTTTTGTCAAGTTGGTTTAACTTCTTTTGTAGGTGGCGCGCAATATATTTTGAATCAAAAAAAAGGTTGCGAATGTTAATAAAAATTTTTTTTATTTTTTAACAAAATCTTATACATTAAAATTGAGTTTATTGTTTTACTACTAAAATCTATCGGATTGTCTTTTCTTCTGGGTTTGCCAGCATTTTTCAATCGAAAACTAACATTTGTTGTAACTGTTTTAGCTAAAGAAGGGCAATTTGGAATGTTGGTGTGAAGATCAAAATCCAAAATTTTATTTGCTATTAATTTTCCTAGATTGAAGTTTTTGTCTTCTGATAGCACTGGATGAATTAAACGAAATATTTTTCCATACGAAGGAAATAAGAAAATATGTAGGGACTCGCGTCACTCCACTGGAACGTCGAGCAGAACATTCAACTCTTTTCTTCACCCTCGGTAAAGACGAAGCGATTCTTCTGCATTCGTCACTGCTACAGATCGATCAACTAATCGTATCACTTCCCCAAGAGCTCTGCTAGCGATCAAATGTACATTTTTACATATTTAGAATAAATTCAATAGTTTTGTGTTACCGGCAGTATTTCATTCTTATTAGTGAGGATGCGTACTCCCACATTGGTGACCCGAATCTAGAACACGTACAAAATTCAACAGATAATTCAAATAAGTCGGAAATATATACAAATCCAACCTCATTGTAGCAAAAGCAATCGGCTTTTCAAATAAAGTGAATGCGTGTGAACAATCAAAAGAACCTAAAAAATTTAAATTAAGTGCCAAAACATTAAAATAATAAGTACATTCAAAATAGTGCCAATTATTAACGTGTTAATATTGTGCTCATCATATAACTCAACATTCAAATTATATGATTGATTATTTCAAAGCATTGATGCCACGTTGAACATTCATAATTGGCGAACACATTTCAGCGGCATCTCCATAATTCAAAGCTCACCGATTCAACTCGTATAATCAAAACTTCGACCATTTACAAAAAGTCTTTTGAACACCCGTGACTCAAACCAGTGCATAGGTTTAAGGGCACGGATTGGAATATTAACACAATAAATATATCGAAGTGCAATTTTCAATCTCGACATGGCCGGAGACGATGAAACAACTCGTAGCGATGAACAACAATCCGAGCAATTTCAAGCAACGCTCATTCATAGGGTTGGACTAAAAATTCCGCCGTTTTGGGAGGAATCTCCGGACATTTTGTTCGCGCAAATAGAGGCACAATTCCCCATCAGTAAAGTAAATACTGATCAAACGCGTTTTAATGCGGTAATTGGAGCCATTGAAAGCAAGGTGTTATCGCAAGTAGCAGATGCAGTACTTAAGCCACCGAATGAAGGGAAGTATCAAAATCTCAAAGATAAAATAATCGAAGCATTTTCAGAATCTACTCACAAAAAAATGTCTAAATTGCTAGAAAACGTAACGCTGGGAGATCAGAAACCATCGATGTTGTTGAACGAAATGCGACGACTAGCCACCGACGACATCACAGACGACTTTCTGAAGACCCTATGGTTGAAGCGATTACCAACCCAAGCCCGAGTCGTGCTGTCTACGAACAGCGCATCGTTACCCGAGTTGGCTAAAATAGCAGACAAAATAGTCGAAATTGGAAATCTAAGCGGGGTGAATGCAGTTACACGATATTGCAGCACACCTGAATCGTTGCAGGTCTGCATACAGCAGTTGACTAGGGCCGTGAAAAATTTGCAGCGTAACACAGGGAATCGAAATGCCCGCGCTCGCTCAAAATCCCAATGCAGGGCCAGTCGAGGCACAACCCCATCTAGAAATGGGAACGCTGACAAGAAATTCGATAAGTGCTGGTATCACTACAAATTTGGAGAAAAAGCCAACAAATGAGCAGGCACGAAGGACGAGCCATGCAAATTTCAAAAAAACTAATCAACTTGTTGTCGCCAATGGAGCAAATTGTAAAATCTACCACTCATCTTCGCAGCGAGTCGGAGCGCTGCTTTGACAAAACTCCCAACGCAGACTCATCGGGTAGATTCAACGCAATTGACTCCATAATCGAACTAAACATTGGCGACAACTCATCATCACAAACTCATTAACACGCATCTGGCAACAAACCACCAAATTCATCATCGTCACAAGAACCACGCCGCAGCAAATACCTACTAATGCCGATCTTGCTAAAATCAATTCTATCTAAGCGGTCACGAGTAAACGAATCGGTACTATCAAGCCCGTTACCTACCAATGATCATCACCCGACCATCAATTCATATCATTCCAACAATCCACATAGAGCAATTAATAGGCTAATGTTGGCTGATCTACAAACCAATCGAAATTTTCTAATAGATACAGGGGCTGACGTCTCAGTGCTACCTGCAACCCCAGGGGATTTTACAAATTCACCACATTCCACGACCTTGTATGCCGCAAACGGCACTCCAATAAAAACGTACGGTGAGAAGCGAATCACGCTAAATCTGGGAATGAAAAGGAAATTCAACTGGAGATTCATAATCGCCGACGTGAATCAGCCAATCATTGGGGCTGATTTCATAGTTAAATATGGACTCCTAATCGACCTAAGAAACAAAAGACTCATAGATCAGCATCACAACATCGAATTCATTGGCACAATAACACAAGTAGGTCCAGACAAATCGACTATAAGAGCTCTCAACATCAAAGACAAATTTCAACGAATCTTGGCCGAGTACATGGACCTCACGAACCCGAGCGCCACACACGGGTCTGAGAAAATCGACACTTTTCACCACATAGAAACAAGAGGTCCACCCACATTTTGCCGTCCAAGGCGACTAACACCGGAAAAATACAAAGACGCCAAAAAAGATTTCGAATTAATGGTCAAACAGGGCATTTGCAGACCATCGAAGAGCCCCTGGGCCAGCGCTCTACACATGAGAAAAAAGAAAAACGGTGAGTGGAGAAATTGTGGAGACTATCGTGCATTAAACGCAAAGACATTGCCCGACCGATACCCACTTCCACACATACAGGATTTCACAAACAATTTACACGGAAAGCGAATATTTTCTGTTGTGGACCTACGACAGGCATTCTACCAAATACCCGTACATCCGAATGATATTGAGAAGACCGCAATCACCACACCTTTCGGACTGTTCGAATTCTGCGTTATGACTTTTGGACTAAGGAACGCATCGCAGACTTTCCAACGTTACATGAACAAAGTCACTGAGGGACTTGATTTCGTCTTTGTGTTCATTGATGATATATGCATCGCATCCAAAAACGAATTGGAACACGAACATCATCTCAGGCTAGTGTTCGATCGTTTGCGAAAATATGGGCTAACAATCACCCAGGAAAAATGCCAATTCGGCCTGGAAAAAGTCAAGTTTCTTGGTCACTTGGTCTCAGCAGCTGGCATTCAACCACTACCTCACAAGGTTAAAGCCATCCAAGACTTCATTCTGCCTACCATGGTGAAAGACTTGAAACGCTTCTTGGCGATGATCAATTTCTACCATCGATTTCTGCCCAAGGCGGCAGACTCTCAGAAAATTTTACACGAAATGGCACCTGGAAACGTCAAGAAAGACACCAGAACAATCGCCTGGACGGACGAAGCTAAAAAAGCATTCGAAAAATGTAAAAATGATCTAGTAAATTGCACGATACTGGCACATCCAGTACAAGACGCCCAATTGCAACTAAGAATAGATGCGTCCGACTTTGCGGTGGGCGGAGCTCTGGAACAAATTGTTGACCAGGGTACACAACCACTGGCGTTCTTCTCGAAAAAACTCACGACGACCGAACACAAATACGGTACGTACGATCGCGAACTATTGGCCATGTACAAATCAGTCGAGTACTTTCGAGACATGCTAGAAGGTCGAACTTTTTGCATCAAAACCGAACAAAAACCACTGCAACACGCATACAGCCAGAAACCAGAATAAGCAACTCCAAGACAACTGCGTCATCTCCTTTACATCAGCCAATTCACCACTGACATTCGATGGATTCCTGGGGAGAAGAATGAGGTCGCAGACTTCCTATCACGAATTGAGAGCATTAGCAGCGATGGGGAAATCGATTTCGAACTACTGGCGAAAGACCAACAGAATGACCCGGAATTGGAATCCACTTTAAAAAAAACTTCAGGTAATTCTCTAGAACTGAAGCTACTAACCATTCCCAATTCATCAGTAAAGGTCTACTGTGACACGAAGTCGAACGTCATCAGACCATTCGTCCCCAAGCCGTTCCGACAAGCTATCATCCGCTAATGCACGGCCTGTCGCATCCTGGCATCCGTGGCACAACGAAGCTCATCAATGTACGTTTCGTCTGGCCTGGAATGAACAAGGAGATACAGCAATTCGTGCAACAGTGCGTGGACTGTCAACGTTCGAAGGTCACACGGCACAATAAGGCCCCACTAGCGAATTTCCTGGTACCCAACGAAACATTTGCACACATAAACATTGATTTGGTTGGCAGCCTGCCAGTTTCTATGGGCCACCGCTACGCACTCACAATCATTGATCGTTTTACGAGGTGGACAGAAGCCATCCCACTACCGGACATACGAACCGAAACAGTCGCACGGAATCTAATCAACACATGGATGGCGCGTTTTGGCATTCCACTACACATAACCACCGACAGGGGTAGTCAGTTTGAATCGGAATTGTTCCGTGATTTAAACAAAATGTTGGGAATCGACCACTTCAAAACGACTTCCTACCACCCTCAATCGAATGGAATAGTGGAACGTTTCCATCGACAACTTAAAGCTGCAATCTACTGTCACCGATCTAAGAACTGGGCTGAAAAACTTCCAATAATCTTGCTTGGTTTTCGGTCGACGTACAAATACGACATCAAAACCACACCGGCTGAGATGGTCTATGGCACCACTCTGCGCCTACCTGGACAATTTTTCCATGAAAGCAAACCAACGAGAACCGAAGGTGAGTTTGCAACAGTGTTTCGTCGCACAATGAATGCTCTGAGACCCACACAAACTTCGAAGCACGGGGACCAGAAAGTTTTCGTTCAAAAGGCATTATCTGACTGCACCCACGTATTTGTCCGAAACGACACCGTTCGACCGTCTCTGGCACCACCGTATGATGGTCCTTACGAAGTAACGAAACGCGGAGACAAATTCTACACAGTGAGAATCAAACAAAAATTACGAAACATTTCACTGGACCGACTAAAAGCAGCATTCTTGCCACTAAACGATCCGGCCGATGAAGTTCCAAAAATCACTTCGAACGTTGAACCAGCGAATACGAACTCTAACCTCAACACAAATGTAACTCCTGCAACAACACAAAAAAGCACGAAAGGAGTAAATTTCAACGATGAAACTACAGTCATCACACGCTATGGACGTCGGGTAAAAAAACCTGCACCTCTCTTGCCCTCCGGTTTGGTTTTAAACGATGGGTAAATAAACAAGGGTTTATTTTTAATGGGCTATAGGCCGTATTTCAAAGTCTTTATTACTAAATTATAGTTGTCGACGTTTCGGGTACATTGTGTACGCCATTATCCAGACTGAAATTTAAAATACATTGATTACGTTAATACATTGCACAATTTGACGATTATCACAAGTATACTGAAATAGTGAAATAAACAGCAAATTTCAAACCAAAATAATAAATTGAAATATTCACCTAGTATTTCGATCGTGTTAAGCACGATAAAAAATAATAAGATTACTGTCAAGAATTAT
This sequence comes from Pseudolycoriella hygida, assembly GCA_029228625.1. Classification (NCBI taxonomy): domain Eukaryota; kingdom Metazoa; phylum Arthropoda; class Insecta; order Diptera; family Sciaridae; genus Pseudolycoriella; species Pseudolycoriella hygida. Next base: position 74,023,385 of record CM055404.1, read on the forward strand.
TTTGATATCAATTTGAATTGAGAACTAGGAACATAAAAATCTATACACAGCTGTAGTGTAGTGTCAAATTAAGACTGAAAATTGAATTAACAAATGTATGCGATAGTGATGTGGACTGAAAAACGGAAATTATTTGGCATTGTGTTGATTTTGCTATGTCATTGCGAGGGGGTGTGTATGAGTGGTTTACATTTATCGGCATTGATTGAGCGAAGTAAAGCGCAATAAGCTGGTGATATTGATGCTCCTTCCTCTAATCTGAAGTTAATGGTGTTCTCGTTTCGAATGTGTAAATTTTCAAGAATCAGTCTCTTATATTCTTTTTTCTCCGTCTCTAATATGGAAACAGCATTGAAGTCCATTCGATGTCGGTTGCCGTCTTGGTCAGGTTCGCAATGAGCGACGACTGCTGTGCGTGTGTAACTACTGCAATGCTCTTTTTTAGTGCTGTTTTTATGTGTACACACTCGATTGTTGAGGGGGTTCTTAGTGTTGCCAACGTAGCATTTCAAACATTTCCGTATCAGCTGATGATTTCTATCAAATAATCCAGCGCACGGTATCCTATATACTTACCTACAAGAAGATTTGGTAAAAGTTGAGGCCGAAGAACATTGGCGTGAGGAATTTGGAGAACTGCCCGAGGAGTCGTTGCGATCACTTCAGAATACGTGGGAGAATTATGAAATAAACAAAAAGCTGAAAGAAATACAAGACTGGCCAAAAGAAACATCAGATAGGGCACGACTTTTAGCAAATTCATCTGAAGAAGCAGGTGCTTGGCTGCAAGCATTACCATCGCCACAGCTCGGTACACATTTAAGTAATGATGAATTTAGAGTAGCAGTCGGATTGAGATTAGGCCTACAAATACTTCAACCGCATAAATGTGTTTGTGGATCGAAAGTCGATCGATTCGCTAGACATGGCTTATCGTGCAGTAAGGCTTCAGGTACGCTGCCCCGACATGAAGCAGTTAACAATTTAATCCAACGAGCGTTGAAATCAGCTGAGATTCCGAGTAACGCGAGCCTCCAGGCTATTGTCGATCAGATGGTAAAAAACCTGATGGTTTAACACTTGTACCGTGGCATAGAGGCAAGTCTTTATTATGGGACTTCACTTGTAAAGACACATTTACACGGTCATATGTGAATCACACATCAAGAATATCAGGCTGGGCCGCAAAACTGGCTGAAAACTTGAAATTTGAAAAATACATTGATTTGAGGGAGCAATTTTTTTTCGTCCCAGTTGCTTCAGAAACATCTGGTGTATTCGGAAAAGGGGCAATAAAACTTATAAAGACAATTGGAAGTAAGGTCACTGACGTAACAAAAGAGAAAAGAGCTACAAGTTTCTTATTCCAACGTATAGCAATTGCTATCCAGCGCGGAAATGTGGCCTCGATTCTCGGTACAATTCCACCAAGTAAAAATTTGGCGGAAATATTTTATTTATAATATTATAACTGAATGGTATTAAATAAATTGCGATTATTGGGCTAACTTTTAAGAATTTCAAAGGTCAATAGAAATTACCCAAGGTAATGCCAAAGGCCCTACTGAAGTACATCTCAGACCATTCAAATCTAGAAATGGTTATATCCAAGGATTGGGCCATTTTCCCCTAAAACCCTGAACCCCGTGTTCTCTAAAAATTTTTTCTATACAACTTTGCCTTTGGAAGAAACCTTCTACCTCTTACAGTTCTAGAGATATGGGTCATCCCTCCCAATTCTAGAAGTGGTCATATCCCAGGATTGAGGCATTTTTAGCCGAAATCCTGAGACACATGTTCTCTAAAATATTATTCTATACAACTTTGGCTATGGAAGCAACTTTCTACCTCTTATAGTACTAGAGATATGGATCATCCCTCCCAATTCTAGAAGTGGTCATATCCCAGGATTGGGGCATTTTTACCCAAAAACCTGAGACACGTGTTTGCTAAAATTTTATTTTCTACAACTTTGCTTTTGGAAGTAGCTTTCTAACTCTTGTAGTTCTACAGATATGGATTATCCCTCCCGATTCTAGAAGTGGTCATATCCCAGGATTCTGGCATTTTACCCAAATCCCTGAGGCATGTGTTCGCTAAAATTTCATTCTATAACTTTGCCTTTGACAGTGAATCTCCATATTGCATAGTGAAGGAAATAAACACTAAAAACTGTTTTCGTATATCGCCAAGAAACTCAATTTCGTCCATTCCATTGGTCCCGGTGCCCCGACCCCGACTTGCTTAGATATTTGCGAAAAAGTTTCACCGACTTCGTACGGGTCCAAATATGTGTGCAGCTCGCACGGAATTTCAGATTCGTATGCCTCGTGAATTGTTGTAAACATCACGTTGCTCAAAACTTATTATTTCACAATTTCTTTAATCTCTATCTATTTTAGGGACAGGGCCGTAGCCAGACCGCTTCCTCAGGGGGGCTGAAGCCCCTACCGTTCAATTTTTTTCGAATCATTAAAAAGTGTAAGCGAGCAAAGTTTTTCGATTATTGTTGCTAAGAGTGAATAGTTAGAAACTTAAATAGAAATTGTGAGCGAGCCGACGGAATTTCGTCAATTGTGCGATTTCGAAGGAATTTCTTTTCGAGCTAGGATTCCCACAAATTCGGGTGATTTTTAAATCAATAGAGAAAGTGAACGGTTTTCTTTCTTGAATCAGATTTCGCAGTGAAGGAGTCTAGCGCCGCGCCGCAGGCAAAATTTTTGGAGTTCCTTCCTTTGTTCTTTAAGTAAATTGAAGCACAACAGGCGTAGACTTTTGGATTTTTTAAGCAGATAAATAAGTGCCGGAACCGACTTTTTTAGAGCCGACTTTTTAAGAAAATGTGAGCATGTCGCAGACGAAAATTTTTAATATATGAATATTCTGATTTGTTTGTATTATTATCGGGCAAGGTACGGGACATTAAAACGGAATTGACCCTCCAGCACTGATATGGCCATTTTACAAATTTTGAGCCCGAAGAGTCCTACTACAATCGGGCTTCCTTAAGAACTAAAGTTTTTCGTTTTTTTTAACATTTTTTTGACCCACTCCGTCATCGTTGTTAAAATCGAGGCGCTGAAAAAGTGTGCTTGAAGAAGGAAGCAAATTGAAGATTTTTCGAAATATTGGTCCTTAAGAGCACATAAATATTCAATTTTAATAATTGATGATACAGTGGACTCAATTTCTAAATGTTACGCTTTCACGTTTCTTTATGTAAATTTACAGTGACATAAATCAAAGCGTAGCATTTAGAAATTAAGTTCCCTGTATCAAATCCTTAATGAGGTTTGGTGATCCTTGTACAATATACAAGTATTTTCTCAGACGCTTTCATGAAAGTAAAAAAATATTTGAAGTTTTAAAAGACGGGGCCCGTCGGAAATCTTCCGAATTAACAGTATGGACAGTCCGAGCCTAATGATTCCACAGTATTTTTTAGATTGCTACATTTTTTGAACATTTTCTTCGAATTTGAAGATATTCTGATGAAATTCGAATTTCAAGTTTTTCTGCTGCACGACATTTTGCAGTATTTTGCATAAAGATCTCAACAAAACTGGATTTTGACTCATTGGTTAATTACAGAGCAGAACCCATTTCAACAAATTTAGGGAA
>CM055404.1:74027505-74038736 GCA_029228625.1 Pseudolycoriella hygida
CGGCCTCAACTTTTACCTTCTTGTAGGTAAGTATCATGTAACAATTGATTTAATAAAGTAGAAACGTTGTACATCGATGAAAGGAAACAAGATAGAGCTATGTCTGATGCATGTCGTAATCCGATTCCACCTTTCTTAATTGGTAAAGATGATCAATCCAAGCTTTTTCGGTAAAATGTATATTCAGAAGTGATTCTATGGATTTTCGAAGTACTTCATCATAATGCAATAATCCAGATGTATTCTGCCACATTGGTGCTCCTCGTAGAAAGAAGATTAAACGAGGGGTTGTTACACAATATCGAAGCAGGCAATAAGCATTTTGGAAACTTATATGCTTCATTTTTTCTGTTAAATTAATGAGGTCTTGTATTTTTTTATTCAGACAAATTGTTGATGCAGTTTCTGTTAGAGGACTTCCTAGCAGAAATTCATTTTCGGTTTTCATCATTTGAATACCATTCTTATAGTTATAAAAGAACAAAAACGTTGGATTGTTTGCTTATTACTATATTAGGAAGATTTGTCACATCTGTTCTGCTTGTCACATCTGTTCTGATGCGTACGGGTCTTTGGTTATGTTTTTTTTACAAGCGCTACATAGGACATTTCTACAAAAAATTCGAGGTGGTGCAAAATGGATTTTGATTCAAATAATTTATAAGTCAAACAACGCACAGTATAAAATCGAGTTTCAGTCGTTCCTTAATATAAAATTGCGTCCAACAAAATTGATTTACATAAGAACAACGGAAAAAATGAATTTTATTTTACAGGAAATCTCCAAGCCTCATACCAAACTCTTTCAACCGTCGGTAACTCATTTTCGTAAAGCATTTTTTAGACCCGTACAAGGAACAAATGGGTTTCATAAGTTCTCTACAGTGTTGCAATATACTAGTATGTCGACACCGGAGTGTCGCGACGGGTTGTCCAGTGGTGAACGCAATGCACTATTACCAAGAAGGTCCGGGCTCGAGCCCCGGAACAAGAGAATTTTTCTCTCAGAAATTATAGACAGTACAACGTCCCTACGTTGACTCAAGCTTCAGAAATTGGGTAGTTACGGTGTTCGATGCGCGTAAGGAAAAAAATTCTACTCATCAAACATGACGTCACTCATATTTTGCCAAGCGCTGGTACACTCAAAAAGAATAAAGGACAGAGAAACGTGGTTGGCATTCTTTCTTCACTTCTGATGCTACATCATAGATGGAGCCAATGACAAAATAAGAACTGTGAATGATGACAGCGCAGGAAGCAAACACTGTGGTTCACAAGGCCAAGTCCATCGTCCGAAAAAATGTCATCACCTGGTGGCCGAACTGTTGGTATCATAACCTTCTTCCCGGCCGATTATATGGAAACTGCACGACAACATGTGCCTAGAATAAGAACTAAGGCTACTAGATGTAATGTTCAAATAGGATAAAAATGTTGAGTGTAATGAACTGTAGAATGAAATGTAAAAACTGAAACGTAGACCATACGACCATACGTTTATCGATTTTGACTAGAAATTCTAAAAATAAATAAAATTATCTGTTCGGCGCCAAACTTAGGGTGACAATGAAGGTAGTTAAAGAACAACATTCATAGAAATCAGTTATGTGGATCTGGGCTGGGTGCAGCACTAGGGTCCATAGAGTGGACCAAATTCAGCCGAAATTAGTCGACCGAGGACCTAAAAATTGGTCCCAGGTCTATGGGCCAGCGCAACTCAAGAGATAGAAACTAATTCCAGAAGTCATCGCAATGCCTCCGGTTAGTTTCAAAATCCGTACCTTGGGAGAGTTTTCGCCATCACCTTTGGTTATTTCTGTGGATCGTTTAAATAAATAAGATTTGAAAAGGAAAACTTCAAACATGTAAAATTAATTTGATAAGCGAACGTACGGGTCTTAACTGATGTTTTTCTTAAAGCCCAAATTCGCGTTATTATTACTTTATTGGAAACAGCGTACTGCCAGTTTTAGTATAAATTTTAAGCTGTTTTGCATTTTCAATTGAAAACTCGTCAAATTTTTTAGGGTAATTTATTTTCGCTATAACTCGAATAATGAGATGATTTTGACATGTTATAGATTTATGAAATAAATTCAATGACATTCTCTGTGGTTTAATTGAGCTAGTAAATATACCTGCGTATCAAAATATTCATAGAAATATTTAAACGTTCAAGTGGTCCCAGTTGTGCAAGCACTTCAATTTGAAAAACTGTTTTACTATGAAAATCCGTATAATAAACACAACAATGGATATGTACACTTTTCCCATGGAAACTTGTGTATTATAAACATCCATCGAGAGTGAAGCAAACATCGAAAGTAATTTGTAATCATGAATTTATGGGTTTTGCGGTGAAAACGGTGGACTTCAGTGACGGGACATTTTGTCAGTGAGCTGGGAAGTTTACTGAACATAAGCTTCCGATGACGCTCATCAAAGTTTGTTTTTAAGAAAAGGATCGGAATGAAAGCGTCAGACATTTCGGGATCAGTATCCGACGGTGAGTTTGACTACGAAGTTTTTATTTGCAAAGATATTCCCAATTTTATTTATTAACATTCGGTGATTGAAAATTGTTACCTATACTAGAATAAAAACAGTCCTCTTTTTCACTACTACTTTTCTACTAATTGACGAAAATTATTTAAAAAAATTTTTTTATCTAGGAAATCTTCATACCAAAACCGAAACTCTTACATAATACAGAAAAACAAACAGAAGAGAAATGTAAGTTTGTTTCGACATTCTTATGTCCAACAGAGACCAAATACAACTTTAACTTTGTAAGACAATAACAATAAACTCACCGATCGTAAATAACAACAATCGAAACTTTGATAATAAGCGAAACTTTGTTATTTGAACTACGAAAACCGAAAACAACGCAAAAAACATGGAAATCAGCACAATTGCATATTTACTTAGTATATTTACCTAAACGCAACATTGGACGTATGCAACGAGCCGCTATAATGAAATGCAAACATTTAGTGTTACCGTCTCAGCTTCACAGAAATGACTTCGTTAATGAAGTGGACTCATTTAACCACATTAATTTTGGTTAGTTAGAGATCTTTATTCTTTGTGAATTCGATTCAGCTATTAAATATTTTTGATTAAAATGACTCATTATGAAGTGCAACCCGTGCAACAGTTAAAATCGAAAACATGCTATCGGCTTATTCCCACATTTATGTTCGTTATTGCCATTACCTCAGTAGTTTTAACAGTATTTTTTATGGTTACTATTTAATAATTAATTGCTCTTTTTTAACATTTTTTGTGCGAATAGTGTATTAACAAATTGTTCAAACCATTTTCAGTTTGTCCTACAATCACGGAACGCATATGAATTGGACGGTGAACACGACGATTTCAAAATGATAATTGATGGTGCAACATCAGATCAAATAGGTGAGTGACGGTTCGGATTTTGTTGCATAATAGTAGAACGTTCCTAAAGGACAGTCGGTTTCCCGCACTAGATATCAGATTACCGAACGAACCGAAAGGTCTGCCTGAAATATTGCAAAAGATAGCCCAGGATCTCATCCCAAGAAAAACGTTCAGGTTTCGTTTTCTTGGTACGATACCTTTTCAACAAACTAAAAATTTATAGCTCTGGGAACAGCTATATGTGTATACCAAAATTTGTTCTGCATGAGGACAGTTATCTTGATATACCAAAATATGTTCTGCATGAGGTCTGCTATCTTGGTATACCAAAATTTGTTCCATACGAGGACAGCTATCTTGGAACAAATTTTGTTATACCAAGATAGCAGTCCTCATACAGAACAAATTTTGGTATACCAAGATAGCTGTTCCCAGAGCTATAAATTTTTAGTTTGTTGAAAAAAGTGAAGCTTTTCTTGGTAAAAATGTATTGTACCAAGAAAACGAAACCTGAACGGTTTTCTTGGTATGAGATCCTGGGCTATCTTCTGCAACACTGAAAGTTTCTAGACACTAATGTTATATGAAGTGAGAGACGAAATTTTTGCATAATTCTAATTTCAAAGAAACCTTGCATCTTGCCTATAGGATAAGAAATCGATTTGCATCCGTCTGTTCAATGAAGTCTTACATTTCAATTAAATTTTTTTGTCATTCAATCGAAATGTTGTCTCAATTCGAATATTTCGTTTTCCGAATTTTTTCAAACTTTGATTACTGTTACAAAAATGTAACGAAACATTTGAAAAGACTTTCTTATTTCTATTTGTGTTGAGTCTACGTCTACCTATATCGCGAATTTTCATAAAGACATTGGCAGCTCAATCTTTTTAAATGGGAATTCGGTTTTCTTAACAGTTTTTAAAACGCAACAAACAATGCAGACCATAGAATTGGTGCTAAAAGCTTCACATACCTTATAATGTATAAAAGATTGTCTTTAAGACGTTTAAAATCATTGAGGATTGTTTACCCATACCCCTTTTCTTATCAAGTGTCAAGTGTCGTCACATGGAAGCGTAAGGTTTGTGTGAAAATTCATTTTTCAAGTTGAATTTTCATTAAAAAAAATCATGGGCGCGTGGTAGCGATGCGCCCGTGACACAAGTCCCCATACGAAAAAAAAATTAAGAAAAAATGTTTTCGTAGACTTCGGAACCGTATATACAGCTAAGTTTTGGCTTTTTTCCCTTACGTCGTACGCCACTGAGACCTAGTTTTTCGGATTCTACGTAAAATTTTGATTGAAATCGACATGGTGACGTGACATTTCTCCGCCGCTAATAACGCCCGCCCGGGCGTTAATAACGCCCGGGGTGTTATTAACGTCCGCACTCCGGGCGCTAATAACGCCCGGGGTGTTATTAACGCCCGCACTCCGGGCGCTTATAACGGGGTGTTATTAACGCCCGCACTCCGGGCGCTAACAACGCCCGGGGTGTTATTAACGCTCACACTCCGGGCGCTAATAACGCCCGGGGTGTTAATAACGCCCGCACTCCGGGCGCTAATAACGCCTCTATTCAACTCCTTCTATTGACGTTCTGTATAAGGAAAATATTCCTCCTAGTCAACTTCTTCTAGTTACATGCTCTATAAGTAAAGTTATTTGTTAAAGCGCTATTTTGTAGCGTTTATCCAATTATTCAGCTGGGCGTTATTAACGCCCGGCGTGCGGGCGTTAATAACACCCCGGGCGTTATTAGCGCCCGTAGTGCGGGCGTTATTAACACCCCGGGCGTTGTTAGCGCCCGGAGTGCGGGCGTTAATAACACCCCGGGCGTTGTTAGCGCCCGGAGTGCGGGCGTTAATAACACCCCGGGCGTTATTAGCGCCCGGAGTGCGGGCGTTATTAACACCCCGGGCGTTATTAACACCCCGGGCGTTATTAACACCCCGGGCGTTATTAACACCCCGGGCGTTATTTGCGGCGGAGAAATGTCCTGCCACCATCGACATTTTACTCATTGAAATCGGTACAGTGGATCCGAAGATTTGACCTTCAGAAAATCGTCATTTTCCATACTAAATATGCTACTTCATAGAACCCAAAGTTAATAGAAACATCCTACCTTAGTTAGTTGGTTAGTGGGTTAGTTAGTTAGTTCCAGAGCCATTTGTATGAAAACCGACGTTTTTGGCTCGTGCTCGAAAACGGCTCCATAACTTTTCTTGAAATTTTGCAGGGATCTTCGGGTGGGCATTCTACGCCATATGAGATTTTAAAAAAGGGAGGGTACCAGCATCGTTTGGGCGCCAGCGCTCATGGAAGCTACCATACAAATCCCATATAAAAGCATATTTTGTATGTGTTTGTGTGTGTATTCAAGGTATGGGTCAAACATGAGCAAAATTTTTAGAATGTGACCTGAGGCGGCGTTGATGGTGAAATCGTGGCGGCGGTCAGTGGTGCCCGCCACCGCCAGCTATGGCAGCTGCGCGAGGTACCGTGGCGCCAATAAAAATTTATGAATGAGGGTTGAAATTCGAATAGAATCTTTTTTCGTCGAAAATATTTTTCGCCGAAATTTGTTTCCTATTTCCTTCGTAAACTAGTGATATCACAACAAAAACAATTTTTAAAAGGGAAACGTGACGCAAGTCCTCGTCCCTTCTTCCAAAACAACTGATATCACAACAAAAACGCTTTTTAAAAGGGAAACGTGACGCAAGTTCTTGTCCCTTTTTCCAAAACAACAGATATCAATTGGGGTGACGCTTAAAGCTTTGAAACGCCAAATAATCTTTTAGGATGTTTTTATTTTTGATTAAAAAAAAACGCGTCACAAATGCCGGACCCACCAATGTAATAATTTTTTCAAAAATGAAAACATTCCAAAGGATTATTTGGCGTTTCAAAGCTTTAAGCGTCACCCCAATTGATATGGAAGAAGGGACAAGAACTTGCGTCACGTTTCCCTTTTATAAAGGGTTTTTGTTGTGATCCAAAATGCGATTCGCATCGCATAAAAGAATCCATGCTCTTAGTGCAACTTAAGCTTAAAAGAGCACGTTGCAAAAATGTGAACTGTCAAATTTGCGATCTTTTCAGAAGAGATTCCTGCGTAAATAAAAAACTATTTAAAATTATAGCTCATGTACTGAGAGTGGATGACACTTACACAAAAAATAGCTGAATCGGAATTCAAAAAGTTTCAGTATGAAGGTACAAATTTGCTCTGAAATAACATCGCATTCGAACTTCGAATGCGATGATATTTCAGAGCAACTTTCACCTTCATACTTAAACTTTTCGAATTCTGATTCATCTATTAATCGTGGAAGAGTCATCCTCTCACAGTACATGAGCCATAATTTTTTATTTACGCAGGATTTTGTTTTGAAAAAACATCGCAAATTTGACAGTTCATATTTTTTCAATGTGCTCTTAAGAGCGTGTCAGATGTTTTGACAGTTCTATATTTTGCGATGTTTTTTCGTTGCATTTTTCTAAGGCAATGATCATTAATTTTAAATTTCAAAACATCTACTGTTTGCATAACACATCCGTTTATAGATTCTATGAATCAGAATATATAATTATTGAGTCTAAGTGTCAAAATTTGATCTGAAAAAACATAATGCAATGGATGCAGCCGAGTACTTTGCGATGTTTGAAAATGAAATGAAAAAAAATTTGGTCTCAAAAAAAATTCGCAAAGTACTTGGCTGCATAATACAATGCGATGTTTTTTCAGATCAAATTTTGACACTAGGACTCAAAATTATATATATTCTGATTAGTAATTTGGAATTTGAAATTAATGATCATTGTCTTAGAAATATGCAATGAAAAACATCGCAAAACATAGAACTGTCAAAATATCTGACACGCTCTTAAGAGCACATTGAAAAAATATGACCTGTCAAATTTGCCGTGTTTTCTAGAGCACAATCCTGCAAAAATACAGCCATGTGCTTTTAACTTCCATCATTTTCATTAGAATTCTTTTGTTTAAAATTTAAGGTATGATGAAAGTTATAAATACTTGGCTGTAACAAATTATTAACAATTATAGCTCATGTATTTACTGTGAGACGACTCTTACACGAATAATAGATGAATCACAATTCATACAGTTTCAGCATGAAGGTTGAAGGTTGCTCTGAAAAATCATCGCATTCTAAGTTCATTTGCGATGTCATTTCAGAGAAAATTTGTAGTACCTTCATAATTAAACTTCATGAATTATGATTCATCTATTATTTGCGTAAGAGTCATCCTCTGAATAATTTGTTACATTTCGCAGGATTCTGTTCTAAAAAACATCGCAAATTTGACAGCCCACATTTTTGTGGTGAGATGCATACATTCCCGTAAAATAAAAATTTCATATGAATTTACGCATCGCATCATTAAATTTCCTATATTTTGACACAAGCCGCTTTAAACGTGCCTCTAACATCTCAGAAACACCCTCAAACCACACAACAAACCAATTCATCTGAACATTTTATTCATTTCCAGCTAATTTGGACTTGGACAACATAAGCATCGAGGATCAAAACGAAATTTTAAGTGAGTTCAATCAAGAATAATTGCTTCGAGGACAAGTGGAAGAAAAACAATTCCTAGAATTTCGTTCAATTTCAAGGAATTCTTTTGTTATTAAACGTCTGCTTGTCACGAATGAGCGACAGATTAATTTTCAATCAACTTATTTACCAAATGATAATTTTTAATTAGCAACAACAACGCCAACATCACAGCTATTCGAGACGTTCGTATTGAAAAAAACCATTGATCCGACTGCAAACAATGGCAACGAGACAAACAATTCAGAAAACATGAAAGCTTATAAAATCGTTTCCAACAAACCAATTGTTGAAAATTCGCTGGTGAAAATTGTTATGGCACCGAAAAATGTTTTGGAAAAGATATCAAAGCAGGAACGTATTAATGGGAAATATGGTTTTGATAAAATCGACAAGGGTGCCAATGTACCAATGAAAAATGATAGCAGCATTAAGGAACTCATTCAAATTGGAAATCACAATGTGAAAGTCGAAGTTTTCTCAGTGGAGCAAGTAAATGATGGTTTAATGGATGCCATTCAATCGGAAAACAATGGCACAAATCAGGATTGGAATAATATTAAGATTATTACTAGTCTCGACAACGCGCCGCTGCATATGATTTCGGCAGATGATAAAAGTTTAAAAGATTCTCACGAAAAGATGCTAGACGAACCCGAAGAATTGAATAATCTTCCAGCAGTCGATACTGAAATTGATTCCAGATATGCGGAAGTTCCGATAGGTGCAACTCAAGGCAGCATAATTGACTCATCGTACACTGAGGCTGAAGAATTAGTATCAAATCCAACTACATCGAATAATCTTATTCAATCTTCAATAACGTCTCCACCACCATTTTCGTCTCTTGAAAACATGGAATTTGAATCAGCAGAGCAAAATACAACTTCAACAGAAATTATTTCCAGCAATCCTCAAGGAAACTTTGAAAGCTTTGAAAGCCTACAGTGGACATCTTTAGAAAGCTCTACAGAAAGCACTGCACCTTTGGTTGTGTTGAAAGTATTAAATAATCATACGGTGCTAGTCGAAGAACCAGATCCAAAATCGATCCCTGATCAGTATAATGCTGACGAAGTCGATGAACCGATCTCACTACCTTCAATTGAACGCCCCAAAAAAATAAACCGACCGACTACTAAAAACTCAAAGCCGTCTCAATATCCGAAAAAAGCCAACTCGTCGAAGCCGTACAAAAATTATCCAAAAACTGATCTTCACTTGGACGATATATCTTTTGAAAGTACTCCGCAAATAAAGCTCTCAGATGTAGAGACAACGCAGGAACCACAATCGGATTCTACTTCGAAAGGTAAAAGTATAAAACGAGCTATTGGTGATGAAGGACAGTTTTCGAGTATAGTTCGACCCAGTCCTGTGCGTCCGATTTTTTCCGACTTATTACCCCGCGAAACTGAGGCAGAACGTTCCGAACGCTTAACTCAATCAATGCAACGTCTAATGCATTTCATTACAGTTGTTGGTCAAATTGATTCGTATGTAACAAAACGATTGCGACATGGAGCCAAAAATTTTGCCAGAATGTTAGATTCGGTGGAGGAAGATACTCGTCGCCGTCGTAATGTATGAAAAAAGAAACTAAATGATGAATAAAGACAAGACTTTTTTTTAATTTGCGTTATTTTATTAATTTCCGTCTTTTCGTTAATCTCCATTTTTTGCCTGTGCCACGGGACAGTATATTTGTCAAAGAATTTTTAATTACAAACAACCCTTCCTTCCAAGTCATGTCTTTTGAGATATAAAAAGTAATTAGGAGTGATTCAACAAATTTCGTTTTATTAAAACGGTTGCAAACACTTTCGGTCAAAGTGTACACTTAGGTGTACGGATAATAATTTCCTTTGATTTTTATTGAAGAGATTGTATATGTAGATTTGTGTGTCGCATCATATCAAGTCGCTGGCGGCTGAGTCATATCATGATTATCACACCCTCCCTCATTCATGCAAAATTATCACTCGAGAATCTGATTTCGATTGAAACTATCAAACTAAATCGATCAAGTGGTGTAGAAGATGTGGCCTAAAAATTGATCACTGTTTTATATCACGAAAGGAATAAGCGAATGAGGGTTGCATCCGAGTGCTCTGGCAGTCATCACCATGTCAGAAGAACCGTTTTATGGTGGGCAGCAAAACGTCAGTTTCATAATTGACAATCTACGTGCTTTCTGCGACAACGGCTTCTGCCAAAGCATAGATGAATTGTGTGAACTCTTAGAGAATTCACATTTTGCGGGTATGTGCTATGAATGAAATTTCGTATGTTTTGACATAAGCCGGCGACGCGACGCATTAAACGCATGGATTTTAAACAATAGGTGGGAACAAAATTCCTCTTGAGAAATTCTGTGGCTTTGGCTCATGTAAAGATTGATTTCTGCGATACTTAAATTCAGAACATTTATTACGAATACATCGTAAGTGGTTGGTTCGTCAAAACTCTTATGGCCATATCGGTGAATGAATATTCGTAAAATGTTAAAGACCCACCCGTTTTCCTGTGCAAATGCACAAAATCTTCAAAAATGGATACGAAATAGCTTAGCAAGGGATGTTTATAATTACATTTTTAAAAGAGACTTTGATGTTTTACAATGTACATTCATATGAAAGAGAATGTTTCTTGAGTGTAGTACGTTTTCATCAAACGAAATCTGATTACGAAATAAATACTCAACACTGTCACAACTTGTGCAAATATACGCCAAGAATGTCTAATGTTTATGCATGTAATTAATATAACTGAATTTATAAAATTTTAAGAATTTTTCGTATGAAGATTAACTCTTTCGTCTCCCCTGGATGTTGTACAATTTTCAGCCGAAAAAGTTCAAGAAAATTTTAAATTTTAACGAAAAGAACAAACTTAACTTTTCTTTCTATAGAAGAGTGCTATGAGAGCTTATAATTTGTTTGATATTATAGGGAAAATATTAAATTTTTTTGCTTTCTTGACCTTGACCTTATGTTAGCCATCATCGAGAAAAAACATATACAAGGTACCCGTACGCATGGGGCTGTTCACAGAACATCAGAGCCAAAAAAACCTCTTACAGAGGAGGTGTGACGCAAGTCTTTATGTCTGCTTACAAAAGCTGTCAAATCAGAAAAGTGTGACGCATTAATCATCTAAGGTAAAACTTTTTTCTTCCAGTTACAAAAGTTCTGAAATCAGAGGGGGGTGACGCATTAAACTTCGATTCG
>CM055404.1:74039236-74053810 GCA_029228625.1 Pseudolycoriella hygida
ATGGGACTTCACTTGTAAAGACACATTTGCACGGTCATATGTGAATCACACATCAAGAATATCAGGCTGGGCCGCAAAACTGGCTGAAAACTTGAAATTTGAAAAATACATTGATTTGAGAGAGCAATTTTTTTTCGTCCCAGTTGCTTCAGAAACATCTGGTGTATTCGGAAAAGAGGCAATAAAACTTATAAAGACAATTGGAAGTAAGGTCACTGACGTAACAAAAGAGAAAAGAGCTACAAGTTTCTTATTCCAACGTATAGCAATTGCTATCCAGCGCGGAAATGTGGCCTCGATTCTCGGTACAATTCCACCAAGTAAAAATTTGGCGGAAATATTTTATTTATAATATTATAACTGAATGGTATTAAATAAATTGCGATTATTGGATATTTAAAAAAAAATATACAACATGTGTTTTATCCATCATTTTTATCGGGTTTTTCAGTTTGGTGAATGTTGTGGCGTTTTGCTGATTCATTGGTTTTAAAACCAATTGAATCTTAGTTGTGGCCTTAGAGATCACTCTTCTAATCGAGTGCGTTAAACCATCAACAAATGGCAAACATTTGATGACTTACTTCTCATTTTCAACTGGTTCTACCACTTCATTCACCATTTGGTTTTAAGGATTTTTTTTCACCGGTTTGGTTTTAAGGATTTTTTTCGGAATACGATGATCTTCCATTCCTTTTACATCACCGAGCCAACGCAGTCTGTTTATTTTGGTAGTTCTGACTATGTCTGGCTCTCCATAAAGCTGATAAAGCTTGTTGGTCAGCGATCAGAGGCTGTCAACACTGGCCTAGCGACAAACTGTACCGATTCCAAGACAAAAAGAAATCGTCATTTTAGTCAAGAAATCTAAAACGTCTGAACGTGAAATCGACACGCAGACAATTATATCAGATTATGTTACATTATTATTTTAGATTCATCAAAAGTAAATTAGTTATTTAAGTTCGTAATAGTGCAGTACGCGTGTGTGCCAACCGTTGGGATAATTGTTAGTAATTGAAACTAGCTGCGGAGGTAAAAAAATTATTGAAATTCTAAAGTGCGCCATAAGCATGAGGTTTACCGTCCAAATTAATGATTTTAGGCTAACGTTTCGATTCGATCGGCGTCGTAAGTTCAATTTGAACACTTCTTGGGATTAAGCAGAGGTAATTAATTGAAAGAATAACAGATCGATGATCGGGGCTGATATGAAGTTATTTTTTATAGTTTGAAGCTCGGTTTGAAGACGCGCACACACACGCACGCAGGTATTACATAATTAGTCTAGGGAAACTGAATGTAAGGAAATATTGTAGTTTGGATCGAAGGTTTTACTTAAATATTGTTATTTTTCCTTTGAACAGAATTTTGAAGTTGTTTCTTTGTTATATCGCAATGTTCAAATCCTACGATCAATAAATTTGGAAAGTTAAAACACGGATTTGGACTCGACTACAACATTCTTCAAAATTATTCATTGATAATTTGGAGTAAACAAAGACGTTATTGGTCCAGTGGATTCGGCGAACTGAACATTTGTTTGGGCACACATCGTGGAACTTAATCTAAGATCGTCGTCAAAAATATCGTCTTGTGTATCGAATTGAATCATAATGGCAAACAAGAAAGGAGCGATACCTAAGCTACGTACTGGTCAAGGTGCGTTTAAGCGATCATCTAAGATAGCTAGGACTCCACCAAATCGAACAGGACCTAAGCCGAGTAGACCCAACGCCAACGAATTAAGTCAAGGTCAAGGCGATACGTCAGTCTATTTGTGCCAGATTTGTACAATCGAAGACGATGTACGAAAGATTCAGTGCGATGAGTGCCAGCTCTGGTACCATTTCGCTTGTGCACACGTACCCGTGGAAGTAATGCAACAAGACAGTTGGTTATGTGCAGCATGCAAATCAAAGAAATCGCATGTCGAGGTGCCGGTCACAAACCTAATCGACGTTGAAACCGAAAAGCTGCCTGAAAATTCAGGACAAACTGCACCTCCGAATATCAACAGAGATGTAGCTGTAAAGTCAAAGTCAGATACATCGGCGGTCAGCCAGCACAGAGTGCAAGTACCAATTACTGTGAGTGTTTCGAACGCCTATCCATTCGGACAGTCTACAGTACATCTAACCACAGTTCCAATGGTAAGTGAATCATCACCCACGTATAGAGCCAGATCGCAGAAAACCAGCTCAACCACGTCGTCTATGAGTCGAGGATCAGCTCTTGCTCTACAACGTTTGCAGGAAGAGCGGCAGTTATTGCAAATGAGAGACGAAGAAGCTCGAAAATTGCAGGCTGAGAGAGATCAAGATTTCCTGAATAAAAAGTATGAGCTTCTCGAGGACGATATAGCGTCAAATCTTAGTCTCGATGAACAGGAGATCGATGCAGCACAGTTAGAGAGGGTTCGCAGTTGGACTGAGAGCATTCACGACAATCGTTCCGATACTACCAGAATGCCCTTGCATAGTGCGAATGCAAACGAAGTTCCTAGGACGGTCAGTGCGTCAAGCCAAGCTGATAATGTCAATTATAACGTTAGTGTATTCGGTGCAATCGACGATGATAATGTCACCACAACTAATTCGGAACTAGCGACATCAACAAAAATTTCAATGATTCGAAGCGATAATCTACCCGACTGGCTGACAAAGCCAAAACAACAACCATTACATCAGCCTTTTGCCCATCTATGGTTATCAAGTTCAAAGGATCCGCATTCAAATCCTATAATCGCAACGAAAACAACGATGTCAACAATTCCAAGTGGACAGATAACCTCGAGTACTCCGCCTCAAGTACTCTATGGTACAGCTACGACACTTGGTCAGTCACTGAAGGCTCATCAGACTGCTATGAATGTAACAGCAAGTCAAATTGATAACACAGTTGGCATGAGTAACTCCACCGTAATTGGGGCAAATCATCAGCCATCAATCACAACAATCCAATCCGCTCCAATTAATCAAAATAGACAATTTGGAGCGACATTATTCGGTGCAAGTCGAGCGCAACCAGTCGAGGCTAAACAGAAACAGCCTTTTGGTCAGCTGCCAGTTATGAGTCAAGGCATAAGTGCTAGTCAAGCTGAATTAGTGGGACCTAGCCAACCACAATTATTGGGTGGTGTTCAACCACAGTTAGTAAATCCAAGTTCAAACATCCTTGCTAGTCCCAAGTTCAAACATCTTTGCTAGTCAACCGCAAGTATTGAGTGCTAGCCAACCACAATTATCGGGTGCTGCTCAGCCACAGTACGCCGTCCAAACAAACGTTAACAGTCAACCGCTCGTTTGGAGCTCACAGTCTGTAAACACATCGCAATCTTATCAACAGGCACCAGTGACGAGTAACTACAATTACATTCCGATTAGTCAATCGTTCAACACAAGTCAGAACGCAAATACAGTAGGTGGTTCAAGTCTGAGCAATGGATCAATGCTGGGCTCGCGAGCACTAGCGAACGTCACAAATCCAGCCCGACTGACAGCGGAACAAATTGCATCTCGACACGTTGAAAAAGACCTACCGACATTCAGTGGAGATCCAAAGCAATGGGAATTATTCATTAGTTCATATGAAAATGCCAATGACTCGTGTGGATACACGAACAGCGATAATTTGTCCAAATTGAAAAAATCCTTGAAAGGAGAGGCTCTCGATAGCGTACATAGTCTACTACTACACAAAGACTCAGTCCCTCAAGCGATTGAAACGTTAAGATTGCTGTATGGGTTGCCTGAACACGTTGTCGAGGCAGCAATTAAGGATGTCTCCACCAAAAGAGGACGATCTACGATCGTTAATCAAATATGCAATGGCCATTCAGAATCTGAGCGCTACAATTCAAAGCACTGGTGCAGTAGAGCATCTGCGAAACCCGGAGCTGATAAATTGCATAGTTGAGAAGCTTCCGACTCAACATCAACTTCATTGGGCTTTCTACAGACAGACAATAGCCGAAGCACACATTAGTCATCTGGGAGTTTGGTTGTACAAAATCGTTGAAGTTGCCAGTCGACTCGTACGTGCAAATAGACATCCAACCAGACGAAATGAAACGTTCGGAAACCAGCAGAAGAAGAAACCGAACCAGAAGAATCAAGATAAACCTAACCCGTTCGTCAATTCACAAGTGGAGTCAAAACCTGATGGAAAAAAATCAGACAATGGTGTTCCGAAAAATGAAGGTAAAAGGATTTGTCCGGCATGCAGTAGTAACAAATGCAACAAATTAGAGAACTGTAAAAAGTTCAAAGAAGCCAATCGCGATGAAAAATGGACGCTCATCAAAAGGGCCAACCTTTGCGGACGGTGCTTCGCAGCTCATAAGTTCTACCGTTGTCAATCAGATCAAAGATGCTTTGTGGAAGGATGCAATATGACTCATCATACGCTGCTCCACAAATATGAAGTAAATTCAGATAATAAGCCGAGCGACACAAAAACTAATGGGCCGACTGATCCAGGCAATAAGAACGACAAAATTAGCTGCAATTCCCATCGATCTAAATCTAATCAGAGAGTGGACAAATTCCGTATTGTTCCGGTAATTCTATACAACAAAGACAAGAAAATTCGGGACTACGCATACCTCGATGAAGGATCTAACATGACGACCATGGAGGAAAGTTTTCAAACGACCTTCAGTTGGTCGGTTCATCTAAAGAATTGTGTGTGGACTGGGCCTTTGGAAAAACACATTCCGTCGTCGATTCAAGAATCGTTACAGCAAAAATATCTGGATATTTTGACAACGCTCCCCGCTTTAACATGACGAACGTTAGAACTGTCAAACATCTTCCCACTCAGTCGATAACGAATAATTGGTTGGATCGGTACCCTCATCTGAAAAACATTCCAATTGCTACATATGAAACAGCTAAACCGAGAATACTGATCGGACTACAGTACTCGAAACTGATAACGTCATTGGAAACAATTGAAGGAAAAGATAACGAACCAATTGTCTGTCGAACCCGACTAGGATGGGTCGTACAGGGACCAACATATGAAGCAGATGGAACCACACAAAACGAAACATTCAGCGTCAATATGTGCATGTGCGAAACCAAAGACAATGAGCTTCACCAACTGGTAAAGCATTACTTCACAGTGGAACATCTCGGCATTAAAATCCCTGATAATCATGTGGAATCAAATGAACTGCAAAGAGCCAGAAGTATCCTAGATGCCACTACAGTTAAAAAGGTCAATCGGTACGAGACCGGCCTGCTATCGAAACAAGACAAAGTTACACTTCCTGCAAGTTATAATATGGCATTGAAGCGGCTTGTTTGCCTAGAGGCAAAGATGGAGAAGAATCCAGTGCTTAAATCAAACTTACACAAACAAATACAACAGTTCGTAGAGAAAGCCTATATCCGGAAACTAACAGCCGAAGAGGTAAAGAATTGCAAATATCCGGTCTGGTACTTACCAACTTTCGGTTTTCAACCCAAAAAAGCCTGAAAAGGTTCGCCTAGTCTGGGATGCCGCGGCAAAGGTTAACGGTACATCACTCAATTCAAACTTAATCGTTGGTCCAGACGAATTAGTTCCACTGCCTGAATTGTTAAGACGATTTCGTGAACGTAAGATTGCTATCACAGGTGACATTGCTGAAATGTTCCACCAGGTTCGAGTCCGCGAAAGTGATCAACAAGCTCAGCGATTTCTTTGGCGTGAGGATCAATCAAAAGAACCAGATATTTACATTATGATGGTCATGACTTTCGGATCCAAGTGCTCACCAAGTACTGCTCAGTATGTCAAGAACATGAATGCGAAAGAGTTTCAAGCTGAGTATCCTCGAGCCGCTGAATCGATCATTAACAACCACTATGTCGATGATATGATCGATTGCACCGATACAGTTCATGAGGCGATAGCTTTAGTCAATGACGTCAAAATGATCCATAGTGCTGGTGGTTTCAATCTAAGAAATTTCGTTTCAAATTCAATGGATTTACTAGAACAAATTGGTGAGAAGGTCGTTCCACACACCAAAGACCTAAATATCGGTGCCGAGCTTGCAAAAGAACGTGTACTGGGCATGTATTGGGACACCGCTACCGACACCTTCACATATTCACTTAAATATACCAAGGTCAATCAAAAAATGATATCCGGCGAAAAGTGTCCAACGAAGCGGGAGGTTTTACAAATACTGATGTCAGTTTTCGACCCGCTTGGCCTCATTGCGAATTTTTTGGTGTACGGTAAGATTTTATTACAAGAGGTCTGGCGTGAAAACATTGATTGGGACGAAAAGCTCACCGTCAAGCTTAACGACAAATGGCTGAATTGGATTCGTGCGCTATCGACTGTAGAGAAGGTGAAAATTCCCCGATGGTACTCCACAAAAAAGATGAGAACGGCGTGGATTGCTGTCTAATAGGTGCGAAAACGAAAGTTGCTCCAACGAAGCCATTAAGCGTTCCTCGACTGGAGCTGCAGGCAGCTGTTATTGGAACACGATTGGCAAAAAATGTGTTACGATGTCAAACTCTATCAATCGATAAGCCCTTCTACTGGTCAGACTCGCAAACAATATTGGCATGGATAAATTCCGAGTCGCGTCGATATAACCAATTTGTGCCTTTCCGCATTGGTGAGATCTTGGAGAAAACCGATCCGTGTCAATGGCGATGGGTGCCAACAAAACAAAATGTGGCCGACGAGGCCACAAAGTCGAAAATTGTTCCAAAACTGGACGCCAATTCGCGATGGTTTAAAGGCCCAGAGTTTCTGTATGACGATGAGCGGAATTGGGTCAACAAATCTAGAACTTTCACAACTGACGAGGAGCTACGACCGTCGTTCATAATGTCAATCCGTGAAATTCAACAAGAAAAGCTCATTGACTTGGATAGATTCTCACAATGGAATAGGCTTGTTCGAACTCAAGTTTATGTTCTGCGATTTGTACACAATGCAAGAAACGTTAGGCAACATCGGGTGGTCGGAGTACCATCTCAAGAAGAGCTATTAAGAGCCGAAAGTCGACTGTACCAACGGGCACAACGTGACGTTTTCTTCGACGAAATTCTGGTGTTAAAGCATAATGAGAATTCGGAAACACCAAAGGAATTGAAGAAGTCCAATGAATTAATCAAAATGTCACCTTACTTGGATGAACGATAAGTATTACGAATGAAAGGAAGAATTTATGCTGCTGAATTCGTTCCGCCAGAGACGAAACGTCCAGTAATTCTTCCCCGTCGTCATCGAGTAACAAGACTTTTGGTGGATTGGTACCATAGACGTTATAAACATAGAAATCATAATACGGCCCTAAACGAGATCCGGCAGAAATACGTCATTCCGGCGTTGTGTGCACTAATGAAGAGCGTTCGAACGTCTTGCCAAAAATGCAAGAATATTGCTGCTGTGCCGCGAGTTCCAGAAATGGCCGAGTTGCCACCTGCGAGACTTGCCATTACCTCACGTCCCTTTACCTTTACTGGCGTAGACTACTTTGGCCCGTACCTTGTGAAAGTCAATCGTAGCGTAGTACCTAAGTACGGCGTTCTGTTCACCTGTTTGACTACAAGGGCAATTCATCTAGAAGTAGCTGATTCCCTCAGTACCCAAAGCTGCATCAACGCCATAATAAGATTTTCCGTCAGCAAAAGAATTTTACAGCGACAATGGGACGAACTTTCATGGTACGAAAAATGAATTGAAAAAAGAGTTTGAGAAGTTGGACAAGGACGCCATAGAGCAAAGGTTCACAACCACAGAACAAAAGTGGACGTTCATTGTGCCAACTGCAAGCCATATGGGCGGAGCTTGGGAACGATTGATTCAGACAGTTAAAAACTGTCTCAATCAGATAATGACCACTAAACAGCCGACGTACGAGATGTTGACCACGTTGATGTCTGAGGTGGAAAATATAGTTAATTCACGACCATTGACATATATTTCATTGGACTCTGTAGACGATGAAGTATTAACTCCCAATCATTTCCTCTTCGGTTCGTCAAACGCTATGAAACCAATTGGCGAAACGGTAAGGAGAGATCTCAATCGCAATGATTGGCGAGCTTTGCAAGAAATGTCCAAACATTTTTGGCATCGATTTGTGCTAGAATACCTACCCGACCTAACAAAACGTACGAAATGGTTCAATAAGGTTCCTCCAATCAAGGTTGGGGATGTCGTTGTGAATATTGATGAACGGTACCCGAGGAATACGTGGCCAAAAGGAATCGTAGAAGAGGTGATCATTGCCGAAGACGGTTGCATTAGACAAGTCATGGTCCGATTCGAGAAAAAGATACTGCGTCGACCAGTATCCAAACTGGCAGTCTTAGATGTAACACCGCCCAACGAAGAGGTTAAGCTGATTACTACGGAGTCAGTTAACGGCGGGAAGTATGTTGGGCAGCGATCAGAGGCTGTCAACACTGACCTAGCGACAAACTGTACCGATTCCAAGACATTGCCACGTAGTAGCACAGTTGAAGGTCCAGAAAAAAAGAAATCGTAATTTTAGTCAAGAAATCTAAAACGTCTGAACGTGAAATCGACACGCAGACAATTATATCAGATTATGTTACATTATTATTTTAGATTCATCAAAAGTAAATTAGTTATTTAAGTTCGTAATAGTGCAGTACGCGTGTGTGCCAACCGTTGGGATAATTGTTAGTAATTGAAACTAGCTGCGGAGGTAAAAAAATTATTGAAATTCTAAAGTGCGCCATAAGCATGAGGTTTACCGTCCAAATTAATGATTTTAGGCTAACGTTTCGATTCATTTACTTACCGATCGGCGTCGTAAGTTCAATTTGAACACTGCTTGGGATTAAGCAGAGGTAATTAATTGAAAGAATAACAGATCGATGATCGGGGCTGATATGAAGTTATTTTTTATAGTTTGAAGCCCGGTTTGAAGACGCGCACACACACGCACGCAGGTATTACATAATTAGTCTATCGAAGGGAAACTGAATGTAAGGAAATATTGTAGTTTGGATCGAAGGTTTTACTTAAATATTGTTATTTTTCCTTTGAACAGAATTTTGAAGTTGTTTCTTTGTTATATCGCAATGTTCAAATCCTACGATCAATAAATTTGGAAAGTTAAAACACGGATTTGGACTCGACTACTATCAAAACTCTTTCCCTGTCGATACGCGTTGGACGATTCCCAACAAAGCTCATGATTGAAACGTCTGCGCCATCGGTTCTGTCTTTGATCGAATACTGGTCCAATTATTGTCCGCAGTACTTTTTTTTCGAACGTGTGCAGCGATTGTTCGTCTTTCTGTGTCATGCACCACGACTCCGAACCATACGTAACCACCGGTCTGATCATAGATTTGTATATTGCGCATTTTGAATTTCGGCTTACTGACTTGGACTTTAAGATTTTCAGAAGGCCGTAATAACTCCGGTTGCCCAGAATTACTCGTCTCTTAGTTTCGTCCGCGATGTCGTTATTAGTGTTCAGCTCCGATCAAAGGTATACGAATTTGTTGACCATTTTGAATGTGTGTGTGTCGATCGTTACGGTTTCCTCCTTGTGTTGATTCGAAGGCGGGATGATCATGTATTTCGTTTTATCGTCATTAACTTTCAACCCAAGGTCGGTACCTTTCCTCTCCAAGGCCATAAACTTGTCTTTAACAACATTCATTTTCCGTCCAAGTATGTCCAGGTCGTCTGCGAAACCTAGCAACTGACAGGTTTTGGTGAAAATGGTGCCGCTGGAATCTATGTCCATGGTGCGCATAGCTGCTTCAAGGGTCAGGTTAAAAAGCAGCGTCGCGAGAGGATCTCCCTGACGTAGGCCTTCCTCTATGTCGAAAATCTCTGACAGTTGATTACGGATCCTTACTCGGCTATTAGCTCCGTTCAGTGTTAACTTGGTTAGCGAGATCAGTTTGTTGGGGATTCCAAATTTCTCCATTACTCTCCATAGCTTACTTCTTCTAACACTGTCATAGGCTGCCTTAAAATCAACGAACACATGGTGTGTTTCAATGTTGTACTCTTTGCACTTCTCCAAGATCTGTCTGATATTAAACAGCTGGTCCGATGTTGAACGACCTACACGAAAACCACCTTGGTATTCACCTACAGAGTTTTCCATGTATGGATGAAGGCGCTGGTAAAGAATATTTGCAAATATATTGTAAGCAATATTCAGCAGAGCAATTCCTCGAAAATTGCCACACTCCATTTTATCACCTTTTTTGTATATGGGACAAAGTATGCTGGTCTTCCACTCTTCCGGTAACTCCCCGACATTCCATATACGCGTGATGAGCTCGTGCATCTCCATATATAGCGCGTTGCCGCCGTTCTTGAAAAGTTCTCCGGGTAGATTGTCTGTCCCCGGGGCTTTGAAATTTCTGAGCCTCGAAATTTCAGCTTCAACTTCTTGCATCGTTGGTTCTTCTATATATGGTTGCGCAGTATGGAATGGCAATTCGTTGTTTTCTTCGTTTCGGTTGAGCGGTGTGTTCGGATCAAGCAGTTCTTTGAAGTACTCAGCCCATCTCGCAATGCACTTTTCCTCATCTGCTAAGACCAACCCATTCTTGTTCTTACACAGCAAATGTGGTTGACTGTAACTATTTTTGGATTCGTTTACTTTCCGATAGAAGTTCCGAGTTTCCTTCCTATTGCCAAACTTTTCAATTTCGATCAAAACGTTCCTATCCTGCAGCCGTTTTTTGTTTCGGAACAGTTTTCGAGCGAAATTTCTCTTCGAACGGTACTCTGCCTGGCCTGCTCGAGTGTATCGACTTAGAGTTTTTAGTCGAGCTGCATTTTTGTTCTCCAGAGCTCGCTGGCATTCATCGTTGAAACAGTTATTTCTTTTATTTCCCGTTCTCGTTCCCAAAGTCTCTGCCGCGGCGCTCTCTACATTCCGCCTGATTTGATTCCACGCATCGTCTATACTGTGTTGCTCGCTGACCATTTCTTCGATAATTTTTCTCTCCAAACTATCCACATATTTGTGTTTGATGTCTTCGTTCCGCAGTTTTTCAACGTCCCACTTTTTCAATGCCTGTTGTCGGTTGTGTTGGACCGATATGCGAGACCTAACAACCACTTTAACCAAGTAGTGGTCAGAATCAACATTTGCTCCTCTACAGCTCCTGACATCCAATACATTTGAACAGTGCCGCGCATCTATCAAAACGTAATCAATCTGGTTGTTGGTTTGTCCATCAGGTGATACCCATGTCGCTTTGTGGATGTTTTTATGTTCGAAATACGTACTGCTCACAACCATGTTTCTTGATGCTGCGAAATGAACTACCCGCGTACCTATCTTGGCATTCAGATCTCCAAGCAAAATCTTAACGTCACGTTTCGGCGCTCCATCATATATCTCCACCAGTTTCTCGTAAAATAGCTCCTTCGCTTCGCTGTCTTTTTCCTCCGTGGGTGCGTAGACGTTAATAAGAGTATAGTTGAAAAATTTTCCTCTTATCCGTAGAGAGCACAATCGCTCGTCAACAGTTTTGAAACCGAACACCGCGTTTCTAGCTGTGCCGTAAGCCATGAAACCTGTTCCATACTCTCTTGGACCGTCATTACTTTTTCCACTGTAGTAGAACTTATAGTCTCCACTGATCATGGTGTCCTTTCCAGGCCATCTCGTTTCTTGCACTGCCGTGATGTCAATTTTTGCCGCCCTTAGCGCACTTGTGAGAGATCTCAATCCTCCTGGCCGCAACAAAGATCTTACATTCCATGTTCCTAGTTTTAAATCATTGTCCTTTTTCCGTTGCTTGAGTCGTTGCCGTTTATCCTGTCCGATCCGAGGCTGTGTTGTAGAATTCATAACAAATCTGGTTTTCCGGTGTCTGGGAGTTAGCCAAGCGCCCAACCTACTTCCGTTTACTTCCACATTAGCCCCAGAATATTCAGACACATTGGAAAAATTGAGAAAAAATCGTCCGTCACCCAGAAAAAGACGATCATTTGATTGTTACTGAGAATGATGTGGTGAAAAATATTAACAATTTTTTTTTTTTTGTAAAAACTAGTCGCCTTGACTAGTTATTTTTGCACAAGTCGACGTGACTTAGAGTTACATTTGAGAGTCGTGAGACCCAATTGACTAATCAGCTGTTGATTAGATTGAGAGCCAGAGGTTCAGTTTATCAAATTCTGATCTTACCGTTCAGTTTATTTGTGATTCTCAATTTCCAATGCCATGCACATGTTATTGATAGGCTCATAAAGACCATATTTAGTCCTGTGTTTGTCAACTTCGAGAAAATCATCAGCACAAGTGGGTCTGGAATTTCGCATGATCTTGCTTCTGATTTTCGGTGCGTCGATGGTTCCATTTATCATATCGGATACAAAAAGTCCGCAGGCATTGATTCTGCGTCGGGCGAGTGTTTCGATGTTGATCTAATCGCATCTTTCAATATATGGCGGAAGCTTGTGGTTTTTATCCCACTTCACCGTCCGCCTCAGTGCGTACATCAAAAATTTTTTCTGAATTGATTCAATCCTGTCAACAAATGTGTCTTGGTAAGGATGCCAAACAACTGAAACATATTCTAAGTAAGAACGGACGTGGGCAGAGTATATACTTTTCAAAGTTTTAATATTCTTAAATTGCTTACAAGTTCTCATAACGAAGCCAAGCATTGAGTAAGATTTTGCAATTATATATTCAATGTGTTTACTGAACGTCAGTTTTTGGTCCAAGAGGACTCCCAAATCTTTTATTACCTTAACACGAGTCAACGCAAAATCATCGATATTGTAACCGAACTCAATCTTGGATCTTTTTCGAGTGAAGGAGATTACTTTGCACTTATCGACGTTCAAATAAAGTTGATTGATTTTGCACCACTGCAGAAACCTGTTCAAGTCACGTTGAAGAGCACTTGCGTCAAGAACATTTTTAATTCTCATGAAAATTTTCAAGTCGTCAGCATACATTAGGTAAACTGACGTAGAGAAGACTTTAGTAGCGTCGTCCATGAATAGTATGAATAAGAGAGGGCCGAGATGGCTACCCTGAGGAACACCAGAGGTCACGTTAAACGTTCTAGAAGAGCAATTCCCTAGCTTGACGAATTGTGAACGTCCATTCAGATAAGATGAATCCATGCTAGCAAGTTCGAATGAACACCTATTTGGTTCAACTTGTGCAAAAGAATCGAATGTTTGACTCTATCAAATGCTTTCCGGAAATCGGTGTATATGACGTCTAATTGATGTCCAGATTCCATAACTTTGGTAGCATAGCTAACAAACTCAGCTAAATTTGTCGCTGTAGATCTGCGCTTCATAAAGCCATGTTGTGACTTTGAAATTATTCG
Source organism: Pseudolycoriella hygida (assembly GCA_029228625.1). Lineage (NCBI taxonomy): Eukaryota > Metazoa > Arthropoda > Insecta > Diptera > Sciaridae > Pseudolycoriella > Pseudolycoriella hygida. The sequence goes on from CM055404.1 coordinate 74,052,562, forward strand.
ATTGAACTTTGTGGATAAAATAGAGGTGACGATGGCTTCAAATAGTTTTCCTATTGTTGGTAAAATGGCTACGCCTCTGTAGTTTTCGACATTACTTCTAGAACCACTTTTAAAAATTGGGGTAATATAAGAAGTCTTCCATCTTGTTGGAAATTTTCCAGCTTCGAGGGATGAGTTGAAAATGCGAAGTAGCGGAGATGACAGACTCTCAGCACAGGCTTTTAATAAAATCGGAGAGATTTTATCAGGACCTTCACCCTTACTCGTGTCTATACTACTCAAATGGTTCAAAACGTCTTGGATCTCAAAAGAAATTGTTCCAATGTCAATGCGCTTTTCTATGGGGTTCATTTTTGCCGATAAATTAGAATTAGTATCATTGTCAGCTACATAAACGCTTTCGAAGAACTCAGCAAATAGATCACACGTTTCGTTAGGATTACCAGCTTTCTTATTACCTCTAGACATAATTGAAGGATAGCCTGTAGTCTTTTTTCGCCACTTCACGTAATACCAAAATTTTGACGGATCAGAAGTTGACATTTCTTCGGTGTTAGTCAATAGCCATTAGAATGAAAATTGTTATTTAGGCCAGTATAATCGCCTTTTTGGACCCGTACGAAGTACAAGAGGTCCTATACGTTTACTACAAACAATTTTATTGTAACATGGGGTAGATCAAGGTGGGAGTGGGGGGATGCATCTATTATCGTCTAGAGATGACAAATCAGCAATAAAAAAATGTCTGTCCGTCCGTCCGTCCGTCCGTCTCCACTTTTTTTCCCAAACGGCTCAACCGATCAGCCTAATCTTTTTTTTCCCTGAAAGGTACATGCCTCCCATGATTCAAGTTCGAAGATGAGCAAAATCGATCAAGTGGTTCCGGAGAAGTGACCAAAAACATGGTTTTTCGAGGGTCGGTGAAACTTTTTCGCAAATATCTCAGCAAGTAAAGCACGGAAATTGCTCAATTTGGTGTCAAATGAAAACATTTGATGCCAAAAAACTGGGGAATTTTTTTTGTTGGAATCGGGTCAGGGGTCTGAGCACTGGGAGCCATGGAATGGGCGAAAATAAAGTTCTCTGCCCAAAATGATAAGAGATAGTTCTTTTTTTCAGTATTTGCTTAAATACGCAATACAGAGATTTACTTTCAAAGGCAAAGTTGTAGAGAATTAAATTTAAGCGAACACGTGTTTCAGGGTTTTGGGGAAATGTGACACAATCCTGGTATATGGCCAATTCCATA
>CM055404.1:74053830-74078582 GCA_029228625.1 Pseudolycoriella hygida
GACAATAAAATTTTAGATAACACGTGTTTCTGGGTTTTAGGGAAAAACGACTTAGTCCTTGGATATAAGCTTTTCTAGATTTGAATGGTCTGAGACGTACTTCGGTAGGGCCTTTGGTAATTTCTATGGATCTTTGAAATTCTTACAGTTATAAAAGAACAGAGAACGTTGGATTGTTTGCTTATTTGTATATTTAGGTACGATCGAGTCACTTTGCCACATCTATTCTGTTTGTCACATCTATTCTGATACGTACGGGTCTTTGGTTATGTTTTAAAATTAAATTCACTTTGTGATTCCTCACTTTCTATATTTTCGATTCTTTCAACTAAGTCTGATAGTGATACAAATCAATTCGACTCATAGGAACATCAGATTTAATGACTTTGACGTTATTCGGATTGCTGTAAAAGACGAGGTCCAAAATCTTTCCATAATAGTTGCGAACGCTGTTAACTTGATGAAGGTTACCACTCATCATAAGATAGATGATATCGGCTTTCGTTCCTTCACCAACTTTGGTAGGGAGCATCACATTGCTTTCACATGATTTGTCTTGACCACTGATCAAGTCACCATTGGAGTCAATATTGTCATTAAAACGGTCAGGAATCGAATCAACAAGGGTTAGGTTAAAATCTCCTAAAACACACATTTCATCATTAACATCCTGGTCTATAAATTTCAGTGTCTTTTCTAATGCATCGTGATATTCGGTGTATACTTTGACAGAGGAGCCAGAAGGAATGTAGAGGCAACAAACAAAAAGCGAATGATTTTGAAGCTGGACTTTAACTAAGACCATTTCGACGTTGTCGGTCCCAGGCACTAGAACACATTCGCTGGGAATAGATGAACTGACAGCGATCAAAACACCTCCATATCTCTGATGAACGCTGTTTAATGCAGACCGATCAGTTCTGTAAACTGAAAACGGCTTAAGATTGAACAATTCACTGTCATAGAAGGACGAATTGAGCGATGTTTCAGACAGTGCTATAACATCGTAGTCGCATGTCAAGGAGTTATTCGAAAAATCATCAGTTTTAGTTCTTAATCCCCGAACATTCTGATAATACAATCTAACATCACTTTTCGAAACGGGGAGATTAGACTTAACGGGATTAGCGGAATCAAAATAAGTTGGCTTATTCTTAGGTTTGAATAAATCAGAAATAAGCGGCTGAAAATGGCGGTTTTGACACAAAACATGGCTTACTAGATTGTTTGTGTCACATCCATTACATTATCTGTCATTTCCTGTTCCACTGGAACTTGTTTTAATCCTGATTGAATAGCTCGACGGTATAGTGGACTGTATCTGGATGATGTGGTGTTGCAAAGACGAGTGTTACTTGACGAATGACAAACTTTATTCGGTAACGATACGATTATACATATAAATCTAGTACAAATACTTAAAAGCTAGACGGCGTTGTTGCCACATTCCGGTTGTGTTCACTTGTGCTGAACATCCTGCGGGGCGAGCAATTTTGCAGCTTGGACATGCTGTTTAACACGTACTGAGGTTGAGGGTAGAAGGTCTGCGGAACTTCTCCCGTGCAGCCACCCAATTTTCCCTCACTGGAGAAGAGGCTGGCACAGGTTATAGCGCCTGTGACTCGCTGTTGGACACCCACGAAGAAATACCTAACCAAAAGCTCCTCTTCTCCCCCGTCTCGGATCCCAAATGACTGACACTGCAAAACTGAAAGAAAGCAAAACAGCGATTAGTTAACGTAAATTAAACACAAGCACTAATTGTCCGATAATCAGATTGGGTTCTTTGTCAACCCATTTGTTTCTCCTTTGTAGACTGTTAAGATACTCATTTCGCCACCTCGACCAAAACGTATGATATAATTTCTGGACCTCCCTCCACCGCGTCAAGCTATGCGATTTCATCTCCGAAACATCCTCTTCGGGGGGAGCTAAAAGGCTGTCCGAGGTCAGGAAGTGACCTGGGGTGTGTACTTCCAGATCTTCGGGATCATCTGACATCGGGCATAGAGGCCTCGAGTTGAGACAGGCTTGAATTGAAAAAGCTAAATGAAACGACAGGTCTAACTTTACATGCGGTTAGAACAAATCACAAATTTGACTTTGACAAAATTAAAATACTAGACCACATTTCCGGATACCATCAAAGGGCAATCGCCGAGAAAATGCACATCTGCAACACCAAAAATACATGTAACCTGTTTAGTGATACACATGGACTCCATGAATCATACGTAAGCTTATTTAAAAGAAAGTGAACGCATATGACTGCCACATGGCAGCATTTACCCAAATTAGAAAAGAAGAAATTGTCAACAAAACCGTCGCCTGTGATATGCATGTCTTTAAGTGTTTATTAATTTATTTTAGTTTTATTTAATTTAATTAAGCCCCAAAGGTAAATAGTTTAATTTGTTTATATACTTTTTACTAGTTTTGTACATACATTATAATTTCCAGCCTGATGATGAGTCGAAATAGACTCGAAATATAGCGAAAGAAAAAACTCGAAACCTTCCTATGTTCACATTGCCGCTAAAATCCAAGAAGCATTCGAATCTATCTACAGGCTTCGACTTGACACAGAACAGTACTAAGTTCTTCATAAGTCAGGACTGAGTTGACTATCGTTCTGTATAGATGGTATTTCGTGCTTTTGACAGCTGCTTCAAATATCCCTCCCCGGTGCGGTGCGGAAGGGGGATTGAAGTTCCATGTTACTTCACGCTCCACTAACATTGATCTAATGTCTGGATCAAAGTTTTTTAAAGCTTGCTTAAACTCTCTCTTGAGTACGTTATTACCCCCTACAAAATTAGTACCATTATCACTGCATACTACTCGCGGCGCCCCTCGACGGGCCATAAATCGTCGTAAGGCTGCAATAAAGGATTCCGACGTCAAATCTGTCACTGCTTCTAAATGCATGGCCCTGGTACTCATACAAACGAACACAGCTAAATACCCTTTAGCAATTCTTGCGTTTCGTAACCTTGACGCCTTAATCGAAATAGGTCCAGCATAATCTATTGGTAAATGCTTTGGGAGGGGTCTCAATCCGCACACTCGGTAAATCTCCCATAAATTGAGCGGTCACTTTCGGCTTAATTCTAATGCAGGTAATACATTGTCTTAACTCTGCCAACACCGTATTCTTGCCTCCAATTATCCAATAACTATTACGTAAATACAGGAGTACCAATTGTGCTCCACCATGGAGCGTCACTCTATGAGCCTCCATGATTAATAGGGTGGTCAAATGACTATGACTTGGGATCAACACCGGATGCTTACGATCGTACGGTAAAGGTGAATATTTTAGGCGACCTCCTACTCGCCACAAGCCAACTTCATCCATGAACGGATTTAACCTTTTATACTTAACTGGACAACTCTTAGGGTTTGTTAATAAATGAGCTAAGCACGACTTCTGGAAGGCCTTAATTATTATTACCTTCGCATGTCGGATCTCAACTAAACCCAGATGAGACCCCTGTCCGCTCGCTGACCTATCCCGCTCACACATCTTTATAAATCTGATACAACATGCGACTATCCGAACGGTTCGACTCCATGAGGAATATCAGACAAAAATGTCACTGACTGGCTCCGCTTTCGTGGCTAGAGATAGCTTAACCTTACTCTCCAGGTCTGTGGTGCCAAGCCGATTCGTTGGCCACCCAGATGGGGGTAAACATAGCCACGGTGGGCCATGCCACCATAAACTGTTATTTTTCAACTCTTGGGGGGATTGCCCCCGTGACGCACAATCCGCCGGATTATCTCGCGTCGGAACGTACCGGTACTCAGAGACAACGGGGAATCCCTGAATGTGGGCAACACGATTCGCTACATAGGACTGCCATTTCTGAGGTTCCTGTCTAATCCATGATAGAGTGATGGATGCATCTGACCATGCTACTACCCGTTCTGGTGTAAAACCGCACGACGTTATGGTCTTATCTAATAACTGAGCCACCAAGACTGCTGCACATAACTCTAGCCTTGGCAAAGACACAACCTTCATGGGAGCCACCCTCGTTTTGGATGCCACTAATTTGACTGACATCGAATTGTCTTCATTGGCCACCCGTAGGTATACAACCGCTGAGTATGCTAATGTGGAAGCATCTCCAAACCCATGAATCTGATAACTAGGCGATGCGGAAACGATTCCTAGCCATCGAGGAATCCTGATCTCTTCTAGGGCGGACATCGACTCGTAGATCACCTGGAGCTTCCTGACCAGTTTAGTAGGAATGGGATCATCCCAATTCAATTTTAACCTCCACACTTCCGGCATCAATATCTTTAAACTAATTATCACGGGTGATATCCATCCCATCGGATCAAAAAACTGGGAAATCAACGATAAAAATTGCCTCTTGGTAGGGACGCGCGGAATTTTCTTCGGCTTGAACTTAAACACAAACCTGTCCTGTTTGGGCTTCCAAAACAACCCAAGAGACTTAACGTATTCAGGGCATCTGTCAGCAATTTCAACACAATCACTACTAGCCGGCACAACTTCATCACTATTGGAGACCCACTTCTTTAGTGCAAATCCTCCCGCCTCCAACATGCTAGTAACTTGTGATTTTAAATACAACGCCTGAACAACTGAATCCGCTCCTGACCATACATCATCGACGTAACAATCATTTCGAACGATATTGGCCGCAGACGGAAACCGGACATTCTCATCCTTAACTAATTGTTGCAATGTCCGGATAGCTAAATAAGGCGATGCTTTGACTCCAAAAGTCAAACGCTTAATCTTATAAACCTTAAGAGGTTCGCCCGGCGTAGCCCGCCAAAGAATCAATTGCAGATACGAATCTCCTTCCGAGACTTCAATCTGCCGATACATTTTCTCAATATCGGCCTGGAAGACGACCCGATGCATTCGCCAACGCTGCACGATGGTACTGAGATCATTCTGTATTTTGGCGCCGGTGGCCATGATGTCGTTGAGCGATAAACCGGACGATGACTTGCATGACGCATCAAAAACTACTCGAAATTTGCTAGTACCCTTTTCAACTGCATGATGTGGAATAAAATATGAAGCATAAGATTCATCAACGATTGATGGTATGGAGTCTAGGTCTTGAATAAGTTCCATGTGACCTAATGATATATACTCTTGCATGCATGAGACATAATTGTCTCTGAGGTGAGGGTCTGACTGAAGTTGTCGCTCTGATCGGTAAAAACACGAAGCCGCAATTGACCTGGACCGGCCGAGAGGTTTTGGCTTACCGAGATGTCGATATAATGGTAATGAAACCTGGTACCGTCCATCGGCTTGCCGCTTTACGGTCGACTTATAGAAATTCTCACAACTCCTATCCTCCTCGGACTCTGGCATTGGGGTTACAAGCTCTTCTTGCTCCCAGAATGCTTTCAATTGATTTTCAAGCGATGCTCTGGTCGACAATACTTGAATTGTTCTGTCAGGTTGAGTATTCATAACTGCGCCGAGCACAAGCCAACCCAACCGAGTATTAATCGCAACTGGAGTCCCTGGCGGTCCCCTCAATACACCACCCAACACAATATTCGCAAAGACCTCCACATCCACCAAAAGATCGATCTTTCCAGGGACATCATACCGGGGATCAGCCAAGGGTAACTTTTCTAAATGGGACCAAGCTGAGCTCTGCAACCGATTCACGGGCAGAACCCCTGATACCAACGGAACGACTACAGCCTCAATATCGATCTGAACATCGCTTTGACGAGTCGATGCTATGTTGAAGGAATATAGACTTGACGCACTTCCAACTGGGGAATTCCCCAGACCTGTTATCGAAGTGTCCATCTTAACCGCTGACCCATTAATCAATTTCACTGCAGCCGCAGTTATAAAACACGAGTCACTAGTTGCATCAATCAAGGCTCGTAGCATTACTGTACCTCCCTTCTTAGACTCACATGCCACAAGTGCTGTGGCAAACACTTTGCGTTTCACTGTATTATTCAACAAATGTAGAACTGAGACCACTGGAGAAGATGACAAAACCTGTTCCGGTACTTTACTAGACACTGATTGCACATGAACCGCTGTCTGTTTCACCGCTACAGCAGGTTGTGGATCTTTGTGCAATGAAGTATGATGCTTCCTCTGACATTGTCTGCACGAATACCTTGCTGTGCATGTCTTAACAGAGTGTGCCCCCGATAAACAATTAAAGCACACTTTGAACTCACGCACCTTCACCCATTTTTGAGCCACATCTAAATGATGAAACGATGACTGTAGATTGCTCAAGTGCACTACTCAGGACCTCTAACGTTCGGTAACGATTCTCCATGAAATTAACAAATTGAGCGAAAGTAGGTAATTCGTCCTGATCTTGCCTTTGAGCTAGATGCTGTTCCCATAGCTGATGCGTCTCCTTCGGCAATTTACTAGTAGTTAGGAAAATTATCAGGTAATCCCAACCCGACACATTAAGCCCTATGTTGCTGAGAGACTTCAGACATTGATCTGTCGAATACAGTAATGACTTCATCTCCGCTGCCGATTCAGACTTCATGGGATGTAAACCACACAACATCTTTAACTGACCGTCTACCAGAGCCCTTTGGTTATGGTAAACCCTCAACATCGTCTCCCACGCGGCTTCATAATTCGCATCAGTGATCGTGAAATTACGAATCAACAATTCGGGTTCCTTTTCCACACTAGCCTTGAGATGTTGGAGTTTCTGGGCCGGACTTAACTGTTTGTTATCATGAACTAAAGAAACAAATAAATCATGGAACGTAAGCCATGATTCGAAATCCCCTTTAAACACTGGGATTGACAACATCTTTAACGTGTCCTTGGGCGCATTCTGTACAACAATTGGCGTTCCTTCGCCTTCCCTAGTAAGTACAGTATTGACATTAGGACCCGTTGGGGTTGGGGTCATTAGGTCTATCTTCGTTTGAATCCACTCTCTAATGCTAGTGATCAACCCATCTACTTCCTCATACGCAGCCGCTTCACATTGCGGGTAATCCCCATCTTCCCCAACGGGTATCAGATCATTAGCATCACCGAAAGCCTTGGTGTAATTCAAGAACAATTCGTTCGCAGACGCAAGCCTTGCCTGCAGGTAGGAAGTGGTACGTCTGTCCTTTGGAGTCTTGGACAAATTCGTTGATAATTTCTTTAATTGCCCATGAAAAAAAATCAACCTTTTGCACACCTTTGATAATGTTTGACATTTTGATTCAGTTTAGAGAGCAAATGCCCAATAATTTTTATGCTTTCAGTCACCAAACTGTGCCAAATAATTTTTATGTTTTCAGACACCAAACTGTGTCAAAAAATTTTTATGCTTTCAGACACCAAACTGTGCCAAATAATTTTTATGCTTTCAGACACCAAACTGTGCCAAATTCGTTTGAACTAGCCTAAATAAAACAAAATATCTACTTCTCTTTATTCCTTTCCTTCGGTTTAGGATCTGGAATCGGTTTTCCAACGTCGACGAATGAAACACGTGGCTTTCAGAAACTCAAATCCCCGAACTTTCGGTTGAAAAAACCCTTTTCTGGTATTGGTTTTCTTGCTTTGCAACAAATGGTTACCTAAAAAGGTTAGACAGGCATTAAACCACAATACAAATTCCCCGACGTGTATGTTTCGTCAATTACACACACTCTGCGCCGTGAAATAAAATGATTTTATAAATTGAAACTAAAAGCCAATAAATTGACTATATGAACTGCAATATTTAACTTCGGGAACTCCCAATGTCGCTCCTTGCTTCTAATTTATATTGCCGTTGAAGTACTTCCGTTCAGGCCACATGCCAAATGATCGTACCACGTGTCTTTTTTCACCTGAAGGTATCCCAACTGCCTCTAATTTCCGCAATTTCAGGAAACACAGGACTTCACAATTAGATTTCTATTCCTTCCAGAAATCTCAAAACACTCGTACACCAATTTTTTCTCTTTTTCGTGACTTCTATTCCTTTCAGAAGGCACAGTGCAACTCGCACTAATAATTTGTACGATTTCTATTCCTTTCAGAAATCGCACTAAAACTTGATTCGCAACTTCAATTGCTAAACTAATTTAAATCCAACTTTTGATTTAAATTATCACGCAACACCACTTTATGAAAAAAAAAATACCGTTAGCTCACTTGAACAATGCTCGAAGGACTATTGAATAGCTCGACGGTATAGTGGACTGTATCTGGATGATGTGGTGTTGCAAAGACGAGTGTTACTTAACGAATAACAAACTTTATTCGGTAACGATACGATTATACATATAAATCTAGTACAAATACTTAAAAGCTAGACGGCGTTGTTGCCACATTCCGGTTGTGTTCATTTGTGCTGAACACTGATGTTGCGGTCGTATCTGATTTCTGCTCTGACGATCTTGGCGATGGGGTTTTCTGAAACGGTAAAAAAGAGTCGAAGGTTCTCTTCTCCTTCTCATGAAATTCTGCAATTTGGACATGAGCTGGCCAAAAAGAAGGGTCCAAGAGTTTATCAAAGTGTTCGACTGTGCAACCAAGACGATATGAGATGAATGTAAGTTCATCCAGCTTCTGATCTTTCTTGACTAATAGCCTAAAATTAAAATCAGTATCATTAAGTTCGGGCATTCTGCTCTTTATGTAAGAGGAAACCGATTTCCCGAACGGTTCCGCATCCGGCATAGATGGAATATCCCCTACACATCTAAAGGATTTAACTGCACCACAAACCAGGGAAGCGGACATGAAACTCATCCAATCGATTACCAGGTTGTCAAATTTTATGCTTTCCGGTATAGCTCCAAATGAACTAAGCACAATCATGTACGGTGCGACATTATGTGCTCTCATCAAAGAGGAAGGAGGCATTCGACCGATTGCGGTGGGTAACACACTCCGTCAATCAACAGCGAAAATGGCAAGTGCTTCAGTGCGAACGGAGAGGGCATCAAAATTTGCTCCTCGCCAAGTCGGGTTCGGAACAAAAGGGGGGTGCTCATGCAGCACGAACGTTTATTAAGCGCAACAAAGATCGAAACGTCGTCGTCCTGAAAATAGATTTTCGGAACGCATTCAACGAACTCGACCGGGATAGGTTCCTCGAAGAAATACAGGTCCAAAATAATTGTCCAAAAATTTATCCGTTTTTGTGGCGATGTTATGATGTATCAACACTACTTTTCTACGAAGAAAACACAATTTTGTCATCAAATGGAGCCCAACAGGGTGATCCTTGCAGCCCACTAGTTTTTTGCTCTGCGATTCAAGCAGTGGTAGAGAGTCTCATTTCAGAGTTCGTAGTGTTTTACCTAGACGATGGAACAATATCAGGAAGTTATGACAGTGCCCTCAAGGATTTCAAAACAGTCATTTATGAATGCGGAAAATTCGGGTTGGAAATAAACCCAATTAAGTGTGAGCTCTACTTCAGCGGTGAAGTTCACTCAGAAATTGAGAAACATTTCAACGACATTTCGCCAGGGATAATTATCGTAAACGAATTAACTCTCCTGGGAGCACCAATCACAGGAAACACTTTCGTTATGGTATTCAACAAAAAACTGCGTCAACTAAAGACATTATTTGAAAGACTGACGACAGATTTGGACAATTATCAAATTGCATACTATCTGCTTAAAAACTGTTTGTCGGTGCCAAAACTCGTGTTCCTGTTGAGGACATCACCAACTTAGAATCACAAGTCATTGCTGGAAGAAGTGGATGAAGCAATAAAATCAACGTTAGAAACCATCACGAATTCGAAGCTAAGTCACGAACAATGGATTCTGTCAACATTACCAGTACGTAACGGTGGACTTGGAGTACGGAGATCGCAAGATTTAGCCCTGCCTGCTTCTTTAACATCGGTTAATGGATTATATTCAACGATTGGCATCATGTTAAACCTACCTTCACTGAAAATTGAAGAAATATCCCATTATGAAGATAGTACGATCGCGTGGCAAAGACTTAATCCCGGAATGATTAAACCCAAAGTTCCAGAATAACAAAAAAGTTGGGACTCCATCCAAATAAATCGCACTGGATCAACTGAAATTCTACGACAAAGGTGACAAAGCCAGATTCTTAGCGATTCAAAAGCCGGAGTCGTGTGCTTGGCTTCACGCTCTACCATCAAGAGCAATCGGTACGCTTCTAGACAATAATTCCTTTCGAATCATGGTGGGGCTCCGATTAGGCATTGACATATGTGCGCCTCATGAATGTGTTTGTGGCGCTATTGTGGACAGTAAAGGAAGACATGGCCTCAAATGCAAAAAAAGTGCAGGGAGATGGTCTAGACATGCAGAACTCAACCTTATCATCAAGAGAGCTTTAGCGACAGCAAACATTCCAGCGAGACTAGAAAAGCCAGGGCTATTCAGAGAGGACGGGAAAAAGGTCGATGGGATGAGTTTGACTCCGTGGCACAGAGGGCAAATCCTTGTGTGGGATTCCACTTGCACCGACACAATTGCACCCAGCAATCTGAAATATAGCACGAAAGGCGGGAGGTGCAGCAATCGAAAAAGCAAAGCGGAAAATTTCTAAATACAAGAACTTAATTGAACGAAATTTCCTATTTGTACCGTTCGCCATCGAAACGATGGGGCCATGGGCACCAGAAGCAAAGGGGAAACGCAGCGGCTGTAATGGAGTGTTTCCAACTATCAGAAAACTTAGAGGAAGTGTTTTATCTGTGACGATTATTTAATTTTGTAATTTAATTGTTAATTGCCACTTCTGTAAGTGATGTTCGAATGCAGTAAATAAAATGAAGTATTTTATAGTGAATTAAGTGATGTGTGAGCTTCTTACCAGTAAAATTTGGATTGCTTGACATTTCGTGAATATCATCACTAAAATTGATATACTTTGACAGAAGCCGATTTCGCCTAAAATTTCTATTATTCATAAATCAATTGAATCAGGCGATCATAAAATGAAGGAACAAGTAAGAAGATAAAATGTAATGGTAAGGGTTTGAAGTTTGACACACAAATACAAATAAGTTATGATTACCAGTTCAACTTTATTCACGGACTGTACACATCATTTTTTTTTGCTCCCTTGATCAGTCTTTAGCAGTTTCACACACGTCTAGTCGGACAGTGCGGCAATGTGGCATCTTTTAATTATCTCGGTCCGATGGACTAATTTACTTCTCATTCAGGAGAGAGGCCGTGCGAGACATGTAGGGCTTCTTTCCTGAGAAGAAATACTTTAGAACTATACTAGGCATATGAACTTTATTAATCCGTCACGGAGCTGACTATATTCGATCGTGTAGGGGAACTGGATTAACCCCCACTATTTTTATCGCCCACTCAAGGCTTTGCACAGTTATTTTTTATCGCCCACAGATATCCAGAAAAATTGTCGAAAAAATGAATTTTGTTAGTGGGCGATAATCCAATAGTAGCTTGCACCATTTTGGATAATTGCCCACCATTATTCCATACATTTGTTAGTGGGCGATAATCCAAACGTAGACATGTCTCGCTAATTTTTATTGCCCACGTGGGCGATAAAAATTTTGAAGACATGTCCACGTTTGGATTATAGCCCACTAACAAATGTATGTGGGCGATAAAAATTAGCAAGACATGTGTTGTGTAAGTGTTGATATAGCTGTGATTCCTCTACGGAATAGCCAGAGAGATGAATTTAACCCGATGGTAAGTACACTGGTACACCAAACGCACTCATTGCTCAAAATATCGTTATAAAACTATTTGCGTGTCTACGATTATTTTGAGTTTATCAGTAAATACACACAACTAAACTGTGTTGATTTTCAGTGGAGTTACCCATTACATATTGTAAAATTAAATTCATCTCCGTTGTGAGACAGCATTAAGCGATTTTTCTTGGAAGATTCCCCATTTTTCTTCAATATTTTCATAAAAATTGCAAACTCTTAAATTATGTGCTTTGCAATATCTTAATATTTTTTAGATACTTTCTTAATGTACACATTTTTTAGATTTTTAGATTTTTTTGGTTAGAAAAGTTGCAAAATTTTTTCTTTAGATTTTTTAATAACTTTAAATTTTTTTCTTAGATTTTAAAATAACTTTAAAAAATGTCAAACTTTTTCTTATATTTTTGATTAATTTTTAAAAAATTGATTTTGTTTAAGTTTTTGTTTTATAAAATCCTAAGATTTTTCTCGATACTTTTTAATTTGTACACTTTCTTGAGTTAAAATTGAATTGGTTTGAATAGAAGAGCTGTATTTTTATGTAAATACTTGTTTTATTTTTGTGTAGATGAAGCGGCAAAAGACACATTTGAAATCTTTTGATTTAATCAGTTTCTCCGCACATTCACTGCATAATAGTAAGTGGGAACACTTGTTGTAAATGAAACTTTTACGGTTGTCTTTGCATACAATGCAAATTTGATCTAAATAATTAAATAATATTTAAATGTTTGTTGAAGGCAAATTTAAAGTCCAATTACCGGGATCTGTTTCATCTCCATCAGAAGAGCTTTCATCACTGCTGTCATTATAAAGAATTTCATGATTTTGTCGTTCATTTTCTAGCTGCTGAACATACTCTACGAATTTGTTGTCATGTAATGATTCAACAAAATCTACACCGTCAAAACCGATGGTCGAGTCTTTCATTCTTGAATATAAGGCGTTCAAACGATTCTTGTTTATGACTGATCTTTTTTTAGATTTCGTTCTTATTATGCCCATGAATTGCCCATTGTATGTTGAATTGCATTGTATGTTAAATTATCCCGTTGTATCTAGAATTCTCGCTCATGACGCACGTTAAAGACGCTTCGTAGTTAATATTCAAAATTTATAAAACGGTATTCTGTTGTAGTTGTGAAGATTTCAATTTCATAGTTGCAATCAGTTTTCGGTATATTGTTGGTTAAAACCGCAAAATGGAATCGATCCAAGATTTAAATACCAAACGGTTGTATGAACTAAGCGGTGATGAGTTTTTCAGTCGAATTGAATCCAAAATACTCACCAAGATCCCGCAAAATTTGAAATTAATCCTTGAACATTGTGACCTAAATTCAGCAGCTGTGTTCGCCAAAATGGACGACAATTGTAATGCAACGATGGAAGAGTTTGTGCGTGAAGACCTTATAAAAGACATGCTTCCAGTTGGTCACAAGTTGGAGGATTATTTGGGGACGTATGTGAAATGCAAAAATAAGTTTAAATTTTCCAGTGGACAAAAAATTATATTAAAGTTGATTGGTGACGAGTGCAAAAGTGCATTAGAAGTCAATAAAAACGCATTTGATCCAGTTAGCACAGCTTCAGCATCAAACTCATCTCCAGCTGCAATTGAATCACAAACAACTGTTGATGAGATTTGCACGCTGACTGAAGATGAAAAGACGAAGCATTATGCTGAATTTCAACGTTCATTTTTGGCCTGGATGCAACATCAGAACGATTTGATGCAGGCATGTTTTCTAATACAGATAACAACTTCGTTTTGTTTTACCAATTTTTGACAATTTTTTCAGATTCCTGAAGAGGAAATGATTTTTCAAGTTGTAAGAGAAAGCGCCAGAAAAAATTCGGATGGATCAGTCTCGTTTCAAATTAAATGCCCGTATCCTGGCTGTAGCCAGGACTATAAAGTTAGTTGGCAGCAATATAACAGCTCTTATAAAACGAAAATAAAAGCTCAGTCAATACCATGTCGTTACAAATGGTATTTTTCGACTCTTTCACATCACATTTTCAAAAGTCATAAGCTAACTAATTACATGGAGCCGTTAGCGAAACAGAGCAGATTGTTTTTCCTTCGCAGTCTGCTGAAATTATTGAGATAGGTGGTGTTGGTGATCTAAGTGCAGTCTTACTTACTTACTTTACCGGCACTACAACCCATTAAGGGTCTTGGCCTTCTCCAACATGCTTCTCCAACCGGGCCTATCTGCAGCTAACGTCTCCCAACTGGTTACTCCCACAGTTCTTAAGTTGGCAAAAGCAGCGTCGCTCCACCTGGACTTGGGTCGCCCTGCACTCCTTTTGCCTTCAGGTTTGGACTTCAGAATTTTTTTTGGAATACGATGTTCATTCATTCGTTGTACGTGACCGAGCCAACGTAGTCTATTTATTTTTGTTGTTCTGACTATGTCGGGCTCTCCAAAAAGCTCTATGAGCTCGTGATTATATCGTCTGCGCCATCGGTTCAGTTTTCGGTCAAATACTGGTCCAAATATTGTACGCAGTACCTTTCGCTCGAACGTATGCAGAGATTGTTCATTTTTCTGTGTCAAGCACCACGACTCCGAACCGTACGTAACTACCGGTCTGATCACAATTTTATAAAGTGCGCATTTTGAATTTCGGCTTACTGACTTGGACTTTAGAATTTTCAGCAGGCTGTAATAACTCCGGTTGCCCAAAGTTACTCGCCTTTTTATTTCGTCCGCAATGTCGTTGTTTATGTTCAGCTCTGATCCAAGGTATACGAACTTATTGACCATTTTGAATGTGTGTGTGTCGATCGTTACGTTATCTTCCCGATATCGATTCGTAGGTGGGATGATCATGTATTCCGTTTTTCCGTCATTGACCTTCAACCCAAGGTCGGTACCTTTCCTCTCCAAGGCCATAAACTTATCTTTAACAACATCCATAGTTCGGCCAATAATGTCCAGGTCATCTGCAAAACCAAGCAACTGACTGGACTTGGAGAAAATGGTGCCGCTGGAGTCTATGTCCATGGTTTGAACAGCTGCTTCGAGTGTTAAATTGAAAAGCAGCGTTGCAAGAGGATCTCCTTGACGTAGGCCTTCCTCAATGTCGAAAGTCTCTGACATTTGATTGCGGATCCTTACTCGGCTGTTAGCTCCGTTTAGTGTTAGCTTCGTTAGCGAGATCAGTTTGTTGGGAATTCCGAACTACTCCATGACTCTCCATAGCTTACTTCTTCTAACACTGTCATAGGCTGCCTTGAAGTCAACGAACAAATGGTGTGTTTCAATGTTGTACTCCTTGCACTTCTCTAAGATCTGTCTGATATTAAACAGCTGGTCCGCTGTTGAACGACCTACACGAAAACCACTTCGGTATTCACCTATCGTAGATTCCGTGTATGGATGAAGGCGCTGATATAGAATATTTGCAAATATCTTGTAAGCAATATTCAGCAGAGCGATTCCTCGAAAATTGCCACACTCCAATTTGTCACCTTTTTTGTATATGGGACAAAGTATGCTGGTCTTCCACTCTTCCGGTAACTCCTCGTCATTCCAGATGCGTATGATGAGCTCGTGCATCTCCATACATAGCGCGTTGCCGCCGTTCTTGAAAAGTTCACCGGGTAGGTTGTCAGTCCCCGGGGCTTTGAAATTTTTGAGCTTTAAAATTTCGTACTCTTCCTGGCCAGCTCGAGTGAATCTACTTAGAGTTTTCAGGCGAGCTGCGTTTTTGTCGTCCATGGCCTTCTGGCATTCATCGTCAAACCAGATATTTCTTTTATTTCCCGTTCTCGTTCCCACTGTCTCTGCTGCGGCGCTTTCTACATTCCGTCTAATTTGATTCCACGCATCGTCTACGCTTCGTTGTTCGCTGACCATTCCGGCAATAATATTCGTCTCCAGCCTGTCGACATATTGACGTTTAATGTCTTCGTTCTGTAGTTTTTCCACGTCCCACCTTTCCAATGCCGGTTGTCGATTGTGTTGAACCGATATTCGAGACCTAACTGCCGCTCTCACCAGGTAGTGATCGGAATCTACATTGGGTCCTCTACAGCTTCTGACATTCAACATATTTGAACTGGTTTGAATCTGGTTTTTGGTTCGTTTATCCGGTGATACCCATGTCGCTTTGTGGATGTCTTTATGTTGGAAATAGGTACTGCTGACAACCATGTTTCTTGATGCTGCAAAATCAACCACCCGCGTTCCACTTTCGTTCGAGTTTTCGTGAAGGCTATGTTTACCGATTGTGGGACGATAAAATACTTCGCGGCCTATTTTAGCATTAAAATCTCCAAGCACAATTTTAATGTCTCGTTTCGGCGCTCCATCATATACATCCACCAGTTTCTCGTAGAATAGCTCCTTCACCTCGTTGTCGCTTTTCTCCGTAGGCGCATAAACGTTTATAAGAGTGTAATTGAAAAATTTTCCTCTTATCCGTAGAGAGCACAATCGCTCGTCAACAGGACTGAAACCAATCACCGCGTTTCTAGCTCTGCCGAGGACCATGAAGCCTGTTCCATACTCTCTTGGACTGTCGTTACTCTTCCCACTATCGTAGAACTTATAGTCGCTACTGGTCATGGTGTCCTTTCCAGGCCATCTCGTTTCTTGCACAGCTGTTATGTCAATTTTTGCCGCTCTTAGCGCACTTGTGAGAGATCTCAATCCTCCTGGCCGCAACAAAGATCTTACATTCCATGTTCCTAATTGTAAATCGTTGTCCTTTTTCCGATGCTTGAGTCGTTGCCGTTTATCCTGTCCGATCCGAGGCGGTGTTGGGGAATTCATAACAAGACTGTTTTTACGGTGTCTGGGAGTTAGCCAAGCGCCCAACCTACTTTCCTTCTCCCGATGACCCGTAGGGAAGTCACCAGGTGGTGATGGTAGCCCATCTGACTAGGGCTGTGCATGCTGCCGTTGTCTCTTGCTGTTGAGATCATCCGCCACCATACTAAGTCGCCATCCCATCTTGATAGCGCCTAGCTGCCTTCGGCCCTCCCTATACGTGCCGTTTAGGTACTACCCGAAGGCAGCCCCCCTCATCCTTATGCCAAGTGACCCACACTACTACACCAGGGTTGGTTACCTGATCGTTCATGCGGGTTGCTCACTATAACAGGTGTCACCACGGGTAGGATAGGATGTAGGAGTAGGTGGACAGAGGCTAAGGTACATAAAGGAGTACTATATTACGCTTAACACACCATTTGACACCCATCTAAGTGCAGTCACAGTAATCGAAAATGAAGGTGAATTAGACCGTGAATGAAAAAGAAGGTTTATTGAATCAGCTTTATTTACAGTTGAAATTATTGAAAACGAACAACATGCAACTAGTAGTGAAGTAGATCGTCATAGTTGTGATAGTCCTCAAGATACAAAAAACGGAAGCCAAAACTTTGGCGAACCTCTTCAATATCGTAAGCGGACGCTCTGTGATAAAGGCACTGAATTTCGAAAACGTCTTCGAAGCAATAAACGAAAGAAAATTCGTTAAAAATTTATTGTTCATTTATTTACAGCTTTCAAAAAATCGTTTGGGTTAATTCGTCATAGTTACTGAAAATTTCCGAAAAATTGCTGAAAATTACCGAAAATTACCAAAAATTACTGAAAATCACCGAAAATTACCAAAAATTACTAAAAATTACCGAAAATTACTGAAAATTACCGAAAATTACCAAAAATTACTGAAAATTACCAAAAATTACTAAAAATTACCGAAAATTACCCAAAATTACTGAAAATTACCGAAAATTACCGAAAATTCAAAAAAAAATTACCAAAAATAGGCCCTGGTTCTGGTGCAGTCGTGGTGAAGAGCTAGTGATGAGTTTGAATTTTCTAGAAATCTACTATACATAGCCCGACATTTGTACAAAGTTACAAGACTCTGTTAATCTTCTTTCTTGAGATAGTACCGAAAAACTATTTTGGGTACCATCTATAATGGCCTTACTCATGGGTCAGCGTCATCGAAAATAAGTGCAAAATCGAAAAACGAAGAAATACGTGTTCTTTAATATTGAAAGGGGAGTCGAATGATCTATAAATGCAACAATTTGGAGATGGCTTGTATGCAAAGTGCGTAAAATCACCTGAAGATTTGGCGAATTGGCTCTTAATTTTTACGGGTACTAATTAAATGTCAAGTTAAAAATATTTATTTGTCAAGTTAAAAAAAGAAAATATTTTTTTGTCAAGTTACGACATTTTACTACGCCCCGGCAGAACACTATGTACAAGGAAAATATGTTTTGGTACAATCTTTAAAGCGGGATAATAAGGAATAAGGAAGAAAAATTAATTTTGTAAAAGGAAAATGTCCAACTTGACAAAATAAAAAAATAACTTGACAAAAATTAACTTTTTCCGAATTTTTATTTCTAGAATACCTAACAGCTCCCATAATTTAGAATTAGAAGAGGCATTGGATAGAACGCCAACAAAGTTCTTTATTAGGGAATGAAAAGATTCCGCCACATTGTTTGTAATTTGATCACGTCCAAAAATTGAAAATCCAGCAGGTCCTATCTATTGCCGTTGAATTTAATTATAGAGAAAAAAGTGAATAATGTATGTATTAGTACCTTTTTAATCCAATAGTCATGGAAGTATTTGAAAAACTTGCTGTTATTAGGCTTGCAGTACTTTGATTTTAATTTTTGGAAGGTCGGTACAATGTATTCTGGAGGTAAAAACGCCAGAGACGATAAGATTCTCAATAAATTGAGATCAACATCCATCGATTTTGATTTTCTCATTTTACGTAATAAAGCCTGAAAATATACATTCCCGTTTAAACAACAGTGTTGTTTTAATCGATCCAAAATAGATAAATTACGTCAGGACCAGCACTAATGTATCAAAAGCCAATATTTAGCGAGAGCTTAGCTGTAGCAATTAGAAATTATTCGCGATCGAAACAGAGTCGAAAAAAAAATTGGCGGCGGCGTCCAGCCAAAGAAAACATAAGCTGAGCGGACCCGTACGAATCCCGTTTGAAGGATTCCCGTTGCAAGTATTCCCATTGTATTAAATTGCTTATTATATATTCGATTGGAAATTGCCGAAATGGCAATATCGAAAAGCCAATCTTAAGAATCGCAACTTTATTCAACTTTATTTCAAAAAAAAAATTTGAAAAAAAAAAATTGAAGAAGAAAAAAATTTGAAAAAAAATTGAAGAAAAAAATTTGAAAAAAAATTTTTTTAAAAAAAAGTTAAGCTTTGCCTACAACATAACAAAAAACATATGCTTCGCGGACCCGTACGAATCCCGTTCAAGGATTCCCGTTGCATGCATTTATGTTGTATTACATTACTGATTATGCATATTCATCTCGATTGGAAATTGCCGAAATGGCAATATCGAAAATCCCGTACGAAGAAGCATTGTAGAAAATTCGTTGTGGACCTGCCTGAATCCTCGGACAAAAATGTTCAACTCAATTTTCTCTACAACATAGCAAACAATTATTTTTTGGATAGGGCCGACCTAGGGCTTTAAGGAGAGGCCTCGGTCCCATATTTCCATGGACAAAAATGTTCCCCTCAATTTTCTCTACAACATAGTAAAAAAAAGTTTTTTGGGGTAGGGCCGACCTTCGGGGCTGACCTTTAGGACCGACCTAGGGTCCTAAGGAGAGGCCTTGGACCCTTACTTCCATGGACAAAAATGACCGCATCAACTTTCTCTACCATGTAGAAAAAAAATTATGAAAATAGGAAAAAATTTACTCGACTTATGTACACAAAACACGAACGGCCGTAGTCGATACTCATTTTTAGGGCCCTAGCCTAGTTCAAGGGCCCAAACTAAAAAAGTTTTCTTCCATAAATTGTTGGGCTTTGATAGACCTATCGATCAAAAAAAAATGATTAAAATCGGAACAGATTTACTGGAGTTATGTACAAAAAACACCAAGGGCCCTAGTTGACACACATTTTTAGGGACCTAGCCTAGTCCAAGAGCCCAAACTCAAAAAAATTTCTTCCATAAATTGTTGGGCTTTGAAACTCTTATTGTATATCAAAATAACAGAATATCAAGAAATTTTTTGCAATTTCATTTAGAATACATTGAAAATCGCTGAAACGGCAATTTTGAAAAACCCTCCCGAAGTGACACACTGACCTAGGGCGGACCCTAAGGAGAGTCAGTGGACCCATATTTCTATGAGCGAAAATGTTCCTCTCAAACGTCGTGGTTAACAAATAAGCCAAGTGGGAGTCTAAAGAAAATTGAAAAATTTGACCTGGATCCCTTCCTTTTTTCTTGAATAATCCTTGTCCCTTCCATAAAGAAAAAAAATTGCATTTCTCAAAAATATAATGTCGAGATCGATTCACCCTCTCATTAGCGGTAATATTGGCAAGCAGGCCTTAGAGCCCTAAGGAGAGACCTGGACCCATACTTCCATGGGCTTACATTTTCTCCTCAATTTTCTCTAAAACATAGCAAGAATTTTTTTTTTGGTTAGGGCCGACCTTACGACCGACCTAGGGCCCTAGAATACTCTTGGAAAAAGAACGAGAAAGAGAATGAACAAACTCAGAGAGAATTTACACGTTTTTATATCTTAAAAACACTGAGGGCCTTATTCGATCTCCATTTTTAGGGCTCCGGCTAAGCCCAAGGGAACAAACTCAAAATTTGGACATTCATTCACCTATCAAATGAAAAAAAATTATGAAAATCGGAGCTTCCGCCCTCCATCGATCTCGCCCCTTTACATCCATATCCAAGTTTGTAACCTAAACCACAATTTAGCTGGTAAGTGGCCGTTCATCGCCACCACATCTGTCACGCAAGTGTTACATTAGCTCGAACAAACCCCCACTCACTCCCTACCCCCATATTCACAACATGAAACTGCGAAGGTATATCACTCCGAGCGGGGAAACTGTTAAAATTCTTAAAACCCTTCAGTTTAAATTGTATAAAAGAACCTGCAATTTTGTAAATGTAATACATACCTGCGCCAAATGGAAGTGGCAGCCATACACTGTTCCAGCAGGAAAAATAGCCAGGAAGGCGTTCTTTATGGCATGTTCGAAATCTGCCATTAATTCGATTATGTTAAAACCCAGACTACTAATGACCTCAAATACACACTGATAAGCTGCAGTGGTTTTCCGTTCCATGAAAACATAAAATGCAGGAAATGTCTGTAAAATCCGCTCATTATAATCAAAAATAAAAGATTTTATTTGAAAACTAGCTTACATAATTTCCAATCTGAAAATGAACTAAAAATAGTTCATGGAAATATGTGGGCTGATATTTAAAAGTTCCATCTGCAAATGCTTTGATTTCATGCTTGATTGAATCGAAATACACAAGCAGTCGGCTCGTATAGAATACAGCGCAGCGTCCGTCAACGTCATTCCCGAGTAAACCATGAAAAAATAATTCCCCAAAACAATGTCCGTAACGTTCCTGCACTGATTCTTGCTCGAACACTGAGAGAAATTCATCTATTGATTGCGGAAATTTAGGGAAGTATTGCCTTCGGCACTTAAGTAGTGTAGATTGAACACTTGGAAACGTCAGCAGGATGTCGAAGGTACCTTCATATCTACATTTTTATTAATAACGCGAAAAGTATAGTCTTTGCAGTACAGTGTATGATGCTACCTTACTTCAACATAACCTCATCATAGATCACATTTGGCAATTTACCACTCGTTTTAGCAGTATGTTTCATTTCGTTATGAGGAATAGCACGTTATTTTTTACAATGCTGTGCTTACATTGCATGGAACTACATATATGATGTTAGGAACCATATGGGTTTTGATGAACATACTTATTTTAGATGTTCTGATGAAATTTATTATCATCTTATCAAATTGTTTTTGAGAATATCTTATATATTACTCGAGCTTTGCTTGATCGTGGAACAATTAAACTGAAACGTGGAAATTTTACTTTAATTTTCGATCACATAGACAAGTAACAGAAGGTCACAGGTTGAGAATTTTTATTTTGAATTATTTTGTCATTGTAATGACGCTCAGATTGAACTCAACTAGAACAGTTTTGTTCTTGAACATATTGTCATTACAATAACAAAATAATTCAAGATAAAAATTCTCAACCTGTGACTTTCTGTTACTTGTCTATGTGATCGAAAATTAAAGTAAAATTTCCACGTTTCAGTTTAATGTTTGTAATATTGTTGGTAAAATGTACTTCGTCAAGAAGAATTTGTATGTTTAGATTTTAGTTAATTACAGACACCCTGGTGATGGGCACATTAGTTGCCTGAAACTGCGGTAGGAAATAAATAAAGAATAAATTTGGTACAATTTAAAAGAAGTTGGTCTTTAAACTGACCTAGGAAAAAGTTTAGCTAAACGTTTGCTTTTACAAAAAATTTTTAAAAAAATATAATTGCTGCCGTTTCAGACGAAGTCTACTACTAGTCAAATTTGTGGCAATTGTATTAGTCAAAGGCTAGTATCAATATACTATATTGTATATCTATATATCTAACCCTAATAGGCCGATTTTA
The DNA here is from genome assembly GCA_029228625.1 of Pseudolycoriella hygida. Taxonomy (NCBI): domain Eukaryota; kingdom Metazoa; phylum Arthropoda; class Insecta; order Diptera; family Sciaridae; genus Pseudolycoriella; species Pseudolycoriella hygida. The sequence goes on from CM055404.1 coordinate 74,076,046, forward strand.
CACTTTTTTTTCTATTGCGAAGAGGACAGCCTGGATACTATTCCAGGAGTCGAAAAAATAATTTTGGTGCCTTTGGTTTATTTTTAAATTCGATTTCCAGCTTGCACACTCAAATTTTCTGAAGAAAGGCCGATTTTCTTAACATTCCTCTTTTTCAGAACATTATTTGTCGAAAAATTATTGTCAATATTTGAGATTATGGTTGGAATCCACTCTTTAGGGTTGAGAAAAGATATTTCAATCGATTTTCAGTTCAGGGAGGCTGAAAAAATTTTTTTTTGTGAGCGAGAAGTTTGAAAAATGATAAATTTGATCTTTTTTTTCGACTTTCATGCCATGCCATCATAAGTTGCAGTCACACAAATTCTGACAAATGATAATACTCTCTTCAGGGAAGGAATAGGGATCTCAAAAAGGCATTCATTACAAAAAAACAGCCGATTACAATAATACATTTTTTTAAAATGTCCCAAACATTTTGTGGCATTATAAAAACTAAGTCCGTAATACACTTTCGATTGTCATCGACCACTTGAATTGCGCTTTGCTTTCCACTTTCATTTGTTGTGAGCGACTGGTTGAAATCAGTAATCATCTTTAGAGCTCTTTCCGTTGTGTCGTTCACAACTTTGTAAGAGTCAACAATTTGTTTCGCCTGTTTGTAGTCATCAAACTGATTCCATTTTCCTACGTCGTGTTGAAACATGAACTCGATGTCAATTTAGAGACTATTCAAAACGGTCATGGATGATCAAATCGAAAACTTCCTTTTTAAAGACTGATTTTTCGAAGATCAGTCTACGGTTTCTCTCATCCCATTTTTGGTTGTCCAATGGACAATGTCCATGTACTTCACTTTTTCAAACATACGAGCCTTAGCACTGTCCGGAACCTTATCTGAGAACAAAGACAGTACCACGAGCTCAGATCCCAAGTACCACAAATGTTCTTGAAACTTGGCGAGTGCACAGTTACCGGGTACAGTCAGGGTATATTCGGATGTATCGATTTAATGACTTCAGCAATTCTAAATCATTGACCGCCGCGTTACTAGGAACACAACACTGAATCTAACATTTAGTGTAAATAAGACTCGCAAATACACCAAATTGTTCTAGATTCGTCAGTTCTACTTCAATCAAGTTTACTTGGTCTCGAAAAAGAAATATTTTCATAGCGTAAATGACTTTTCCCATCCATCTCCCAAGTTATTTATTTACAGTTTACAAATATACAGAAATACAAAAGTTTACAAAAGAAAATACAAAAAACAAATTTAGAAATCAAAACAAATCGAACTTATAATCGTCCTCAGTTGATCTTAAAATTGACCCCATGATTGATGAAGCGTTGCCTCTTTGGATGGCGATGCTCAATCGTTGTTTTAAAAAAAAAGTTGACCGCGGTTCGTAATTTTTAAAAGTTATCATGCGTCCTAGTTCGTTTGTAAATTTAATGGCTTCATCGCACCATGTTTCCATTGTCTCGACAGCGAATGGAACGAAATGATAGTTTTGACGAATTAGTGATTCGTATTTTATCAATTTCCGTTTCGCTGCATTGTCTGCTCCCTTGCCGGCTTTGTTTGCACAAATTTTTAAATTTTTTTTTTGCAAAGGTGTCGGTACACGTTGCATCCCAAATCAAATGTCTGCCTCTAGACCATGGGATTATTGTCACGCCATCAACTCTTTTGCCGTCCTCTCTGCACAGTCCCTCAGGTTCTAGCTTAGCGTTGATGTCGGCACTGATAAGAGCTCGTTTTATTATTGCATTTAATTCGGCATGTCGGGATAATCTACCTGCACTTTTCTTACACTTCAAACCATGCCTACCTTTGGAATCAACCATTTCTCCACATACACACCTGTGCGGTTTACAGATGTTGCATCCGAGCCGAAGTCCAACCGAAATCCGAAAGACATTGTTATTTAAAAGTGTGCCGATTTCTTTGGATGGTAATGAATGAAGCCATGCACCCGCTTCTGGTCTTTGCGTCGCCAGAAATCTTGCTTTCTCGGTGTCACTATGAAATTCAATTTGATCTACATGTTTTGCAATGATCATTTGGTCCCAGCTTTTCTGAGATGATGGGATAGTTGGTATCTCGGCTTGTGACGAATGCCACTCCAACAATGATTCATTGTAGTCAGCAATGTCGGTTATCCCTAATTCTGGTGAACGTAAAATGAGTGCAATTGTATCATAGGAACAGTTAATGGAAGCTAAGAACGCTGGGAGAAAAACATCCTTCACACGACGAATTCCAAGGCCTCCGCAACGTATAGGTAGTGATGACAAGATCCGTTGTTGAGGGCTCAAGTGGCAGTTCGTAAGTGTTTCGAGAGTCGATTCAATGCAGCTGTCCATAATTTCAATTAAGTTGAGATGATTCCATAGCGGTGTAGTTCGGAGGATGTACGTCAACTTGGGCAGCGTGAAACAATTCTTTAAGATGAAGAAACTAATGTGATTGCTGTCTAAAGTGGTTAATCTTTCAAAGAGGTATTTTAGCTGTTCCAGTTTTTTTGTCCACA
>CM055404.1:74079082-74091240 GCA_029228625.1 Pseudolycoriella hygida
TTTATAAAACATTGAATAGGATATCGTTGGAAAGGCAATGAATTGGACTATCAGAAAAAAATACTTTTGGAGATTTTACATCAAATTGGTAATTTATAGAAGGAGAGAACCCCCCAAAATGGTGGAAAATCCACTTTTCCGATTTTTATACCCTTCTGAATTGTTTTCAAAAAATTAAAAAAATATATTCTTGACGTTTTTGCATCAAAACAATATTTTGAGTGTGAATTTAAAGCTAGTTCGGAAGAATCCAGAAAAATAAAAACCAGCCTACCTCAGCTGCTTTATGCTGAATTTGCTGAACAACAAACTCAATCTATTAGCTCCACTAAATTCGATGTAGACATAACTTTACCAAATGATTGTGAAGGCTACAATGCTGAGATATACCTCAAATAAAAGAAGAAGGTTCAGTTTTTCTAAGATTAAATATTTTCCGAATTTTCACGGTGGCTTCTCCAGCTTTTTGATGAAGTCAACAAAAAGTCATACTTTGAGGTGGTGTAACTTCTGAACTAAAATTTTTAGAAAAGCATTTTCGATAGAAGGTTTGTTCTCTGTTTCATTATCTACAACTTTCCTGAAGACGGATTTTTTATCTAGCTTGGGAGCCAGGAGCGGCTTCGTACTTTTCTGTAACCTGTCCTACTAAATAAAAATCAATTATTTCTGGAATATAGCCTCACGCATCACATTGTTTTCCTATTATTTATATAGGAAAATTGTAAAAATGTATTTTCTCCAGGGATAGTTCTCTCGCTACTGTACCCTCCGAAGTCTCTTCTTGATTATTTTCTTCCCGGTCTTCAGTAACGGGAAAGTATACACTGAAGTACCGGATTCACCTTCACCATCGGAGGAGGACGATGTTGAACCGAAATGTCACAATGGACATCAGGGCCTATTTTTGGGAATTTTATTTCCCGAAAATTCACAAAAATTTCCGAAATTAATTTTTTTGCAATTTTCCGGTGTTTTAAGGAATTTTCGAGAATTAAAATTATTGAGAATTCCAAAAAATTAACGTCGGAAATTTTCAGTAATTTTTGGGAATAAAATTCCTGAAAATAGGCCCTGATGGACAGGGTAAAGTGGGTAATAGGGAAACTCAGGCAATACCAATAGAAACTTGGTGTCTATGACTCTCTATACCCTGTCCATTGCGACATTTCGGTTCATCATAGTCCTCCTCCGATGTTGAAAGTGGATCTGGTACTTCAGTGTCTACTTTCCTATTTTTGAAGACCGGGAAGAGGGGAATCGAAAAGATGCGTAGCCGTTCCCTTGCCGTAACTAGTGAAGAGAACCCGGTAACAGCCTCGAATTCTAAGCCAAGATCTTATTGATTTTAACGTGAACCGGAGCGTACCCAATTTCCGTCCACTTCCCTCTCGCCACAATATACGTCTATTGCCTTATTTGTGGCTCTGTTTGTAGTCTTTCAAGCTGCTCTCTGCAGCGCTTCAATCTCATGACTTTAGAGCTTGCTAATTATCCTCTATTCCGACGTGATAATGTTCACAGCCTCTTCCAATTATTCGACAGATATTTCAGACTAAAGTAGCCTGTAAACCTAGGTGTCAGTGATGCCCTTCTCCAATACTGTGGTGTATAGTCGTAGACTCTCTCATCAGGAGGCTGAATGACGAGGGACTACCTCAAGATAGCAGATGATTGGTGTCAGCAGAAGAATGACTTTAGGGTGAACATACAAGACAGAAAGACAGACAGACTTCAGCAGGAAACGGACAAATTATGCGTTTGTTGAGAAACTAAGACTATTCAAAAAGGATTTAGAACCTGGAGAGAAGAAAAAGTGTGTGGAAGTTAACAGAAGATTTTGGAAAAATGGTTCGAGGTTCTCAGAGGGTACAGTGGCCGGCGAATTCTCTCTTGAGCTGAGATCCACCAACATATTACAAGCTGGAACGTTCGCAGCGCTGCTGATACGAATTGTGTAGGTCGTCCCAGCGGGGAAGGGTGGAGAGAGCATTTCATCAAATACTTTATTTTATTCAAATCATGAGACTGTCATATTGTGACATATTGTGTAATGCGCACACCTCGAAAAAAGCGCATGTCCAGACCGCATCAAAACACATCTGTCGAAAACTTGCAGGACTTGGTAGTTGTGATAATAGGTAACTCTAGATAAGGTGCACTGCACTCCTATTTGCTAAGAAAACACATTTTTACATTTTTCCTTTATAAATAATAGGAAAACAAATTTTTCATGAGGTTATATTCCCGAAAAAACTGATTTTTATTTAGTAGAACAGGTTAAAAAAAAGTACGAAGCCGCACCTGGCTCCCAAGCTATAAAAGATAAAAAATCCCCGTCTTCAGTAAAGTTGTAGAGAATGAAACAGAGGACGACCCCCCCTCTATCGAAAATGCTTTTCTAAAAATTTTAGCTTAGAAGTTACACCACCTCAAAATACGACTTTTGGTGACTTCATCGAAAAGGTGGAAAAGTCGCATTGAAAATGTAAAATTCGGTATATGTTATAATCTTAAAAACAATAAACCTTCTTCTTTTATTTGAGGCATATCTCAGCATTGTAGCATCAGTAGGACCTTCTAAATAATTCGGCAAAGTTAGGTCTACATCGGAAATTTTAAAGGGTGCGGCTGAAGGGTTGGTTATTTTGGGTGGAGCTAATCGTTTTAGAACCAACACATATGTGCAACTGGTACAAAGGAAACCTTTCTACTCTTAAATGCTCGATTTTCATGTGGTTGGTGGGCTTTTCATTTTAGGGCACCCCTTAGCTCGGCAGAATCACAACCGATCTTGATAAAAAAATTTGTTTTGCTAAGTAGAAGAGCAAACTGAGAGGAACATTGCTTCTTAATTTTTTTTTTTTTTTCAAAAAAATCTTTTGTAAACTATTTTTAAGAAGTTGATACGAACATTTCTTGCCCACGGATTCTGTATCTTAGTATGTACTTCGGGCGGCTCTTCTAAATTTACAATGCAGTCAATTTCTCATGTAACTATTGTATCCAAAAGATTCCGACATATTTACGTAAAAAACTTTGTTACTGCAACTTTGTTATCATTTCCGGTCACTTCCGAATCATCGTGTCACTTCGCTAGACCTTGGACACATACTTTCTTGATTTCTTGAAAGAGAATGTTTCCGTAACTTTCCATACAACTTAGCAAAAAAAATTGTTTGGATTATAGCCCTAGAACTGACCTCAGACCCGTGTTCACAGACGGACAGATCGATGGACATATTTTTCTTTGCGGAATTTTCTTATTTGCACCTCAAAACGGAAAACCCTTCAACTTCCACGTCGAAATTCGACTGGTTACTAACGTTTCGACAGGACGAAAAGTCGCGTAGTTATTAGCACAATTTATTTATTTTTTTTATTTCTAGAAAAATGTACCAAAATACGATGGACAAACGAAGAGATTTCTTGTGTCCGTAGAGCGTTTGCGTCCCACTTTAAAAACCGAACGTTGCCTACACAAATTGAAATCGAAGAGCGACAAAGAGATAACACCTATGCGACTCTACGATCAAGAACATGGCAACAAATAAAAGCATACGTAAATAATCAACAAAAGAAAAATTGAATAATTTATTGCTTTCATTCTCTTAAGAAAATTTTAATTGCTATTAATTTGTTTTCTGTTTTCCTTTATTATTATTTTTTGATTTGCTTGATATGTGATTAATTTTCGTTTGTTTCTATTTATTTTAATTCATTGTTACCGTTTAATTTTAAAAACAAAGAATCGATGTGATTAATTTGATTTCTAATTGTTATTCCTTGAATTAAATCCCTCTAAGGGTCATTGCGAAATGTTTTGTTTTTATTTGAATTTGTTTAATTACAGTGCTTTCTGTTGAACCTTACCATTTCCTCTTTGATCTCTACCTGCTGATGTAGAGACTATTTTTCCATTTTGAATGCACAAACAATGCCAAGGTTCAAAGAAAAAATAAATAAAAAACATATGCAAGGGACCCGTACGTATGAGAACAGATATTGTTAAGAGACTTGTGTACGCATCAGAATAGATATCGTAAATTCATTAAGATTGGCCACAAACTGAACCAACATCAATAAATTTCCATATTCGTAAGACTTTCGCCTACATTCGGAACACTTCGTATGACCTTCGGGACACTCTACCATCGATGGTAGCGGGATCGACCCCCACCACCACTAACTAACAAACCCCGATCCCAAATTTTTTCTTGGGTACTCTTAAGACTTTGATTACCTACCGAATCGAAAAAGAATCACGAAACTTGCATGGAATTTACTCAATTTATATATAAATACCTGTAGGTCATAGGGCCTTTTCAGGGCTTCAGCTAGGTAGCTGTTCACAAATGACGTCACGCTCTAGGGGGAGGGGGGTCCAGTAAAACGTGAAGGTCCATACAAATATGGGTCATATTTGGTCCAATTTGCGTGACGAGGGGGAGGGGGGGATCAAAAATTCCGAAAAATAGCGTGACGTCATTTGTGAACAGCCCCTAGGTCCAGTGACCCAAAGTAAAAAATTTTCTTCCATGAAATGGTGGGCATTTCCAACAATAAAAAGATTTATGAAAATCGAAAAAGATTTGCTCGAATTATGTACAAAAAACACATACGGCCCTTGTAGAGATTCATTTTTATCACTTCATCGTGTTCCACACATCAAAACTAAAGGAACGATAGTAAATGATTTAAGAAAAAAATTAGAGCCCTAGCTAACTCCAAGGGCCCAACCTAAAAAAATTTTCTTCATAAATTGTTGGTTTTTCATAGAGCTGTCTTACAGATATATTTATGAAAATGGGAGATTTAGTGAAGTTATGTACAAAAAACCCAAAATCACTTAAGCGGCCCTAGCTCGGCGGTCTTTGGCCCAAAAGTGCTCAAATTTGAGCTTGACCTCACTTTTTCAATTATCTTTCTGGTGAAAAAAATTTTGAAAATCAGTCGCGATTTACTCGAGTTATCGTGTCTACAGACGGACGGACGGACGGACAAGATTTTTTTTGCATATTCGGCATCTACGGTCCATGATCGATGCCTTTACTTCCCCCCTCAAATCGCCATGTTACAAACTTCGACACATAGGACTCGTACTTCGTATGGGTCCAAACATAGTGCCATAGGGCTGACACCACGTGCTCTTACTCAGGAAAGCATTTATTTCACAAATGACGTCTACCTTCATATGAAAAACCATATATATTTATTAAATACAGACGAAAGAAGACAAGAAGGGGGAGTTTGACAAAAACAGACGTCACATTTGGTAATGGCACTAAATTTATAATTACCATCTTTTTAATAAAGGCAGCTCGCTTTTTTGGAGCTATTGCGCCTGTGAAACAGTGGAAAAAGTTTCCACATTTCGGATGGTATTGGGGCAAATGAAATTGACTTAGAAATGTAGATTTAACTTTTCTATGAAATAGAAGATAAAAACATGATGAAAACATCGGCGAAGTTTCAGTTTTTCTTACCACATATTTCCTGGTATCCAAATCTTTCGCCAAAAAATTTCTCTGTATCCTCGATACCAAGGATACACATTAACTTTAAAACTTCATTTAATCTAAGTTGCTCAAATAACAAATACACATTGTGAGCTTACTCATTATTTATTGAAATGAAGTTCTCTCCTTATTATTGAATCTGCGTAAATGTGTTAACTGGGCTTTATTTTTACTTCCTGAAGGCAAATTCTCCACAAAACCTACTGGGACAAATGTGCAGCACGAAAGCGTTCCATTAGACATGATATATTGAAATTCTTTATTTAACAAATAAAATCCAGGAAAATATCTGCTACACGCGTTGCCTTCGGTGCCTCTTTTGGCCCATCCAAATCTTACGCCGCTTTTTCGCCATTCAGGAACTGAAAACAATTTGTTATGAATTAATTGTACTATAAGTTATGTAGAGATTATAACAAGGAACGTCCATAAATGACGCCAAGTTTTTTCATTTTTTTCAACACTCCTATTCACCCTGTTCATTTTTCAACCCCCACCCCTCCAAGTTTTTGTCCAGCTGTTCACAAATGACGTACACTATTTTTCAGAAGTTTTGAACTCACCAATTCCTTACGTAACGTCAAATATACCATATTTGGCACATATTTATATGAACCGTCACGTTTTGATGGACCCATCCTACCCCATGGAGCGTACGTCATTTGTGAACAGCCCCCTTTCAAAATAAATCCATTAAAAAATAAAGATTAATCGCAAAAGTCACACGTGCGTGCGAATAATCTCGCTATTTGCTAGGAAATTTTACCTTTTACGAAATGCCACGAAAACAGGTGGACAACAAAAGTACGAAAAATTTGACTTTGACGGATACCTCGGTGGATAATAAAAATAGAAAATTTTCCTTGCCCTCGTGCCAGCAGTCTCCTATTCTCTATTCCCACGCGCATGCAAATAGTGTCTTTGTTTGCAATTAACACGCGCGTGCGAATAGTTTAGCTAAATGCTATTGGCATGCGCATGAGATTATCATTGGCCAAATTTGTATAGTGTTGAATTGAGCCTCAAATTATTAATTAACAAAAAAGTTTCGATATGTCCAAATGCGCGTAAAGAAAGTTACAGAGCCGTTAAGACGCATAAGCGTTTGGGAAGATCTTCTAAGCTCTCTCTACAAAGAATTCTTTCTATTTCGATATTTCTTTAAACAATTTTTGAATTCAGATCGCAAAAAAAATCTAAAAAGCTGAATAATACATTTTTTAGACCTCCATCCCCCTTAATTTTTGGTCAGATTTTGTCAGCTTTTTAAGAAATAACCAACACCCACTTCCAAAGTGCGTACGTTTTTTATGGACGGCCCACACTAGCTTAGAACACCTAGTAAATAAATATTAAACTTACTGTTGATTGTTGATGTTTTCCCGTCTGGTTCTGTTGTATTCAAACCAACATTAACCGAAAATGCTTCAGTGTCGCAAACGGTCGGCTTCTCCTCAAATAAAATATCCAAAGCAAGGCTTTCTTTATTAATTTGCTGAATTGCCATCAAATTTTCAGGAACTTCAACACATTCCGCTGCATCCATTACCGTATCTGAATTGAGTGCCGCAGTAATGATCTCAAAGTCATTTGATGTTGTGACGCTTTTAGTCGCACTTGCAATAAACTGTACTGGTTCAGATTTACTTAATGTAGTCCGGTCATTTGGTGTTTCCGCTTCCTTGATGCCATAGGTTAAAATTGATGAAATGTCATCAACCTTCTCTTTTTGCGGAACACAATTTTCTGTTTCATCCGTTTCACCAACTACGGATCCCGTTGATTCAGTGGCCACTGATGAAAGTGTGACAAGTTTGGCATCGTCGAATGTGTCCAATTGGCTCAAAATTAGTTCTGGTTTTCGTTTCTCCTCAACCAAAATATCCAAAGCAAGGCTTTGTTTATTAATTTGCTGAATTGCCATCAAATTTTCAGGAATTTCAACACATTCCGCTGAATCCATTATCGCATCTGAATTGAGTGCCGTAGTGATGAACTCAAAGTCATTCGATGTTGTAACGCTTTTAGTCGCACTTGCAATAAACTGTACTGGTTCAGGCTTGCTTAATGTAGTCCGGTCATTTGGTATTGCCGTTTCCTTGATGCCATTGGTTAAGATTGATGAAATGTCATCAACCTTCTCTTTTTCCAGAACACAATTTTCTGTTTCATCCGCTTCACTAACTACGGGTCCCGTTGATTCAGTGGCCACTGTGATGAGTTTAGCATCGTCGAATGTGTCCAATTGGCTCAAAATTAGTTTTGGTGTCACTTCTGTGACAATTGGTTCCATCAAGTCATTCAACTCGGTCATTGGTGTGGCTTTAAATGCAGAGACCGCTGATGCGTTTTTGAGAGCGTTGATACTGGAAAGAGCTGTTAATTTAATGGCTTGACAGAAACCTTCATAGAATTTAGGCACTTCAACTATACTGGTGCTAGACATTTCTGGGTCAGATTTCATTTGATCCGAAACATCGCATTGCTCAGATGACGCGTTGATAGCAGCCGACTCCAAAAAACCATCGAAAGCAAATTTTGGATCACAGCTATTGCTGTCGGTGTTTTTTGGCATCAAAGATTCCGCACTTACAAATGAAGCGACTGTACCGACGTCTTCGATGTTCTTCAGTGTTAACAATGCGGTGATGGACTCATCTGCAACCTTTTCGCTTATTTTGTGTTTCGTTTTTGTGGTGACAGTGGTGGTACTCATTGCTATTTCATTCGCTTGATTCTTCATGATTTCGGTTGATGTTATTCCAGTGGCAGATGTACTCTCTTTAACGACTTGATTCTTACCTCCAACAACAGGTTCAGTGAAGTTCTTTGCTGTCGATTTCTCACACACGAATATATTGGAAACTCTCTTCGCTGTATCGATATCCGATTGGTTCGATACGAGCTGTTGCGCAGGTGAAGGTCGAGTTGAGTCGATGATTGTAATTCGTTTCAAAATTGTCTCATTGGAGGTATCCTCGGCACTGCGTTTTCTGGCACATCGAATATCAACAAAGCTTAGATTGTATTCTGAGTTTCTAACAGTCGGCTGAAGAGCTTCAAAACTTAATGAATTCGAGTACTTTCGCTTTTCTTCGAGTTCGCTCGATGTCGATGCCTTAGTATTGTCTGTCGCTGACTGTGTTTCGCCTGTAATTTTCGTTTCTTAGTAAAAACAAGTTTCTAAAGACAAAAAATCCTGTACTTAATGATACCTATAAAACATAAGCAAAGACCTGTACGAATCAGAATGGATGCTGCAAATTTTTTAAAATGAGCAAAAAATTTATGATTCAATTTTCTTATAACCATTAAAATTCGAGCGATCCACAGAAATTACCCAAGGGAATGTCGAAAACCCTATCGAATTGCGTCTTATGGTCATGAGACCAATGAAGGTTGTCTAAATTTTAACTCTCTGCAACTTTTTCTTTGAAAGGCACTTTCTAACTGGCGTAATTCTAGAGACATATCTCCAAAAAACCCTGAGACAGGTGTTCTCTAAAATGTAATTCTCTACAACTTTAGGTTTGGAAGCAGTTTTCTAACTGAGTATGAGACTTCAACAGTCATCAGTCACTTTGGAGATATGCTGTTAAAGACGAAAATGCGAAAAGACTTGTGGAATGGGGTGATTGTACAAATCTTAGTTTCGTACATGATGCAAAAGATTTTCGACGTTTCGATCTGCGGGACTGCACGTACTAAATTGGTACTAGAATAGAAAAAGCTGATTGGCAGTCATTCACTTCTCGTGTTCAATCATCGATTCGATTCATACAGGTTCGCATTTTTAACTTCCATCAATTTATGTGATACCAAGCTTATTCGTAGCGCATACGCTGTATGTGTTATCGTACTTGTATGTTAAATGAGTTTCAAGGAGTTCATTTAACAAGCAAGTTACGAATAGGATTGGTATCGCATAAATTGAGGGAAGTTAAAAATGCGTACCTGTATCAAATTCATATCAAAGGTGCTGTAAGAAATCAATTCAAAGATGACTTCGAAAACGCTACATTACTTGCTGGACAACAGAAGTGGAGAAGTTGCACAGACAATTTGATGAGATTTCAAACCAGCTAGAGTTGCTCAGAGTTTCACGACAAGTGGAATGGGAAAGAGTTACTGAGGATATGGATTTTGTTCATTCCAGAAGAAGCAGTTGATGACTGCTGCGACACCTGGATGAAAGTTGCAATCCTGTTAAAATAAAAATTGACATATACCCAAAATAACGTCGGAAGTTCTTAAAAATTAAAAAAAGAATCCTTTGCGAAAACATTGGAAAAGAACGATTAATCCATTGAAGAACTGGAAATGACAATATCAAGATCGGTAAAGCAGCTGGTTTGTATGGTTTATATCCAGAATTTTTGAGGAACATTGGAAAACGAGCCAGACTTTGAAACTTTGAATCTAATATTCAAATTATATCGGCTTAACCAGTAATGATGAAGATGATTGGTATTCTCAAACCTGACAAAGCATCCAATGATCCAACGAAATATCGTCTAATCGCCTTGTTGACAATGTACAGACTGTTGGGACGATTGATTCAAAATCACATCAAAGAACCGATCGACGATTCACTTCCCGATAATCAAGTGGCTTTCTGGGACGACACAGTACGAAGACTTTTCTTCATGCTGGAATTTTATTAAGTTATTCCAAGCAGGAAACTCGAACGCCTCGTAAACAACATAAACAACAAATGTAGTCGATCACTAATGCTGAAGAATGCTATGGCTTAGGGAAGTGTGTTCGCGCTAACTTATTTCAATAACTACACGGAAGACTTGGCACCAACAATATAAATAAATCGTTTTAGCTGATGACTTGGTCTTAACTACCCAATTCAAACGATTTCAAGAAGCAGAAGAAAATGTTGGACAAAATCTTCGTATCATGAGCAGATGCTACAAGGTGGTGTCTTTTACAATACAATTTCACTCCGACGTATTTGGGACTACCATTTGATCGTTCTATGGCATACAAGCCAGCATTGGGACAGAGAGCGCAGAAGCTGTGCACACGAAACAACTTGAAATGAAAATTAGTTGGAACAATTTGCGGAGCAAATGCAGACGTGATCCGAACGTCAGTTTTTTCGTTGAAGAAAGCTAGTTGTATACAATCAATGGAGTGATTCTAATATTCATTGATCGATCTTCGATGGCCGTGCAAAAAAAACATTTTGGGACGAATCGCCAAACTTGCAAATTCTTTGCCTGAAATTCACATGTAAAATTGGCTGGTTACGACCCGGCGCGACGGGAATAGAAAATATTATATCGGTGTCGTTCTGAGCACGGATGTTGCGGGGAGCAACCTTACAGTTCGAATTTTCGCGTCACTCCATATTGTGATTGCAGCGTAGACATTGTTCAGTCAAAGGATATATAAATTGATTTGAAGTATTATTGATTGTAATTGAACTGACTTAGATAGTAAGTTAGCTGGCTTACGATAAACATTTTTGACATTTACTGCTTTTGACATACGATTAGAAAACTGCCACGGTTATAGAGATATGAGTAATCCCTCTAAATTCTAGAAGTAACTATATCCCGGGATTAAGTTACTTTTCCAAAAAACCCTCAAATTGGTGTTTCCTAAAATTGAGTTTTCTACGGCCTTGTCTTTGGAAGTGAATACTTTACTAAATATTGGCGAAAAACACCTACTATCTAATATGTTCGAGTTGACTGAATTTCGTCCATTCCATGGGTTCCAGTGCCCGAACCACTCAATCGATTTACACAAAAATATTTCCCAGTTTTATGAGGTCAAACACTTCAATTTGACACTAAAATAAAACAATTTCCGAGTGTACTTGAGGAGATATTTGCGAAAAAGTTTCACCGAAAATCCACGTTTTTGGACACTTTCTCGGCAATTCTCGCCCTACCTTAACATAGGCCGCAAACCCACCTTCGCCTGAGTTACGTAACGTAACAAAATATATTTTTAAAGTAACCAAAAAGGGATTAAGTATAATCGCGCGGATTCAGTAATCGGTTTAGAGAAAGCTGAAGTTAGGTTATCTCATAACTGACATTTTTCCAAACTAAAATACGGATAGAAAATGTTCGCCAATTGTATACGAAATTATAGGTTTATAATAATAGGTCGCTCGCAATATCACCGATCCAAAAAAATTTAAACACTAACAGTTTTATGTGCGACATTTTCATATTGTGAGAACAATTTTAAGATGCGAGCGCTACGTAAGGCTGACACTAGACCCCTCCTCCCCTCGTAACACTCCGTAACGCTAGGCTCATACTCCCCTCCCCCTCAAGCGTTACATAATTTAGGGACAAACATTTTTGAGAATTCTTCATCTATAGACGATGTATCCCCCTAACTCCCGCCTCGATCTACCTCATGTTACATTAAAATTATTTGTAGTGAACGTACAGGACGGGTTTAAGTTTTTGATAATAAAGAAAAATTCAACAGAAAGAGACAGGGTATTGACAAAACCAATAATTTTTGCAATAAATAAAGTCCTATGATCTTACTTCCATTAACTTCCGTCAGTACGACTTCCAAAAACGAGCTGACACTGTTTCCAAGATCGCCACCTAATAAACCAGTAATATTAAATATCCGACTGAATAAGGAGGTGGTACT
>CM055404.1:74091740-74132712 GCA_029228625.1 Pseudolycoriella hygida
ACCACTCTAAATTGATTGTTTTACGATCCTCAAGTGGTACAGTAGCCACATGACCACATTTCCTGAAGAAAGTAGCGACCATTTTCTTGGCGACGCTTCGAGCGCGAATTACCTTTGTTGGTAAATCTTCATTTTGAAACACCCAAACGGTGGATTGCTGTTTTGTTTGGGGATCATAGCTGTAAATCCAACTTTCGCCACCTGTAACGATGCTATGTACTGAATCAGAAGCCCCATTGTCGAATTTTTTGAGAGAATCTCGGCACCATTTCACACGAGCCTCCTTTTGGTCGTCTGTCAATTTGTATGGGATCCACCGAGAACAAAGCTTCCGTGTGCGTAAATGTTCGTGTAAAATTGTTTGTATTTGACTTTTCCCGATCCCAAGGGATGCAGCTATCTCAGCATAGGTCACATGTCGATCGGCTTCAATCATGTTCCGGACATGGTCAATGTTTCCATCGGCGATGGCTGTGGAAGGTCGACCTTCACGAAAGTCGTCACTGAGGTAAGTGCGTCCCGATTCAAACTCAGCGAACCACCGATAAACAGTGGTCTTGGATGGGGCCTCATCTCCAAATGCTTTTTGCAAACGATCAATACACAATTTGGGAGTCAAGCCAGACTTAAGGTCGTAGAAAATCATGCTCTAAAATTTTCACGTGATAAATCCATTTTTTCTCTGCAATGACTTTTTGGAATTGTTGTATCTTTTGACTGCTACGATCGATTTTCATTTTGATCATCACTTTTAAATCAGGAAAGACCAATTTAATTTTTGTGAAAATTGGCGAAAAGTATACACGAGCCGATATAGCCGATTCCCGAAACTTTTAGGGTGCCCCTCGTAAATTATATCATTTGTCAAAGTTATCTAGATAAATAAAGTTAGTGGAACGCAGTGCTAGTGTGTGAAATAGTTATTAGTTAAGGAAAGCTTTAAAAAGGTAAACAAACATTTTTGTTCATATGCACCACGTTGGTGTAAACTTTTTTTTTGTTCATATTCATTCAGACGATCATTCCTTCAATTTGTTGTTACGTATCCACCACAACGAAGTACAAAAAGTCGGTGGACATTCGTATTGTAAGAAATTAAAGAATTTTATCAAAGTACCTATATTGAAGTTGAGGTTAGTTTTTTTTAGTTGTTCACACACTAAGCTGCGCTAAGTTCCACAGTTAGAATTAAGTGGAAAGAAGGGCACTAAAATGTAAGAAGAGAATTGTTTATTATTCTTCAATTTATAATGTAAATTTACTCTTTTAGAAAATTTGAAGTTCTACGCCCAATTACGAAAAATACACAGAATTGAATGAAACGTCTTTTTGATTCGACCGCAATTTCGTTGGCAAACTATCAAATTTACATCATCCTTCTTGGTCGTTGGGTCCACATCCACAGTCAATTCCCAACATATGGTGCAATTAAAAAGCCAGTTAGATGCAAAACGAAATCATGAAGAATATCTAAATTTTCAAGTAAATTTCTGGAATGCAGGAGGCCTCAACATGTCTAAAATACTGAAAATCGAAAACATAGTGAATGAAAATAACCCAGATTTGTTCGTAAGAGTATAAAAATTTAAAGGAATTTTTGATAAATTTGTAAAATGAATTCCATGCATACAAAAGAGATAAATCGTTATACAGCATTAAAGACAAAAGTGAAATACATAAAAGCTGATCTAAGCTTTTTGAAAGAGTGCAAGAGAAAGCATGTCTTTCCGAAATTTATGAGTGTGAAATTACCGAAAATAATTAAACACAGAACTCTGATGCATGAGTGTAAAACGAAATGGTTAGCACGTGAAATTAGATCGAAATATGGAATGGTAAGTACAATTGAAATTGAATTGTACGGCTTACATTTATTGTTAACCAAATCATTATGCAAGATAGATAACGAATTTTGGGATGTACTAGATAGAGATATGATATTGTGATGAAGAAATATCAAAATAAACAATGCGTCCTAAAACAAAAATTAAAACATCTCATACACAACAAAAGAAAGTGCATAAAAGGTGGTTTTTGTAAACCAATTATCTTAAAAGATTTTGTAGTAAATGAATCTTCAGCACATTTCAGTAAAGAAGAATTGGATTTACTAAATATGGGTCTGAATTTTGCAATGAGCGGTAATATTAGCACGACAACTGACTTAATAGTAGATATAGAATCAGGCATACAATACAAACCTTTTGAAGTCAAAGCATCCATCAGAAATGAGGTGAAACCTGTTCCAAAACAATTAGGAAAGAGTAAACAAGGTTGTTCAAAAGAAGTAAAGATCTTAAAATCCATAAAAACGAAAAATTGTGTTTTCGCTAAAGCTGATAAAGGCAATAAAGTAGTTATTATGGATGAGAATGACTACGTAAATAACGTAAAGGAAATGATAAAAAACGGCCCCTACGAAGAAGTGAGAGATCCATCTTGTAAGTTAATTCGTGAGTCATGTGAAACAAATGAAAAATGTTGAAATACAAGAGGATGAAATTATGATGTCGTTTGATGTTGTTTCATTATATCCGAGCATCCCAGTTGAAGAAACATTAAGTCTATTTGAAGATTGGTTGAAACAAAGTAATATATCAGAAGAAAAATTGAGAGTCTATACAAAAATTTCGAAATTTGCAATGAGAAATGGTTATTTCAAATTCAGAGGAAGATATTACAAACAAACGTCTGGAACAGCCATGGGCGTAGCTTTAGCACCCTTTTTATCTTCAGACATTTTCATGGGAAACTTCAGAAAGGAAATCCACAATGAAGATTGGTTCCCTAGATTTTGGAAGAGATTTATAGATGATGTTTTTGCAATAGTCAAGAAAGAGGATGCAGATAGAGTGCTAGAAAAATTAAATTCGATTTACCCTGGACAAATAAAGTTCACGAGTGAAAAAGAAATAGAGGGAAAAATTACTTTTCTAGACTTGCTGGTGAAAAGAACTGATGGAAGAATGAAATTTGAAATCTTTCAAAAACCAACACACACAGACAGATTTATTCCATTTAACTCATATCAGACACAGAGCAAAAAATGTCAGCTTTCCATAGCATGATCCATAGGTTGATGACAATACCGTTAGAAAAAGAAGATTTTGAAAAAGAAAAGCAAAACATCTTAAGAATTGGCAAAGTGAACGGCTACAACGAAAACATTATAAATGCACTGATCACCAAATATGAACGAAAGAGAATACGCCATATCACCACCACATTCAAAGAAGAAAAACAACAAGCGAAATAAATGAGGTTAACTTACAGCCACCAATGCAATAGCAAATTCCGAAAAATCTTCAAACGACATGACATTAAAATAACATCAGTAAGTCAGAACAAGATTAGAAACTTCATCACAAACAACAAAGACAAAAAAGAACCTTTAGACAAAAGTGGAATCTACACAATAGAATGTTCTTGTGGACTTTTATATGAAGAACAATCAAAAAGAGCCGTTAAAGAGAGATGGAAAGAGCATATAAGAAATGTTAAAAACAATTGCCCTGAAAAATCCGCGGTAGGTAAACATTTCCTATCTAACACGCGACATGAATTGGACAAAGAAAAATTTAAACTTGTGAAAAACGTTAATCGCGAAAACAATTTAGACGCATATGAATCGTTTTACATGTACAAATTCAGACACAAACTTATGAACACAAAACCCCCTGAAATCACAAGTGAACTTTTTAATATAATTTGTTGATTTCGAACGGTGAACAGTTTCAATTATTTTAATTATTTTGACGAACATCTGATCGAGATGTAATATCATCACTCATGACGACAATCAGAACATTGATTGAATAATTTTTTCACCTGCACATTCGTATGACGACGTTCGGAGTGTTAAGTACGTATTGAAAAAATATATTTTTTATGTTCATGTTACGTGACAATAAGTTGTTCGTTACTTTGTGTTAAAAATTGAAATCCTCACGTAGTAATCTCGTCTCAAAAAATCCACTTAAAAGTAAAATTACTTTCAAGTATTTTTGGACCCGTACGAAGTACAAAAGTCCTATACGTTTACTACAAACAATTTTATTGTAACATGGGGTAGATCGAGGTGGGAGGGGGGGATGCATCTATTATCGTCTAGAGATCAGCAATAAAAAAAATGTCCGTCCGTCCCTCCGTCTCCACTTTTTTTTCCAAACGGCTCAACCCATCAGCCTAAACTTTTTTTTTCCCTGAAAGTTACGTGTCCCATGATTCAAGTTCGAAGACGAGCAAAATCTATCAAGTGGTTCCGGAGATATGGTCGAGGAAGTGACCAAAAACATGGTTTTTCGAAGTTCGGTGAAGCTTTTTCGCAATATCTCAGCAAGTATAGCACGGAAATTCCTCATTTTGGTGTCAAATAAAAGCATTTGATGTCACAAAACTGGGAAAAAATTTTTGTGGGATCGGTTACAGGGTCTGGAACTTGGACCCAATGGAAATGAACGAAATTGAGATTCTGGCCCTATACCGAAAACCGTTTTTCGTTCTATAATTTTCGTCTATCTTCTTAACTATGCAATATGGAGAGGATTTAGTGCAAAGGCAAAGTTGTAGAGAAATAAATTTAAGCGAACACGTGTTTCAGGGTTTTGAGGAAATATGGCCCAATCCTGGTATATGTCCGCTTCCATAATTGGGCAGGATGACCCAGATCTCCAGAACTATGAGAGTTGGAAAGTTGGTTACGAAGGCGAAGTTATAGAGAATTAAATTTAAGCGAACACGTGTTTCAGGGTTTTGGGGAAATATGGCCCAATCCTGGTATATGGCCACTGCCATAATTGGGCAGGATGACCCAGATCTCCAGAACTATGAGAGGTAGAATTTTGTTTCCAAGGACAAAGTTGTAGACAATAAAATTTTAGATAACACGTGTTTCTGGGTTTTAGGGAAAAACGACTAAGTCCTTTTCTAGATTTGAATGGTCTGAGTTGTACTTCGGTAGGGCCTTTGACATTACCTTGGGTAATTTCAATGGATCTTTGAAATTCTTACAGTTATAAAAGAACAGAAAACGTTGGATTGTTTGGTTATTTGTATATTTAGGTACGTTGGAGTCACTTTGCCACATCTATTCTGTTTGTCACATCTATTCTGATACTAGCGGGTCTTTGGTTATGTTTGTATAAAAATTTAAAGGAATTTTTGATAAATTAGTAGTATAGATGAGGTGCATGTCTTCAGCACCCCCACCATTTTGAGCTGGATTTTCAAATAGCTGATTTTGAGCATTAGGTTATGTGCTTTCGAAAAATGGTTATCATAAGTTTTGTGCTGCCAGATGTGCTTAGCACAAAACTAGTTTCTGCTCAAAACATGTCCATTTGTATGGTAGACACCTGTTGTATCAACTTTTTCGAAATTATGAATCGTTAGCTGAAATTTACATGTTATGTGCTGATTTTATCACCGGTCAAATAGTTTTGTGCTGCCACCTGTGCTTAGCACAAAATTATTTTCTGTTCACAACATGTCCATTTGTATGGGAGACCCCTATTGTATCAACTTTTTCGAAATTATGAATAGTTAGCTGAAATCTACACATTATGTGCTGACGATATCACCGGCCCAACAGTTTTGTGATGCCACCTGCGCTTAGCACAAAACTATTTTCTGCTCAAAACATGTCCATTTATATGGGGGATTACATTAACTTTATCGTATGTTCTATGAAAATGGCGTGCACAATCATCAGAATTGATTGTGCATTGAACCTGAGGCATGTGCAGTCATAGGAATGAATTGTGAATGAAATCCTATACATGCACAATAGTCAGAATAGATTGTGCAGTTAGCCTAATGCATACACAATCATTAGAGTCAATGCACAAATTACAATAATTGTTCATGCATTCACGTTCACTGCATAATGCACACAAAATAGTGTATTTTGTATATATGTTGTGCTAGTCACAGGAAGTTTGCACAATTATCCCAATCATCAAAATGTGTATTGCAGCTAGCGTAAAGTTAGCACTAAAATCCAAATATATTGCGCATTGGGCTACTAGCAGTAAAATGAAGTTTGCACAATTATCACGATCGTGGTTGTTGAAATACTCTGATTACTCTTTATAAATGAAAGGCGTTCCGGCGTGTCTTTGAATTAAAATCATGGAAGCATAAAAGTAACTTATTGTTTAATTAAAAATTTCAATGAATAACAAGTTATGGATCACAACTTTTTTTGAGCTCGACAAATGAGAGCTCTTTGAATGCAAATCATCAAAGGCCTCCCATAAGTTATTTTTCTTTACAACAGCGATATAGTGGCCCATATCGTAATCCATGTAAGGCGATATGAAGACTGCTGATTGTGCGTACTTTTTTTGAGCAATAGTGAGTGCTGACAGTTTTGCGAGTTGATGTTTGAATGAAGGTTCGAAGGACGAATTATTACCGCAGTTCGGAAGCTGTAAAAAAATGTAGTATACATTGCTATTTATCTATAGTTCGCAGCAAAACTTAACATTAACTGGAATCTATGTATTGGTTTTCTATCCTCTTTCTTTGGTTAAAAAAAGAGCATTTTGATGTTTATCGAACAAAGTGATTCTTGTTCTAGCCGGTCTTGAGTTTTCAAATTCTTTAATGCTTCATTTGCTTAGCCGCGTCCCGTTGGGTATATAATAACACTTACTCCAATTAAAAAAGTTCGCCTTAATGCCGGATTAATTGGCCTTAAGGCCAGGTTAATAGGTCTTAAGGCCAGGTTAATGAGTCTTAAGGCCAGGTTAATGGGCCTTAAGGCCAGGTTAATGGGCCTTAAGGCCAGGTTAATGGGCCTTAAGGCCAGGTTAATGGGCCTTAAGGCCAGGTTAATGGGCCTTAAGGCCAGGTTAATGGGCCTTAAGGCCAGGTTAATGGGCCTTAAGGCCAGGTTAATGGGCCTTAAGGCCAGGTTGATGGGCCTTAAGGCCAGGTTAATGGGCGTTAAAGCTAGGTTAATGGGCCTTAAAGCTAGGTTAATGAGCCTTAAGGCCAGGTTATGTGGTTTACTATCGCAAATATGTAAGACGCCATACTTACTTACTTACTTAACCGGCCCTACAACCCATTAAGAGTCTTGGCCTTCTCCAACATGCTTCTCCAACCGGACCTATCCTCAGCGAATGTCTTCCAGCTGGTTACTCCCGCAGTTCTCAGGTTGGCAAAAGCTGCATCGCATCATCTGGATTTTGGTCTGCCTGCACTTCTTTTGCCTTCCGGTTTGCTGATAAAAAGTTACTTCGGGATACGATTGTCGTCCATACGCTGCACATGACCAAGCCATCGTAGTCTGTTAATTTTTGTTGTTCTAACTATGTCCGGCTCTCCATAAAGATGCATAAGCTCATGATTAAATCGTCTGCGCCATCTAGGGATTGGGTAGTTAGATAGGGTAGCGCCTGATTGCATATGAGCGGAGTGTGGTAGTCCGTGTCATGTGCCAGGCGTGCAACTGTCTAACTATCAAGTGCTCTTTTTACGTCCACGTCGTAGTCCCTGGGACCTCAATTCTCTTCGGAGTTTTGTGCTAAACTTAAGAGCGCTACCTGATGACTTGCCCACGGGTCATAGGGGAAACGCATTAGTGGGTTGTGCGTGTGGCTAGCCAGCCATTTTGTATGTCGATAGTAACATCTTACCTCTACAAATAAATGACATTTAAAGTTCCGATCGATTATTTTTGAAGGTATTTTGGTTAACAGATGACAAGTTCAATGCTGAATTCTTCGATCCGAGATTCTTAGTTTACCGTAAAGACCATTGGGACAGAAATGTAGATGCAGAGACAGGAGGTGGTGTTCTCATAGCTATTGACTCTAAATAGACAGCGAAATACTAAACATAAGCGAATTGAAAGATCTAGAAGCAATATGCGTAAAAATTACACTTCATGCATCAAATTCATGCTTGTTGGTTTACGGCCTGTACATACAGTATGGCTCTGACGAAGTCGTTTATCTTTCGCACTTGAATGCATTGAATAAGGCACATTCAACGATAAACCACGGTGATATCTTCGTAGTGGTGGGAGACTTCAATTTATCATCTGTTAAGTGGGAGAAAAATGACAAGAGAGACTTTTTACCAGTGATTGGAGCCTCAGAATCAATTGCTGCAAAGATTGCAAGGACTTTTACGACATCCTTGCTTGAATGTGGTCTTTTTCAAATGGTAGGTTTTGCAAACGCGTACAATAACGTTCTTGACCTTGCATACACCAACATGCCTGAATTATTTATCGTTACGCCAGCCGAATTGTCAATAATTCCTGATAACATGCAGGACGATGCGCACGTACCAATGCATTGTATGATTGAATGTGAACCGTCATCATATCCATCTTCACCAACATTTGAGTCAATATATTGTTTCCGAAAAACACCTTATCCACTGATAAGGCAGGACCTCGCTGAGATTGATTTTGACCATTTGTTTGCGCATATGATCGCCAATACCGTAAGCGATTCAAAAGAAGAAGAGGAACTCTTAAAATCGGACTCAGAAGATTGTTTACTTTCGGATAGTGTATCCAAAATATCGATTGCGGGAATAGTAAAAAATAGTGAACGGTCCCAGTACCGAAAAAAGTGTTCCGTAACATCTCCAACGAGACCTAGTGAACAAAATACCGTCCGATCAGTAGGAGATATCGCAACTACCCCAAAAAGGAAAAGAGATTCGCCTATTCTTCTCTGTGAACCAAAGAAAGTTAAAACCATGGATCCGCCTTCGTTCTCGGACATTGTTCAAAAAGATAAACAACTTTACATCATCGATATTCTACCGCTGACGGATAGTTCTGAAGAGGAATTATTGTTGACTACAGAGCACTGCAAACTCATCAAATCCAGCTTCACCAAAGCATTATTCGAAGCCAAAGAAATCGCTGACCTGGAATTCGAATTCACGGGCTTCAATAACGGCCGGCTTTGCGTAATTTGTGTGAACGAGCTCACTAAGCAATGGGTTATAGACACTTTACCACTCCTCACCGATCTGTGGAAAGACGCCAAGCTTAAACACATCGAAGTTGGTGCTCCCCCAAAACTTCTCAGAGCATCATTCTCTCTTCCTTATCCGGCTCCTGAACCATCAGTTCTATTCGAGGCCATCAAGCGGCAGAATCGCTCAATCGACACTTCATTCTGGAGAGTCTACAATAGGAAACGAGGTCAAAACGACAAGCAAAATTGGTTCATTGGCATTGATGCTAACTCCGCGAATATGATAAAAATTCTCAAAAATCAAGTGAAAGTTGGCATGGATAAAATTCGCTTCACAATTAAACAAAATGAATCCAATGGCTTTTCTAAATAATATTCCACTATTCGTACTCAATAAACTATCATTTGACTTATCTCTTAAAGAAACGTGGTTATTTTTATATTGTTTCATAAGGAAAACACCCTACGAGAGCCATACAAAAGCTACTGAAAGCTACTCACCCAAAATTAAAATTCTCAAAAGAAGGTAAGTTAAGCTCTCAAATATTACAATCAGTAGTGCTAACCAACTCCAAAATTTGCCTCTACCACAGAATTATTGATCTCAAACTCCGCAAATGCTCTTCTGAAAAAAAATTCAAAAATTTGTGCAATGGCGAAGTTTAAAACATATTTCCATCAAATAAACTTACATCATTGCATCTCTGCTTCCATAGAAGTGAATTCAATGTTTGTTGCCGATTCTCAAAGCATTATTTTTATTCAAGAACCATATTTTTCTAAAGGAAAGATTAGAAAAATCGAGGTCAAGAAATTTAACTTAATCTATGATATCTCGTCACCCAGACCAAGGGCTTGCATTGCCACTTCAAAATCGTGCACAGTTTTTCCACTCCAACAGTTTTGCTCTAGTGACTTAGCCGTAGCCTACCTGTCTTTAAATGTCAACGGGGCCTCTAAACGAGTGATAATAGCCTCTGCATGCTTTCCTTCAGAGAAAGAAATAATTCCTCCCACTGCTGAAGTTATAGACGCAAACTCTCACCACACTGTTTGGGGAAGTTCAGATTTTAATCCCAAAGGGGAATCTTTGTTGGAATTTATTTTAACATCTAATCTAGTAATCTTGAACAAAGGCAACGAGCCTACGTTCGTCAACAGCATACGTAGCGAAGTCTTAGACATAACATTGAGGTCCCTACACATCTCACATTTGATAAAAAACTGGAAAGTCACCGACAATATTCTTACCTCTGATCACAAGTGCATTTCGTTTCATATAGAAACGAACAAGCCAAAAGTTCAAAAATTTAGGAACCCTGCGAACACTAACTGGTTGCTGTTCTCCAAAGTATTAAGTGTCTCTATCCCCGCGATCCCAGTACCAATCGCCACTGAATCAGAACTTGACAACGTCACGCAACTACTGAATGAGGCCTTAATTAAAAGCTACCATAAAGCTTGTCCGCTAAAACGCATTAAAGAAGGTAGGTCAGCGACATTCTTCTCCTCAAATTTGAAGGAAATGCGGAAGTCTCTTCGCAAAGCATTCAATAAAGCGAAATCGGGTTTTCCCGCTGACATCGCTAAGCGGAAAAAAGCGCAATCTGGATATAATGCAGCTCTTCGTAGGAACGATAGATTCACGAAACAGCAACTCTGCAACACTACTTTGTCATCTAAAAGTGCAGCTTATCTAATGAGATCTCTCTCAAAAAACCCCATCTGCTCAATAGGTACACTTAAATTACCCTCGGGAAATTTCACCGACTCACCTGAAGAAACACTTCAGCATTTACTCGAAACGCACTTCCCAGGCTGCAGTGATTCATATCCGAGCGTTGTCTCCCAGGCTTCCCCCCTATCCTTAATATCCAGGGGCGACAGGAAAGTAGCTTTAGAAATTGTGTCAAAACAGAAAATTGCATGGGCAATTAAATCCTTCTCTCCGTTTAAATCAGCAGGTGAAGATGACATATTTCCAGCAATTCTTCAAAACAGTACTGACTACATTGTAGAACATCTTTTTAACATTTTCGTAGCGACTCTGAACCTACAGTATATCCCAATGAACTGGAGGGGCGTAAGAGTTGTCTTCATTCCAAAACTAGGCAAAATTTCATACCACCTCGCAAAATCATTCAGACCTATTAGCCTAACTTCCTTTATTGTAAAAACACTTGAAAAATTAATTGATCGCTATTTGAGAGACGGAATCCTACAAACATTCACCATACACCCAAAACAATACGCCTACCAACCCAAGAAATCTGCCGAAACCGCTCTTCATCATATGATCAGCAGTGGAGTGTGTGAGTGTGAGTGTTGAACGCTTCATACGTGTTTTACTTGCTCACGTTTTAAATTGATAAATAGTTCGTCAATTCGTAATTTTTAGTTGGTTAAATTGATTTGTGATAAAATTTAAGTTGTGGTGTTATTGGAATTTGTCAAGTTCATTCAAATCATCATTTGTGTTGACAATATTTTATAGTTAAAGAAGTGATTAATTTAAAATTTTTGTGTATACGCAATTAGTTACGCACGGTCAACGTTGCATGTTAATTGGCGCACTATTTACGTAAACGCCAGAGTTTTCGAAAGGACTAGTTGTTTGTCCCGTCCTTTTTACACGTCTATAATTTAATTTCTTTTTCTTTTGGGATTTTCTTTTTTGATGAACAAAAAGAAAATACCCGCCCAGGTACCAAGTGATTCAATTAATATATTTATTTACACTCATTTTGGACTCCTTTTATTTCAGTTTTATTTTTATATAATACTTCCTTATAATTTTAGTTTGATTGACTTTAGTGTATTTACAATGAACGAACTAAGGAGTTGCAGTCGTGATGACTGTCCTCCTGGAAATGTTAAACTCGAGAGCACTGTGAATTGTGGTAAGTGCAAATCTTTGATTCATCTGTTGTGTATTGGCATCTCGAGACCAGCTAACGAGGTCTTGATTTCCAAGAATATATTTGTACTATGCAATGCTTGTTTGTCAGATAATTCTCCCTTTATTGTTTCCTCGGAACAGGTGACTCAGAATGCGTCTTTGACGCCCAGGAATTCTAAGGGCTCTAAAAAATCTTCCGATGTTATGGGCCAGTCTAACCAGCGCTCCATTCTCGAATTTACTAATCCTACTTCGGCTAGTAGCGACTCACTAGAGATGCTATCTTTACTTCGTGATATTAAATCTTCAGTGACTGATCATCGCAAGGAGACAAAGTCTTATGCTTCCGTTTTATCCGAGATTAAGATGGCAACCACCAAATCTGTAACGGTCAATAGACCTCTTTTCTCTAAAGTTGCTTCGGGCTTAGCTTCTTCAAGTGATTTGAATAGCTTCCCGTCATTAAATGCCTCAGCTAAGAAGCGTAAACTTCAGCCGTCAATGCATTTCACTCCCAAGCGCGTCCGCAGTGATGCGTCTGAAGTCTCCCATAAAATTCGCCAACGCAAGTTGACCTCCGGCACCAATTTAGACACCAACCATGGATTCGGTAGCCCAGTTAAATCTCGTCCAGTGAACAAACTTTCAAAATTCATTTACGTTTCTCGTCTTAAGCCAGATGTTACTGCGGAATCGATTTCTTCGTACATGAAAACGAGAATGCCCGAACTTGATAACAATGATTTTAGCTTCAGACTTTTAGTAAAAAGAGATCAAAAGCTGGACGAACTTACGTTTATTTCTTTCCGGCTAAGTTGCACAGTTGAACTCTTCGACAAACTTATGGATCCTTCTTTCTGACCCTCTCATGTACAAATTGGAGAATTTCAGGAGAAGAAGAGGAGGACCCTAGACAATTTTTTACCGCCTACGACATCTCCAGCGACAACATTCACACAGGAGAACTCCGACACTCTTGTGACGCCAGTTTCGACACAGACTTCAGAGGTTCAAGAATCAACCGTAGCGGTTATGAACGTCACACCAACGATTTAGCATGCAAGGCTATGCTTCAGCCGCTTATTTCAGATTTTTCAATTCTAAAGATCAGCCAGTTGGACTTACCGCTGACATCGTAACTAATTTGCCACCTATAATTTCAGCTAAGACTTATTTTGATTCCGTTAATCCCATTAAGTCTAATCTCATCGTTTCAAAAAATGATGTCAGATTGTATTATCAGAAGGTTCGCGGATTAAGAACTAAAACTAATAATTTTTTGAATAACTCCTTGACGTGTGACTACGATGTCATAGCACTGTCTGAAACATCGCTCAATTCGTCTTTCTTTGACAGTGAACTGTTCGATCTTAAGCAGTTTTCCGTTTATAGAACTGATCGATCGAAATTAAATAGCGAACATCTGAGATATGGCGGCGTTTTAATCGCTGTACGTGCATCTATTCACAGCGAATATGTTCTGGTGCCTGACACCGACAACGTCGAGATGGTTATAGTTAAAGCCCAGCTTCGAAATCATTCGCTTCATGTCTGTTGCCTTTACATTCCGTCTGGCTCCTCTGTAAAAGTGTACACCGAATATCACGCTGCATTAGAAAAGGCACTGAAATTTTTAGATCTGGATGGTAATGATGAAATGTGTATTATAGGAGATTTCAATCTAGGCTCGTTTCGACTTATTATGAATTACTTTAACGTTTACAACTGATTTCGACAAGTTTCTGACGAAAATATGGAAAATATATTTTTTTGAGGTTATGTATTGGGAGAAATCAAACCTGTAACTTTGTCTAACAACCCTACGACTATTAATCTGCGGCCTACATGCACAAATATTTTTCCCGACATTTGTGAACATTCTTAAATCACGTTTTAAGGATTCTTACATTTAAATTATGAATATATTACGACATATAGATTTTTGAACATGAATATAACGGATTAGCCTACTGTGGCGACGACACAAATGAAAACGGACAGTGCATGATATTATTCGCAGCTGAAAGAAACCTCGTAGTGAAAAGTACCTTCCACAAACACAAAAGTAGGCACCTGGTTACCTGGAATCACCCCAATGTCAACCTCCCGTCTAGTCAGATAGACCACCTTCTGATTAGCGGTAGGCACCTCACTGACGTCAATGACGTCAAGACATGTTGGAGAGCAAATGTCGACTCTGATCACTATCTTGTGGTGTCAACACTGAGAGCACACCTGGCCCGGTTTCATAATGGTCAACGGGAAACTGTGAGGCGATACGCAGTGGACAGACTACGCGACCCACAAATAGCTGCGACATTTGCTGAAAGCATTAGCACGAAGCTTCGGCAACTACAACAAGCTCAGCCAGGCGATACTCCTCCTGACTGGCAATCAGTGAGTGAAGTAATCAAACAAGAAGCAAACACAACCGTAGGATATCAGAGTCCTAATGATTTCAAGACCTGGTTTGACGCAGAATGTGCTAATGTGACTGAAAACAAAAATGCGGCACGATTAGTGTGGGAAACAGCAAGGACGAGAGAACAAAAAGCGACGGCCTTTGAGTACTACAGAGAACTGCGTAAAAATGAAAAACGAGTGCACCGGCGTAAAAAGAAAGAGCAAGAGTGCAGGACGCTGCTCGAACTCGAGAGATTTGGAGAGATCTGGAGCGATTTAAAGAACATTTTAACACGCTTTACAACGAGGAGAGTGATGAAGTCTTTGATAATGATAATGATGTTTTCACACTTAGCGACGACGGTCGTATCGTGCCAGCACCAACATTTGAGGAAGTCTCGGCGGCAATTAATTCACTAAAAAACAACAAAGCTTCCGGCCCGGATAATATTCCAGCTGAACTGCTGAAGATGGGTGGTGAAGAATTGCCGAAAGTGATGCACATGATAGTTGAGCGGATATGGAACACCGAAACGTTACCTGAACAGTGGTTAGAGGGAGCCATTATACCTCTACACAAGAAGGGCGATAAACTAGAGTGCAAAAAGAAGAACTAAAACTGATGATTTTTCTAATAACTCCCTGACGTGTGACTACGATGTTATAGCACTGTCTGAAACATCGCTCAATTCGTCATTCTTTGACAGTGAATTATTCAATCCTAAACAGTTTTCAGTTTACAGAACTGATCGGTCTGAATTAAATAGCGTACATCAGAGATATGGAGGTGTTCTGATCGCTGTCCGATCATCTTTACCTAGCGAATGCGTTCTGGTGCCCGGCACCGACAGCGTCGAAATGGTTTTAGTTAAGGTGCAGCTTCAAAATCATTCGCTTTTTGTCTGTTGCCTTTACATCCCTTCAGGCTCTTCTGTAAAAGTATACACCGAGTATCACGATGCATTAGAAAAGACACTTAAATTTACAGACCTGGATGTTAATGACGAAATGTGCATTTTAGGAGATTTCAATCTAACCCTTGTTGATTGGATTCCTGATAGTTTCAATTCCCACATTAACAGCATTGATGACTTGATCAGTGGTCAAGACGATTCACTCGAAAGCAATGTGATGCTCCCCACTAATGTCGC
Source organism: Pseudolycoriella hygida (assembly GCA_029228625.1). NCBI lineage: Eukaryota > Metazoa > Arthropoda > Insecta > Diptera > Sciaridae > Pseudolycoriella > Pseudolycoriella hygida. The sequence continues at coordinate 74,107,142 of CM055404.1, forward strand.
TGAAGGAACGAAGGCCGACATCATCTATCTTATGATGAGTGGTAAGCTTCACCAAGTTAACAACGTCCACAACCATTATGGAAAAATCCTAGACCTCGTGTTTTACAGCAATCCAAATAACATCAAAGTCATTAAATCTGATGTTCCTATGAGTCGAATCGATTTGTATCACTATCCTATCGAAATAATAATTTCAGCAGACTTTGTTGAAAGCATTGAAAATATTGCAAGTGATGAATCTGAAAGTGAACTTAACTACAAAAAAGGCGACTATGCGGGTCTTAATAAGCATTTACATTCTATTGACTGGAATCAACTGTTGTCAAACGTTTCTGACGTTGATGACACAGTCAATGTGTTTTACGACACTTTGTTAGACGGATCAAAAAGAAAATGGTTATTAACGATCCACCCAGGTACAATCAGCGTTTGCGTAATCTAAAAAATAGAACAAGCAAAGCTCACAAACGATTTAAAAATGAAACAAACCCAGACGAAAAACTAAAAATCAAAATGAAATTTTTGTCTACAAGTAAAGAATTTCACTCCGTGCGTGACCGAGCCTTTAACAAATATTTGGCTAACACTGAAGAAATGTTAATGTCTGATCCTTCAAAATTCTGGCATTACGTTAAATCGCGAAAAAAGACTACAGGCTACCCGTCAATTATGTTTAGCGGTGATAAGAAGACTTGTAACCCTAACGAAACATGTGATCTTTTCGCTGAATTCTTTGAAAGCGTTTATGTTTCTGACAACGAGAGTGGTTCTAGCTTATCGGGAAAAATGCACTCCTTAGAAAAGCGCATTGACATCGGATCAATCTCTTTTGAGATCCAAGACGTTTTGAACCATCTTAGTAGTATAGACACTAGTAAGGGTGAAGGTCCAGACAAAATCTCTCCGATTTTGTTAAAAGCCTGTGCTGAGAGTCTCTCGTCTCCGCTACTTCGCATTTTTAACTTATCTCTCTCAACCGGAAAGTTTCCGACAAGATGGAAAACGTCCTATATAACTCCAATTTATAAAAGTGGTTCTAGAAGTAATGTTGAAAATTACAGAGGTGTAGCTATTTTACCAACAATAGGAACACTATTTGAAGCCATCGTCACCAGTATTTTATCCACAAAGTTCAATCGAATTATTTCAAAGTCGCAACATGGCTTTATGAAGCGCAGATCTACCGCAACAAATTTAGCTGAATTTGTTAGCTACGCTACTAAAGTTATGGAATCTAGGCATCAGTTAGACGTCATATACACCGATTTCCGAAAAGCATTTGATAGAGTCAAGCATTCGATTCTTTTGCACAAGTTGAACCAAATGGGTGTTCATTCGAACCTGTTAGCATGGATTGCATCTTATCTGAATGGACGCTCACAATTTGTCAAATTAGCGAATTGTTCATCTCGAACGTTTAACGTTACATCTGGCGTTCCTCAGGGTAGCCATCTGGGCCCTCTATTGTTTATATTATTCATGGACGATGCCACAAAAGTCTTCTCTACTTCAGTTTACTTAATGTATGCTGACGACTTGAAAATTTTCATGAAAGTTAAGAATGTTCTTGACGCAAGTGCTCTTCAACGTGACTTAAAAAGGTTTCTACAATGGTGCAAAATCAACCAACTCTATTTGAACGTCGATAAGTGTAAGGTAATCTCCTTCACTCGAAAGAGGTCCAAAATTGAGTTCGATTACAATATCGATGATGTTGCGTTGACCCGTGTTAAGGTAATAAAGGATTTGGGAGTCCTCTTAGACCAAAAATTGACATTAAGTAAACACGTTGAATTTATAATTGCAAAATCTCTTGCAAATCGTTATGAGAACTTGTAAGGAATTTAAGAATATTAAAACTTTAAAAAGTTTATACTTTGCATATGTCCGTTCTTACTTAGAATATGTTTCAGTTGTTTGGCATCCTTACCAAGACACATTTGTTGACAGAATTGAATCAATTCAGAAAAAAATTTTGATGTACGCTCTGAGGCGGTCGGTTAAACGGGACGAAAATCACAAGCTCCCACCGTATATTGATAGATGCGAATGGATCAACATTGAAACACTCGCCCGACGCAGATTCAATGCCTGCGCACTTTTTGTATCCGAATTGATGAATGGCAATATCGACGCACCTATAATCAAAAGCAAGGTCGTTCGAAATTCTAGACACACTCGTGGTGATGACTTTCTCGTTGTCGACCAACACAGGACGAAATATGGTCTTTATGAGCCAATCAATAACATGTGCATGGCATTCAACCGCTTTTCACTACTGTGGTTTCAAAACATACCACGTGAATCGTTCAAGATGACTATCAAGAAGTTAAAAATTACGTATAAACTGAATGGTAAGACCAGAATTTCATAATCGATGTCAATATCATCTCATCATTTATACTGAATCTTTGGTTCTCACTCTAATCAGAAGCTGATTAGTCAACTCGGGTCTCACGACTCTCAAATGAAACTCTAAGTCACGCCGACTTGTGCATAAACAGCTAGTCTAGACGACTAGTTTCCACTAATCCTTTTTGTTTCAGGTGGACCATTGACTACACGAGGCGTTGGTACTTGATTGGACTTGACTTAAACTTTTGAATGTATAACTTAAATAAATAAAGAATGACGATGAGTAGTGGTGACTATCGACTCAGACGGGTCGACTGGGTCGGCAGCTCGCTTCCGGATCTACTCATAATTTATGTTTTTTGTTAATACTTAATACTTGTAATTAGTCAGGGGGCTTCGGCCATTGATGAAATGAATAAATAAATAAATAAAATTGATAAAGCCTTTAATCAAAATTGTGAAGTACTCGGCTGCTTCATAGATATCGACGGCGCTTTTAACAACGTAATTTTCATCGCAGTAGCAAAAGCATGTAGAGCTCACGGGATAAATGAAACAATAATAGGGTGGATTATTGCTATGCTTCGAACTAGAATTGTCTCCTCATACCTAGGATTCACCAAAATCAGCGTCCAAGTGAGCAAAGGGTGTCCCCAAGGCGGAATCTTACCCCAGCTAATTTACTGCCTTGTCAAAGATAGTCTCTTATCACTATTAAACGACGCTGGTTATCACGCGCAGTGCTTCGCGGATGACTTAACAATCCTCATCGCAGGTCTATTTACTTCCACAATATGCGATTTAATGCAAACAGCATTAAAGCTAGTAGAGAGCTGGTGTAACTCAATCGAACAGACGGCGAACCCGGATAAAACGAAACTAGTAATATTTTCTCAGAAAAACAAAATCCGTAATTTTCAGTCACCTGTATTCTTCGGAAAGAGTATTCCTCGGTTTGACTCTGTCAAAATCCTAGGACTAACAGTGGACTCTAAAGTCAAGTTCGCCCTTCATCTTAAGAACGCTATTGAAAAAGCTACCGGATCTTTATGGCACTGCAGAAGAGCCTTCGGGCTCACTTGGGGCTTGAGCCCAAAAATTCTTAGATGGATATACACTTCCATTATCAGACCACGTCTTCGCTACGCAGCTATAATTTGGTGGCCAAGATGTAATTTAACCACAACTCGCCTTAAGCTCGCACAATTACAGAGACTAGCCCTAATAGGAATAACGGGCGCTATGAGTACAGCCTCAACAACTGCCCTCGAAGTTTTACTCAATATACAACCTCTGCATATCTTTATTGAGGCGGCAGCCCAGTCTTCAGCCTTAAGGCTGAAATTAACTAACTCATTCATAACCACTCCCAACAATCACTCAAAAATTTGGAAAAAATGACAAAAATCTCTCCTGAAATTGAAATGTCATGCGACTCAATAATCGCCATATACAGATTTGAAAAATCATTCTCGATTGCCTTCCCAATCGCAACGAGTGGTCGACCAGCGACTCACCTATTCCACCCGGCAATCGCCTGTCTTGGTTTACGGACGGTTCCTTATCCAATGGAATCTCTGGAGCAGGTTTTTACTGCCCGGAACTCAATGAAGCCGGAATCTTACCTCTAGGTAATTTTATAACAATATTCCAATCAGAGATATCAGGTATTCTAGGTTGTGTTAACATAATGTTATCTACACTGGAAAAAATACCAGAGGATCAGCGAATCTTCATCTGTACTGACAGCCAATCAGCTATCAAATCTTTAGGGGGATATAAATTTTCCTCTTCACTCGTCTTAGAGTGCAGGGATTCAATCCAATTACTCTCCACCCAACGTCAAGTGGCGCTTGTCTGGGTTCCAGCACATAGCGGTACCGCCGGCAACGAACAAGCAGACGAGCTAGCAAAAAGAGCCTATTCTTCACCTTTTATCGGTCCTGAACCTAGTGTACCCGTATCTACAGCAACATTGTTTAACATAATAACGCGCTGGGAGACCAACTCTTTCTCCTCACACTGGGATTCCATCAATGACGCAAGACACGCCAAAAACTGCATTCGAATAAATGACACACACACCAAGGTTCTCCTCTCATTCACTAAACGTGACGTAAAGAGAATCACTGGCATCCTGACTGGTCACTGCTCCCTTAATAAACATATGCATGCGATTGGACTAGCAAACAGCCCTCTATGCAGTCGTTGCGGGGACATAGAAACAGCCGAACATCTTCTTTGTCATTGTCCCGCCTTTATCATGGCTCGAGCTAAATAATTCGGATCTTTTATAGCGAACCCCAAATCAATAAAAAACTACTCACCAAAAACGGTCCTTGACTACCTCAATCGAATAAAAAGGGACAACCTCTAATACCTGTGGGAATGCACAACAGGCCCATTGGCGGCTTAGGTGCAAGAAATATCTAGTCAGAGTTTCTACCCACCCTATCCTATCCTATCCTAACTTCGGTTTGAGAGCAGCTTAAAACTTATGGTTGCTTCCAATCGACAGCCAAAAACCAGTCCAAAATTAGTGCTATATATCGGGTGCTGCTACAAAATCCGGAGGCACAAAATCCAGAGGCGTCAAAATCCGAACAAAAAATCCTGAGGCTACAAAATCCGGAGGCGTCAAAATCCGGAGACGTCTTAATCCGGAGGTGTCAAAATCCGGAGGCGACAAAATCCGGTGGCGTCAAAATCCAGAAGAAAATAAAAAATCCGGATGAAATCAGGACGAAATCCGGACGAAATATGTAGTGGTATTTAAAGCAGCTACAGTTTATTGATACAAATTGTATTGTAAATATATATTAATCCGCCGCAGGCCCTGCAAAGGGGGTCAAGGGGGAATATCCCACTTGCGAGGTCTAAGGAGCAGAGCCCCATGCACATACGGCCGCCTGCAGGGCGTAACCCAGCCCGCACGGCCGCCTGCAGGGCGTAACCAAGCCCGCCGCAGGTGAGCCCCCCAATATTAAATATAATTAAGACCGTTTATTATTTACACCAAATAAATATATTTGCCAGTAGTATTAAATAATTCACACCAATATATAATATTGATTGTGAATAATATTAGCGTTGCTGTAAGCAATGACTTAAAATATTCTTTATTAGAAATAATATTTGCAAAAGTGTTTTTTTCTATCCGTGTATGACTGCACCGTACAAGTGAAGTTCAATTCAATTGCTAGACAATGTTTTGTAATAATTTGATACAGCCAGTTCATTCCTTTTTTACCTAGTTTTTAGAAATAGATGACACTTTAAAATTAAACAATTTTTAATGTTCCCAGCAAATAAAGTTTTATCCAAATAGGCAAAATTTCGGGGAGCTGCGGGAAACGTGGAATTCACATAAAAAAATTTGATTTTACCTGTAACCATGATAATAGGACGAAAGTTAGTATTTTTTTAATTGATTCAAAAGTTGTTGTAAATCTTTGCTTAGTCGGGAAATTTCAAAATAAGAGATTTTGCAATACTACAGACAATTAATGTTATGAAATTATAGTTTTTTTAGTCAAAAACAATTCTGAAAGGTACACAATTTTTAATGAAATTTTAATATTTCTCATTACATTAATAACAACTTTTTACCTCAAAAAATTTTCCCAACTTTACTTGTGAGATTGAAATTTAAAGCATAGCTTTCAGTAAAAAGTAAGCTTCCGAAAATCGGTGCAAATTCACGTGTGATTTTCACATTTTTTCTAATTTCACATGATGAATTGCATTTTATTGTCTTCTATCTTTTAGATGACATGGAAAAAGAGTGTCTATGACTGCATTCATAGACCTTGTTGAAAAACCATAAAAACGTTACAATACGATAAATTAAGCGTATCTGCACAAATGTCCAAATCAAAAAGTAAAAAATCAAAAAACGTCAAAAAGCGACATAGATAAGAAAAAATAAAATTTAATAAACAACAAACAACTAATAGTTAAGATCGAGTAAATCTAAGTCAAAAATCTAATGAAAAAAATCCGTCAAAAGTGAAAAAGCAAATTCAACTAAAGCGTATCGTCAAAAATCGTATGTCGTCGTAAATCAGTCGTCAAAGAATACGTCGTCGTGTTATCATCGAAATGGAGCTAGAATGTAGTAACGGCCAGCCAATTACAGAAACTTCGGCGAAAAGTAAACTGTGTAATCAGAAATAGTATTTGCTTTATTGCATGAGCGAAAAAGAGAAAATAAACGTGGGAGAACGACAAATGTCATTGTCAGCGATTAATAATTTCTCGTTTATACTACTAGATTAATAATTTTTAAGGGGAAACACCACGCGCATGCAATAAATAAACTTAATTATTAGGAAAACATCAGATAAATGAAAAAGGCTAATCACCGGGTAAAGGGCTCATTATATTGGACGCGATGCGAATCGCTTCGCGTAAGGTCTGTGTGAAAGCTGAACTTGACAGAACAAACATTTTTTTTGTCAAGTTGAGCTTTCACACAAACTTGACGAGAAGCGATTCGCATCGCGTCCAATATAATGAGCCCTTAAGTGCTTTCGGTTTTAAATGATATTTGTGAAAAGAAAGCACCAAAACAAACACATCATCCATCAAGGTCGAAGGTACCGAACACCGAGTCATCAAGCTTGTGGACTTCTCTTCTGAATTCACGTGACAGAAGGGTCGGATCGATGTGGTTGGCAGCAATATTGGATAGTCGTCATGCAAAGTTTAGTGGTGAGAATTGTGAATACTCGTGGGCACTAACAGTGATTCTAATCAATGAAGATCTACGCAGCGTTCGCGTGCCATCGTTCAATACGATTTTATCACGGATAAACTGACAGTTTAGTTTCCCTGTGAGAACATCATGAATGAAAAATATCGCTGCATCGGTCCGACGTCTCAAAAGTAAAACGAGCTGAAGTTCTTCACATCTTTTAGCATATGGACGAATACGATATGGATTAGCGTCGCCTTCAACTCGACGATCACAGTTTGCATATAAAAGTCTTTGGACACTTTGGACAAATCGTACTGGCAAATTTTAGATGCGAACGGACTATGGCTGAATATAGCATCTTGGCTGTATCGACGTTGAACCTAGCGTAACATTGGCGTTTCACAAACGAAAGCACTGACATAGCTTTCTTGACTGCCAATTCAAGGTGTCCATTGAAAGTATAGTCGTCGTCACACGTTACACCGATGTCTTTCGTACAGTTAACACGTTCAATCACATCCCCATTTATATGATAGTTCGCCAGGACTGGAGAACGTTTTCGGTGGATGGTGATAACTTTACATTTGCTCACATTGAGCTCAAGATCGTTGTCGGAGCACCATTTTATAAAGCTTTTTATGGCTTTTTGCATTGAGTGAGTATCGTCGATCGTGGATATGCTGTTATGAACTATTTTCTTGTCGTCAGCAAAGTTGATGTCTCTAGTAGGACCAGGCGAACAATCATACTCATCAAAAAAGATCACGAACAATAGAGCTGCCAGAACAGATCCCAGAGAGTACGTCGATCGCATCGGATTTACAAGAATTTATCTTCAACTTTTGCTTTCTGCCTGACAGGAAGGAGCAGAACCCCAGAAGAATCGAATTGCATAGCTGGTATTTGACGATTGATATCTTCTTCACTAATCGGACTGAACGAATAACGTCGAATGCCTTGTGTATGTCAGCAAGGAAGATATCGCTTTGTTTGTTGTTGTCAAAGGATTGGTGAACCAATATCGATAGTTCCATCAGGTTAGATTCAACTCTTCGACCTGGGAACAATCCATGCTGAGTCGGTGTTGAATGCAGGAAAACGTTGTACTTCAAACGTTCCACAATCACAATCTCAAACACATTGGCACAGTTAGGAGCGAGGCATACACCGCGGTAATTAGTGGCATCACTCTTCTTGCCTGACTTAAATACTGGAGTTAAGTGACCCATTTTCCAGCGATCAGGGTAGTGACATTCCATTAATGACTTCGAGTAAATCATCGCTAGTGGGTGGGATAATTCATCTGCACATTCACGGAGGAACAGGGGAGCCATCTTATCTGGGCTAACACCTTTGCTTAAGTCCATACTCAAAAGGATTTTCTTCACGATTTCGTGGGTGATCGTGATGTTTGTGAACCAAATATCGCATCTACTGTTAATGAACGAGATCAGTTCAACCATCTCTTTGTCATCATCGGGGTATCGCTTGTATACGGAAGCAAAATATTTGGCGAACAGATTTGCTTTTTCAGTGTCATTCGTTGCAACTTAAAAAACAATAATACAAATATCAAATCTTTCAAAAATAAATTGAAATCTTGGCTTCTAGAAGAGGACCAAATCACAAAATTATCAAAATCAAAATTATTAACTAATTAAATAGATCTTCTTTAAAAAAAAAAAAACTAAACAAAACATTATTAAAACACAATTATTTTAAATTTTAATATACTTTTAAAGTCAATTCCTTAAATGAATATTAATTCGCTGGAATTGACTTATAATTTTAATTATAATATTTTTTTTTCTTTAAATACAAGCTGTTACCTGTAAAAATATTATAACGATTTTGAAATAAATAAATAATAATAATAATAACTTCATCACCAAGTGACATAATTTCACATTTCCTCATCTTGGTCTACCTATCAACTTTTGTCGATGGTTGGACATCAATTATCTCTTTTTATGATGGAATGTGCACACTGCACACCACCGAAATGAACGGTTTGTGAGTAAATGCGCCGTTCACATGATTTCCACAGATGTGAAACAAATGTGAAAAAATGTGAAACACAAAATTTTTAAACGGCACATTTCGCTTTTCTCCGAAAAATATTAAAATTTCATTAAGAATTGTGTACAAAATTACCTTTTAGAATTTTTTTTGACTAAAAAACAGCTTTAAATTCATAACATTAATTGTCTGTAGTATTGCAAAATCACTTATTTTGAGATCCACAATAACTTTTCAATCAATTAAATAAAATACCAACTTTCATCCTATTATCGTGGTTTCTGGTAAAATCAAATTTTTCTATGCAATGTTCACGTTTCCCTCAATTCCCGGCGAAAAATTTGACATTTCTATCGCGCATTCAAATTTAGCGCAAAAAACCTATGATTTGGGAATAACTTAATTTGCTGGGTATGCTTGAAAATGAAGCTGTCATCTATTTCTTCAAAACTAGGTAAAAAAGGAATGAACCGGCTGCACGTGGGAATAAGTGGCTACGTGTGAAAGCGACAATTGAAAGTGGGTATTCAGCAGAAGCGGTGCCGCGTAAATATCGAGAGCTAAATGATCGCCTTGTCGCAACAGCTAAATCGTATTCTCAAGCAAAATAATTTAATGCGATCAATTACTTAAATACTGTAGCTTTCAACATAATAATATGATCAATTGATAAAATTAAATTTGTATTTGAAGCCATTAACAAAAGTTAAATGCATATGAAATGAATGTATTATATACTTAAAAAGCTACAAAATCCGGAGGCTACAAAATCCAGACGCAACAACATCATCATGATTTTGACGCCTCTGGATTTTGACGCCACCGGATTTTGTAGCCTCCGGATTTTGACGCCTCCGGATTTTGACGCCTCCGGATTTTGACGCCTCCAGATTTTGTAGCCTCCGGATTTTTCGTCCGAATTTTGACGCCTCTGGATTTTGTGCCTCCGGATTTTGTAGGAAAGCCTATATATCGAGCAAAGAAATTTTCGAATTCACACGAAAACCTCAAAACGACATATTCGACCACTAAAATCATTTTGGGCTGGAGTTCTGTGGCAAAAATTTATGGTATTGAAATAGCCTTAATTCGATGCAGTACAAAATGGTGGGGGTGTCATCGAAATGTACCTGCAAGATTAAGGTATAAAAAGTTTTTACCTTCAGTAGAAGAATTAGCAATAGTTGGTATGCATTTAATCAAATGTTGTGCATCCAGAATGTCTGAAGTTTGTACAACGAGACCCACACAGCGAGTATAAAAATCACGAACCTTTTTCGGCGCAGCCTTAAGTGCATCACACTTCGACCACGATTTTTTTGGCATATTTTTTAGTAAATGTTTTTTGTGCCAGCACAAAAGTTTTGTGTCAGCACAAAACTTTTGTGCTAAAGCGGACGTCGTCGTTAAACACAAAAAAATTGTGATGAGCACAAATTTTTTTATTCGTTGAACACAATTTTTTTCTGATTTCTCAACAAATATTTTGTGCCCGGAAAATATTTTGAAATCGTCTAATTTTTGTTGTTGTCACAAAATATTTTAGTTTTGCCACAATTTTTTTTATTCTTATACGTTTCGAGTTTTGTGATATCGATGAGCGTGCTGCGACATACTCTGTAAATTTATCTGACTAAAATAAAATAATAGTTGTCGTTTACTATTAATAATTTATGAATTCGATGACATCAGCGAACTTTTACTGAAAGAAACTGTTTATGAGAAGAAGTTGTATTCACCTCCCAAAAAACAGTTTTTCCCAAAAAAATTTCACAGTTATTGACCTACCAAAAACCTAATTAGCTGCGTGTGTGGGCTTATTTCAATTGTTTTTGGCAAGTCAATGTATTCCCCAACTGCTAGTTAGTTGTTATAGTTAGTCAGTCAGTTAGTGAAAATGAAAAGCTTATAATCAAAATTTACAACAACACAATTACGAGGGGCACCCTAAATGTTTCGAGAATCGGCAATATTTTTTAAGTATATTGCTGACTTAACAACATAAAAGTAGATTTCGGTGATAGTTTCGGAATTTTTAGAAAAAAAGACATCGGCCATTTTTGAAAGTAGAAGTTTTGTTTTTTGATTTACTGTTTCGTTTTCGATTTTGTTGTGCAGTTTAAAAGCTGCTAAATTGGAGAAGCGTATACACGGACGTGACGCAGTCCCCACCAGGGCCTATTTTCAACAAGATTCAACAAACTTCTTTAATTTCGAGATTAACTAAAAACTTAAGTTTGTGAAATTCAAGTTAATTCTCTATAAATTATAATTTTTTATTTTAAGCGAAAAAACAGAGTGCTCACATTCTTAAATTTTTCGGACAAATCTGCAAAAAAAAATTTTTCCGTCCGTCCGTCCGTCTGTCATTACGATAACTTGGGTAAAGTTTGACCGGTTTTCAAAATCTTTATTTCTGAAAGGTAATCGAAAATGTGTGGTCAATTTCTGATATGGGCATTTTTAGGCCATGGGGCGCCGAGCTAGGGCAGATAGATGTGTGAAAGCCCAACAATCATTTTTTTTAATTTGACTTAGCTAAGACTCTAAAAAGGATTCTCCACTAAAATGTCTTTTATTGTACATAGCTTCAGTAAAGCTTAAGGCATAATTGATGAAGAAGATTCGAAGGTACGTTTAAGAAAGTTTTTTGAAGGTCGGTGAAACTTTTTCGCTATTATCTCTAGGAAATCATCACATAAATCGCTCTTCAAGGTTTTGAATGAAAGATGTGGACGTTAGGAAACGACGAAAAAAAAAAATTGGTGAGTATCGGTTAAGAAGATATGGCTGTAGGGTGTGTTTTATTAAATCACGGTACACGACCCTACATGATAGTTAGTCGTTTTCAATGAATATTTCTTTAATGATTAGGTTTTTTGTGCAGTGTTGTAGAGACTTGAATCAAAGTAAGAGTTAAGTAAGAGGGTCTTGAGGTGCGTCTGACTTGAAATTACCAAAAGTTATGGAAGATAGAGCGTCAGTTTCTTCGGTAAATTATTAGAGTTTTGTGAGTAGAAAAGGTCGGTATTTGTGAAATACGTCGGGCTGTTGGGAAAGTGTTTAGTTTTTAGGGTTTTAAGGATATCTCCCGTTCTAAGATTTGTAGATACTTGATTCAAAGTAAGAGCTACATTGTTTTGTGGTGCCGAACAGGTAGTTACCGAAAATGAACCGGAAGTGAACGGATGTGATCCGGAAGTAACTAAGAATGAACCGGAAGTGAACGGAAATAAACTGGAAGTGTTGTAGACATTTTTGTTTGTCGGCCCAAAGCGAATATTTCTTTAGCGTTTCTTCGGACGGTTTTTTCAATATTGATACTTCCAAACCAGATGAATATACACATTCACTTATTTAATACAACGGGAATACTTGCAACAGGAACCCCTGCAACGGGTCCGCAAAGTATATTAATTTGTTTATTTCTTCCTTCTACCACATCGAGAACACCAAAAGCAAAACCACTTAAGCTGTCATAGTCCGGCTGTCCTTAGCCCAGAAACACCTAAATTCAATCCCACAATCAATTTTTCTGTTGTATTTCAGGGAAAGAAAAGATCTTGAAATTAGTTCATGCATTGCCGGATTTATCGTGCTGACTGACAGACGGACAATTGTTTTTCAGATTTATCAAATTTATATTCTTTGAAAGATGCAGTCGATTGCCGATGGCTTTGAGTGATTTGTACCTGTTTTGAACAGGTGGTGTTCTTATCCACCACACGCGCAAAATTATCAACATGAAAAACCGTAAGAGTCGTGCTTTAGAGAATCTATTCAAGTCGCACAGTTTTGCTGATAAAATCAAGTATTCTGCCTTGAATAAGGAATTCGAATCCAAGCAGCTAATGGCTTACCAGAACTATCTGCATGATTTGCAGAATGATCTTACTGATAATTCACGTAACGCTTTGAAATATGTTGGTGCTAAAAAGACAGGATACCCTGCCTCAATATGTCTGAACGAGAAGAAAGTTACTATGACTAGAAGTCTGAAATTTGTTCAGTGAATTCTTCCAGTCAGCCTACGTGAAAGACTATGTACCGGGCTCAGATTTTGGAGTGAATAAGATGGCAGATATTCGAAGTTTTACACTATCTGACGCTGACGTTCTGAAAGCTCTCAAGAGCATTGATGTGAGCGATGGTGACGGGAAGTTCGCCTTATACGGTTACACCAAAATGAAGAATTTAAAAGAGAAAAAATAATCATATCAGTCAAAAGAATCCAATCAGTAATAAAAGCAAAATTTTACCATTAAATCCGTTCCTAGACACGGAGGGGTGTCTAAGAGTTGGAGGGCGTCTACAAAATTCAAATTTAGATTACGAAAGAAAACACCCCTTGATTGTACCAGCGGGAACCATCGCCAAATTAATAATTGCTGAAGCACATGAAAGAACCTTACATTGGGGAACGAGTTTAGCAATGAATTTAGTTAGGGAATCATACTGGATTATCAATCTGAGACGACAAACCAAACAATATATTCTAAACTGCGTCAAATGTTGTCGATACAAACAAAGATTAAGCGAACAAATTATGGCCCATTTACCACAAGCTCGCGTCTCAGAAGCCAACGTTTTCACTCACACTGGTTTAGATTACGCTGGACCATTCAATATTAAAGCATCCAATGTTAGGGCCCCACCCACTCGTATAAAGCCAATAGTTATTAACGGTTAAATTATAAAATCGATTCCCAAAGTACCAGTGTACGAAGGCTACATAGCACTTTTCGTGTGTTTCACCACAAAAGCCATACACTTAGAAGTGGTGAGTGACATGACTACGGCGACATTTTTAGCAGCTTTCGATCGGTTTACTAACCGTAGAGGCACTCCCGAACGTTGTTATTCCGATAACTCCAAAACGTTTGTTGGAGCTAAAAACGTTTTAGATTCCGATCAAGAAAACTCAATATTAGAGTACAGTACAGTAGCCCGACATCTAGCGAATGAAGGTATTCAATGGAGCTTTATTCCACCTAGAGCACCTCATCACGGTGGGATATGGGAATCTAATATTAAGTCAATGAAATATCATCTGAAACGTGTAGTAGGTAATATGACATTAACCTTTGAAGAATTAACAACAGTAACGACCAAGATAGAGGCTTGTTTGAATTCAAGGCCAACGTGTCCTTTGACTGATGATCCCGATGATTTATCAGTACTAACCCCAGGTCATTTTTTGATCGGGAGACCTCTTAAGGCTAGACCGAAGGGAAATACTATCAGCAAGAAGTTCGGATTGCACGAAAGGTGGAGTGTAGTTCAAAGAATTAAAAGAGATTTTTGGAAGGCATGGAGTCAGGAATATTTACATCAGTTACAACACCGTCCAAAGTGGCAAGATCAAAGGAGAAATATTCAGGAAGGGGATATAGTTTTGTTAAAAGAGGATAACATTGCTCCTACAAAATGGCCTTTAGCAAGAGTAGCAAAGGTTCAATTAAGTCAGGATAACAATGTGAGATCCGTTAGTATTAGGACACATAATGAGTCGGGTAAACTAATTGAATTAGAACGACCTATCGTAAAATTATGTTTACTTCCAATAGAACGAGAGACGCTCAGAATTGGAAGCGAATTTGAAAGAAAATAAGTTCATTTAAGAGTTGAGACTTGCGTCAGCGGCGTGACACAAGTCATTAAACATTGTAGTAAATAAAGTAAAATTAGAAGCAATCGGATGGATGAAATTACAGATTACAGCATAAACTAGAGTAGAGTAAAGTAAAGCAATAAAATTAGAGTTTTTCGTCTTACCATACCAACGACCCTTAATCCAACCTATCGAAGCGAGTAGTAATCAAATCAACGGTTATCCAGCATGTCGACGTACCACCAGTTCCTGTACCTGCAAAGGGCCGTTTGTTAGCCCTAGTATTGCCCAATTTTCAAACACTAGGGTGATACAAAAGGGAAGACACAAGTCAGAGCACTCCCCAAATCGCTTTTTTGAGCATCGGCCCCATAGAAACTTTTTTTCAGGGGAATATTTGGCACCGTTTTCCGGGCTAAGCCTACAACTTTTCGACAACTTAATTTTCCCATACATTTTTGGACAGGTCTAATGTTCAATCAAGTAAAGATTGAACATTTTTATGCAATAATGATCCTGAGCTTATCCACAACGGAAATGTCTTATCGTTAAGTGAAGACTACTAAAAAATAAAAGGTATAATACATGCATCAGGAAAACAAAGTCCTGTAGTCCAGGCATCTAAAAGTCCTGTGTTACAGGCAAACAGACGTCCTAGTTCCCAGGCAACTAAAAGTCCTGTTTCCCAGGCAACCAAAAGTCCTGCTTCCTAGGCAACTAAAAGTCCTGCTTCTCAGGCAACTAAAAGTCCTGTTTCCCAGGCAACCAAAAGTCCTGCTTCCCAGGCAACGAAAAGTCCTGGTTTCAAGGCATCTAAAAGTCCAGTGTACCAGGCAAACAGAAGTCCTGTTTCCCAGGCAACCAAAAGTCCTGCTTTCCAGGCAAAGAGATTAAAATACAATCAAAGTGACCAATTAAAGTCAGACGATCGAGGGTCAAATCAAGTTACACTAATTAAATGAAAGTAAAAACAAACAAAAATATTTACATGCTTTTACATACAAACAAAATTACAGCTAAAAAATTGCAAACAAAACAAATTTATACAGTAGAGTAAACAGCAAAGAAATTGATACGACATTACTAATGGCACTGTCCCATACCAGTCAATTGTAATAATTCAATTTGTAATAATTCGAAATTTTGAAGACATGGCAGGATGCATATCATGCATACACATGACCACAATAACAGAACAGGTTCATAGAAATTCCTAAAGTCGGAAAAAATAAAGTCATAAAAGATTATAACTCAATTCGAAATAGATCAAAATCAATTTCGTTGTAATAACTTCAAAGAAAACACATATTTGTTTCAGCTAAGAAATCAAACATGAAAATCAGTTAAGACATCAGGTTATGAATCTGTTGCGGGTCGGTCCGCCACGGTTTCTTGTATGCAACAAATAAAACGCCGTTGTATTTTTTCCAACGATAAATTACAATATATTTCCTTGTTCTTTATTTTGATGTTGATTAACCGAGAGCGCGATGCAGAATGAATCGTGATTGAAATATGCATCAGCTGATTGACTCGCCGTCAATCTGCTGTATGTAAATGTACTAGATTATATTTCGATCCCAGTAACTATTTCTTATCGGTTATTCCGGTTCCTACATTACTTCCCTTCTAGCGAAGCGATATACTAAAATAAAATATTATCTTTGAATTAAAAAAAATTATTATGATCCTCTGAATTTTACGCTCTTCTTAATATTATTCTTTGTTTCACCGTTATCCGAATGACTCAATATTCCGAATGCTGGTTTTACCCTATCTATCGAAACACTCTCTGGCTTGCCTTTAATGTTAAGTACGAGTTGTTTCCTAAGTCTGCGTATAACTTCATACGGACCTTCATAAGCAGGACTCAAACTCGACTTGACTTTGTCTACCCGAATAAACACATGAGAACATGTATCTAATGACTTTGGTACGAAAATTTTATCTTGTTTACAGTTTCTGACTTCGGTCGGTCGCAATTCACGCATATACCGCCTTAGCCTATTTATTAACTCCTCGGGCTCGAAATTCTTGGCGTCTTTGGAATCTACGAAATGTTCACCCGGTATTCTCAAACACTGACCATAAACGAGCTCGGCCGGGGAAAATTTTAAATCTTCTTTAATTGCGGTTCGGATACCTAATAGAACAAATGGAATTTCTTCACTCCAATATACTGTCTTGCATCTTGCGACCAAAGCTGTCTTTACTTGCCGGTGGAATCTTTCTTGGCCTGAGGGTGATAAGATGTGGTTCTAATTCTATTGGCTCCTAATAAGCTGTTCAATTCGGCCATCAGCTGTGATTCAAATTGTTTCCCTTTGTCTGTTGAAATTGTAAGGGGAGTGCCAAAACGAGCAATGTAATTTGATACTAACGCTTTCGCCACCGTTTCGGCGGTTATATCTTTTATAGGGAATGCTTCCGGCCATCGCGTGTATCTGTCTATTGTCGTTAACAGATACTTGCAATCGTTCGATACCGGAAACGGACCAACCAGGTCTATATGTATGTGTTCAAATCTCTCATTTGGTATCGGAATCTTTTCTATTTGTGACTTCGTGTGCCTATTAATTTTCGCTTTTTGACATGGCACACAACCCTTTGTCCAATTACTGACGTCCCTATTCATATTATTCCAGAAATAACGTGAGCTGATCAATTTACGTGTAGCTCTAATACCAGGATGTGATAAGGAATGCAAGTTTTCGAAAACTACTCTCCTCAATGGCATCGGAACATAAGGTCGGTTTTTCCCCAGAGTCACCTCACACCATATTTTTCCTTGCCCTAATGGAAGTTCTAACTCTTCTAACCTCCATTTCGATGTTCCTGACTTCTCAATCATTTCTTTCAACTCTTCATCTTCTCTTTGTAACTCTACTAGCGCCTTTAATTCTAAAGATACTTGAATTGAAGCATTTTCGGCTTCGCCGATTCGTGACAAAAAATCCGCTACAACATTACTTTTGCCTTTAATGTGTTGTATATTAGTAGTGAATTGGGCTATATATTCAAGATGTCGCGTTTGCCTTGGGCTACGCTCTGTTCGTGATGATATAGCACTGGTTAATGGCTTATGGTCGGTGTATAGCACGAATTCTCGACCTTCCACGTAATATCTGAAATGTTTAATTGCGAGGTATATTGCAAGTAATTCCCTGTCTAGAGTGGAATATTTTTTCTCAGCGGGGGACAATTTCTTTGAAAAGAATCCCAGTGGCTCCCACGTACCTTTGTTGTACTGCTGCAACACTGCGCCTACCGCAAATTGTGAGGCGTCAGTATTCATCGAAATACACACCAAAGACTCTTCCTTTGGGTGCACTAAAAGAGTTGCATTAACTAACGCTTCTTTGGCCTTGGTAAATGCATCGTTGCATTCATCGGGCCATTTAAATTTTTTATTTGTTTTGTTTATTTTCTCGCTCATTTCTGTTATGTGAGCATATAATGGGCTTAAAATATCCGCTAATTTAGGAAGAAATCTAAAGTAATAGTTAACCATGCCGACAAATCGTTGCAATTTACGCACATTATCCGGCTTTTCGAAGTTTGCTATCACTTCCACCCTGGATTTCAAAGGTTTGATCCCATCCTTTGATACCCAGTGACCTAAAAATTCTAGTGAGCTTACGCCCAATATACATTTAGAAACTTTTATGTTCAACCCGTATTCTTCTAGGCGTTTAAATACTTGCTCTAGGTGAGATTTGTGTTCCTGTTCATTCTTGCTGAACACTAAAATGTCGTCGATATAAACAAAAATGAAATCTAGATCTTTGAGTACTTCCGACATAAATCTTTGAAATGTTTTCCCGGCATTTTTTAACCCAAAAGGCATCCTGGGAAACTCGAATAACCCAAACGGCGTTACGATTGCCGTTTTATAAACATCTTCGGGTGCAACCGGAATTTGATGATATGCCCTCACGAGATCAATTTTTGAAAATATTGTACAGCCAGATAATTTAGAATTAAAGTCATGTATGTGAGGCATCGGATATCTATCCGGAATTGTAATAGTATTTAAATTTCTGTAATCTCCACATGGACGAACTTCTGAACTATTATTTTTCTTGGCCAACATCAGTGGCGAAGATGCTTGAGAGTTAGATTGCCTACAAATCCCCATCTCAACCATATATTTGAATTCTGTTTGTGCTATTTTCATCTTATCACTTGTTAACCTTCTAGGTTTAAAAAATGGTAAATGACCTTTGGTTACTATTTGGTGAACTACATTGTGTTTGACCGGCACATTGAAATTTGGCGGAGCGCCAAGTGTCGGAAACTTTTTTAGAATTTCTCCGTATTCGTTGTTGATTGAAAAAAGTATAGGTGTTGGAATATTTGAATTATCTACTGAAAAAGCTTTTATCGACATAGATGTCATTGAATCGATTAGTTTTCTATTTCTCAGGTCTGGTAATAAACCAAACTTTGCCAGAAAATCGGCTCCAATTATAGGTTTGTTTATTGAGGTTATTATGAATTCGTGGGTAAATTTTCTACGTAAGCCTAAATCGATTTCCAACACCCTAGTTCCATACGTTTCTATCTTAGAACCATTGGCTGCTGTTAATTTGAAAAAATCATCTTTTATTTTTAATTTAGATAATTGAAGAACACTTGAACGAGGTATAACTGATACATCTGCGCCAGTATCAATAAGGCAATTTAATTTTGTTTTATTATCCCTAACGCTTAAGCGGCTCGATTTGAATTTACTCCCACCGTACGCCGCAATGACGGTGGAAATATCTAGTTTTTTGTATTTTGGTTTGCGTTTCCCTGATTCCGTTTCACCCCAAACGAGCAAGGTTTGTTGCAGGGTTTCTTTGAATTAGTGCCGAATTTATAATGGTACCAACACCATGATCCTTCTGGGTTGTACCTACTTTTACTCACTGATCGGTTTCTTGATCTAGTGCGGTCCCTACTTTGGTAACGTGGTCGCGATCTCTCCGGATAACTACTTTGAATCATGCGCTTTAGTTCGTTTATTTCAGCACGTAAATTTGATACTTCATCACTAGAAATGCTAGCTATCACCTGATTCTTTAAAACTGTTTGACTCTGATTGACGACCGAAACGTTTTCATTTTGTATAGCTTCCCAGATTTTGTCAGCTATTTTCATAAGGTTGTCTATATCTTTTTCGTTATGAGGAATGAGAGCAACTGCCATTATGTTCGGCAACCTACCTAACCATAATTTCTTTAACAACTCCGCTCCCACTATCTTATCACCCCCAGCCAACTTCTGCAATTTTTTAAAAAACTCAGATGGTTTCTTGTCTCCCATCTCTTCCCCGTACGTTAATTTACGAATCCTCGCTTCGAGGCTGAGGGTATGCCTTTCAATAAGTGTTTCTTTTATTTTCGTATACTTTTCTTTCGCGGGCGGATTTTCTAATAATTCCGAAATAGAGTCCGCAACTTCTTTAGGTAAGGTAGCCACAACATGATAATATTTATTAGAGTCGGAGGTAACTTTTGCTAATATAAATTGTGCCTCGGCTTGAATAAACCAGGTAGTTGGGCTATTTGTCCAAAAATTAGGTAATTTTACTTTAACTATATTCGCTTCGATAGATTCATCTTTATCGTCGTTACTTTTCGACGAGCGTGAGTCTGTGCTCTGTTTCGAATTTTCCTCTTTTTTATCATCTGTCATTTTGTTAATGATTTAAGGAAAATTCTTTTCAAAATGTAAATTCTTCTCAAAATATTCAAAAATAAATCACTAATAAAATTATTACGCGCCTGAATTAATTCTGCAGTCGATCAAGATCAATTCACAATTGATTCACTTAAAACTAACAATTCAATTCAAAAATATTTCACTTTACCGGAACTCTTTTTAAAAAAAAAAAATCTTTTGAATTTAGAATAGAAAATTAATGAAAAACTCGGAATAATGATGCGCAGGCTTTGTCCTCGAACAATATTGGAAACAATAAAAAAAACATACCGCTACTCCATATGAATTATTTAACATTCGATGATCTATTACAACCTGATGATGAAACAATTCCTTTTCTTTCCTTTGATCACCTATTGTTCCATTCTTCTTTTGTTCGGAAATGTAACGGTCAACACGTGGCGTGAACTATTTGACCAAACGACCTTGTACAACTTTTCCTTTCTTTGCCTCTCGAGTCTCCAAAGATGAAATCCACATGAAAATTACACACAAATTTTATCCCTTGTTGTAGTGGGACAAGTACAAAAGTAATTTCTTACGTACCTTTTATCCCCACAGGTATATGTCGTTACCTGTGGAGATGTCCAACTAATGAAGCCTTGAAATAATTTAAATTACGCTGCTTGATCGCTTCCAATGAAAAATCTGCGCTCGAATAATTCTGCTCGCTCTAATTTTGTCCAATGAAACTTCCTTTCATTAATTCCTTATGGCTCGCTTCTATTTTCTCGTTGTTGCACGAAGTCCAACAAGAAATTTTAGCCACCAGTTGAATTCGATGAAACACAAAAAATGTTTGTAGAAAATCCTTCTGCTTTCACTTATTTGCACTGTGTTTTTAATTAATTAATTCCCTTCGTATTCTAGTCGAGGTCACCAATGTTGCGGGTCGGTCCGCCACGGTTTCTTGTATGCAACAAATAAAACGCCGTTGTATTTTTTCCAACGATAAATTACAATATATTTCCTTGTTCTTTATTTTGATGTTGATTAACCGAGAGCGCGATGCAGAATGAATCGTGATTGAAATATGCATCAGCTGATTGACTCGCCGTCAATCTGCTGTATGTAAATGTACTAGATTATATTTCGATCCCAGTAACTATTTCTTATCGGTTATTCCGGTTCCTACAAATCTATTAACTACACCCCTAATTTATACAAAGGGTAAAACTTTTTACAGACAAACAATCTCAGACAGATAGTAAATGTACATTGCATGCAATCTATTCAAGGTTGCTAATAATTGTTAATGAGATTTTAGTCAAAAAATGAATGCATAAATTTGTTTACTAAAACAAGATTCTATGCACAAAATAAACAATCATCGAACAGTTCGTTTTGTGCAAACCCATGTTTTACAGATGGCAAGATGTTCAATCTCGAATAGATTGAACATTTTTTAATCCCAAATTTTACAGATGGCAAGATGTTCAATCTCGAATCGATTGAACATTTTTTGTCATTTAAAAAATATGACACAAGTTTAGCCTATTTAACTAAATATAATTATTAAGGAAAAGAATTGTGTCATCAGGTAAATGAACTGGAAATTCTTGGGTAACACGAGCATAAATGCTTTGCAATCACATTATTTCCATGTGTAAATATAATAAATATTGCAATCTCGGCAATAAGCATTTTATGTCCATGTCGGCTAGAAAATAGTAGACAATAAAAGTAAATATCATCATCATCATGTGGTATCTACAAAAAATACATGTACTGAAAACAATATCGAATGTTCTAGAATTATATATAATTAAGCAGGGAAAAAAGACTGAATAAAGTTAGTTAGTTACGATAACTCAAAATGAGCTTTTCACTTCAACGGGTCTCTGAGCTCAGGAGACCCTAACAATGGCAATTGGTCACTCCAGACCAACTCAAGAGAGCCAATTGCCCAACAAAACATCTTGGTATTTCATTATTGCACTATCTAAAATCGAAGGAGATATTGCAATCTTTAAAAATTAACACCATTGTTGAAGGCATACTGCGAATCACATATTTCTTCGTAGATGTAGTCAACGGCTATGTTAAATACGCATGGCTGATATTTGCTTTGATTATCAAATATCGATAAATATCGATTATCGATTATCGATATTTCTTTTTGATAATGATATTTTAATATCACTATCGAAATATCGATAATTATCGAAATATCAAATGCTGAAAATGATCAAGTTTTTAAAAGCAACAGATTTTCCGCAAAAAAATTAACGGTTGAAAAACTTAAGTCTGACATGTTAAAAAAGCGTTTTTTTTCCACTTTTTTAAATTTCTCATATTTTGATAAATATCGATATTTACTGAAATATCGATAATGACTTTGATTATCAAATATCGATATATTTCTTTTGATAATCATTATCGATATTTTTCGGAAAGTCCCATGCCTAGTTGCACGGAAACGAATGTTCTCTATCACTTCGCATGTATTATTTTCCTAACACACTTATCGACGTTCAGCCGAAGCTTGCTTAATATGTATCCGAACTTCGAATATTATTATGTGAAAAGCCCCAGGTGTTATTTATATTCTATTCAATTCAAGAAACAGAAAGCAGAATATCGAACTTCTTTCGGGTTTGGGTTTGACTTTTTACATTAGATCAAATTTGGGTTTTCCTTTCATTTTGGATCGGGTTCGGTTCGAGTCGGGTTTGATTTTTTTTTTTTTTTTGATCGGGTTCGGTTCGGGTCGAACTTGAAATTTTTTTTTAGATCGGATTCCGTTCGGGTCGAGTTTGAATTTTTATTTTGGTTTGGGTTCGGTTCGGGTCCCGTTTGGAAAAAAAGGTCGACCTGCACATCTCTACCGACCCGTCAAATTCATTCGGGTTCGGGTCGGGTTTTTTTTCGAGTTTCGGGCGGCATTATTGTGTCATTCAATATGATCAGTTCTAATGATACAGTACTCCACTATGCACGTGTTTTATTGCGTATTTTACTCGATATTACAGGAACTACATATTAGTCACGGGGAAATCACAGATGATTCACCGGAGAATCATAGATGATTCAAAGGGAAATTACAGATGATTCACCGGAGAATCACAGATGATTCAAAGGGAAATTACTGGTGATTCACCGTGGAATCACAGACGATTCTCTGTGAAATAACCGATGATTCACCGCGGAATCACCGATGATTCACCGGGGAATCATCAATGATTCACCGGGGAATCATCAATGATTCACCGGGGAATCAACGGACGGACAGGAAGGGTGGAAATATAAAGTAGTTATAGCTACTCAATAAGGGGGGTAACAAAAATCAATGTTGCAAAATGTACAGATCAATTTAAAGAGAATTTTCACTGCAGATTGACCCAAAATCTCGTGAAAATTCTCAAGAGACCGATTTGCACATTTTGCAACGTTGGTTTTTTGCTCCCTCCCTTGTTTTATCCCTTACCTTTCAGGGGCTTTGATTTACTGAAGTTAAGCCGTAATTCGATATTTCGCGCTAACCTCTCTTTCAATGTATAAACGGGGCTATAGCTGTAAAAATTGTTTGACAAAACTTTTGAAGTGTTGAAAATGTTATGAGAATTGAAAAACAAATTAGGGATATTTCCGGATTTTCTGCAACATTATCCCTACGCTTTCGTAAGTGGCGTTCGATTTACGAAAAGAAATTGTAATTGTAAATTACCATTTTGTAAGTTTTTAGGTAAACATACAATGATATTGGGGCCGCCGATCACGATTCCTAATTTTATTTTTACTCTTTACACTATCGCCGCTATCATTAGTTTGTTCATCGATGACCTGTAAGTTGACTTTAAAATTTGGTCCTGAAAGACGATTTGCCACTTATATCAACAAAACCCTCCTGTCTGGAGCTGGCAACAATATTGGTGCCATTTAAGGTAGCCCCGTTTTAACAATTCGCTCTATCCCGTTTGGAGTGGTCAACGGCATTTCCATCAGAATAGCTGACGCTCTTCGACAGTGAATCATGTGAATCACTTTGATCAACACTACTTGTGGCTCTTCAATGAAATTCCACAAATTTAATTTTCTCCATGAGTTTTGTTTGGCTCTACGATGAATTCAGTAAAATTCATCAGAGGTTTTTCATTGAGAGAAGTTTTAAATTTTTTCGATTATAGTTTGAACTGTTAAAAGGCTTTATTGATTGATTTTAACTTCTATTCAAAATTTTAAGTGATTAAAAGAAACTATTATAATATTACACAAGGAAAACAATTAATTTTTTGTAGGTTGCGTAACACGTACATCAATTTCGTTATCTCCTTGTTTCGATTTACCATAGATGTTTCGGTATCTCTTGAAGTGTTCGACCAAAAGTTTTTTGACTGCTATTTTGTTCCAACCTTTACAAAATTTTACTTGTAAGACATCTACAAAATCCAATATTTTATCTAATTATTCAAACGTAAGCTCAAGTTTTCTACCAAACCACACTTCCGTAAGTTCTGTTTTATCGAAAAGTATTTTCTTATTGTATGTTTTAAACCCAATACAAGTGTAGAACAACGATGGCTTAAATGTGTCATCAATGAGCTTGTTAATGAAATTTTTGACATTTTTTTCCCGTATTACACGGTAATGAAAACGTAGTGCATATATCTTTGTAATTTACCAATTCTTCGGTTTTATCTTTGTCCGTTAAGTTATGTACCAAACGCTTCCAACCGCGGTCCCACGGAACTAATTCCATTCCGTCGTCGGTATCCTCACCACCGGCTGCAACTTCCTCACAATTGACCGCAAGCTCCCCACCATCGAATGCAATAATCTAGTCACTGACGCCAATGTTTTCACGCTGATCACCACGGGTTGAACCTCCCTATCTAAAGACTTCTATATCACGCTGATCAACATCGACTGTACCCTTCTCACCATTGATCTCAATGTGCTTACGCTGGACAGCTCCGATTGCACCGCTGCCGCTACTTAATTCGATGTCATCACGTTGACCACAACCGACTGCACCGCTCTCTTCATCGTTTTTACGCTCGCCAGCACCGAATATGCCACTGTCGCTACTGGCTTCGATGTCATCACGCTGAAGCTGATCACCACCGACTGCACCCTTCTCTTCATTTTTTTTACGCTGGCCACAACCGAATGCACCATTCTCGCTATGGACTTCGATATCGTCACTCTGATTACCACCGACCAGAGCCTAATATTTGC
>CM055404.1:74133212-74152220 GCA_029228625.1 Pseudolycoriella hygida
GAAACAGTGAAGCATAATTAGTGAAAATTCTGGACGAGTTTGTTACACTTAGAACCAAAAAAGGTACCTCGAATGTGAGTTTTTCGTGAACAATTTGGAATTTCCACTTCCAAACATTTTTCCTTTTTTAAAATTTCTCTTTTTCAGACAACATAGGAACTCCATTTTCATTTGGGTTAAGTTCTTTATTCCATTCGTGGAGGTACGTAAAGTTAAATTTACAAAAAGTTACGGATTTTCAATTTTTTCTTAAATCATCTCCGTTTTTTTCTACGCGTCACAAAGTTCTACTTAGACATTCATTTGAAAGCTAGGGACAATGACTACAGCCTCCCGCTTTGGGTTTGGGAAAAAATTGTATACCGTTTCTTCCACGACTCTTTGAAAATGACCATTTTTTCGAAGTTTTTGACTTCTGTAGCCAGCTACTTGCACTTGTCAGGAGTGTTGCCACAGCCAAAAGCTTTGTATCATTGGACTACTTAATCGTACATAATTTGCCTGGAATCGATTTGGTCTTGTCCTAGATATTCATCAAAAACTATTTTCTTGACCTCTGTGCAGACCATTTTTCGGAGAGTTCAAAACTACAAAATAATTTTTTGAAAAAAAAAACTGTTCTTCTACGAAACTCTTCTATTGGAATGAAGAATCGAATAAGCCATAGAGATCGAAATTCCGCGACATGTTGGATCATGACCGTGCGAAGTTCTGGCAAATTCACTCCTAATGAATCCCCCAATTCTCCAATTTCCTGATTTTCACTCCCCATTCAATATAATCACTGACGCATCTCAAGTGGCCATTTCCGCCATACTTTCACAGGGTGAACCAGGCGACGATGTTCCTATAGCCTATGCAAGCCGTACGTTACTAGATGCGGAAACCCGCTATACAACAGCAGAATTAGAAGTATTGGCTATTCTTTTCGCCCGGGATATGGTGTCAGTAATTTATGAAAATTGGTTACCAGTAAACAAATTTTTGATTTCAAACCTTTACGTCTACAATCAGTTCTTTGCTGAAAGTTTCTAGGAAACCTCAAATTACATAAAATACTTTGGTATCCTACTTTGAGCTCTGACCCGGCAAAAAGTTGAAAATTTGCTTCGTATCATGCGTACATGCGTATCGTTAGGCCCACGTAAACTACATAGACCCTCCTACCGAAAACACTCAACAGATTTCCGAAAACTGAGATCTTCCTCACAATTTGCGTGGTGTACTTTTTACCCTCAAAGAAACACTTTTCTCATATAACTCCGCCCGTCCGATCGCCAGATTTTGCTCGTCTTTGAAAGTCAAATCGTATAAAACAAACGTGACTTTGCGATTGAAGTGAATAAGAAGAATAAAAGTGAATAAAAAGTAATTTTTCAAGGTACAGCCATTTTCTTTCTTTCCTTAAGTGAAGTTATTTTTGTGCAAGGATAAGTTATTCAGACATTTGTAAGGCAAAATTCTCCTGCAGTTATAAATAAAATGAAATGGCGATACTCAAAGTGTCATGAAATTTACAAAACCAAAAGCTGCGCAAAAGAGTCCTCTACCATCTATCAAAAATCATTTTTAGGTCCTCGGACGACCGTAGTATCTTAGTTGGTTTCTGGGACCAATAGTTTCATGAGAAATTGAGTTCACCCTGACGTCTACTGCAGCAAATCAAAAATTAAATTTTGGACCTCAACCAACCAGCCTTTTCGTGATGCCCGTGAGCCCGTGTTCGCCGGATTGTCTAAACTTTGTTTACCTGTATTTAAAGGAATTAGCTTTTTATATGAAGATTTACTGTGATGAGTCCTGGAACCAAGACTCGTATGGGTAAAAATGTTCCATTTGACATCCTGTTAAACACTTCAATAATTGATTTTTCAGCCATCGGGTGACCCTGGGTTAGACCTGGACGATTGACAAAAATATTTCACTCGTAGTCCTCTACAAAACTTCAAAAATAATTTGTTGGTCCTTAGATGACGATGACGTCTGGGACATTTGAATAGACAGAAATGTTTCCCCGACATCTTCTCTAATGATTTCAAAATTATTTTTCTTATACTTGAATGACTCTAGGATCAATCTGGATGCCCGAGTGAACCGGAACACTTTGTTACATTGGTAAAATGCTCCCCTCGACTTCCTGTACAACAATTCGAAAATTAATTTTTTGGTCCTCGGCTGACGATAGCGTCGACCTGGAGGCCTGGGAATCACATTTCAATGGGCAAAAGTGTTTCGCCCTACGTCCTCTACAACTGTAATAAGGATCTATGATCCTTAATGAAAAATGGTATTTTGTATATTACTTTTAGAAAGAGACTATTGGCACCGGGTGCCAATAGCCTCTACATATATAATGCGGCTAATGGCACCGGGTGCCAATAGCCTCTACATATATAATGCGGCTAATGGCACCGGGTGCCAATAGCCTCTACATATATACTGCGGCTAATTTTTAAGTCTTTAAATTATCAGACGAGTAATATAATTACGATAATTCACATTCAATTTTCCAAAAAACGTAAGTTAGAATGAAATCATAGTACAAAATAATTCCCAGAAACTTATCCGCCAATTCATTAACAGATAAAACATAGTGACAAAATGCAATTACAAACACCCACAAAATAATATAACAAAGACAAAACTCATAGGGTATACAAATGTGTTTATGTAAATTTGTGAGACCATTTGTAATAGAATATTTATTGATTTCAGATAACACTGAAGATAACCACGAATAGTGGTCGAAATATTTGGTAGAAAATAAAATAAATACTGAGCTATTCCGAAAAAACAAATTTTAATTAGATTAAAAAAAGCTCAAAAAATTTCGAAATTTGGTTGCTAAGAGTGCTTAAATAGAATTGTGAGCGAGGCGGAATTTCGTCAATTGTGCGATTTTGAAGGAATTTCCTTTTTAGCTGAGATTCCCACAAATTCGGAGGTTTTTTATATTAATAGACATAGTGAACAGTTTTATTTCTTAAATCGGTTGTCCCAGTAAACGAGTCTAGCGCGCAGGCAGAAATTTTTGAGTTCCTTTTCTTGTTCTCTGAGTAAATTGAAGTATATTTGAACGGTGTTCTGCAGTAACTGAGTGTTTTCATTGTGGTAACAATAGAATGACAAAGATGGTGCAGAACACCGTTCATTTATAGAACAACAGACGTAAACTTTTGGGCTTTTTAAGTAGGTAAAAAAGTGCCGGAACCGACTTTTTTTGAGCCCTTTATTTGCTTTTTAAGAAAAAGGCGTGTACTTTAGCGTTGTAGGCGAAAAATTTTAATATATGAAAATCCCCTGATTCGGTATTATTATTATCGGCAAAGGTCCGGGCCATTATAAACGGACCTCAAGTACTGACATGGTCATCTTCAAAATTTTGGGTTTTCGGTTTTCTTCAACATTTTGTTGACCCACTCCGCCTTCCTTGTCAAATTGGAGAAAAAGTGTACTTGAAGAAGAAAGGAAATTGAAGACTTTTCGAAATATTGATCCATAAGAGCACATAAATATTCAATTTTAATAATTGATTATATCAAATCCTTAATGAGGTGTGTGGTCCTCGTACAATGTACAAGTATTTTTTTAGGCCCGTTAGGAATCTTCCGAATTTCGAGCCTGATGATTCCTCAGGATTTTTAGACAAAGAACGAACTTCTTCGAAAAGGGGTCTTATGCGTTTACCACGACGTTTGTAACCAGTCGAATGTCGTCCCGGGAGTAGGGGGGGGGAGCACCGATCATGGTCCTTAGATGACGAATCAGCAATAAAAAAAATGTCCGTCCGTCCGTCACCACGATAACTTGAGTAAAACTCAACTGATTTTCAAAAAAATTTTTCCCTAAAAGGCAATCGAAATATATTTTATGGAATTGAATCTGGTCATTGTCGGCTCAAGGGCCGCCGAGGTAGGGCCGTATAAGTGGTTTTTGGTCTTTTGTACTTAACTCGAGTAAATCTTTTCCGATTTTCAAAAAAAAAGTTCTGTTTGAAAGATCTGGGCAAGGTTGACAATTTATGGAAGAAACCTTTTGGATTTGAGTCCTTGGACTTAGCAAGGGCACTAAGAACGAGTCTATGCTAGGGCCATACGTGTTTTTTGTACATAATTCGAGTATTTTTTTTTTTTTTTTTGCTATGTTGCAGAGCAAATTGAGGGAAACATTTTTGTCTGTGTAAGTATTTGTCCGAGGCCTCTCCTGAGGACCCTAGGTCGGTCCTTAGACCTGCCCTAGACAAAAAATGGTTTTTTGCGATGTTGTAGAGAAAATAGAGATGAAAATTCTTGTCTATTTGGCGTTCAATGTTGTACTTTCGGAAGGCCTTTTTTACACCGTTTCTTCGGACGTGTTTTTCAATATTGCCCTCTCGGCAATTTCCAATATAATTTAATGTTGACGTAAGCCAATATTTAATTAAATAAAGGTAAAAAATTGAGAAAATTCTCGTTTTGGTACAATCACACCCATAAAAGTAATATTTTACTGATTTAAAAAGGCATATGTTTAACAGATCCCCAAGAAATTCATTTTTGATCACCAGAAATTTCAATTTTGATCACCAGAAAAATAAAACACTCTTTTTTAGGGCTAGGGGTGTGTCCGACCGTTTCGTAAAAGGATTAATGTATCTTTAAAGCGGCTAACTCAGAGGAGGTGTAACTAATTTATTTTCAGGTGATCAAAAATTATTTTTGGGTGATCGATCATAATACTACCCATTAAAAAATATCCGAAACAAACTCACAATTCTTTTACTTATATATAAAAGACGAGTTGCCATATTCTGAGTATCATTCTATGGCCATCGTTGCTGATATACACATGGTCTTAAGACAAGGTGTACTGATGAGTTGTAAACGACGAAATCAGCACTTTTAGTTTTTCGATTTTTTAAACAATTGGTAGTAGGATTAAGAATTGTGAGTGGCTTCTGAATGTTAATCAAATACTTTCGAGTCTTTTCGTAACATCAACTGTGTTTGCCACATCTATTCTGATACGTACGGGTCCCTTACATATGTTTTTAATATTTGTCGGATTTAGATAAATTATGATAATTTAGGAAACGGAAAACAATTACAGCTAGAGGTGAGCGCCACCGAGTTCAGTTGGCACGCCGCCAGCTAGAAGCCTTCAACCGAGCGCCTCTGTCGATAAAAAAAAATGTTAGCGGCCGCCGCAAGTCGCCGAGTGTTTTTGTCAGCTTAAAGAAATAAACAAATTTCGGAGAGGTTTCTCAAATTTGTCGTCGAGTTGTTGAGTTGCAGTTACTTATTTCGTCGGGAATACTAATGTCATTAACATGCCGTCTACGTCTTTCTATGTCTTACATACTTTAACTTTCGATCGCTACAGCCATATGAGGGCCTTCTGGTTCTGGTTCCAACGTCTCCTATCCTTGGCTACGCTTTGACAACTTCTTATTCCCAGCGCCCGAAAATCTGATTCGACGCCATCTGTACATCGCATTTTCGGACGAACCACTCTCCTTCGCCCTTCTGGATCGTTTCGGAATCGCCATCTGGACGTATCAGTGCTCTAAGATAGATGAATTCATCAATTACCTCTAAGTTATACTATCCAATGCTTATCACGCCTCCTTGTTGATTGACTACCGAATTTGGCCCGGTCTTCATATACTTGGTTTTCGATTCGTTGATTATCAAACCCATCCTTTCCGCTTGGGTTCTGGTCTTTGTATGTCATTGACGAAAAATTCATTTAGAGATTCCATGCATTCGGTAGAAAAACAGAGTACCGAATAATAACAGATAGTTAATAGATTTCATAGATACAATTTTTAGTAGGCAAAATCTGTCACCTGATAGCGTTCGAACAATCGAAACAAAAATTTTGATCGCGAGCCGAAAAAGTCAGAGGGAATTCATTGGAAATAAATGTACAAAAAAACAATGTGAAATTCCCCCAAAGAGAAAAGTTTCGCAGAAAACAAACGTTATGAATAGAATTGGTGTGCGAACTATAGAGTTCGTGTGCGAAATACAGATATGTAGTTCCAACACCAAATCTATAGTTCACATACCAATTCCCTAGTTTGTCATTTGGGGGATTTTGAAAAAGGATTTGACCGAGTGTGCCATCGATTGTTGGTTGGAAAGATGTCTAAATTCTCTATAGGACCTAAAACGGCAAAGTGGTTGTACGAAAATTCGAAACAAGCGAAGTACTGGGTTCAAATAGGTGACACTAGATTGACACTGAACTAAAGCCCTTCAAAGTTCGACACATTTTCGACGAATTACTTCCCAACGCGGAGGGGAGGTGACCGTTGCTACCACTCGAAATGATTGTCTCACTTAGTACTACAATCCTACCAAGGACCAATATTTTCGCTCACTTCTTCACTGACTTATAACAAAATAGTAATTTTTGATACAAGGTAGTTTAACGCAATAGATGTGAGATTACCGATACGAGCCGATGGCGAGTTCGGCAACTCATCGTGTGCGTTAAACTAATAGCATACGTAACGTGTATCAAACAACGTTTTTTGCAATTCGCCGACAAAGAACGAGCTTTTCCCTGCGTTATTTCGGTGTCGCATGAAGCGATTTTGCCGCACTAGTGCGATGACGGTTTATTTACGCACTTCCAGTAGTGCACTAATGACGCACGAAAAAGCGAGTTTTTGTCGGTGAATTGCAAAAAAACTGTTTTATCAGTTTTGTCTGTTATCTACAGAAGCCCGAAATTTGTGAAAATTAAAAAAAAATACTTGTCCCCTAGAGTCGATTGAGGAATCGATTTTGCCATAATTCGTCAAAATCAAAAACGGCATGTTGGTCGAAGTTTTCGCGATATGACTCTTAATATCTTTTATGCATATCTAGATTGAAACGATTATTTATGTCGTTTTCTCGCTGGGAACAAATTTCGAAAATATGCCGAAAAAATTAACTATATCAAAACTGGAGAGTGGTATATTGTAAATTAATTTTGTTTTATTTTCAAAATTCGTTTCCGCAAATTAAATTCAATCTGGTGTGTAACTGAAAGAATATGTCAATTACGTTCGAAACAACGTAAGTTTTTCACGTCTTCCTCTAGAACGTATGATGAATCAATTGTTGATAGGAAAGCATGTGCTTGTGGAGAGGCGGAAAGTGCTTTGACCAAGCTATGGATTTGGTGCGAAGGCTGCAAAAGTTGGTATCACTCCTCCTGCGTATTGATGGAAGACGCAGAAGTTGAGGATATCAACAAAAAGAACCAAGATTGGTACTGCGGTTTCGTCAGATGCCAAGGTAATTGTTCACAAATTCGAAACATTTTTTGTAGTTTGTGTTGCGGGAAGATAAAAATCATGTTCTGCTTTGTTGGTCATTGTTTTCTTACGTTATTATAGAATAAAAGGAAATACAAGGATGTGTGGGGTGTGCTGGGTTTTTATGTACTGTATCTTGACAGAACAACCGATGGCAACAAAAACACTTTGCAGAAGATAAATGAGAAGGTGCTCATTCCAAAGTTATTAATTTTTCTTTAAAACACTAACTTTAACCTTTTAGACATTAGCATGGTGCGATGGTGCCATAAAATATTGACACCATAGAATGATTCAAATATACAAATCCATCTTCTTTTATAGCACGAAAAAAAACATCCGCTAGAATACTTTCCGTACCCTTTACGACTGTTGAAGTCAATTCTACCAATAGACATTTTTTAAAGAAATAGATTTTTTTAAATGTTTAATTTAGTGCTGTGTTCAAACAAAAATGATTGCTCCAAACAAGTACTGGTAATGCGATATTTGCATTGTGTTTATGTTATGTACTAGAAATAAGTCCAACAAAATGTTCTAAGACTTGATAGTACAAGAGATAATTTGGTCCAAATGCGACAGAACATAACAACATGGAACATAAGGCGTCATTGAAGTAGTACATACGCACTAAGGGGGTAAGGGCGGTTATGCTTTCCCTTCATTGAATTAAATTCTTTTTTCCTATTGAGCAGGCCCGTAGCCAGGGTCGGCTGCCAGGGGGGGCTCGAGCCCCCCTCCCCCGAATTGATAAAATTATATGAAATTTTAGGAAATTATAGGATTAGTTGGGATATTTAGTTACCATGAAATAGGAATAATATAATATGAAGCTTTATGGGAATGGAATGTTGAGAATGGAATGTTTTATTAAACGAATGTGATGTGAACCGTAATTCTAATAAGTTCACACTACATCACCCCTCTTAGAAAATTTAAAGTATATACTGAAAATTTAAGGATACTGATATTAGGATAAAAGGTAAGTTCTCATTAAAGTAAAATTAAAATTTTCCGAGTGTAGAATGTAACGGCCGTCGCCTTTGCTTTCGTCAGAGGGAAGTTATGGCCGTCGCCTTTCCTTCCCCTTTTAATTGAAAATTATTTATAATGATTGGTTGGATAAGATAAGGATAAAATAATTATGTTTATTAATTCATAGAAAATATTCTAGAGTAGCATTTGCATTATACGTCTGATTAAAGAAATATTTCGACAATATATAATTTGAAGATGATTAAGTAAAATATTAGTTTTTTATAAAAAATTTGCCGTTATTGCTTTATCTTGATACTTCCAATTTAATGATAAACTGGAAATAATGCTTGGCAACGGTAATTAAAAGTTAATTTTCCTTAATATAAAATGTATAAAAAGTATGGTTAGTTAAAAATTTATTCTTTCAATATACTATTCATAAAATGATATATTCATATTGTTCGTGTATTAATTAGAAAACAAAATCATTGGCATTAAAATGGTCCGCACCACAGTTGATTGATATCTCTATTTAAAGATAAATTAGAAATAATACTCAGTGGCGGATCAAAATTGTGACATAAGATGTAATATTCAACATTATTTATTTTATTTATTTGGGCACATAATATAATATATATATATATATATATATATATATATATATATATATATATATAGCAACATAACAAAAAATGACTTAAATCGTTAAGCAATTTCAACCTAATTGAATAAAATTTTCAGTCTCTCATATCAATCAACAACGCAGTAATAAGGCATAAAAAAATATAAAGGAGCTCAAAATAAAATTCACATGTCCTGAGAGGATGGTTATGTTATTAACTTTACAGGTATCTATAACAAAATACGATAATAAATTAATCACACAATGGTTGAATGTCAGGTAATCTCTTTAGACAATAATCATTATCATATGAAAAATCTGGCCAAATTCCAATTCATAGAATTGTTAACAATCTGATAAGTTACTATTTTGTCAGAGAATGGTGAATTGTACTGCGTAATGGCATAAAATATATAAATATAATCAATTCGTTCTTCAATAATCTTGTCATTTCGTTATTAATGACAATAGTGCCACATGCCATTCATAAAAAATTTGCCTTAAATATCCGGATTTTAAAATAATAAAGGGAGCTTTTGCTCTTTCTTAATATTTGTTTCTGTTGATTGAGAGTAAATTTTTAGAGAATTATAATTTTGGTGTTATGCAGATTGGACAAGTTAAAATTTGAACATCTATTTAAGCATGAGCAATAATTCAAAATCAATTGAAGTAAGATCAAACTAGATAAAATCTCTAAAGTGTGTTGCATGTCACTTAAAATAATTGCCAAAATATCAAACGAACATATTAAATAAAGTTTATAGGTAGAACTTAATAAAACAAATGTAAATTATAATGTAAGAGGATAGTATAGATAAAATAAAACATTATGTAGTTTTTAATCATAAGGATAAAAGATAAAATAATCAAATTATTTTGTAAGATAATATAAGTTCATATAGTTAGGCTTGTAATTAATTTTTATTGTAGTATGTTATTATTGTATATTTTGTTTTTATTACGACTTCATTGGATTCAATAGTTTAAAGTAATTACTAAAATATTTTTATTAAGATTTTTACGTTTTTAGTTCTTTTTTGTAAGATTTTTATGAATGTCTTCCAATTTGTTTTGTTTAATTGTAATGAGATATGCAGGAGAAATATCGGATTCACAGTACGTGGATTCTTAATCAATGATTCACAAAGTTTCTGGAGAGAATGTATAAAAGTACACAAAGAACAATTGCTTTTATATATTCAAATCAGACATTGGATAATGTTCCAATGTAAAGGTTTTATTAATAGATTTGCCGAAATTAATTAATTGGAGTTCGAAATCATTGCCCATCATTAATTCTATTTTACCGTTATAATCATCATCGGGCTCATTACTAATTTAGGCACGTTAGGAATGCATTTAAGTGAGTAATTTTCTCCAAAAAGGTCTCTATTTTCTCTAACACCTATTAT
This sequence comes from Pseudolycoriella hygida, assembly GCA_029228625.1. Lineage (NCBI taxonomy): Eukaryota > Metazoa > Arthropoda > Insecta > Diptera > Sciaridae > Pseudolycoriella > Pseudolycoriella hygida. Next base: position 74,143,522 of record CM055404.1, read on the forward strand.
TATAGTATTTAGTGATGGGAAGATAGAAGGTAAAAGTGGTACTTCATTATCTTCTTCTGAACTGTGGTAAAAATCGTTTAAGAAAAATCGTAAGGTTGTTAGTGACGGGAAATGCACTTTTTCTATAAGGAATTTGGGTAACAATTTTCGTAGCTCGGAGTGAAAAAGTCTAATTTGAAGACATTTTATCGAATGCCTGTGAGTTTGTAATAGTTTGTAATAAAAACTGAACAAATACTCTAGAACGTTCCAAAAAACAGAACGAACTCTACACAAAAACACGTGCTTACGAAAACGCTACCAAATTAGAACATAACACTTTGATTACACTACTCTATTGTTTGCGCTCCGTGTAAATGAGATTTTTTGTTGAGTTGAGCCAGATTTCGGTGCCGTTTTTTTTTCTCAAACTTGTGGACTGTGTCAAGGCTTGGTGGTGCGTGAAGTTTCTCTTCTTGTATGCCTGGATCGGCTACAAATTAGGGATAAACAGTGGATGGTCCTTCCGTCGATATTCACAATTGGCGAAATATAAACACAATTATTTATTTTTGACGTCGCTGATATTTTCGCCACTTCTGTCGTTTTTCAAAGCCGTTGTCCCAACCTGATTTCGTATGTCACCGATATATTATTGTTCGTTATACTTCTTTGCCGTTGATATAAATTGTTTTGTGTATTTCTTGGATACTAGCGGCAATATTAATGTTAAAATGAAAGGCGATTTGTTTTGCTATATTTCGAGTCGGTATTGACTCTTCATCAGGCTATAAAGCTAATTTAAGTTACATAAATACAATTGAACTAAACCACATTTAAAAAAAAACACTTTGCATATAAAAAATCACAGAACGTTGAGACAAACAAAAACAGTTTTTTTTGTCATCAACGTTCTGTGATATTTTATATGCAAAGTGTTTTTTTAAAATGTAGTTAAGTTCAATTGTATTTATGTAACTTAAATTAGCTTTATAGCCTGATGAAGAGTCAATACCGACTCGAAATATAGCAAAACAAATCGCCTTTCATTTTAACATTAATATTGCCGCTAGTATCCAAGAAATACACAAAACAAACAACCGATATATTATTGGCGCATATATTCAAACACAGATATTGCGCGACAGTACGAATTGATCTTGGTCTAAGTCACAATAAATCTGTTTAGCCGCTGCTGAATTTTGGAACGTAACAGTGCTGCTAAACTCTGATTTCAGTCCGAAATTTGTTTTGGCTGCATTATTCATCATGCCGAATGGTCCCACTCTCCGAAACCGCAGTGCGACTATCAGTTACAAAGAATCGACGACCTACCAAAAGAAACCTATTATTAATATTTTGGCCAATAAAGCCAAGGCATCAGAAACCAAACCCACAAAAAAACAACAGCGGTCTCCAACGAATAACACTGACAAAGAGTTAACTAGCAGAAACGTTGGTAGGACCACAACAAGCGTTTCATCAATAAAACGAGTATCCATACCACCAACTAACTCAAGCAACACTCTCAAGTAGCGATTGTCATTAAACACGGTTTCATCGAAATCGTCGTCATTATCGACCGCCTACAACCCTTCGTCATTATCTGGTGCATACAACCCCTCAGAAGAGTCAAGTTCTCTGAGCGATCGTATAAGTACTCTCGAAGCACGTATTGAATCTCTAGCTTCACACGATTCAAGATTGTCAGCTATTGAGGCCGCTAACAAAGGACTGACATTGGAAATCAAAAAACTACAGGAGCTATCCACGAAACTTGAAGAGGAGCTTGAAAGAGTTCAGTTCGTTTTGACACAAGTCATTGATCTTGAATCGAAAGTAGAGAGCTTAGGTCATCACTACAAACAAGTGACTGGTGAGAACGCGGGTCTAAAAACTGAGGTGTCTCAACTTAAGTCCGAAATTGAGATTCTTAGAGATCAACTACAACGTTTCGAAGAGGCCCAAGTGCAGACAGAAAAAGGCATCTCAGTGGGACAACAAGAGATGAACTCAAACATAATTATTAGGGGTGTTGACCTTGAAGAGAACGTTAGCAAAGGTGAATTGCTAGACACATTCAATCAAATCCGCTTACATCTCGGTATTGCTGAAGTCACCGACTTTGAACCAGTCGATATTAATCTTTTGCAATCGAAAAGCAAAACAAGCAAGGAGCAGAACCCTTCAACGAAATCCAACACGATTCAAGTAAAATTCCATTCTGTAAACAACAGAAGACAATTTTTGCAAATCGGACGAACGAAGAAATCACTTCTACCTTCAGAACTTGGCTTTAAACAACAATCTAAGAAGCCAATTCTAATAGTCGAACAATTGACAAAGCAAAATCAAGAATTGTTATACAAAGCACGGTCCCTCAGAACTTCAGCTAATTTTAAATTCGTTTGGTCCAACAACGGTCAGATTTTGGCACGGCATCAGCAGGGATCGAAAGTAATTCGCATCGAGGACATCAGTCACGTAACTCGTATTGACGCACAATTCTCGTCTGACCATCAAACCACTGATGGACACTTTCGTTCCGCAACCGATCTCAAGCGTGGTTCAGGTTACACACCGGCATGACGGCTCCATAACAATCGCTGATAGAAATGACCTGAATTACATGCAGTGGAACATAGATCGACTAACAAACAAGCTTCACCATGTTGAACTTTGCATTGCGAGTTTCCCTGGCATATTGCATATTGTTGCCATCAGCGAGACATGGCTTACCGAGGAAAAATTTTCTACGTTCCAAATCATAGGATATCACGCAATTCACAATTTCCGACGATTGAATGAAGGTGGAGGTATTAGCATCTTCATTCATGATAGCATTTGCAAAATAACACCAACGATCGTTACCAACACTGTTACCGCAGAACTTCATCATTTCTTAGTCGTCAAAATCCCTTCCATATCCACAACTGTAGCTGTCCCGTACAACAGACCAAATGGCAACACGAGAATTTTTCTCAATGATCTCGAAGCAATTTGCCTAGATATTCCAAATTGTATTATGATGGGTGACTTCAACTACAATCAGCTGAATGTTGCAAAAAATGCTAAACTCACCAATCTCTTTGAATCTCTTTGAAACTCATGGCTTTGGTCTTCTGAATGCCATCGAAAAAACAGCAGCAACCAGACGAGCCGCTGGAACAATTTTGGATCTGGTTGCCAGGAACATGCTGCATTTCCAATACAAACTTTCGATTGTTCATCAAAAGTCCTCTGACTACGCCATCGTTTACACATCGGTTTCCAGAAAGCAAGAGTTGCCGAGTAATCACAACATAAAGAAGAAACGCCACATAGAAAAAGCCATTTCAAATGTAAAGAAAATGTGCGACGATCCCAACATAAACTGCGGTGATGAGCTAAACTTAGCGCTTGAGAAAATTGTGAATGATTGCACACAGTCGCTCAACATAAAGTCGAATCATCGAATACGCAAATCTCACGTGACCAGAGATCTCATTTTGGCAGTCCGTGAACGTGATCGGCTATTCCATCTCCAAATACTGTATCCCGATAACTTACAGCTCGCCCAAATGTACACTAACAAGGCCAATTTTGTAACGTCAACAAATGAAAAGCTGAAATCTAGATTTTATGCTAAAAAAATTGAGGACGCGTCCAGCAACGGACCTGGAAATTTTATAAAGAAATTGTGTTTAACCAATACCAGCATAAGCAGGACCGCACAATTACAATGAACGGGGCTCCAACAATGGACTCAACAAAATCATGCAACGCTGTCAATGAACATTTCTGCACCGTTGGAGAGCGCCTAGCAACCAACATAGTGTCCATTCATGGGTATGAACTCGGTGACATTGATGATCTTTACCCGCAGCATTCAACAAAGAGCTGGTCGTTTCAGGAAATCGATTCTGAGATTGTCAAGGCCACAATCAGTAAACTGCCAAACAAAAATTCCACTGGTGTCGTTCCAATAGGTTTAATTAAGTCAACATCAAACTTAATCGCTCCAATAATTGCTCTTTGTTTCAACGTTGCCATTTTGACGTCGACGTTTCCAGCTGAACTGCTAAAGGGACGATTGAAACTGATTCATAAGTCTGGGGATAATGACATAGAAAATTTCAGAGGAATTACGCTGCTGCCGTCTTTGTCTAAGGTGTTCGAGTATATTTTATCGGAGCAATTAATAGAATATCTGAATAGCATCAATTTCTTCCACGGCTTTCAGTACGGTTTCCTGAAAAACTCGAGCTGTATTGGAGCAACACACCAGCTCGTCGACTTTATAAAATTTAACTTCAGGAAAAAACATGGACGACAGAAAATGTACGTTGCTTGTATTTTCGTTGACCTAAAGCGCGCATTCGATACAGTTGATCCAAAACGACTTGAGCGCAAGGTACGTCGAATTGGTCTCTCGGATCGGGCGTCGAAACTCATCTTAAGTTACTTGGAGAATCGACGAACTGCTACAACGATTGGAAACAAGACCAGTACATTCAAAAGCATTCTGGTCGGAGTGGCTCAAGGTTCCATTATAGGCCCGCTTCTTTTTATCATGTACATGAACGACATTCTGCAGCTCGATTTCATCGGTAAAATACTCCTTTACGCCGATGACACAGTGCTCTACTACGCCGCGGACTCACCCATAGCATTGGAACAGATGATGCAGCGTGATGTAATACTCCTTTACAAATGGTTGAATCGAAATGTTATGACCCTGAACATTGGAAACACTTCTTATATGACATTTGGCCGTGCGAGAACGCTGCCAGATTTCAATATTAGCATAGACGGCGTCGCAATTAATAGGGTTCGCAACTACAAATATCTTGGACTCGTATTGGATGAAAATTTGACCTTTGGCCAACATATCGACCACGTCAAAAAAATGATTAGACCGTTTGTTCCGCTTATGTGGCGCCGTGGCAAGCATATTCCACCCGGGAAGAGAAAACAGTTATTTCATGCCTATGTCCAAAGTCACATAACATACATGTTACCGATATATGGTCAAGGTAGCATAACAAAGCTGAATGAACTGCAAACAATACAAAACAAATGTGTTAAAGCCGTCTTTAGACTTCCTAGGGAAACATCAACCACTTTCCTTTACAGTTCATCACTTCTCCCTGTACATCAGCTAGCAACAGTTGAGAGACTTGTTCATCTGCACCGCATGGTAAAATCGTTAACCAAACATGGATTCAACATTCAGTTGAATAACGATGTACGTCGCCGTTCATTAAGACGACGCAGTCACGTGCATTTATCCACCGATCATCCATCGCTTAAACAATCAATCAACGAATACAATCGTCTTAGTTCGGAGATACGTCAATTAGACTGCATTCATTCTTTCAAAGCAAAAGTGAAAGCAAAAATTATGAAGGAGAGCGTTGACTTTTGTGCCATCTCTCCGTTTTTGTTTATTAACTGAAGAACCGCTAATGTGATAGATACGTCTGTGATAACTTTTTTCTAATAGGCCTAATACCCCATTTATAAGAAATTTTGTGATTTAAATGTTTAGTCTTACTTTTGTTTATTGTTTTTTCTGACGATGAAAATTTAATTTTCTTTTAATTTATGTTATCAAAAAATCGTGCTTCACACAATACTTAAATTATGGAGCAATAAAATAAATGAATTAAAAAAAAATAGAAAGAAAGCTCTTTGGAAATCACCGTCGTGAAGTAAGAGACTCACGGTGTGTAATTTAGGTGCAATAATATTGTCATTGTTAATGCCGTATGGGACATAATCCAATTGTAAAATTTCCAATTTTTTTAATTCTGAGAAAAGATCATTATAAGCATTTAAATCAAAAAGGTTAGATTGTCGACGTGGATTAGCCTGAAAATTATTGGTTACATTTAAAAGGCTCAATGTTGTCAATTGATTGCTCGGAAGTGTGACATAGTCAATCATACCTCCGTTCATATTATCAATGGTGAGATTTGAGGCTAATGAAAAGGCATAGTGATAGTCGAGGTTGGGACAATCGTAGTCCGAAAATTCGAGAAAATTATTGAGATTTAAAGATTTGATCGAGTCAAGGACACGGTAATTGTGAACAACGGAGAATATCTGTGAAGGAGATAAGATACTGTCGGTTCTTATATTAATTGTAAGATTTTTAACCATTCTGATTTCATGCATTATGTGGTGGAATATCGGGCAAGAGTCCGCAAGGTTTAGTATGCCGTCATATTGACTTTGGCACATAAAATAAATTACTGCCAGTTCGTCAAATGGCAAGAAACGGAACACAATCGAAATTAAATTTTGAAAGTTCGAGAAATCAAAAATATTTTCCATTTTAAAATCTGATTAAGAATATTGAAAATATGAAAATAAAGTTTAAACCGTATAGGAAACAAAAAATTAGCACAAATTGGAAAAGATTCAAAAATGTTTTCGTGGAAAATTCAAATGTGATATAAATTATTAAAGTATGACAAAATTTAAAATAAAAGTTTAAGAGTATCTTAAAATTATATTACTTGTATTCGCTGCTGTGGTTTATTGAAGATGGCAATGGAAAATTGATTGTAATATTGGTATTGATTGCAAAATGTAATCAAATGTAATAATCGTTTCGTTCTATTCCTGATCCTTAAGCGTTTTATTTTTGTAAAATATTGAATCCAGTGTCGATTTGCAATTCGCTCTAAAATCAAAGTAAGTATATTAATATTCATATTAAATTAATAAACTTAATACATTAAGCGAAATCGGAAATTTAGAATTATAATATCGTAATATATTATTAAAACAAATCTCAAATATAAAGAAGGCATGCAAGAAGTTGGTCATTATGTCAATTTAAATATATGTCATAGTACCATAATCATAACATAATTATGTTTAACTGTAATTCATTGTCAGCATTAATTATACTGTATTCGAAATATGAAACTCACAAAATAAATTGTGTTAATGGGATTTATGCGAATGAAATGTGCGAAGTATATGCACTCGAAACTGAAATATTTAAAAGAAGAATCAAAACAAAAGAAAAAAGGAAATATCGGAAGTTCATTTAAGTATTCAATATTATAAAAATTATTAAAAATTTTTTTTTAGGAATTTGTCACATAATAAAGTGGATTATGAATTAAATAATTTTCACATTTGTTGATAAAATTAAAATTGATATTAAAACTTTAGTATGAACACTGCATTTAACACTTGTAATGAGAAAATGATTAAACTTACTATAAATTTGGTTCCAAAAATATTCCTTGAATGGTCCAAAATATATCACAATTCATATAACAAAGTATGTAATGGCAAAATTATTTCAATTGCCTTTAACTGGTGTATCGTAAATTTATTGGGTAATTAAACTTTAATGTTTAAAATATGGCCGATGCTATCCGCAGGTGCCTGCGAATAGTACTTCCTGGGTTCTATTCGCAGGTGCGTGCGAATAGTATCTCTTGGGCGCTATTCGCAGGTGCGTGCGAATAGCATCTCTTGGGTGCTATTCGCAGGCGCCTGCGAATAGCACCCAAGAGATACTATTCGTAGGACGACTGGTCAATATGATGATGTATTATGATTTCGCAGCGAAATCATAATACATCACCATATTGACCAGTTATCCTACGAATCGTATCTCTTGAGTGCTATTTTTTAAAAAACTGTTAGTAGTAAATCAAAGTAAATCAACATCAACAGCATACAAATGAAGTTTTTAAAGTAAAGCGCAACACTATAATCTTTGATTCTATAAACTTACATTTTTTCTTTAATTTAACTGTCTTTAAAATTGCATAAAGCAATATGAAAAGCCTCGTCCGAAGTTAGATTTGATGAATGTCTATATGCACACAGCTGTATGAAGCTGTATGCCGCTATATTTTGCTACAAGTTGCTATAAGTGAGCATTTTACATCTAAATATATCTGAATATAGCTCCATATACCAATATTTATTTGAGTATATAGGTCATTATTGACGTATATATCTGTATACAAATGACCATCATTCAATATCTGTAATACTTCTAACACATAACAAATGATTTCCCCCTTGACACCAACTCTCTAACTATTCATTTTACCGATATATTTCAATTTTACAAAATCCAATATGGCGGCTGTCTGCCATTTTGTTGGGAACCAAAATCAATGTTACCGTTTTAGGTTCTTTTAAATATTTCAAATAAAAATATAATCGAAACTGAGGTTGATATTTACTTTATTCACAAGCAAAAATTCACATGTATCACTATATGATCGAGTAGCCCGACTTACGCTCACTCAGAGGACTCCAGCTCATGATCCCGTCAACCGATTTTATCAAACTTTTCTTTTCCTGTTTGGTGAGGTCTAAATCTTTCGTTCGCGCTATTAATAACTGTTTTATACCATATACTACCGCAGCTATGCTATATGCGAAAAAGTTTCAACATTCTTCGTAAATACGCCTTTTTGGACGCTTTTTTGAACATATCTCCGAAGTTGTTCGTCCAAAAAAGCCCATCTGCAATCTACCTGCATCTACCTTTCAGGAAGAAAAAAGTTTTTAAAAATCGGTCAAGTTGTCGTGATGACGGACATTTTTTTTTCGCTGATTTGGCAACTCTAGGCAACCAAAGAAGGTTTCCCCTTACTCACAGATTCGAATTCACAATGTAATAAACGTGGTAGTAAACGGAAAAGCCTCGCACTTCGTGTTCGTACTGTCTAAAAATAAATTGCGAATGTTACAGT
>CM055404.1:74152720-74178049 GCA_029228625.1 Pseudolycoriella hygida
TCCTTTACAGAATTTTTCCCCACCAGGATTGAACCCGGATATTCTTAGTGGAAATACTATACGTCATATTAATTTTACCTCGGCACCAGGCTGCGTACTTGATATTTTCTATTGTTAATATAGAGCGCAGCAGTAGCCTGGTGCCGTATTGAAGTTTATGTAACGTGTAGAACTCGTTACTGCCGTTGCGATGACAATAACAGATTTTCTCAAGATCATCTCAAGTAGGCAGCCTGGTGCCGAGTCGGAACCATATCAATATAGCCGTTCACACATCCAACATTAACTTTTTCGGCACCAGGGTGCCTTCTGAATTCGTCGGGAATTCTGCCGTAATTTGCATAAGAAACTTAGTGATGACATTTTGAGAGAGAATTTCATATATATTTTCTCTCTCAAAATGACGTCACTGAGTTTCTTATGCAAATTACGGCAGAATTTTTTCAACATATTCATAAACATTTGTAATATTATGATTGCCTGAATCAAAAGGAGTAAACAGCAGTATTCACAAACACATTTTCCACTTATGCTATTGGAATTAGAGGTGAGCGGGCGGACCTAATTTTCATGACCGCTCGGCCCGTGCCCGATATTATTTTTATCGAAAATACCCGCCCGTTCACCTCTAATTGGAATGCCTAGTTTCTATATTACATTAAACATTACTTTGTACTGTGAAGTGTTGAATGGATCGGAAAGTCTGTATTCAGATGTGTCTACTACATCGGATTTTAAAATATTGGTCGAACGTTTGTGCGTTGGAATTTATTGAAAGGATTCGACTTTTTCCAAATGGCTGAGAATAAGCTTGAAGCTCGGACGGTGTTTCGGTTCAACTTTCCAACACAATTCAATAATGCGACGAAGTTTGTCAGGGCACGTTTCCGGAATAGGTAAGTTCATAGAATGGTTGCCAACACCCCAAATAATAGCCTATGAGTTAAGACCTTCGTACGGAATTTTACAGGATAACATCTCCCACAAAACCACACCATATGACCAGATGTCCACCTTTTCGGACCATGGTCCGCTCCGAATCGTTTCCGGTGCCATCCAAGCTATCGTTCCCGCGAAACTCTTTTTCGTACTTATTTCGTTCCATTCGCAACTCATACCGAAGTCGATTATTTTGACAGTCTTATTTGCACCAATTAGAACACTGCAACAAGAGAAATGTTTTCAGAAACATTTTTATTTTATTGAATAGACCCATTCAAGAGAGAATTTCGAACAGTTTCCAACATTTTTGATCACCTTGCCATTCGAAAACCACTCTCTTCGTTCAAACATTTCCGAATTCTCTCAAGTGAATCTGCTCAGTCATAGGGAAAGGAGATACATTCTTGATCTTTGGGAAACAAATACAATACAAATTCAAAAAGGACTAATAGATAGGAAGAGAGAAGAAGAAGAGCAATTAGAAAAGGTTTCAAAACGTGACTGCACTCAAAGCCAATCGATTCAGAAAAAGCTTTTTCTTTACGCGTTAAGAAGATCCGTGCGCCCGCCGCGCCGTGCCGTCGTAAAGAATTTTTTTTTTTTAAATCAGAGGTGATTTTGAACGAATTTCGACGAAAAAATGAAATTAGCGCAAAATTAAAGAAAACAATCGACAAGAATCTTTTGTTTAATTTTGTCGCTAATTTGATTTTTCCAGCGAATTTTGTTCAACATCTTCGCTGATTTTCTCTAAGTTTTTTTTTTCAGTATAACTGCAGAATCTGTTCCACAGTCCATTTGACTAAGGGAGAGCCGAACGATTCGGTTACGTGGAACAGATAAGACATGCTAAATCGCTGGTGCGACTTAGACGAAAAGCGCGGATGGAAACAGAGTCGTATGATACTCTGACAGGCTGACTGTGCGGACATATTGCCTCGGGTTTTGGCTTCAATTTAGAATTTGGATATACTCTTTCAATTTATTAAAAATTACGAAACAAATGGAAAAAATTAAGTTTGGATGAAATTTTCTGTTTGTCCATATCTCGATTGGTTTGTTTTAGGGTACTTACTTGGGGCTCTTTAAATCTCTATGTACAATCTTGTGATCATGCAAATATTGCATGCCTAATGCAATTTGTTTGGCCCATGCAACGAGCCGTGCTGGTCGCAGAAATTCTTCGTCCCTTAAAATAAAATCCAATGATCCATGTGGACAATATTCCATAATTATGCCTAATTCGTGTGTTTGTGTGCAAACGCCTCTGCAAAACGAAACAAAAAATTAATAAAACTCTCCGTTCTGAGTCGAGTCGAAACACTCACTTAAACTTGATGATGTTTTCATGGTTCAATTTTCTTAAATATTTGATGTCTGTTTCCTTTAAGTCTTTAGCCTTCTTAACTGCAACAATTTCATCTTTCAATTTGCCACTGAACACTGTCCCTTGCGCTCCGGATCCTATCCGTTTCAAGTCCGTAATGCTCTCAAATGGTATCTCCCATCGTTCCTCGCTTATTTGCGTCTGCTCTTTCTTAATGCACCCCATGCTAAATAGAAATAAATTTCGTCAACTTATTTTCAAATTTTGTAGCGAGTTAGCTACCACAATTGTTATCTAAGAGGAGCGTGTAGATCATATTTTATTCGATCAAAAAAAAAAAAAAAACCCAACGTGACGTTTTTATGGAATTTTTGTTGCTTTCCTCCGTTTTTAAATATTTTTCCCGTTACGTCACAAATCGTGTGACACAATTGTAACAGGGTTGGAGAGGGTCTCAAAGATGTCGATTTTTGCGGGACAAACTTTATGAACTGCCCCTTACTCGATTATATGTAGGGCTCAGAACAAGGTGTCCTGCAATGGTGAAAAAAAACATATGCAAAGGACTCGTGCGTATCAGAATAGATGTGGCAAACAGAATAGATGTTGCAAAAAGATTTGAACGTATCTATCGAACGTATCTATTGCCTGAACTCTGAAGTATATGCAAATAAGCCCTCACTAAATTGTACTGGAAATTGCCGAAAGAGCAATAGTGAAAAACCCGTTCGAAGCAGTGGCGCTAAAAACTTCTCCAATCCCTTAAAATAAGTTTAAAATTAAGAAAAGACAATAGAGCGCTTAGGAGAGGCCTCTGACCCATTCTTCCATAGAAAAAAACTCTCTTCTTTTTTCTCTACAACACTGCCCCGAAAACCTAATCATTAAAGGAATGTTGACGAAAAACCACCAAATATCGTGTAGGGTCGCGTAGCGTGACTTAGGCCCGCACTAAGGCCACTAAAGTCCGAACCACTCAACAGATTTCCACTAATTTAATTTTTGTGATTTTCTGATGTTCACATCTTTCATTCGAAACCTTGAAGAGCGATTTCCGTTCTAATTTCGCAGAGATATAAGTGAAAAAGTTCCACCAACCTTCGAAAAACCACGTTTTTAACCACTTTTTCGACCCTTACTTCGAAACTCTCTGACCAATTTTGCCCAAATTCAATACCGTAATTAATTTTTTGATTACGGTCGCGTGCTTTCAAATTTACTTGCTGTAAAATTTTAGCTTTTTTGCAATTTTGTCAATACAAAATACATTGAAAAAACGAGTTTCTGCTAGTGCTCTACGTGTTTTTTGAACATAACTCGAGTAAATCTCTTTCGATTTTTTTTGATCGAAAGGTCTAGGACTGTCTCCAATTTTATGGAAGAGAATTTTTTGATTAGAAACCCTTGGATTCAGTCAGGGCCCTAAAACTGATTTTCTACTAGGGCCCAACGTGTTTGTTTACATAAGTTGGATAAATCCCAGCTGATTTTGTTGATTCTTTTCCTATTTGAGAGGTAATCGAGTACCGAATTATATTCAAAAACAAATTTGGACCCAGTGCCTTTGCTTAGGGCTGAAGGGGGCCTCAGTTCTGATCTAAGATAAGCCCTAACCAAAAAAATTTTTTGTGCTATGTTGCAGAGCAAATTGAGGGAAACATTTTTGTCTATTGAAGTATGTATTCGAGCCATTTCCTTATGGCCCCAAGGTCTGCCCAAGACAAAAAATGTTTTTCGTTAACCACCCTAGTTTCAACCCGGGAATAGGGCAGGAGCTTTGATCATGGTCCTTAGATGACGAATCAACAATAAAAAAAATGTCCGCCCGTCCGTCCGTCACTGCGATAACTTTTTTTTCTGACAGATAATCAGAAAATAAATCAAGAATGAATTTTCGCAAAATCGGTCGAAAACTTTCGACGTTATCGAAAAAGTGGTTAAAAACGTGGTTTTTTGAAGGTTGGTGGAAATTAAAACAAAAATCACTCTTGAAGATTTACAATAAAAGATATGGACATCAGAAAATCACGAAAATTAATTAATTCAAAATCTGTCGAGTGGTTCGGGCTGTAGAGTCCTCATTGTGGGCTCAACTCGCGCTACGCGATCCTACACGATATTTGGTGGTTTTTTGTGAATCTATCTTTAATGAAGAGTTTTTTTGCAGTGTTGCAGAGAAAAAAGAGGCGAACTTTTTTGTTCGTGGAAGTATGGACCAGAGGCCTTTCCGAAGTGGTCTAGGATGGTTCTAAGATCGGGCCTTGTGCAATTTTTTTTCACATTTTTTCCATTTATTTTTTAATTTCGGAATTTTCTAAGAATGGGAGATATTTTTTGCGCCGTTCCTTCGGACGAGTTTTTCAATATTGCCCTTTCGGCAATATCCAATCCAATTTGATTTCGACACAATTTCATACACTTAAGAGTTAAGGCGACATTTACTTAAATGCGTTCGAATCTTTTTGAAACATATTTTCTGCTCGGCACATCTATTCTGATACGTACGGGTCCCCTGCATATATTCTTAAATAATGTCGACGTAATTTCATACATTTAAGAGTTAAGGCAATATTTACTTAAATACGTTTGAGTCTTTTCGTAACATCAACTCTGTTTGCCACACCTATTCTGATACGTACGGGTCCCTTCATATGTTTTACTCTTAATTTCAAAACAGAAAATAAGGAAAAACAAGAAAAACAAAAAAAAAAAAAAAAAAAACAGAAAAGTAATTACCTTGTTCGAACTAAATTTACGTTTATCCGAAGTGTACGTTCTATTTATTCGCAAAATTTTCAACAAGTTCCACAGTGCCTTATGTTTACATCGGTCGATTTTCACCCATGTCAAAGACAAAGTTCCGATTATGCAACAATCACACGTCGTCTACAATATTCCATGCTCCTGCGTACATTGCTATGTTGGAGAGACGCATAACAGAGTTGAGACAAGTGAAGAAGGTCATAAATATAACATCGCTGTTAAAAACAAGTCCCACAGTGCCTTATGTAAACATGTGTTATAATACTGCCCAAAACATGAGCCAAAATGGAATGGTGTAAAGATAATTTTCAGAGATCGAAATCGAAAATCTAGACAGATTATAGAAATGATAGCCATTAAACGTACAGAAAACAACGTCAGCAAGAAAACAGATACACTATTTTTGTCCACTATTTACAATAACGTTCTTGGACTATATACAGACAACGTCGAAGAAGAGAATCTTACTCCGATGTCATAAAACGGTCTCCATAGCTTGATGATCACTTTTGTCTATAAAAGGTTTTTCACTGTTTGTGATATATGTTAAAATAATTTTGTGATAATTTTTATTTAGTGACACAGGTAAACCCTTAAGAATTAATTGTAATTAATAAAATATTTAAAGAGAGTAATTATTTGCAGCCATTGATAATGCCGCCCGTTGCTGGTGAGCGAAATAATAACAATAGCAATAGCAATAAAAACAAACTTTAAACTGAGCTTTTGTGTGTCTTCAATTTAATTTGAAAACAAAACAAACTTCGAAAAACTTTTCATACAATATGCACCGAAATGCACAAATATATCAATCAAAATTTAACACATAAATTCATTTGCACATATTTCTCCAATAAATTATATACGCAATTTACCACACATAGCACAACGTCGGGCACAGATGGCACGATTTCCGTCCTAGGAATCCTTTTCCGTCCAAGAAATAACTTTTCCGTTCGAGGAATCACTTTTCCGTACTTGGACACACACACACATTTCATAGGTCTGCATTTCTTTGATTTTCGAACCAAAACGATCGATGAAAAGTAGTCCTTTTGGTGCATACTGTATGAAATAGTACATTAAATCACTGGGACCGGATAAGACTTGTTTTTGACCCAATGACAAAAAAAAGCCTCAAAAAGTTCCCAAATGGCACAGATATGGTTCCATGTGAAAGTCATCATCAATGCCTATTAAACCTTCTAATTTGCGAAGAAATATGAAGTCACTGGGTACAAGAGGAGGTGAGAAACTCTATAAATTCAAGAGAACTTACCTTCCTTAAATAGTAATTCACTGTTAAACAAACTGTTAGACAAACTAGATAAACCACACTCTACGACTGACTGCTTCGACGCACTGTTAGCGAATAAAGAAATATTAGTCCTGACAGTGCGTTACTGTGATACGGATTAGGAAGGTAGCTTTTTCGTTTACACAATACATGAATGTGGAATGAATGTAGAATGTGGAATTATTGCAAATTTCTAACCTGATCTTGACTGGCTGAAAATTTTTGTACCTGAAATAGAAAGCTATTGGGAAACCATTTATATTTTATTTTTGTATATTTACCTTTTGCTTACCTGTTACGCATACAAACGTGACTATGAAACATAGACATAAATTGTAAATTCATGCAAATTGCCACTAAAAGATTTTTAATAGTATTTTACTCGTTGTCCCACCGAAAACTTGTCATTACATGAATATGTGCACCCCACGGAAATTATTCATTACATGCTATTCATTACATGTAGCCCCGGAAACTTCTCATTACATGTATATCTGCATGCAATGACGCATTTTCGGTTGGGACACCGAGTAAAACAGCATACAGTGGGGGATGCTTAATAAGTCATCCATTCTGGATAATTTCGTGACACTCGCAAACTCATTCGTGTATTTTTAAGCAACTCGCTTCAAAAACTGTTTTTTGACTCTTGTAGTTGTATACCTCGCCTACGACTCGGCATACAAATTCTACACTCGTCAAAAAACTGTTTTCAAAGCTTTTTGCATAAAAACACCCTCTTGAGTTTGGCTCATTTCACAAAATTAATCCCTCATGTAATGGCTTATTTCCACATCCCCCACTATAATCTACTATTATTGCCATTTGAGGGGAACAATGGAGGCTTGCCGAGATTTCCCCTCAAATGTCAATATGATGCTTTATTGCATGAGCGAAAAAGAGAAAACAAACATAGGAGACGACAAATGTCATTGTCAGCGATTAATAATTTCTCTCTTATATTACTAGATTAATAATTTTTAAGGGAAAACACTACGCGAATGCAATAAAACAATTTAACGAATAGAACAAAATAATTCTTTTAACTAACTTCTCTTTTATGTGTTCTGAGGCAGTCACTTACGTATATTCGAAGAAAACGCTAATTTTCGCGAAAGGTCATATCATGACTCCACGGTAGTAAGGGGCCGTGACGCAAGTCTTACATGCCAAAAAATTCACAAGAAATTTTTTCACAGACCAAGGAGCATATATGAACGGTGTTCTGCAGTAACTGAGTGTTTTCATTGTAGTAACAATAGAATGAAAAAGATGGTGCAAAACATCGTTCAACAGGAACTTTTTGACTCCCCCCCCCCTGTGTGACGTACCCCCCGGAAAATATTTTTCCCGGATTCTACGCGAAGCTTTAGGCCGAAATGCTTCTTTACTCATTAACATCGGTTCAGCCGATCCGGAGATATGAATTAAACAAGAAATGTAGCCCGTAGAATCAAATTTAAGCGACCCCGTGTTTCAGGGTTTTGGGAAAATATGGCCCAATACTGGTATATGGCCACTTCCAGAATTGGGCAGGATGACCCGAATATCCAGAACTACGAGAGTTAGAAAGTTGGTTCCGAGGGCTAAGTTGTAGAGAATTACATTTAAGCGAACACATGTTTCAGAGTTTTTGGGAAATTATGACATCAACGGTCAACAAAATTTAACAGCTAATATCAATAATACGAGTAGACTTGAGACCATCTAGATAAAAATTCCACCTTTCTGAAAAGCTCATCTTGATCTTTGGTTCTTGCAAATTGAAGCTCAATTTACAACAGCTGGCATTAGATCTGATATTTCAAAATACAACTAAATTGTTGGTAAACTTGACACCGACACTTTAACAGCAGTCAGTGCTATAGTTAAAAATCCACCTGCTTCCAACAAATATCAGACTCTAAAAAATCGATTAATAAATCAATTTGCTGGTTCAGATCGTTAAATAAAGTTTTTTGTACTTGTGTTCTTGTTGTTGTTATGAGAACAGGGAGGATTCATTCTTAAATCACCTATTTTGGCTTTATCTTTGAATTGTTGCTGATACCCGCAATGGTTTGGGTTTGGATTGGTACGACTATAATGAGTCGAAAGGGATGAAGATTCTTCATTGAAGAACGATTTCGTTGAGCAGATCTGTCGCGAGAGTTAGATTGATTGATTTCTTTTTGTAGAGAATCAATTTTTCTTCCAGTTTGAAGATCTGTTTTGTAATTTAAGTATGGTCGATTGCCTCATAAATATAGGCCATAATAACTTGTTGATCCAGTGGTTCATTGGAGCAAGATAAAATTGCTTGCATTTGTTGTGGCAGTAGCGATTTCATCGATTTTTTTTGGTTCTCGCGTAACTCGGCCGCGTAGCCTGCTTTTTTCGAATTTCCTTTTACGTACGAGTTGGTTAGCGTATCCGCGCAGGTGTAATCCCATACCATTGGCTTTCCGTTTCGCCATGGAACCAATCTGAGTCCATCCCGTGTCTTCCCATCTAAACGATTACAACCGGTTGGCTTGTTCCACACTTTTTTTACAGCTTGATGCCCCATTACGTCTGCCTGTTCTCAAAAAACATCAATATTTTTAAATCATTCGTCTAAAGGAAATTTTTTTTCATTTAATTTATTTACTACATCAATGGCCGAAGCCAAGGGGCTAATACATTTTAGAAGTTTAAGTAATACATTTAAAACAGGAATAATTGAAATTAGACTAAAATTGAAATTGAAAGTCGCTCGTCGTTCTTTTTTTATTTATTTATTTATTTATTATTAAATTACAATTTCATCTTAATCTAATTTTAAGTTTCAGTGTGCTAGGCACTTTAAAGAAACATTAATTAATTTTCATAATTTTAATTTTAACTTTAATTTAATTTTTGATTTTTGGTTCTAATTTAATTGTTTTCAGTTTTGTTCAATTAAATTTAATGAGAAAAAAAAAAGGAAAAGTATTAACTTAGACGAATATTAAATTTAGCATCGTAAAAGCAAATAACATTGTAAATAATGGTAGCGAAGAATGGCATGTGAGAGATTTGTTTTTATACAATTAACTTAAAATTTGCAAAGCTGAGGGCAATGTTTTTACTGACTTGGAGACGCCAATGGCGAGCGTGACCGAAATAATGTAAAATTTCATATACTTCCTATCTCTCATTTCACCTGATAAACAATTAAAGAAAATTTTTTTAAAAAGAAAAAAAAAAAATTTTACCCCCAATTACCATGAGTCGACTTTTCTTTACGGAGCTGCTCAGAGGAGCAAGAGATGCAAAAGTTTAGCCCGGGTACTGATGTTCCGACAGCCATTCCTTTAGCTTTCTCTTGAACAAATACGCGTTGGAACTCCTGATCGCCGCCGGAAGGGAGCTATACATAGTACTACCAGCAATAGTCAGTGCCCCTTCCCCTAGTTTAGTGCGTGTAACAGCGCAGTATAGAGGTTTCCGATTTCGCGTTTCGTATCTGTGCGTAACCTCTTTGAAATTGATTGTACTATGCGATTGCTTTCGGATCGAATCATCATCGAAGCTACAAATGCTCAATTCAAAACACCCGGACACTGAACCTTGAACAAATCAACAGTAGGGTGGCGCTGCGGTAGCTTGCATACGTGTTTCAAACACCTCTTTTGCAGGATCTGCAGTTGGCGAATACACCTCTTGCTTGCCTGTCCCCAAATACCTGTGAGATAAACAAGATGGGAATGTGCGAGGGCGAAGTACACCTTTAAGAGAACAGATTTTGGAAGAATCCTCTTAACCTTGTTGAGCACTCCACTAACAGAGGCTAGCTTTTTGCACAATCTCGTAATGTGTGGCCCCCATTTCAAGTTTTCGTCTATCATGAGGCCTAAGTATTTATAGACAGTAACCACTTCTAATTCTTCACTATTCAGTACGACTGTTTGAGTTATAAGCTGATCTCTCATACTCCTGCGGAAGTGCATTACTTTGGTTTTAGTTACATTCAGAGACAGTTTATTCACTTGGAAGAATTCATACAGTAAAGCTAAGTCATGATTGATGTCTGAAACGTTTTGGTCATAAGTGATGTTAGAACAAAAGTCACCCGTGTCGTCTGCAAACAAGAGGATTACCCCTTTCAACGGATGCCGAAAGATATCATTGACATAAACCAGAAACAGAAGTGGGCCAAGCACACTACCCTGGGGTACACCCACGCTCACGTCAGCAAGTGGACTCTGGATGTCGCCAAGAGACACACATTGCTTGCGATTACCAAGGTAACTTCTAAACAAACTCAAAGCAATTCCGCGGACGCCTGCACTCTCCAGTTTCCTCAGAAGAATACCATGGTCTACACAATCAAAAGCTTTCATGAGGTCCAAGAAGACTGCACTGACAACTTTCCCCCTGTCAATGTCCAACAGCATTTTATTTAGCAGCTCAAATGTAGCCGCGTGGGTTCCTGACTTCTTTCGAAACCCGAATTGCTTTTTATAGAAGAAATCACTTGCCTCAAGGAAAGAGGTCAGGCGCCTGTGCAGGACTGATTCAAAAATTTTATTTAGCACTGGCAAGACCGATATTGGTCGATAATTTGAAGGATCAGTTTTCAATTCTGATTTATGTACAGGAGATACGCGAGCAATTTTAAGCTTATCAGGATAAATACCAGTGAAAATAGAAAGATTTACAATGCAAGTTATAATCGGTGTTATCTCATTCGCACACACCTTCAGACTCAAGGACGTTATCTCGTCGAAACCCGCGCTCTTATTAACGTCTAAGCTTAGTAACATACTAAGAATTTCGCTTTCACTGGTTGGCTCAAGGAAAATGCTATGTGGATTGCTACGCATAGTAGAAAGCTCATTAATATCTCGTTGTCTCGTAATTTTTCGGCTATTTTATGGCCTATTTTGGAGAAGAACGAATTAAATACAGTCGCTTTTTGCAGATCATCCGTGATAGACTCCCCATCTACGACTAGTTTATCAACCGACTCCTTTTTAGCTTTTTTCCTACCTAAGATTCCATTAATGTTTCTCCACGTTCTTTTTAAGCTACTCATATCACTAAACATTTCCTCATAATATTTGTTACTGTAAAAGAGGTGAAGATCATCAATTTCCGCGTCCAGTGACTTCAGTTTACACTTAATAGCTACATCATGCCTGTATCTCGGGTTTTTAGATTTGGAATACAGATTTCTTCTCTTGCTTAACATACTACGAAGATGGTCATTCATATAGGGGAACAACTCATCCTTGCAGTCAGTGGAAATCCTTCTCGACGTCGTACATTCATCGTGACTATCTTTGAAAATTGATAAGAAATCATTAAGGCAGGCATCTGGGTCGTTATAGTGCAGGACTGGGAAATCAGCTAGCCTACCTGCAAGAACTCCTTTCAACAACTCGTAGTCAGTAGTGAACTTAAGGGAAGATCTAGCCATAGTGGCCACTCTGACATCAATATGCGTAAACACCGCGGAGTGATCACTCAAGGTCTCGTCAACTTTGACTGTGTTACAGTACGTCTTCAAATTGTCGTCAAAATTACTAACGACGTGATCAAGCAAAGTCCCACTAGTGGACCTTGTGACATGCTCGTTTGAAATTGCATAGTCAAATGAGGACAGCAGGTTCGCGTATTTATGCTGCGGAGAGGAGCAAAAGGTCTGCGAAGGCTTTTCGAGAAGATTTATGTTCACATCACCAAAGATGGCACATCGCTTCCAAGGTGGTTGCTCAAGAATACTTTGCAGGTGCCTAAGAAATGGAGTCATGTTATCGCTAAGCGGGGGTCTGTCATATCCTACTACTTACAAAGGTTTTTTGTTGTCACTCATAAAAACTTCAACGGAAATAGAGAAAAACTTGGAATCGACTTTCTCAATGAACTTATGCTTGATGTGGGAGCCTATATAAAGGCTCAATCCACCAGCAGGTGTATCATTACAAGAAGGATAATGCGTAAAATTTTGCAAATTTCGAAGACCAGCAATTTCAGACGTTAGTTTTGTTTCACCCACAATTATAATGTCAACTCTGAACCTGATACTCAAGAGCAAAGATTTGAATTTATTAAATTTATCATAACTATTGATGCTCCTAGCATTTATTTGCAAAATATTCACTCCTCGAAATGAAGAAAAATTATTGAAAAAGTATTCGTTCCATCAAGCACTTACGTCACGTGCATCCAATGGTCCACCTGAAACAAAGAGCATTAGTGGACTAGTCGTCTAGACTAGTGACTTAGAGTTACATTTGAGTTTCATTTGAAAGTCGTGAGACCAGAGTTGACTAATCAGCTTCTGATTAGAGTGAGAACCAAAGGTTCAGTTTATGAGATTCTGATCTTACCATTCAGTTTATATGTAATTTTCAACTTCTGATAGCCATCTTAAACGATTCTCGAGGTATGTTTTGAAACCACAGTAGTGAAAAGCGGTTCAATGTCATGCGCATGTTATTGTTTGGTTCATAAAGACCATATTTTTGTTCTGTGTTCGTCAACAACGAGAAAGTCATTAGCACGAGTGCGTCTAGAATTACGAATGACCTTGCTTTTAATTTTAGGTGCGTCGATAATCCTATTCAACAGATCGAATGCAAAAAGTGCTGAGACATTGGTTCTGTGTCAGGCGAGTATTTCAATATTGATCGATTTGCATCTCTCAAAATATGGCGGGAGCTTGTAGTTTTCGTCCCTTTTCACCGTTCAAATTTTCTGAATTGATTCAATCCTGTCAACAAATCTGTCTTGATGAGGATGCCAAACAACTGACACATACTCTAGGTAAGAACGGACTTATGCAAAGTAAACGAAGTTCTTCGAAAAGGGTATTATGCGTTTACCGCGACGTTTGTAACCGCCTCAATTAACATTTTTTATTAAATCTCAGCATTCGAACAATATTACAAAATTAGACTTTGTCACAAAAAATACAAAATTACAATAAAATCACAGATAAAAAACTTCCTTCATCGTATCACTTGGTTCGAAGCATCCCATCACAGCAGCCGCATTGCCTTTTTGAATTGCTATACCATATATGAAATAAACAATATACGACAATCAGTGTATTTTACTCGGTACCTGTCTACAATTGGCTGCACTGTTTGATTTGACATTCTCATCAAGCGGTACGTCATGTGATGATTTTTGGTTATATCTCGTTTTCCGTCCATTTGTATTTTCAAATTTCGTCAGTTTGTTTTGTAGGAGTATGATGCGGAAATTCTGCTCCGTACGCAATTGTGTAGTTGATCAAAATTCAATTTGTTATTCTTTTCCGCATGATGATGAAAGGTATGAAAATCAGAAAACAATGTTTTTGTGACTCGGTATTTGAATATGTCTGTTGCAGAGCAATAGCATAGATGAACGCGATTGGGAGAACTGTAGTCCCTGGATTGAAGACGTGGGAAAATCTTAAAGTTTGCTCAAAACATTTTCTAAAAGGAATTATTTTGTCCAAAAGATTTCTATCAGCAGCAGCTATGGCGACTTTGCATGGTAAGTTGCCATGCGTTAATGTAGTTACTTTTTTATTGTTTTTGACTTTCTAGTTCCGTTGCCGGACATTTTAGATTCGTTGTCATCGTGTAATAAAAATAAAACTGTTTATGTTGTTAACACAAACAATAAAAATTCTTCCGACACTGCCTTCGAAGGTATGGTTTTTGAATAGTTGCAACATTGTTTGTATATCTAAAAATATTCATAACTGCAGATGAGCCTCCAAAGAAGAAAAAATTTGTTGAAAAATTCACAATTCTTTCTGATATAATTCTTGTTGATGCGAGTCATTTTGAAACTTAACTCTTGATTTTATAAATTTGCATGCCTGAAATGAATTTTAAAATCGAATTGCGCATTTTTCAGCTTGACGTACCACTTGGTGAGAATGTCAAAATCACGCAGGTTAGACAACATAAAATTTGTCCCATTTTTTTATCGTGATGTCGTATATTGTTTATTTCATATATGACCATACTAATTCGCTGCTTTAGAAAAGCTTTCGATCTTGGCTCGTCTGTCTTGAGCGATATCATTGTCCCCAGTTCGTCAAATAGTTTTGTAGCCTCATTACACCAGGGTCCCATTGTTTCCACGGCAAATGGTACGAAGTGGTAATTGCGTTCAATCAACGTCCTATATTTTTCTTCTTTTCGTTTGGCTTTTTCTTCCGCTGCTTTTCCGTCTGTTCGTGTGCTGTAATTGAGATTGCTGGGTGCATAAGTGTCCGTGCAAGTGGCATCCCAAGACAGAGTTTTCCCACGTGTCCAAGGAATTAGGCTGATTCCATCGACACGCTTACCGTCTTTTCGAAATAAACCCGGTGGCTCTAATCTAGCTGGTATATCGGCTGTCGCAAGTGCTCGTTTTATGATGCTGTTTAATTCCGCATGCCTAGACCATCTTCCCCCACTTGAATGAATATTACTTTTATTGTCTACTATCTTCTAGCCGACATGGAAAAAAAGAGTAATTATGAGGGAAGTCATAATCCTCGTTAAAAAACCAAAAACGTTATAATAATTACTTATAAAGTAAAATTACGATAAAATAACAAACGAACTAAACAAAACAAAGGTACCAAAGAAATATATTGAAAAAATAAATTAAAAACATTATAAAAATTAAATTAAACATTAAAAATATCGCCGCCGTTAAAGGCTGTCGTCAAAATAGCTAAACCAATCAGGTTGGAGTCGGAAGTCAAATACATGTAAGTTGAAATACCGCATCATGTTGCCAAAAATGGGTCGTCTAATGGGATGTGTAGTCAGGAAAAAAATAATCTTTCTGCGAACAAAAAAACATCTTTAAGCTTTTAAGCATGTCAAAATATATAAGTCAATCAATTAATCACCGGGCTTGCTGCTTTCTGGTTTCTTTTATATAGTGGAAAGTAAGCACCTAAACAAAGACACTAGCAAACACCAAATGTTCCAAAAACAGCGTCATCTAATTCACGCACCGCAGCACGACGTGTTGCAAAATTGAAAGGCGAATAGAGTGTGTAATCATGTTTAGATGGCTTTAGTCTTATCATTGAAGGGTTCCTCAGTGTTCGGCTTCCATCATTTAGTGAAACGTTCTCGCGGAGAAATATAGAATTGATGCTGCCAGTCAAACCGCAAAGTTCGTACGGCGCCTTATCAACGATGTCAGGTTCAACTCTTCGCAGCGATCCATGTATGGTCGTAGACGGTACCTATCTTGGTTTTCATCAACATATCGGTTGCGATTTCCGTATAAAACGAATTGTCGTTGTACGCTTTCCAGTGATTGAATATGTGTGTCTTGATACGGAGCCCAGACTGAACCTGCAAATTCCAAGTGCGAACGAACTATAGCTGAATAAAGCATTTTAGCTGTGTCAACGTTGAAGCGGCCGTAGCATTGTCGTTTAACGAAAGATAGCATCGACATGCCTTTCTTGCATGCTAGTTCGAAGTGGTCATTAAATGAATGCTTGTTGTCATATGCAACACCGAGGTCATTGATGTTATTGACCCGCTGGATTGGCTCACCATTCAGCAAATACTCAACAAGAATTGGGGATCGCTTCCGCGAAATCGTCATGATTTTGCATTTATCGTCATTAAGTTCAAAGTCGTTCTCATTACACCATTTTAAAAAGTCATTTATTGATGACTGAAGAATATGCGTGTCTTCAACGGACGAGATATTATTTTGAACGATCTTTTTATCATCCGCGAAATTTATGTCCCTTGTGATTTCATATTTTGAGTCTGAGTCGTTGAAGTAGACAAGGAAATTCAATGGTTCTAATATTGATCCTTGACCAACACAGGAAAGAACATCAAATTGCATGGATTTGCTTGAATTAATTTTGACTAGCTGTTTGCGACCCTGATAAAGGTCTCGGAACCAAAGAAGGAGGAAGTTGCTCATGCGATATTTATCGTCTGATAGTTTCATCACTAATCGCGACGATCGTACTACGTCAAATGCTTTACGAATGTCTGCATAAAAGACATCCGTTTGGTGGTCGTTCTCAAATGTGACATGTACCTAAATAGAAAGCTCCATCAAGTTAGATTCCACTCTCCTACTGGGAAGAAAACCATGCTGCGTAAACGATATATGAGGTATGATGTAAAACCTAATTTGACCAAACACTATGATTTCTAAAACCTTCGCAAGATTGGGTGAAACACACACACCACGGTAGTTATTAATGTCAGCTTTACCTCCCGATTTATAAATTGGGGTTGCATGACCGATTTTTACATTGTCGGGGGTACATACAATCATACATACTTTTTTTGCGTCGATAATGGTCCTTAGATGACAAATCAGAAATAGAAAAATGTCCGTCCGTCCGTCCGTCACCACGTTAACTTGAGTAAAACTCAACTGATTTTCAAAAACTTTTTTTCCCTGAAAGGTAATCGAAATATCTCTAGGCACTGTGTCAGCCCAAGGGCTCCCCAACAAAATCCGAAAAAAAATCCGGAGGCTACAAAATCCGGAAGAGTCAAAATCCGGAGACGTCAAAATCTGAAGGCTTCAAAATCAGGAGGCGTTAAAATCCGGTGGCGTCAAAATCCAGAGGCATCAAGATCCTGATAATGTTGCTGCGTCTGGATTTTGTAGCCTTCGGATTTTTATTAATACTAAGTATACAATTCTGTATTTTGAATTTTTTACAAATTTAACATTTAACTTAAAATATATCACAGCGAATGAATGATTGTAATTCATTGGCGACGCGACGTCTCCGGATTTTGTCGCCTTCGGATTTTTCGTCCGGATTTTGACGCCTCTGGATTTTGTAGCGGCACCCGGCCCAAGGGCCCCTGAGCTAGGGCCGTTTAAGTGGTTTTTGGTCTTTTGTGCATATCTCGAGCTATTTTCCGATTTTCAAAATTTTTTTTTGTTTGAAAGATCTGAACATGGCCGACAAGCTAGGGAAGAAACTTTTATACATTTGAGTCCTTGGAGTTAGCTAGGACACTAAAACAACTAACTAATGTCATTCCATTCAATTAATTGAATAATTATTTTTTTAAATAAATCATTACATAGTGCGTGGCTCTACGCAGAAGTTGTTGTGTTTGTAGTGTAAGTGACGAAGAAATGTAAAGAAATGCATTAAACTTTTTTGATTATTTAGTTATCTAATTTGTGTATCTTGAATTATTTTTAATGACAAGAAAGCATAGGAACATAATTTATTTGGCTTTCCTCACCAACAAAAATCAGTTTAACCATACTTTCATATAAATTGTTGAAGTAAATAAGAACCGTTTTTCGCGAAAAATTAATCGTGATAATGATGATTTATTTTTGATTTTGTCAATTTAAAACGGCTGTGATTGGTTGAGTTATTAAAAAAAATTCTTCGTGAACAATTTTCTGTTAGTTTAATGCACTTGCACATTTACGATTTCTGAACGAATGCGTTGCGCCAACATCATGCTGTGACTCGGTTCAAGATATGACATACTGGCTCGAGGAAAATAAAGCAGGACATGTATAGGCGACAGAAAATTATATGTAATCTCATTATATATTACACATACTCGTTAAAACTCGTACGTGTGAAATATATTCGATTAACATATAATTTTCTGTCGCCTAAACATAATCTACTGTTTTTGTTTGAAAGATCTGGGCATGGCCGACAATTTGTGGAAGAACTTTTTTTTTATAATTTTAGTCCTTGGACTTAGCTAGGGCACTAGAAACGAGTCTATGTTAGGGCCATATATGTTTTTGTACAGGAACGGAAAAGTGAAAACCGACAAGTTTCTAATTTATCATACGAATTTAGCATGCAAATCAGAAATTTTTCGGTTTTCACTTTTCCGTTCCTGTACATAACTTGAGTAAATATCTTCCGATTTTCAATTTTCTTTTTTGATCGAAAGGTCTAGGACTGTCTCCTGTTTTATGGAAGAAAATTGTTTGATTAGAAACCCTTGGACTCAGTCAGGACCCTAAAACTGAGTTTCTACTAGGGCCCAGCATGTTCGCTTACGTAAGTTGGATAAATCCTAACTGATTTTGTTGATTCTTTTTCTATTTGAGAGGTAATTGAGTGCCAAAAACAAAATAAAATTAAGGCAATGTTTTTTCGCGATCGGTTAGACTGTAAGATTACTGTAAGATGAGATGCGACGAATATGAATAGCGTAATTGAAGAATGGATGATCTTGATGACGTCACTGCCATGCCATGTGGTATTGAAGAAATGTTTTAATGATGACATTTTTATTTGATTTTCAGTTGATTTGGTGATTTAATTTATTGCAGCTAAATTTTGGTTAACTAAGTCGCTTTAATTCATAATGTCGTGTTAGCTTTTAAGTTGTCTTTAAATAGGTTGGTTTGATTAATTGAACTTTCTTTTATGTTGTAAAATTATTACATTTGTTTGAAATGCTTAACTTTCGAATCTATAATTTGATTTAAATGCATTTTAAATTACCTGTAAGTGTTGTTGTTTTATATATATATATATATAACAGAACTTTTGTAAGCGTCACAACTCCTCCGTAAAAGGTTTTTGTTCGGATATTAATTACAACAACATTTACAGGTAATTAAAAATGCATTTAAATCAAATCATAGAATCGAAAGTTAAGCACATTTTTTCAAGAAAAATTCAATATACTTTTTTCGTAATGTAAGACCGGTTCCATAGTCTTTCCAACGAATATGGTGCAATTAAAATGCCGGTTAGATGCAAAACGAAATCATGAAGAATATCTAAATTTTCAATTAAGTTTCTGGAATGCAGGAGGCCTCAACATGTTCAAAATACTGGAAATCGAAAACATAGTGAATGATAATGACCCAGATTTGTTCGTAAGAGTAGTAGGCTACTGTCACCATTTTTATATAAATGAGTGTGAAATTACCGAAAATAGTTAAACACAGAACTCTGATACCTGAGTGTAAAACGAAATGGTTAGCACGTAAAATTAGATCGAAATATGGGATGTACCAGATAGAGATATATATGATATTGTGATGAAGAAATATCAAAATAAACAATGCGTGTTGTGCGGCACAAATTATAAACCCACTTCTGACACCATAGTTGAGTAGGAAGAAGAAAAGCACTTGATTATGATTAGAACGTTCGCTAAATAAAAAGGTCAATTATTATATAAATTTAGAAGAAATTCGGTATCATCAACCGATTGTAGAGTATAAAAGTTAGTTTAAAGTTATCTCGGCAAATAGTGTGAACATTCGTGCTTGAAATTGATAAAGATTTACTAAAGAACGGCTCTAAAATTGTCAGGTAACGAAAGTTAAATTTGAGGCGTTATGTCGCAGTGTGTTTCTTTCAATTTGTAGTAATTAGCCGCATAGACAACCTCTGGATGCATCCTTTATCGTGAAACTAGAGGTTTCCTTAAGAGCAAGGATCGCACGATTAGTGTGAAATTGTTTGCTAATTTATATTCGGTCCTAACCTCAAATTGTTATAGTTCATATCAAGACAAGCCCGTCCACACATTGCCGTTGAAAGTTAGTTTGAAGACCGAGAAAGGGACTAAACGTAAGAAGAATTGTTTTTATTATTTAAGAATTTTCAATAATTATTGCAAATTGTAAGAAAGAAGCCAATTAAAATGTGTGAAAAGAACGAACAAGTCGTCTCTTAATTATTCACCGTCAGACCGTTAAAGTTCCCTCGAATCGGTGTTACCTATTTGCAACAATGCGTCCTAAAACAAAAATTAAAACATCTCATACACAACAAAAGAAAATGCATAAAAGGTGGTTTTTGTAATCCAATTATCTTAAAAGATTTTGTAGTAAATGAATCTTCAGCACATTTTAGTAAAGAAAAATTGGATTTACTAAATATGGGTCTGAATTTTGCAATGAGCGGTAATATTAGCCCGACAACTAACTTAATAGTAGATATAGAATCAGGCATACAATACAAACCTTTTGAAGTCAAAGCATCCATCAGAAATGAGGTGAAACCTGTTCCAAAACAATTAGCAAAGAGTAAACAAGGTTGTTCAAAAGAAGTAAAGATCTTAAAATCCATAAAAACGAAAAATTGTGTTTTCGCTAAAGCTGATAAAGGCAATAAAGTAGTTATTATGGATGAGAATGACTACGTAAATAGATCCATATAAATAGTGATAGATCCATCGTGTAAGTTGATTCGTGAGTCATGTGAAACAATTGGAAAATGTTGAAATATAAGAGGATGAAATTATGATGTCATTTGATGTTGTTTCATTATATCCGAGCATCCCAGTTGAGGAAACATTAAGTCTATTTGAGGATTGGTTGAAACAAAGTAATATATCAAAAGAAAAATTGAGAGTCTATACAAAAATTGCGAAATTTGGAATGAGAAATATTTATTTCAAATTCAGAGGAAGATATTACAAACAAACGTCTGGAACAGCCATGGGTGTAGCCTTAGCACCCTTTTTATCTTCAGACATTTTCTTGGGAAACTTCGAAAAGAAAATCCACAATGAAGATATAGATTTTGGAAGAGATTTATAGATGATGTTTTTGCAATAGTCAAGAAAGAGGGTGCAGATAGAGTGCTAGAAAAATTAAATTCGATTTACCCTGGACAAATAAAGTTCACGAGTGAAAAAGAAATAGAGGGAAAAATTACTTTTCTAGACTTGCTGGTGAAAAGAACTGATGGAAGAATGAAATTTGAAATCTTTCGAAAACCAACACACACAGACAGATTTATTCCATTTAACTCATATCACGACACAGAGCAAAAAATGTTAGCTTTCCATAGCATGATCCATAGGTTGATGACAATACCGTTGGAAAAAGAAGATTTTGAAAAAGAAAAGCAAAACATCTTAAGAATTGGCAAAGTGAACGGCTACAGCGAAAACATAAATGCACTGATCACCAAATATGAACGAAAGAGAATACGCCATATCACCACCACATTCAAAGAAGAAAAACAACAAGCGAAATAGATGAGGTTAACTTACAGCCACCAATCCAATAGCAAATTCAGAAAAATCTTCAAACGACATCACATTAAAATAACATCAGTAAGTCAGAACAAGATTAGAAACTTCATAACAAACAACGAAGACAAAAAAGAACCTTTAGAAAAAAGTGGAATCTACACAATAGAATGTTCTTGTTCTTGTGGACTTTTATACGTAGGACAATCAAAAAGAGCCGTTAAAGAGAGATGGAGAGAGCATATAAGAAATTTTAAAAACAATTGCCCTGCAAAATCCGCGGTAGCTAAACATTTTCTATCTAACACGCGACATGAATTGGACAAAGAAAAATTTAAACTTGTGAAAAACGTTAATCGCGAAAACAATTTAGACGCTTATGAATCGTTTTACATGTACAAATTCAGACACAAACGTATGAACACAAAACCCCCTGAAATCACAAGTGAACTTTTTAATATAGTTTGTTGATTTCGAACGGTGAACAGTTTTAATTATTTTAATTATTTTGACGAACATCTCATCGAGATGTAATATCATCACTCATGACGACAATCAGAACATTGATTGGATAATTTTGTCACCTGCATATTAGTATGACGACCTCCCTGAGGATGGAACCATCGGTTTCGAAAACGTTCGGAGTGTTAAGTACGTATTGAAAAAATATACTTTTTGTGTACATGTTACGTGACAATAAGGTGTTGAAATCCTCACGTAGTAATCTCGTCTCAAAAAATCCCCTTAAAAGTAAAATTACTTTCAAGTATTTTTATATAAACATTTAAAGGAATTTTTGATAAATTAGTAGTATAGATGTAGGAAACGAAATGAGTTTAATGATGATACCAAATAAAATTCACGACGTTTCGATATAAGAATTGAATTTAGTTTAATGAACCAACTGGTTAGCGAATACAAAAGATGTTTCTTCTTTAACAGAATCCTTCGGACTGACTCTACTCTACCTCACCCGCTCGGTGAATATCAAGAAAAGATGAAATGCAAAATAAAAAAGAAAGAGTTCGACCAAGTGAAGACTCGTTTTATGTTACGTTACGTTAAACATTAGCCCATCTCCCACATAGATGAGGTGCATGTCTTCAGCACCCCCACCATTTTGAGCTGGATTCAGAATTGGTTGTGCATTGAATCTTAGGCATGTGCAGTCATAGGAATGAATGTGAATGAAATCCTAGACATGCACCTAGCCTAATGCATACACCATCATTAGAGTCAATGTTACATTGACCCTAAGGTATGCACAATCATTAGAATGAATTGTGCATTTAACTTAAGACGTGCACAATCGTCAGAATTGATTATGCATTGAATTTAAGGCAGGTGCAGTCATAGGAATGATGTGTGAATGAAATCGTAGACATGCACAATAGTCAGAATAGATTGTGCAGTTAGCTTAACACATACACAATCATTAGAGTCAATGTTACATTGACCCTAAGGCATTGATTGATTGATTCATCATTTATTTAGCAACGCTATTTTTAAAACATTATAAACATTTACCACATAATTAAATTAAAATTAAACTTTACTATTTTTATCACTTTTTCGTTATGGTCTTCTCTTTCCCTTTTTTGGTCATTTTAATTTTAAATAACAATAGTCTTTACATAATTTTTTAACTTATTTTTAAACACAGTCTCATTGTTCTCGTTCTTCAAGTCACTGGGTAGCGAATTAAACAAAATAAGTCCCTTGTGAAACAACGAATTCTCTACTTTTACACTTTTCTTAGCCGTCACGTGGAAATCTTCTCTTGTCCTCGTCGGATATCGATGTATATCGCCATTAAATGTCACCATCTCGCTAAGATACCGAGGCAACTCTCCACGTCGTAACTTGTAAATGAATATCAGAGTTGTCGTATAAATTCTTTGTTTCACGCTCATCCAATCTAACGTCTCCAACATGAACGATTTGGGAGTGATCATTCTACACTTGAGCACCGCCCTCATAGCGCGATTTTGAAACTTTTGCAGTCTGTCAAACGCAGATTGATTACTTAAGAACAGAAGTGACGAGCAGTAGTCGAAGTGGGGTGCAATAATCGATTTATATATGCTGATTCGTGCTCCCACTGTTAAATTGTTAGCCAATCTTGACAAGACTCTAACTTTTTTTGCCACCTTTTTGCAGACATAGTCTACGTTTTGTTTGAAGTCCAGCTTATAATCAATCATGACGCCCAGATATCGAATTTAATTCACCAATTCAATCTCTTCTCCATCGACAACTATCCTGTTCACTGCGGCCGCCATTGAGGGATGTCTTATTACCATCACCTTTGTCTTAGATGCATTGAGCTTGAGTTTGTTCATACGAAGCCACTGATTTATTTTTTCAAGTTCGTTATTCATGCGTTCACTTAGTACGTCGATGTTGCTTCCATGTACGTAGATTAAGGTGTCATCGGCAAACAGATTCACAAAGATATTCGTTAGGTGGGATGGCAGGTCGTTGATATACAGGATGAACAAAATAGCGCCAAGTACTGAACCTTGTGGTACGCCCAGCTTGTTTGGGATGGTTTCCGACAAGTGTCCGTTCACTTTTGTCCTTTGGCTTCTGTTATTGAGGTAGCCTTGGAACCATAACAAAGCTCCTGAAGAGAATTCCAATAATTTCAACTTACGAAGCAATCTGTTTCTGTCAATCGTTTCGAACGCTCGTTTCAAGTCCAGAAACACCGCCATGATAATATCGCCATTTGAACTAATTTCCCTCCATTTTACCAGCACCAAATTCAGTGCTGTCTCACACGAGTGTCTTGCTCTGTAAGCGGATTGGAATTTTCTTCAATATATGATATCAACTGCTCCTTAACCACTGTTTCTATTAGCTTCTCTAATGTTGGCAACATGTTGACAGGTCTGTAGTCTGCAGCGTTTCTCGGCTTACTGACTTTAGGGACAGGCGCTACTGTCGCCACTTTTAAATTATCAGGCATCGTGTCCTCTAATAAAAGGTTGACGATGCTGACTACCGTTTCAGATATAATCGGCCAAGCGTCTAACAGTATGTTCGGGGTAATGGCGTAAACGTCTTTCTTGTTATTCATAGTTTCAAGCATTTTTTCAGGTAGTTCACGTTAACCTTCTTCAACTCGAAGCTCGGCAGGTTATGTATGAGCTCCTCCACCACGCCATCCTCCATGCTGCTTTCACCGATGCCGTGATTGATCTCCACTACGCTGTTCACATAGAATTGATTTAATTTATCTGCGATCTCCTTAGTCTCCTGAACATTCACTCCGTTTATGTTGATATCACGAATTTCGCTGCACTGTTTCCCTTGCAAAAGCGATTTTAATATTCGCCATGTTTCTTTCGAATCACCTCTTGCCTTGTCTAATTTCCTTTCAGTGTAGCTTCGTTTTTTGTTCCTGATGGCATTCTGATAGATGTTTCTATAATTTCTGTAATTTCTCCAATTCCAATACGTCGATTTCATCGTAGCCAAAGCATATAATTTCTCCTTCTTTTTCCTCATTTCCTTCAGCTCCTCGTCAAACCACGTCAAACTTCGCTGATCGTACCGTCACTCTCACTTCCTTTACGAATGATTGCAGTGTACTGATTAACCGCTCGCTCAAAATGTCACATTTTTCATTTAATAGAACAGTTGGACTCGCTACACTGTCCCAATCACATTCTGCCAATAATTTTAAAAATTTCTCCGATGAATAGTCCACTAGTTTCTTTACTGTTTTACTTGTCACACTTTCACACACAAAATCATCAATCATTATCTGCACCGTTGAGTGATCAGAAATTTTCTCAGTCAGTAACGGGCCTTAATGGCCTTAATGGGCCTTAAGGCCAGGTTAATGGGCCTTAAGGCCAGGTTAATGGGCCTTAAGGCCAGGTTAATGGGCCTTAAGGCCAGGTTAATGAGCCTTAAGGCCAGGTTAATGGGCCTTAAGGCCAGGTTAATGGGCCTTAAGGCCAGGTTAATGGGCCTTAAGGCCAGGTTAATGGGCCTTAAGGCCAGGTTAATGGGCCTTAAGGCCAGGTTAATGGGCCTT
Organism: Pseudolycoriella hygida; assembly: GCA_029228625.1. Classification (NCBI taxonomy): domain Eukaryota; kingdom Metazoa; phylum Arthropoda; class Insecta; order Diptera; family Sciaridae; genus Pseudolycoriella; species Pseudolycoriella hygida. Next base: position 74,178,034 of record CM055404.1, read on the forward strand.
AAGGCCAGGTTAATGG
>CM055404.1:74183241-74231785 GCA_029228625.1 Pseudolycoriella hygida
ATACCTGCGGAGTTTCCTGCCTTCAGCCTGCTGACCTTTCGTGACACTTCCTCTAATGTAATTTCCTCCTCACCCTCCAAGCTACGGCCCTCTTCCCTGTCAAGGCTTGCTACGGGATTGACAGAGGCGAATAGATCCTGAAAGTAATCCTGCCAGGTTTTCAGGACCTCACCCTTACCTGTAACGAATTCGCCATCTTTACCCAAAATGCTACCGCAGCCCTCCTTTTCACCACCACGCCTAATATCCTTGATTGCCGACCAAAATTTTTTACCCCTTCCTTGACCAGCCTCTTCCAATTCCTCCCCAAACCTTTCCCACGACCGAGCCTTCGCTTCCTTGACTAGAGTCTTAACCGTCTGCCTGCAAGCCCTGTAAGCCTCATGCTTTTCGTCCGTCTTATCCTGTAACCAAACCAAATACAGCTTCCTTTTCTCTAATACCGCCTTTTTGATATCTGCGTTCCACCAGCCTGCCTTTTTGTTTCTACCCCCACTAGAGACACTACCTAGACATTCCTCAGCTACGCCCAAGACAAATTCCTTAAAGTTTGCCCACTCAACCTCAATGACGATCACGGTTTGCATATAAAACGAATTGTCTTTGGACAGTTTAGAAAAATCGTACTGGCAAATTCTAGATGCGAACGGACTATGGCTGAATATAGCATCTTGGCTGTATCGACGTTGAACCTAGCGTAACATTGGCGTTTCACAAACGAAAGCACTGACATGGCTTTCTTGACTGCCAATTCAAGGTGTCCATTGAACGTATAGTCGTCGTCATACGTTACACCGATGTCTTTCGTACAGTTAACACGTTCAATCACATCCCCATTTATACGATAGTTCCCCAGGACTGGAGAACGTTTTCGGTGGATGGTGATAACTTTACATTTGCTCACATTGAGCTCAAGATCGTTGTCGGAGCACCATTTTCTAAAGCTTGAGTGAGTGTCATCGATCGTTGATATGCTGTTATGAACTATTTTCTTGTCGTCAGCAAAGTTGATGTCTCTAGTAGGCCCAGGTGAACAATCAGAATCATAAAAAAAGATCACGAACAATAGAGCTGCCAGAACAGATCCTTGACCAATCCCAAAGAGTACCTCGATCGCATCGGATTTACAAGAAGAATCGAATTGCATAGCTGGTATTTGACGATTGACATCTTCTTCACTAATCGGACTGAACGAATAACGTCGAATGCCTTGTGTATGTCAGCAAGGATGATATCGGTTTGTTTGTTGTTGTCAAAGGATTGGTAAACCAATATCGATAGCTCCACCAGGTTAGATTCAACTCTTCGACCTGGGAAGAATCCATGCTGAGTCGGTGTTGAACGCGGGAAAACGTTGGTCTTCAAACGTTCCACAATCACAATCTCAAACACTTTGGCACAGTTAGGAGCTAGGCATACACCGCGGTAATTAGTGGCATCACTCTTCTTGCCTGACTTAAATACTGGAGTTAAATGACCCATTTTCCAGCGATCAGGGTAGTGACATTCCATTAATGACTTCGAGTAAATCATCGCTAGTGGAAGGGACAATTCATCTGCACATTCACGGAGGAACAGGGGAGCCATCTTTTCTGGGCCAACACCTTTGCTTAAGTCCATACTCAAAAGGATTTTCTTCACGATATCGTGGGTGATCGTGATGTTTGTGAACCAAATATGTCTCTACTGTTAATGAACGAGATCAGTTCCGCCATCTCTTTGTCATCATCGGGGTATCGCTTGTATACGGAAGCAAAATATTTGGCGAAAAGATTTGCTTTTTCAGTGTCATTCGTTGCAACTTCATCACCAAGTGACATAATTTCACATTTCCTCATCTTGGTCTACCTATCAACTTTTGTCGATGGCTGGACATCAATTATCTCTTTTTATGATGGAATGTGCACACTGCACACCACCGAAATGAACGGTTTGTGAGTAAATGTGCCGTTCACACAATTTCCACAGATGTGAAACAAATGTGAAAAAATGTGAAACACAGAATTTTTAAACGGCACATTTCGCTTTTCTACAAAACTTTTTGAACGGGTGAGTGCACATCTCAAAACTTTAGGTATAAATGTGCCGAGATGTGATCTATACCACTGAATACACCTACTTGCTATAGGCGAATGTGCCAATCACATCAAATGTGACTTTTTCCTTCAAATTCGCTGGGATCAGGATCATTGTAAAACTTTCCTGGCATGAGCTTTTAATGACAAATTTCGAAATTTTCCTCAGAATTGCTATTCGTTGTGTGAATAGTACCACTTAAAGATAGGGTAATAGTAGATTATGCACCTCTTGCCAAAATTGTTGTTTTGACGTGTGGGGCATTGTGGCCCTAGCCGAATGCGTGGGTCATAATACCACACGTCAAAATAACAATTTTGGCAAGAGGTGCATATGCTATTTTATCTATCGAGAACAGATATATCGAGATAAGTAAATTTGCCCTAGAGGGATAAGTTCGAGATTATCGTTCTAGATAGATAAATACATTTTCCTTTTACAAAATAATTTAATTTTTTTATTGAAAATTTATTATTTTAATTGGACAAAAATTACTTTTTTATTGGACATTAATTATTTTTATTGGACAATATCATTTTTTCTATTGGGAGGTTTAATACGATCCTTTAAAGATATATGAAAATTATAATATGCAAAAATTGTTAAGAAGAACAAGAAAAAATTACAAAACTAACATTTTATGTAAATTTGTACCGACTTTCGGAAGCTTTCTTTCTTACTTAAAGCAGTGCTTTAAATTTCAACCTCACGAATAAAGAACCTGCAATTTTTTGTGGGAAAATTTTTTTGAGGTAAAAGGTCAGTAATATTGATCGAAAAATATTAAAATTTCGTTAAGAATTGTGTACTGAATTACCTTTCAGAATTGTCTTTGACTAAAAAACAGCTTTAAATTCATAACATTAATTGTCTGTAGTATTGCAAAATCACTTATTTTGAGATCCACAATAACTTTTGAATCAATTAAATAAAATACCAACTTTCATCCTATTATCGTGGTTTCTGGTAAAATCAAATTTTTCTATGCAATGTTCACGTTTCCCTCAACTCCTGGCGAAAAATTTGACATTTCTATCGCGCATTCAAATTTAGCGCAAAAAACCTATGATTTGGGAATAACTTAATTTGCTGGGTACGCTTGAAAGTGAAGCTGTCATCTATTTCTTCAAAACTAGGTAAAAAAGGAATGAACCGGCTGTAAGAAATTATGCATTTCATAACGTCCCGAAGTTAACCCAAGCTTCATAAATTGGGTAGTTGCGGGATTCGAAGCCCGTAACGAAAATTGTACACAATAAATCGGACCGTGACGTCACTCACCTACGTAGCAGTTTGTGTACAACAGAATGGTCGAGAAATACAACCACATGGTCATCAGCTGCAGCTACTCGACCACAGATGGTGCTGAACCCACAAAGTGTGGATATCGACATTCAACAAAAGGCGCGAACGTAGCAACCCATAAAAAATCACACACTTGGGGCGCGCGGTCTCTGCGGACAATAACGCTACCACATTGGACGCCGAACCCGTTAGTCAGCTAACCTCCCGGCAAAGTGCACTACATTACAAATCAACCTAACGAATGAAATAAGTGTGTGAAGTATAAAAAAAAAAAAACTGGAATATTGTGATTTGAATTAATAAAAAGCCAGACCTGTCACTATGACCTCCTGGTCTTCAAGAAAAATTGTAATCATTAGATATAAGAAATATTGTAATAAGTTGTAATATCCATACGCTAAATAAATAACCAGTGATTGGAGACTCAGAATCAATTGCTGCAAAAATTGCAAGGACTTTTACGACATCCTTGCTTGAATGTGGTCTTTTTCAAATGGTAGGTTTTGCAAACGCGTACAATAACGTTCTTGACCTTGCATACACCAACATGCCTGAATTATTTATCGTTACGCCAGCCGAATTGTCAATAATTCCTGATAACATGCAGGACGATGCGCACGTACCAATGCATTGTATGATCGAATGTGAACCGTCATCATATCCATCTTCACCAACATTTGAGTCAATATATTGTTTCCGAAATATCCACTGATAAGGCAGGACCTCGCTAAGATTGATTTTGACCATTTGTTTGCGGATAAAAGTTTAGAAGAAATGATCGACGCACTGTATAGTAATATCTACGAAATTTTTGATCAACGCATCCCTAAGGCTAATCTAAGAAAAACGAATCACCCAGTCTAGTATGATGCAAAACTCATAAACCTTAAGAACAGAAGAAATCGAGCTTATCGAAATTTAATCAATCAATCCCGATCGGATTCAAAAGCTGACAATGAATCAAAGTTCAAAACTGCCAGAATGGAATTCGAATCCTATCAAAATGAGTTATATAATGGATTTCTGACAAACTTAGCAGCTAATTATAAAAAACAACCGAAAAAGTTCCGGAATTTTATCAACTCCAAATACAAAGTAAGCCCATTGCCAGGAAAAATGACTTATTTGCCAAATTCTTTGCTTCCGTGTACGTCAAAAATGCAAATGATACCGAAAAAAATAAAGATCTCATTTCTCATATAAACAGACGAAATGATGATGGTTACGTAAACATCACGGTTACACCAATTATTGTTAGTCAAATACTCCAGCACATGGACCTTAGCAAAAGAGCTAGCTCAAACAAGATATCTCCGTTATTTCTTCGTCAATGCGCTGATTTGTTAGCTGAACCATTTTCAACCATTTACTCGAAATCATTAACAGAAATGCATTATCCTGACCTGAACAAAAACAAATCAGGACGGAAATCTGAAATAACAAATTATCGTGGTGTATCCGTGTCACCAAATTTGGCAAAAGTCTTCGAAATCATCATTTTCGATCAGATGGAATTCAATATTTTCCTACACTCATCACCAAGACAACATGGATTCTTCCCCGGTAGGATGGTAGAGTTTAACCTGATGGTGCTTTCAAGTCTAGTACAATACAGTTTTGAAAAAAACTGCCAGACTGACATCTTCTTTGCGTATATTCGTAAAGCATTTGACGTCGTAAGGCCTATAATCAAATTATCTGCCAACAAGTACCGATTGAGTAACCTTCTGCTGCTATGGTTCAAATCGTTCTTCCAACATCGTAAACAAGTAGTAAAAGTAAACTCTAGTAAATCCGTTCATATTCATGTTACATCTGGTGTTGGCCAAAGATCCATTTTGGGACCTCTACATTTCTTAGTATTCTTCGATGACTCAGATGGAAGCTCCACTATAACGGTTGACATAAATCTTGCAAACGATAAAAAAATTGTACACAACAGCATAAATACAGCTAGTGATACTCAAGCTCTTCAATTATCCATAAACGACTTCGCTAATTGGTGCAACAACAATGGATTTGAGATGAACGAAAATAAGTGCAAAATATTGTCAATTTCATGGAGACGTTGTCTTATGTAAACAGTATCAAGGATTTAGGACTTACATACAACGATAAGTTCTGCTTCAACGACCACGTTGAACTTGGATCGAAGAAGGGAATGTCGATGCTATCTTTTGTCAAGAGACAGTGCTACGGCCGATTTGACCTTAATTCAGCTAAGATGCTATATTCAGCAATAGTTCGGTCACACCTGGAATTTTCTAATACAGTTTGGGCACCACACCATAACGTTCACATTCAATCGCTTGAAAGCGTACAAAGGCAATTTGTTTTTTACGCCAACCTTGATCGTTACGTAGACAAAGAATTTCGGTGCTGTTAAGAAAATGTTCGAAGACGAGATGGACAAAGTGAAGAGAGGAGCGATTCGTTTCACAATTGAGAGACAGGTTGACGGACGCCTTCCGTTCCTTAATGTAATGTGTGAAGTTGTTAACGGAAAAGTGGAAGTAGACGTATATCGTAAGCCATCACACACCATGAGACTAATAACGAGTGACTCCTTTCACGACCCAAAACATAAGATGGCAGCGTTCCATTCGATGGTGAGCTTTATGACGAGTATCCCAATTGACGAAGAAAAAATGGAGAAAGAAACGAACAAAATTCTCCAAATAGGTAAAGTGAATGGATACAAAAGATCAACCATCTTGAGCATCATTGAAAAACATAAGAAGAAGAAGCAACTGAGACAAATGTCAACGTTCTATGAAGAACCGAGAGATCCACCGAAGAGAGTGAGCTTTAGATACTTCCCGAAAGTAACCAAACCGTTGAAGTCAATTTATAGCAACTTTCATATCGAACTGGTACATAGGAATGAAGGCTCCCTGAAGGACCTCCTTGGAACGACAAAGGACAAACAGTTGGACCTGCATAAATCGGGAGTCTATAGAATAGTTTGTGGTTGTTGCGGTCGTTGTTATTTTGGGATGACGATCCGGAAACTATTTATAAGATTCAATGAACACATAAATTCAGCAAGGTGGAAGAGAAAGACGGCAGTTGGAAAGCATATTTTCATTTCAAACCACGAAATTAACATAAGTGACCTAAAACTTATAAAACCTGTCCGCCACCACTGGAAAGTGGAATATTACGAAGCAATACAAATACATAAGCACAAACATGAAAACCTTTTAAATATGGACGACGGCAATGTAAAATCGCCATTGCTAAATTTATTTGTATTGAAGAGAAAAGTTGACAAGAACATAATTGACCTCACTGAAGACACGCTCAATTCTAGTGTTAGTGAAATATTCTATGATTGTGAATAGAAGTAAAGAATGCGGAGAGGAAAAAAATGGAGGAGAGTGAGGAGATGTGTGGAAAAAATTGACTTCATCATAAAAACAAATAAATGTGGTAGAGATTGAGAGTAAATGCCTTAGTGAAAGTAAATTAATTTATGTATTTATTTAATTGACGACCATTTAGAATGTAAATGTAGGTCAGTATGTTAATGTAAATGTATTGAATTATTTATGTAATTTTTATGTCTCAATGTAAAATCTAGTCGAAGCAAATCCTTGATGATGTTCGAGTAGCGAACGAAACCGGTCGGATTTTTGAATAAAATTGGTACAATTTAAAATAAATAAAGCGTGCATTTTGACTCATCCCTTATAATTAATTTTGTTTCAAAGAAAGCGCTCTAATTTCTTCAGGAAATATAAACTTTTAACACAAGGTTCCATTCAAACAAACTTCTGCGTATTATCAGCAATAACTTCACCTCAAGCGATATCATTAATTTTGGAAGGGGACTTACGGACTGCGTCGCACTCTACCTTTGAAGAGGTTTTTGTTGTGATAAAAATATTATTTAAAATTTTAATTTATGGATTGCAAACATTTTATATAATTTATCAAATTTAATTTAAATACATAGTAAACATTTAAACGCTTTATCAAAAAAATTTGACTGAAGGCAGAGTTCGTGACACCATCTAAAGCAATTTTCGCACTCGATCCAATCAATACAATTTTCTTTACTTTCTACGGGATCTTCAAGACCGCAAATTAAACAATAGTTAGTCATTTTGTCGGAGTTTTGTAAGATAAAGTGAGCTACAGTTTTTCTATATTCAATTACATTGAAATCTGCACTCGGCAATCTGTTGTGTGTGGATAAGCTTTTGCAAAAATTTTAAAATAAAAATACCACTGTCATCAATCGTCAAGGTGAATAGTTAGAAATTTGTTCAGTCCAATTCTCAAGTTCATACAATGTATTGTAAGTATCGTTGTGAATCTTCAAAAAAGATTTGAACTTTTCTAAAGAATTCGATCTAATTTTTTTTGGACTGTGTCAATATAAGAAATTTTTTTTTTTCAAATTTAGAATTATAATATAGTGCTCATCACACATCACTGCAACTACATTCTCTTTTTCAATTTTAAATAATTTTTCATTCAGTACGTTTTCACTGATTAAATGCTTTGATTTTAAAATTTCAAATTGGATATCTTTTCGTTTTGTTGAGAGAATGTCTATAAAAAATTGAATACAGTCGTTCGAAACACTTTCATGTGCAGTAAGGGTCTTGAAGTCTCGAGATAACAATTTCTTTTTTTTTATTCGAGCAACAGTAAATAAATTTTTAGGCTTAAAATAAATGTCGGGATCGTCGTAGATGTGATTTTTTAATCTTGCTGTTGTTTGTACTCTTTTATCGCTGTTAGAAAAGATTTTATCGGAAACGTTAGGTGAATCGAAAGATTTTAGTATTCTGGACTGGAAGTAACTGTGTTTTTGTTTCTCCGAGGCTGCCAAGATTCAACTACTTTTTTATCACCAATACACGCGTCATTAGGTGGAGACGGTGCATCGTTCTCAAAGATTGATTCCAAGACCCTGTTGTTTATCTTCTGTTGTCTGCCTCGTTTAGGAGTAACATTCGGTGTGGACGGTGAGTGACCGATGCACGGTTCCGTAATGAAACGGGCTTGCGAAGCAGCTGGTGATTGTTTTGGAGTTGGATGTTGCTTGAAAAATTGATCTGCAGTATCATTTATTTTGTATCATTTCATTTTATTTTAAAAATCGACTCGCTCTTAAAGGAATTTGACCAATGGAAAAGGCATTTTCCTTCAAGTCTTGTTTACCTTGCTTGAAGTTTGTTTCGGAGTTTGAATTTGAAAACCGGCCTTTACTTGTAAGGGATGTGCAGAGAGGTACCATTGACATGAACTTTTTGAGCAGTAGTTTGCAATATTCTGGGCAATAAAAGTTGTTTAACTTGCTGTTATTGATTCTCTCATAATCTCCTTCGAACTGCAACTTCGTAAACATTTGGAAAAACTTAGATGTTTTATAAATTGCATCACTTTCTGGTTCATCATAACTTAGTAGTTCCTCATTTTCATCAACAGTATCACTTTTATTATCACTAGTCTCTTTTTGGATGTTATTATCATTGTCTTTTACCGTAGAGGTAATACTATTTATAGCAGAAGTCACTATATTAGAAACGTATTTCAAATTTAATATAACGGATAGCGATTTATACACATTTGCTAAAGAGTCAAGATCGTTCAAATTAAACATCAAAGCAAGAGACTCTTTCAAAAATCCGCGAATAACACTTGATGACTGTGATGGTGGAAAATAGAAGTCGATATCCTTCTCCGTTGTCTTCATAAAGTGGTTGCAGCATATATGAAGAAAAATTAGACACAGGTTTTGGTCTTCAATTGGTAGGTCGCATTCGATTCGGTCAAATATTACGTTGATATAATCAATTAAATTTTGTTTATAAAGGTGTTCTGAAGCTGCATTAAGGATGGCCAAACTAAAATCCGTGACCTAGGGTTTAAATGGTGGCCACTTGCCGTTTTCTTTTATATATTCAGATTTGAATAGTCCAAGCCAAGTTCCAATGGTGTATGCGTCGTGTGCTGAGCTAATGAACTCGGTCAGTGAGAAAATTAGTTTCCGCTCTTCGTCCAGAATAGGTAATGCCAATGTTGCTACATAATAATAAATACGTCTAACAACGCCATCAGGTCGAGCGACTACAGATAACGTTGCATCAACATGCAAAGTAATTGTTTCTCCACGTGCAACCAATCGTTTTAACACTTGTACTTGTAATTTAGAAAAAGAAACTACAATGATCATCTTATATTTTTACCAGTTTATTTTCTAACCAGCTGTTGGCCCAAGTTGTGTATGTATTCTGTATAGATATGGTAGATATTCGAATTATTCAAAGTAGAGTGAAACTCCCAACCGATCGACTTTTTTGATTAAAAAATGTTTTCGGAGGGGATAGATCAGTACATATTTTTAATTATTTAATACAATCAGGTGCTAATAAAATTAATTCATTTTTATTAATTTATTCATTAAATTATTAATTTCATATGGAGTACTAAACACATCAAACACCGAGGGGTAGTCACGTCAATTTAACATCATATAAATGAATGGCACTTGGCTTGTAGTAATTAGCCCTTCACATCTAGCTATTTGTGTGTCTGTAAATCAAAAACAGTCAACTACATGACATGAGTTTTTAGGCTTGTACGAAGTAAACAGAGCACACGTATTTGTCACGACATTTGTACCCAGTCAAATTTCTACCTTATAAATCTTTTTCCTCCCTGAAAGGGGATCGATGAAGTTTGAAGATGAACGAAATCGGTCACAAGCCTTCTAAGACACGGTCGAAAAATTGGTCAACAGCTTACCTTTGCTTGTCCGTTGATAACTTTGCAAAAAATCTGGACTATAGGATCCATAGACAGAGCGTAACTAAGGCTACTTAACCGTCTTTCAAAATTTTTTAATGCAGGTTAACATTTCTTTCAAGTAGGTAGGGGTCATTAGAATGGCTCATAACTCAATTTTTTCGATTTCTTTTTGAATTTTTTTTTACTACACTTGCAGAAATCAAAATGTTCTTTTAATTGGTGGCAGGACATTTCTCCGCCGCAAATAACGCCTGCGTCGTAATTAACGCCCGCGCGGTTAATAACGCCCGCGTCGTTAATAACGCCCGCGTCGTTAATAACGCCCGCGTCGTTAATAACGCCCGCGTCGTTAATAACGCCCGCGTCGTTAATAACGCCCGCGTCGTTAATAACGCCCGCGTCGTTAATAACGCCCGCGTCGTTAATAACGCCCGCGTCGTTAATAACGCCCGGGGTGTTATTAACACCCGCTCTGCGGGCGCTAATAACGCACAGGACGTTAATAACACCAACACTCCGGGCGCTAATAATGCCCAGCTGGGTGATTGGATAGACGCTACAAAATGGCACTTCAATAAATAACTATATTCATAGAGCATGTAACTAGAAGAAGTTGACTAAGGGGAAAATTTTCATTATACAGAACGTCAATAGAAGGAGTTGACTAGAGGAAAATTTTAAAATGCGGTGAAAGTTTATTTTCCCACTTTTCGTGTAATAAGTTTTTTAAAAATGTTGATAGTTACAGCCTTATCCTTTTAGAGGTGTACAATGTGACATAATAGATGCCATTTGTACAATGATTTCTAACAGCTTCAAAAAAACACAATGCAGTTTAAAAACTAAAAATTTCAACTAGAAAATGGTAACTATTAGTGACATTTAGTAGAAATGAACGAATATTAATATGAAAAATAATTGTAATCATTTATATTATAGGTTAATGTCGTGTGCCAAAAGAGGTTTTAGGTGAAATAAAATTTTTAAAATCTAAGCAATCGAATTCGAAGTCAAATTTTGACATTCGTGAAAACAGACTTGTTTATAATGTTTGAGCATTGCTCACTTCTATACAATAATGTTCATTTCGCCACATTTCATTGGGTTTTCGATTTTAATAAAATACATTTCATATGAAGTGCTTCAAGGCGACACGCACTCAAATTTTACATAGAGAATGTAACTAGAAGGAGTTGAGTAAGAGGAACATTTTCCTTATACAGAATGTCACTAGAAAGACTTGACTAAGGGGAAAATTTTCCTTACAGAATTTTTCTAGAAGGGATTGACTAAGAGAAGCATTTTCCTTATACAGAATGTCACTAGAAAGAGTTGACTAAGAAGAAAATTTTCCTTATACAGAACGGTCACTGGAAGGTATAGTAGGTCCATTGGCTGGCTCGACACCAATGTTTTGTCCCACTAAGCGGCGTCTAACCACAGGGCTTAACTTACCGCGCGATTTTACTCTTTAGTTTTAAAAACAAAATAATTGATTGAAAATGCACAACTTTACGATCTCACACATGAATCTCTATTTTATTCGTATAACAAACTTACAACTAATAAATCTTTACTGAATTAGGCTTCACGTACGACACGTGGTTCATCCTTTTGTGAACTACGTTTCGTCTTTTGGGTTGTTAAAGTTCCTTTAAGAATCCAAGATGAAGCGATCAGTATATTATTTTGTTACTATATGCGCATATTTTGAACTTATATACTAATTACCGTTGGAGCTCTTGCTGCACAGGACCTCTTGATGCCAACCATGTCGGATGTGATGTAGATGATGAAATTTTACGCGGACGTTTTATTAGAATCATACGATTTTCGGATATTTAAAATTTCTTTGTGATTTATTTTTGTTCCAGCAATTGGATATAGAACTTATTAAGAATAATTTCGTTTTATTGTTCTTTGCGAACAATAACAATTTTTAGGTGCGACGACCTATACTACACCACTTGCGATTTCACTTTTATAAATTCTTGTGATGACCGTACGGGTCTTGTGTATCTAGTTATTGATGTTCGACAAAAGAATGTCACATCAATATTAATGTTGATCTTTGTTTTATAATTCAAAATCAATTAAAATCTTAAAACTAATTCTATTTCACCTGCCACACCTCTTGGGCAATATTAACAAGATACTTAATTAATTATTTCTGCGTCACTTATTCTTGCAAAAGAATTTTATTTACAGGAGCACAGTGTGTGCTTCTATCACGCCGCGAGTTAACTGAAGTATCTTCTATTGTTTTAGTTTAATTTTTATAGGGTGTCGTCTAACGGATCTTATTTTTAGTCGTTCAAGTTCGAAGTTCTGGAACGATTAATGTAAAGAAAAATAATCTATTGCCCTGGAGGTGTCTCTGGTGGAGGCGCGGAATTTAAACTGATGTACAATTTATCATTTTCTTGTATGGATCGTTTCTTTTTCTTTTTTGTTTATTATTTTATTTTCTTTGTTATTTATTTTTTTTTTTGAGGTAGGGGAAAGACATGTGTGATCCGCCATCATTTGTCATAAAACCCTTCCTATCTTTTCGTGATATTTTACAATGGTTCTTATACTAATAATTACAGCAAATTATCGCGATCGTAAAGTCTTTCGTGGATTTATTTACGTGGAGCGGGTTCGCGCACGCGGATTCGCTACAAAGGGATTGATTAAGAGAATCATACAGAATGTCACTAGATGGAAGAATATTTTTCTTGATACACAGAAACGCTCTTCTATTTTTAGTTATCAATAAGAAATCAAAAAATCACATGAAAACTTTATGAAAGTCAATCGTAAGCGCGTAGGGAATTATAGCTGGCCGTTATTAACGCACGGAGTGCTGGTTTATTAGCGCCCGGAATGTGGGTGGTATTAGCGCCCGGATGCGGGTGTTATTAACGCCCAGGGCGTTATTAGCACCCGGAGTGCGGGCGTTATTCGCACACGGAGTGCGGGTGTTATTAACACTACGGGCGTTACTAGCGCCCGAAGTGTAGGTATTAATAACGCATGGGCGGGCGTTAATAACACTCCAGGTGTAGAGCACTGCGCCGGCCGGCCGACGACGAATCGGCGGTGAATCTTAGCCGAGAGTGGTCGGCGGCTGGCCGCTGCCGGTTAGCCGGTTCAGCCGACTGAGCTGAGTAATCAAAAACTAAACATTTTTTCTGTGTGTTGTTACGGTTCATTTTTAATTTTCTATTAACTCAAATTAAATTCATTTAATAACAAACACAAATTGGACACTTAACACTTACGTCCAACGTAACTCTAAATTCATTTATGAAAAAGAATAAAAAAAAAATATTTTCTCCTTATGGCTCGAATTGATCGAATGCAATCCGTTTGATAAAATCATAATTGTTATGAATGAATAGAACTTTGTCTACATTGCTTGGTAACAGACAAGAGCGTCTAGAATTACAAGCTTTCCCAGCGTAAGAAAAGTTACGTTCGCTAGGAGTACTAGTAACGGGTATCGATAATATTTTCCTGGCTAGACGTGCCAATAATGGCATTTTCTTAGAATGTTCCTTCCAGAACAACCGAACTGATTCTACTTTAACATGGCTTCCCATTGATAGTAGCAAGTAAATTTCTTTTTCGATATTTGATGAATAGCAACTTCTAACAGAGTCGAGTGTTGATTGTTTTTCTATCATTTCTTCCACGAAATTCAAACCACTCTCCTTGGTATGGCTACCAGTCCTTTGCACAGAAGCATTGTCCAACGTTTTTTCAGCGAATTTTTTAAGTATATCGATTTTTGTAGTGTTGTTTTCTCTCAAGAAAGTTTTCACTTCGAGAAGATTTTGAAAACGAGGGTCCAAAAAAGCACTAACAATGAATAGTTCATTCGTGACAAACAAATGTTCGAAGTTGCCTCTCATATTTCTTTTCATTTCCGCTATTTCTAATAAATCATTATGGTTGTCGTCCAATAACGATCCAATTTCTGCCCGAAATACACACACCATATTAACGGTGCCGTACGTCTCACCGGATAATATGTGAGTAATTTTTTGAAAATTAGTTAGAAACGCGCAAAGACTTTCAATAATTTGAAAATTGTTTCTTGATAAGCTGTATCCGTCTTTGTCGTCTAAGAAACTAAACTGACACTCAAACCGATGTCACCGACAAAAGTTGCCACACAATAATACCAATTAAGCAATAGCAAATTGTTTAGGGAGATGGAAACATTTATTTACATTAAAAAAATACAAATAAAAGGAACTGCCCTTGTATCAAAGGTTGCTAAAAAAACACAGTGTATCGATCTATCACTAAAGACAATCGCCAAACTGACTTAGGCGTTTTGATTTTTTTTTTAAATAGATTAATTATCATAACAAAGGTTAATCGTAAATGTGCTGATTTATGATGTGGATCGTTTTTATCAAAATAAGTCCGGACAGTTCCCTTAGCTTAGAGACGTCTAATTTAAAATCTTTAAAGAAATTTAAAACACTTTCGCCAAAGGTGCCTCGGCTTCCAAAGAACAAGCCCAAAACCGACCATTTTCTTGGACCGAAAGCTGGAACGTTTGTCGTAGATCATTGATTTTTCTAGTCTAATTTCTTTGTCTTGCTCGGGGTTATTTTTTTCATATCGGACTGTGGGGTCGATGATATAGGCCGCTGACGATTTCGGGTCGAATGCAATGATGTCGCTGAAACGAGATCTGCCTTCCGTGTCAATTGCGTAGATTTCTTCGAAACATTCGTAGCCCTTTTCGCGCAGGAGATCGGTGATGAAATGCTTGACGCTATGATGACGAGCGGTGATCAGAGAGCTATTTGATGAGCAGTTTCCAGTAACGTGCTGTATTGTTTCAATCTCTCTGCCTCATTTGCGACAAAGTTTGGAAGTGCTATCAACTCCTGGTACTCCGTTCAGGTTGGCATAGTTCGTACTCAATTTGATGGCCGCCACCCATTCTGAGGACGAGAGTGAATTTTTATTATAAACGAAGTCGTTGCTCGGTGTGTGTGTTTCGAAGTGCATTGCACCGATACCCTGATATTTTAGGCCACACCATTTGGCGAACGCTTCGTGACGTAGGGCCCCCCTTAAGGCCTTCGAAGTTTCACCTGACACATTCAGCGCTTGGACAGTCGGTTACACTTTGGAATAGTCCGTCATCGATCTTCGAGAGTTTTGACGTCAAGGAAAAATGTTGTAAATATATTTCCCAACAGAGCCGTAGCCAGACCAAAATTTCAGGAGGGGCGCGCGTATTGTTCGTATAACTTATGGTGTACAGTCACACATAAAATACAAATGTTAATTTTTGTGTGGCACGAACTTCTTCACCTGTTAAGTTTGATAAATGGAAGTCGCGAGCGGAGCGAGCGAAATTTTTTTTGCCATATATAATGACGTCTTATCAATAATTCTAAGCGTCCATTGTATTTCCAACTTTCTTTAGTTGCTGAAGATTAAACTAGCAGAAAGTATGAGCTTTTCTCTACAGAGATTATTAGCCGAATATGCCACTATTCCTTTTGTATCAGGACTCAAGGCCTTGACCTAGCTAATGTTATACCAAATATACTAATGATGAATAAGCTAGGAAAAAAGCCGCGCAGCGAGATTTTTTTTTTTTGAAGTTTAACTGCTAACTTTAATATACTTGTACACATGTAAAATTGTAAAACGATAAGTTAAATATGTAGGTGCTGAATCATCAGCTTCTTCACGTCCAGTCCGACAGATTTTTTTTTTGAAGTTTAACTGCTAACTTTAATATACTTGTACACATGTGAAATTGTAAAACGATAAGTTAAATATGTAGGTGCTGAATCATCAGCTTCTTCACGTCCAGTCCGACTGGATGATTTCACTGTGGAGGAAACCATTGGTGAGCGCTCTGGTCTGGCCTGGTCTGGTCTAAGTCTGGCATTAATGTGACACCCGGGAATACCATTAACAAAACCACGTTGATTACAGTTGATAGTGACTTGTGCTCGGACGATCGAGTCGAGGGCTTTTTCGATTATTCGTCGTAAGACAGAATAAATTGTGATTGGCCTCCATTTGTGAACGGAGTTGGCATCGCCTTCTTTGTCGATGAGAACCATCTTCCCATTACGGAATCCTTTTGGGACGTATGACGTTCGGAGCATCACATTGGTTATCGACGCGATTGGTTTGGCAACGTTTAGCTGACGAAGTGTTTTTGCCAAGACGCGATCCGGTCCCGCTGATGTGTCCAATGATATTCTCTTTATTTGGATAACGACGTCTTCTTTAGAAACGGTTACATCGTCTTTGCTGCTGGTACTTGGATAAAAGTCCAAAAAGTTGTTGATGGGTTTCTCAAAAACATCGCGGAAATGGTTTTTCATAGTCTCCATTTTTATTTTACATTGACGGGACCCGCCTTTGGTCATGACGAGCCTAACCACTTTCTTCCTTTGGTTGTAATACCAATATTGTGTTAGGTCGTACTGGTATCTGTCACGTCTCCCAAGTCTGGCCTTGGAGTCAGTTCGCTGTGGATTAGATGATCGTGATTGCTGAGCGGTTGTGACTTTGCGATTTTTCTTTATTTGACGAAGTCTATAGAATTTAGTTGAAGGATGCTGTGGGCCTGGGAGACGCTGCGTTGCGGTGAACAAGAATTTCTGGAATTCTCCGACTTTGTTGTCAAATGTTGTTTCTTCGAAACTTTCATTGTTCTCAAATTCCGTGAATATGTTTTCCCATTTAACGCATTCAGAGTCTAGAGCTGAGCTGAGTGGTTTGCTTTTGTTCGGGTCATTCTTTGAAGACGATGAGTTGCGGTTGAGTCTCGACATCAGCTTGTTCGATGTATCGTCGTTAGATTCCTTGGAGTGCCGATTCTTGTGCACCGAGAGCCCTCTCATTGTCTTGAATGATTCTTTGCAGACATCGCATGCCCACAACTTCGGAACGTCCGGAACGTTGGATTCGGATGGTGTGTTGACTGTCGCATGTTGTTTCTGATGTTCACGTTCTTGTGGACCTTTTTTATGGGTAACTGTCTTGTGGTAGTCTTTACAAGAAAATGGTTGGAGATGCGTTGATACAGCTAAGGTCTTTTTATTTTTCCCCACATTTTGAGATTCTCTAATTAATCTGCTTTCCAACGTTTCCAACCTTCCACTGGCTTCGTTCACTTACAATTAAATTCAAATTTTTGTACGATTAGAAAATGTCAACATGTTTAGGCTTTGCATTGTGGTGAATTTTGCATTTAATTTTGTAATAATTATAATTTACGTAGGAAATAAGAATCATTAGTCTGATTATTTTATCTGTTTCATATACGCATTTAATTTTCTTATCGCTCGCACTTGTGTTGATAAATTATCTTGAAGACAATGTGAGACCCGCACGTAAAATAAAACATGCTAACAAAAATACACAATTTTCATACATTTGAAATTTCTATTAAATTATTAGTTTTTGAAAATGATTTTTTTAAAGCATTCTAAAATTGTAAAATTATTTAAAAATTTAATTTCTTTTTGAAAACACAAACAAAAGATCAAACTTCCCAATGTTCAAAAGTTTAGCAGTATCTGCATTTTTGCTAAATTAAAAACCATGGCTTCTACACAATCTAAGGACATCTGTCGTCATTAGAATAAAACTCGAATCGATTCGAGACCCGGTATGGCTGTAATTCCTAATTTAGCAATTTTTCAACATTTTTTTGAATTTTTAGAAAGACTCGTAGTCAGAAGACAAATAAAGTGTTGGACAAACTTGACTTTTTCTTTTATCAACTAAATTTTTGAAAAATTTAAATTTTTTGGAAAAATCAAAATTTTGGCAAAACGTAAGAATCTTGGAAAATTGGAAATATTCGCAATTTAGTAAAATTATTTAAATTATAAAAATGTCAACCGTGTGCGAAGGCAAGGACTGCAATCGCACGGGTTGAATTTTTTACATCGTCCAGTTTACTCAAACGAAGCAATCAATTTCAGATGAATGGCAACATTGTTTCACTCGTTTATTGTATTTTTGGTAAAATTATTTCGAGCTATTGCAATTATTTTGCCAGTTCAATATGGCGAGAAGTGCTGAAATTAAAATTTATGGAAGAGGCTTTGACTTGTGTCAGTACTACCAACATCTACAACATTTTGAGTTTGTAAGCAAACCAAAATTATCAAAGCTCATAATTTTTGAACAAAAATATTAATAGCCGAGAACAAGAGATAATTAGATCTGCGCAACTGAAAAAATCAAGATGACATTGATGCGAAGCCTCATTTTCTGCTCATGTATTCACAATGAAAAATACGAGACAATGCATTCCACTTGAGCCACTTCGACAGACAGAAAAACGTAAATTAAAATTTGAACTCAAGTTGGACATCGGGACAAATGCGTATAGTACACAAACAAGTTCCTATTTAATGTGCGGCCATAGTAGTAAAATTATTTGAATTCGTATGAAATTAATTTAATTTATTTCACAAAACTGAATTCGAAAAAAAATTCAATTGTAAAAAGATAATTACAATTGTAATGTCAAAGTTACTGTACCCTACGAGAACATACAAGATAACTCTGAAATTAACGCATCCATTTAACGCATCCATACATCTGTTTGACATTTCGATTTTGTGAATTTTAGTTAATTCTTGTAAACTCAGTGCGTCCGCGTAAACAAAGTGGTTTTTCAGTGCTTTAAATAAATTCAAATTGTAAATAATTTTGATGAGTTGTAGTACTGCTTCCAATTGACGATTTGTACATTTTGTTTTAAGTAAATTAACCAATTAAACGGAAAAAATCGTATGGTTCTGCGCTGTTTAAATTGTTTTCAGAATTCGATTTTTCGGAAGCAATATTTTCCTTCCATTCAGAGTTTTTTTAAGATACTTGCATTTAAACCAATTCTGAACTTTTTTCCTACCTGGCGTTAAAATTTTGTGAAATTTCAATTAAAGTGATAATCCTAAAATTCAGTTTAAAAGTGGTGATCATACGAAATGTTTTGGTTTGTCTTTTATATGTAACGACAAATGTCAAAAACTCGGTCATTGTTTTTTTCGAATTGAAGATAAGGTAAGTGCTGCAGTAGCTGACCATGTACCTGTAGCTGACCAAGTTAATGTTAAATTAAATAAACGAAAACGACTAATTTAGGAATATAGCACCCAAATGAGCGCTTTAGTTGATCTTCAGAATATTCCGAAATTAATTATCAAAACTGACGAAAACATTCAGTTGATTAACTACAGGTACATGGTCAGCTACTACAGCACTTACCTTATCTTCGAAAAAAACAATGACCGAGTTTTTGACATTTGTCGTTACATATAAAAGACAAACCAAATCATTTCGTATGATCACCACTTTTGAACTGAATTTTAGGCTTATCACTTCTACTGAAATTTCACAAAATTTTAACGCCAGGTAGGAAAAAAGTTCAGAATTGATTTAAATGCAAGTCACTTAAAAAAAACTCTGAATGAAAAGAAAATATTGCTTCCGAAAAATTTAATTCTGAAGACAAGCTAAACAGCGAAGAAACATACGATTTTTTCCGTTTAATTAGTTAATTTACTTAAAACAAAATGTACAACTCGTCAATTGGAAGTAGTACTATAACTCATCAAAACTATATACAATCTGAATTTATTTAAAGCACTGAAAAACCACTTTGTTTACGCGGACGCACTGATCTTACAAGAATTAACTAAAATTCACAAAAGCGAAATGTCAAATGTCTTCGAATGTATTCTGATCTTGAATGTATTGCATTGGAATTAGTTGGATTGAATAACGTTTAAATCCAATTTTATGTCGATCTAAAAATTTGATTGACTGTATACCATTGTATTTAAAATTTACTAATGATTCTTATTTCCAACGTAGATAAATTATAATTATTACAAAATTAAATGCAAAATTCACCACAATGCAAAGCCTAAACATGTTGACATTTTCTAATCGTACAAAAATTTGAATTTAATTGTAAGTGAACGAAGCCAGTGGAAGGTTGGAAACGTTCGAAAGTAGATTAATTAGAGAATCTCAAAATGTGGGGAAAAATAAAAAGACCTTATCTGTAATTGTTGTTGTGGTATATTCTTAGGTAAAGTCGGGCCGGGCGAGCTTGCGATTGATGGTGAATTCTGAGGCAACTTTCTGATAATGATGCGCGTTCCTTCGAGTATAGACCCTGACATAGAGCTCGTAGTTTGGTATTTGACCGGGTGGATCTTCGATGGTGCAATAGATGGAACCAATCTACGGAAATGGCCTGAGTCAATTGGTCCAGTAAAGAATAGCAGAAGCTGTGGTTTGTTCTGATCGATGTTGAGGTTCCCAGTGAAGCCATATTCATAGCAGTCGGTGTATTCCGATTCGTTGAGCTGAAAAATGTAACCGGTGAAACCATAGAGCTCGGCCGCAGCGTTCAATTCGCTGAATGTCCCGAAGTTTCCTGGTTTTTTCATATATTTTCGGTAACATTGTTGGGCTACTTCGTCAGCTCTTTCGATGTGGCCGCAGCGTCCAAGGCTAGGGACTCGGGACTCAAGATTAAATTTTATGTTTTCAAGATATCCGTCCCAATTTGATTGAAAGCCTCGGGAGGTTTTTGACGATATATAGTCGACGACTTCCAACCGAACCTGGTACGCCAGGCGTGGTGCTTTGAGATTATGCCTATGGCACTCGAGAAAGTCCGCAACGGATGCAAATAGACAATCGCCGTCATAGCTAGTTTCTATGATGCTGAAGGTACCGCAATCATTAATCGACAGGCTGTCTATTTGTAGCTGATTCCGTTGATTTTTTGATTTAGACCTAGTGGCTACGCTAGCCATCATCTGAAATTGCGCAGACAACTTTACTTTCAATGATTGAAGTCGACATCCGAAGCTGCGGGGTTCACTTACGCAGGCTTTCTCCTTTTCAACTTTTCGTACGGGCTTAAAGCTGCTAACGCTACTCTGAAAATGTACTAGAAGATACGTTCAAAAGTCTGTCAACTCTGTGCCGTTTTGACGCTTGTCATTCAGAGGATTGCTATGTAAACAAAACCGGTGTGTGCTGTATAAACAACGTGATGTGAATTAATGCTGGTAACGTTTGCTCGGTAATTTATCTTTCGGGAGGCCCGTTATGCCTATGAAAATTGAGTACAGTGTGTTGTTATCGGAAAGAAGGACTTACATGCGAAGATGTGTCTAAGTACGGACGCTTATCTTGCTTGACGTTCAAGATCCGCTATGTGTTTAGTTGTGAGTGTGAATGAGTCCCGGTTTATGGTCCGTTACTTTGAAATTGCGCCAAGTCGAAGGGAATGCAACTATACAGGCCCTTGTTCTAATTAGAGGGGCTGCGCCCCGACGGATTATCTGGAGGGCCTCTGAACTTGGCGTTATCTCCTTGGATACCACCCAAATCGCAGTCCAGATGTGATTGTTGACACATACCAGGTCGTTAAATTTTACAGATTGGTCAACGCAGTGTACTTTTATACTAATTTTCTTTCAGTCTCTTGATCAATTTGTCCTCAAACTGAAGATCACGCAATGGACACGCACTTCGGTCGATCATCGGAATTCGAAAGACTCAGATTTGAGATTCTGTTCTCGTCAAAATGTTCGAATTTTTTTCCCGTATCGCAGATAGACGTGTTCTACTGCTACTACTCAATATAATCAATTGCATTGCGTTGGTGATGTGTAGTGATAAAAACACAGGGTGATTAAACACGTTTAAGATATATATTCTAGCATTATTCTCATCACTGATTAGACAATTTCGACCATTAAAGTGCTTAAGATGCTTCAATTTTGTTTTTCAGATCTTGATTAGAAAAAAGTGCCAGCCGCCGATTTCAGCCGTCGGCTGGAAGGGTATCGGCGGCGGCGCCGGCTGACCCATTTTTTCGGCGGCGGCGCCGGCTGACCCATTTTTTCGGCGGCGGCGTCGACGCGGCCGGCCGGCGCAGTGCTCTATCCAGGTGTTATTTGCGGCGGAGAAATGTCACGTTACCCTTTTAATTATTAAACGAAATTTGCAATTATATTAAATTATGAAACACATCGAGTTCAAGTGAGAGTTCCGAATTTCGGTTTCCTTCAAAATTTGCAATTTCTTGAAAATTTGAATTTTCTTAAAACATTTTAGTTTTCTTGAAAGTCTAAATTTTTTTCAAAATTTTATTTTTGTAAAACTTTTTGGAATTGGAATTTTAATGAAAATTTGGATTTTCTTGAAAACTGGGATTTTCGTCAAAAAATTCAAAATAATCATGGAACTTTGTAGCTATTGTTATATTTCACAAATTCAAATATTTAATTTGCGAATATGTTTTTTTGGATTTATTCAAAAAGAATTTAAAAAGATGCGCGTTGTAGGATGGTGTGCGTAGAATGAAGGAACTTTAGTTGACGTTGATAAAGTTCAATTAAATATTTCTTATGCGTTTACCACGAAGTTTGTAACCACCCCAACTTCGACCCGTGAGTAGGGGAGGGAGCTTCGATCATGGTCCTTAGATGACGAATCAACAATAAAAAAAATGTCCGTCCGTTCGTCTTTCAACACGATAACTCGAGTAAAACTCAACCGATTTTCAAAAACTTTTTTTTCCCTGGGCACTGTCGTCTGGTTTTGGTCTTTTGTACATAACTTGAGTAAATCTTTTTTGATTTTCAATTTTTTTTGTTTGAAGGGCCTGGTCATGCCTGACATTTTATGGAAGAAAGTTTTTTTTAATTTTGAGCTTTTAGGCTCAGCCAGGGCCCTTAAACTGAATCTCTCCTAGGGCCCTACGTGTTTTCTCTACGTAAATCGGGTTCCGATTTTCCGTTATCCGATTTTCACTGAAAGATAATCAGAAAATTATGTACGAGATTGAATTTGGAGAGAATCGATCGAAAACTTTCGAAGTTACGGTCGATAAATTGTTAAAAAACTTGGTTCTTTGAAGGTTGGTGGGACTTTTTGACTTATATCTCTGCGAAATTAGAACGGAAATCGCTCTTGAAGGTTTTAAATTTTAAAGAAAAGATATGGACATCAGAAAATTAAATTAGTCAAAATCGGTTGAGTGGTTCGGGCTGTAGACAGAGTCCTCAGTGTGGGCCCAACTCACGCTACGCGATCCTTCACGATATTTGGGTTTTTTAGGTTTTTTTTCAAAAAAAAAAAAAGGTTTTTTTGCAATGTTGCAGACGAAAAAGAGGCGAACTTTTTTGTTCATGGAAATATGGATCGGGCCTAGCGCAATTTCTTTTTTAAGGATTGGAGATGTTTTTTGCGCAGTTTCTTTGGACGGGTATTTCAATATAGCCCTTTCGACAATTTCCGATCCAATTTAATGTCGACGTAATTTCATACACTTAAGAGTAGAGGCAACATTTACTTTGATACGTTCGAATCTTTCTGCAACATCTATTCTATTTGCCATATCTATTCTGATATGTACGTGTCCCGTGCATATGTTTTATGACTCCGTGAGGACGGATTTCTCATATTGCAATGCGATTTTATGAAAATTTTAATTGAAATCTCGACATTCTTTGCAACGCATTGCCATTCGTACGGGTCCGCATAGCATTTTTTGTTTTGATTATGGCAAAATTATTTTTCAAAATGTTCTTTTAGATATATTTCTAAATATCAAACAACACTGAAGAATTCCTCAATAGTTGGTTCAATTGGATTGATTGCAATGTTCAAAGTTCATTAAGTGTAAAAAGAAACGGAAACAAAAGTTTTCATTAAAGTTAATCTTCAAAACGTTCACCGTTAGGTTCATATCACATCCTAGAAATATTTCTTTTCTCACTTCACTGTTTTACAGAAATTAAGAGGAATTATAAATCCTTCATTGAAATATTGTTGTTATTATTAATTTAAGGGAAGAACAAATTTAAAAACACCACTTTTGCTTGCCATAATCAAAACAAAACTAAAGTCATGTCATGTAGTTAATGTTTACATTCATAGTTGACACATAATTAGATCGATATAAAGGGGTGATCACTACATGCGATGTGCGACTTTTCATATGAAATTGAATCAACTACCCCCTCGTTTGATGTTTAAAGTAATTATTTTATAAGCACCAAACCGAAAATATTTTTTTATTGCCTTGGAATTCGAATTCGAATATTCGGATATCCAACACATAAACAACGTCATTAGTGTAACGCTGAAACCAGCTGGTCCGAGTCACATGGTAAAAATAAAAGATGATGAGTGTACAAAGAAAGGTTCACCGCACACCCATTGAATGTACTCCTCAGCCCCTTCAACCTTATTGGAAACGTCTTCGACTTGCTTTCGTTTCATTAAAATTAGATCTTTGATGTGATCCTTGTCGAAATCGTTGGCGGATAGCGCTTCATGTCTTATGTTGGAATAGGTTTGCACAGATTTCATTTTATCCATATTACCGTTAGAGACAAGAACAGGATCCGAAGAATTTCGCATTTGTTTTTCATATACTTTAGGTGCAACATTTTTAATAGCTTCTCGAGCCTCAACTCGTTTAAGTCCGTTTAGCGTGCGACTTAAACCATAAAGTATGTTATGAGTAACGTTCCCCTCATAAAATACTTCGAATTTGAAATTTGCTCTACAGTGAAGCTTGTAAATACGGGTGCACTCTTCATGTTTGCACCTAAATAACAGTGTATGCGATATAGTTGACGTTTTGGTCTTGGCTACGAGTACACAGGAAACACCTAATAATATCAATATTATCACAACAAAAACCCTTTTTAAAAGGGAAATGTGACGCAAGTCCTCGTCCCTTCTTCCAAAACAACTGATATCAATTTGGGTGACGCTTGCAGCTTCGGAACGCACAAAAATCTTTTGAAATATTTTCAATTTTGATAAAAAATGCGTCACAAATGCCGGACCCGCCAATGTAATAATTTTTCTACGCTTTCAGATTAGGATGTGGGATACTTTGTGAAGGTTTTTGAAGCGATACAGCGTTAAGAATAGCGCTACAAAAAACGAAAATAAAATAGCTAAAATACACTCCGAAAGTGTCCAAAAAGTGTCCGAACTGTACGAAATTGGATTCATATGAAAGGTTTTTTTAAGCCTATGGAAGCCTACGAAATTCGAGGAAACTGAAGGGTCTTGGGTGAAAATTTGGTCAAAACAGCGCTAAAAAGTAAATTTTTCATTAAACTATGATTTTATATGCCTAGCTTTAGCCGATTTAAGTTTATTCAAGTTTATTCAAGTTTCAAGTTTAGTATAAAAAATGGGTCAATGCATATGCAGTCACAATCAGAAGAAACTGATATATGAAAAATTTATATAAAAAAACATTATGCATATGCAAAGCGTAGAAAAAGTAAAACACCATTACGTAAATACTTTTCAAAGGCGCTAAACAACTTAAAAAAGAAATTACGTATAAAAAATTAATACATAAATAATGTAGAAAAAAAAACTTAGAATAACAAAATTAAAAACAAAAATGTCAAACCAAAAATCAAGGCAAAAATTATCAAGTAACCAAATATACTATGGACTGAAAGAAAGGAAAAAGGAAAAACCGAGCGAAAAATGCAATCTTTAAAGGCCCAGAAATGGGTATCAAATGGTGTGTTATGCGTAATATAGTACTCCTTATGTACCTTAGCCTCTGTCCACCTACTCCTACATCCTATCCTACCCGTGGTGACACCTGTTATAGTGAGCAACCCACATGAACGATCAGGTAACCAACCCTGGTGTAGTAGTGTGGGTCACTTAGCATAAGGATGAGGGGGGCTGTCTTCGGGTAGTACCTTAACGCCACGTATAGAGAGGGCCGAAGTCAGCTAGGCGCTACGATGATGGGATGGCGTCTTAGTATGGTGGCGGATGACCTCAACAGCAAGAGACAACGGCAGCATACGCAGTCCTAGTCAGTTGGACTACCATCAACAAACCAAAACAAAATTGGTCCTCCGGTGAACAGGGGGTTGGAGTCGAGGCTTGCGACCTGGCTCTAGGACACATGACCGTGAGCGAGTGTGGAAAAATAATTGCAACGAAAGATCAAGAAAAGAAAGCCAACGGAGCATGGCCTCATTCGGATGGAATGTAAGATGTCAGACTTACAGATCAGGAGGACTTATAAAACTGACAAAAGAGCTTAGGAAAGCTAAAATCGACGTTGCTGCCAGCCAGGAGAGCGGATACAATAAAGATGCTCAAACTTCCCGCTATAATGGCTACACAATATACCATAGCAGCAACAGTCGTAACCATGTACTTGGCACTGCCTTCCTGGTAACCAGTAAATCTAACCACCTGGTACTGAACTTCCGAAAGGTCAATGAGCGATTATGTGTACTAAGAATAAAAGGCCGCTTTAAGAACTACTCCTTGATTAACGTACACGCCCCGCATAACGAAGCGTCTGAGGATGACAAGGACATTTATTATGAAGCGCTCGCAAAAGCCTACGATGAAGTGCCGGCGCACGACATCAAAATCGTTTTAGAGACTTCAATGCCAAAGTAGGCAAGGAGGAAGTTTTCAGACCAACGATAGGAAGATACAGCCTACACGACGACACAAATGAAAACGGACAGCGCATGATATTATTCGCAGCTGAAAGAAACCTCGTAGTGAAAAGTACCTTCCACAAACACAAAAGTAGGCACCTGGTTACCTGGAATCACACCTTCTGATTAGCGGTAGGCACCTCACTGACGTCAATGACGTCAAGACATGTTGGAGAGCAAATGTCGACTCTGATCACTATCTTGTGGTGTCAACACTGAGAGCACACCTGGCCCGGTTTCATAATGGTCAACGGGAAACTGTGAGGCGATACGCAGTGGACAGACTACGCGACCCACAAATAGCTGCGACATTTGCTGAAAGCATTAGCACGAAGCTTCGGCAACTACAACAAGCTCAGCCAGGCGATACTCCTCCTGACTGGCAATCAGTGAGTGAAGTAATCAAACAAGAAGCAAACACAACCGTATCAGAGTCCTAATGATTTCAAGACCTGGTTTGACGCAGAATGTGCTAATGTGACTGAAAACAAAAATGCGGCACGATTAGTGT
Organism: Pseudolycoriella hygida; assembly: GCA_029228625.1. NCBI lineage: Eukaryota > Metazoa > Arthropoda > Insecta > Diptera > Sciaridae > Pseudolycoriella > Pseudolycoriella hygida. The sequence goes on from CM055404.1 coordinate 74,210,440, forward strand.
GGGAAACAGCAAGGACGAGAGAACAAAAAGCGACGGCCTTTGAGTACTACAGAGAACTACGTAAAAATGAAAAACGAGTGCACCGGCGTAAAAAGAAAGAGCAAGAGTGCAGGACGCTGCTCGAACTCGAGAGATTACGTAGCGCAAATGAGTCTCGTAAGTTCTATAAAAGAATTAACAGTCAAAGGAAAGGTTACAGCTCCCAAATGGCCTTGTGCAGAGCAGCTGATGGCACATTGCTGACCACAAGAAAGGATGTTCTGGAGCGATTTAAAGAACATTTTAACACGCTTTACAACGAGGAGAGTGATGAAGCCTTTGATAATGATAATGATGTTTCCACACTTAGCGACGACGGTCGTATCGTGCCAGCACCAACATTTGAGGAAGTCTCGGCGGCAATTAATTCACTAAAAAACAACAAAGCTTCCGGCCCGGATAATATTCCAGCTGAACTGCTGAAGATGGGTGGTGAAGAATTGCCGAAAGTGATGCACATGATAGTTGAGCGGATATGGAACACCGAAACGTTACCTGAACAGTGGTTAGAGGGAGCCATTATACCTCTACACAAGAAGGGCGATAAACTAGAGTGCAAAAAGAAGAACTAAAACTGATGATTTTTCTAATAACTCCCTGACGTGTGACTACGATGTTATAGCACTGTCTGAAACATCGCTCAATTCGTCATTCTTTGACAGTGAATTATTCAATCCTAAACAGTTTTCAGTTTACAGAACTGATCGGTCTGAATTAAATAGCGTACATCAGAGATATGGAGGTGTTCTGATCGCTGTCCGATCATCTTTACCTAGCGAATGCGTTCTGGTGCCCGGCACCGACAGCGTCGAAATGGTTTTAGTTAAGGTGCAGCTTCAAAATCATTCGCTTTTTGTCTCTTGCCTTTACATCCCTTCAGGCTCTTCTGTAAAAGTATACACCGAGTATCACGATGCATTAGAAAAGACACATAAATTTACAGACCTGGATGTTAATGACGAAATGTGCATTTTAGGAGATTTCAATTGATTGGATTCCTGATAGTTTCAATTCCCACATTAACAGCATTGATGACTTGATCAGTGGTCAAGACGATTCACTCGAAAGCAATGTGATGCTCCCCACTAATGTCGCTGAAGGAACGAAGGCCGACATCATCTATCTTATGATGAGTGGTATCCTTCACCAAGTTAACAACGTCCACAACCATTATGGAAAAATCCTAGACCTCGTGTTTTACAGCAATCCAAATAACATCAAAGTCATTAAATCTGATGTTCCTATGAGTCGAATCGATTTGTATCACTATCCTATCGAAATAATAATTTCAGCAGACTTTGTTGAAAGCATTGAAAATATTGCAAGTGATGAATCTGAAAGTGAACTTAACTACAAAAAAGGCGACTATGCGGGTCTTAATAACCATTTACATTCTATTGACTGGAATCAACTGTTGTCAAACGTTTCTGACGTTGATGACACAGTCAATGTGTTTTACGACACTTTGTTAGACGGATTTGAGAAATTTATTCCGCTCAAAAAGAAAATGGTTATTAACGATCCACCCTGGTACAATCAGCGTTTGCGTAATCTAAAAAATAGAACAAGCAAAGCTCACAAACGATTTAAAAATGAAACAAACCCAGACGAAAAACTAAAACTCAAAATGAAATTTTTGTCTACAAGTAAAGAATTTCACTCCGTGCGTGACCGAGCCTTTAACAAATATTTGGCTAACACCGAAGAAATGTTAATGTCTGATCCTTCAAAATTCTGGCATTACGTTAAATCGCGAAAAAAGACTACAGGCTACCCGTCAATTATGTTTAGAGGTGATAAGAAGACTTGTAACCCTAACGAAACATGTGATCTTTTCGCTGAATTCTTTGAAAGCGTTTATGTTTCTGACAACGAGAGTGGTTCTAGCTTATCGGGAAAAATGCACTCCTTAGAAAAGCGCATTGACATCGGATCAATCTCTTTTGAGATCCAAGACGTTTTGAACCATCTTAGTAGTATAGACACTAGTAAGGGTGAAGGTCCAGACAAAATCTCTCCGATTTTGTTAAAAGCCTGTGCTGAGAGTCTCTCATCTCCGCTACTTCGCATTTTTAACTTATCTCTCTCAACCGGAAAGTTTCCGACAAGATGGAAAACGTCCTATATAACTCCAATTTATAAAAGTGGTTCTAGAAGTAATGTTGAAAATTACAGAGGTGTAGCTATTTTACCAACAATAGGAAAACTATTTGAAGCCATCGTCACCAGTATTTTATCCACAAAGTTCAATCGAATTATTTCAAAGTCGCAACATGGCTTTATGAAGCGCAGATCTACCGCAACAAATTTAGCTGAATTTGTTAGCTACGCTACTAAAGTTATGGAATCTAGGCATCAGTTAGACGTCATATACACCGATTTCCGAAAAGCATTTGATAGAGTCAAGCATTCGATTCTTTTGCACAAGTTGAACCAAATCGGTGTTCATTCGAACTTACTAGCATGGATTGCATCTTATCTGAATGGACGTTCACAATTCGTCAAACTAGGGAATTGCTCTTCTCGAACGTTTAACGTGACCTCTGGTGTTCCTCAGGGTAGCCATCTTGGCCCTCTCTTGTTCATATTATTCATGGACGATGCCACAAAAGTCTTCTCTACTTCAGTTTACTTAATGTATGCTGACGACTTGAAAATTTTCATGAAAGTTAAGAATGTTCTTGACGTAAGTGCTCTTCAACATGACTTAAAAAGGTTTCTACAATGGTGCAAAATCAACCAACTTTATTTGAACGTCGATAAGTGTAAGGTAATCTCCTTCACACGAAGGAGATCCAAGACTGAGTTTGGTTACAATATCGATGATGTTACGTTGACTCGTGTTAAGGTAATTAAAGATTTGGGAGTCCTCTTGGACCAAAAACTGACGTTCAGTAAACACATCGAATATATAATTGCAAAAGCTTACTCAATGCTTGGCTTTGTTATGAGAACTTGTAAGCAATTTAAAAATATTAAAACTTTAAAAAATATATACTTTGCCTATGTCCGTTCTTACTTAGAATATGCTTCAGTTGTTTGGCATCCTTATCAAGACACATTTGTTGACAGAATTGAATCAATTCAGAAAAAATTTTTGATGTACGCACTGAGGCGGACGGTGAAGCGGGATGAAAACCACAAGCTTCCGCCATATATTGAGAGATGCGAATCGATCAATATCGAAACACTTGCCCGACGCAGAATCAACGCCTGCTCACTTTTCGTATCCGATCTGATGAATGGAACCATCGACGCACCTAAAATCAAAAGCAAGATCATGCGAAATTCCAGACCCACTTGTGCTGATGATTTTCTCGTAGTTGACAAACACAGGACTAAATATGGTCTTTATGAGCCTATCAATAACATGTGCATGGCATTTAATCGCTTTTCATTGCTGTGGTTTCAAAACATACCACGTGAATCGTTCAAGTTGACTATTAGGAAATTAAAAATCACATATAAACTAAATGGTAAGATCAGAATCTCATAAACTGAACCTTTGGTTCTCAATCTAATCAAAAGCTGATTAGTCAATTGGGTCTCACGACTCTCAAATGTAACTCTAAGTCACGTCGACTTGTGCAAAAACAGCTAGTCTAGACGACTAGTTTCCGCTAATCCTTTTTATTTCAGGTGGCTACACGATATGGCGGTGCTTGATGCAACGACGGGCTTTTTTCATTTCCAATTTTCTATTTTCGTCTAATTGATGCTGTTTTAATTGTATAACAACTATAAATAAAGTAATTTTGACGATGGGCAGGGGTGACTGTTGACTCCGACGGGTCGACTGGGTCGGCAACTCACTTCCGGACCTGCTCTTCATTTATGTTTTTTTTTTTTTTTTGTGTTAAGCTAATTTATTGTCATTATCATAATTAATTGTATACAGTCAGGAGACTTCGGCCATTGATGCAGTAAATAAATAAATAAAAAACTACCGTGGGATAACATTGCTGAACACGGCTTATAAAGTTTTTGCTGGAGTGCTTAGAGAAAGACTATCACCGCGTGCCGAGACTGTCATTGGGGAGTACCAAAGCGGATTCAGACCGGATCGATCAACCACAGACCAAATATTTAATCTCCGTCTGATTCTGCAAAGGGGCAGAGAGTTTCAAATCCAGACGTACCATCTTTTCATAGACTTTATACAGGCTTACGACAGGGCCAAACGAAAGGAACTGTATATAGCGATGAAGGAGCTGGGATTTGAAACGAAGTTGATCAGATTGGTGAAAGCGACATTGGAAGGCAGCAGATGTCGGGTCAAGGTGCAAAATGACCTGTCAAATGAGTTTGCTGTAGGAGAAGGATTGAAACAGGGAGATGGACTGTCCTGTTTACTCTTTAATTTGTCGTTAGAAATGGCGATGAGGCGTGCTGGCATTAAGACGAACAAAACACTGGCAAATGGAACAATACAAGTACTGGGCTTTGCAGATGACTTGGACCTCGCTAGTCGAACACACGCAGCAGCAAATGACACTTTCACAAATCTTAAGACCCAAGCGGAAAGAATGAGATTGTTGATCAACGAGACCAAAACCAAGTACATGAAGACCACGCCAAATTCGGTAGCCGGTCAACAAGGTAACTCGATAACAATTGGGGAACTCAACATAGAGGTGGTAGAAGAGTTCACATATCTTGGTGTTCTAATACGACCCGACGGTGATACGACACCTGAGATCCAGAGGCGTATTATGGCGGCAATCAGATGTTATTTCGGGTTAAATAAACAATTGCGCTCAAAGTTGCTATCAAAGAAAACAAAGTGCCAAATCTACAAAACTCTTATACGTCCAGTGCTGATGTACGGCTGTGAATCCTGGACTGTGAAAAAGAGTGATGAGCGGATGCTCCTAACATTCGAGCGTAAAGTCCTTCGCACGATCTTTGGGGCGGTGCGCGAGAATGAAAGGTGGCGAACAAGATACAACTTCGAATTACAACGTGACTTTGGCGAACCGAATATACTGGCAGTGGTAAAAGTCCAGCGATTGAGGTGGGCAGGGCATTTAGTGCGCATGGATGGAAGCAGGGCCCCCTCAACATTATTCCGAAACAATCCTGACGGGCAAAGAGGTGTTGGCCGCCCAAAAATGCGTTGGATCGATGGCATCGAATCAGATCTGCGTGATTTAGGAATAAGAAGCTGGCAGGGAGCGGCGAGAGATATGCGCCGGTGGAAGGACGTTCTGGATCAGGCCAGGGCCCACAAGTGGCTGTAGCGCCGGAAAAGTAAAAGTAAGTAAAGGCCCAGAAAACGTAGTCTCATTTCCTAAAAAATATTTGAGACCGTGAGACCTCGTTTCCCGAACCTACACCTCTTACTCGGTAACAAAAACGCAATGCTAAGAGATTAATCATCATACGAAAAAATTCAAGATAGAATGTGCTATACTTAATATGAGTATCCTTGTAGCTAGACATTACTTTTAAGTAGTGAGTCACGTAACAAGCGACTAAATCCATAAGATGACGCCCTGCGTATATCACGCGGTAACTGATTAAACAAAGTGGGACCATTATATGATAACATACGTTTCCCTATTGTTGTTTGAACTTTGGGTCTAAGCAAAAGGTCAGAATACCTGGTAAAGTGTAGATGCGACGCGGTGGTAAAGTCAATATTGTGATGGCACAAGTCATTAATGGACTGGTGAACAAACTTACAAACAGCATATTTATGCAAATAATTCACAGACAGAACAGACAGATACAATTTCGAAAATAATAGTTTCGTTTGGTATCTACACAAGACTCCATGGGTAAGTTTCAACGCCTTTCTCTGTAGGACTTCAAGTTTATTCATAAGAGATTTATTTGCGCCTCCCTACACTCCAATACAATAAGTTAGTCTGCTATGCACCAGGGAGAAATATAATTCCTTGAGTACTCCTATAGGTAACATCACCCTAAGCCGCTTCATAATACCTATCTGGCTGGATATTACATTACATAACTTGGTAATTTGGGTGTTCCAATTAAGACATTCATCTAAGGTTACCCCTAAAAATTTAATTGAAGTGACCGTTGGAATAATTATATTGTCAAAAACAAATTCTTGCAAAGGAGCATTTTTGTTCGCTGGAGACCTAAAATGCATCAGTTTACACTTCCCAACATTCAATGTCAACTTATTTTCGTTAAAATATTTAAGGACAATATTCAAATCATGTATAATTTTGCTGATGTTGGAAGTGATACTTAATGAAGCTGTGAAAAAACTAGTATCATCAGCGAATAAGATGAGCTTAGAATTAAGATGAAGGCAGTGAAGGTCATTAATAAAAATCAAAAACAATAATGGGCCCAAGGTGCTACCCTGAGGGACACCATACTTCATGTTAGCCATTTCACTATCAACCCCATTAACACAGACGTATTGCTTACGAGATGTCAAGTAGCTTTTGAATAGATCATTAGTCTTACCCCTGATACCTGCATCATCAAGTTTAGATAATAACAGTTTATGTTCAACGGAATCAAAGGCCTTTGCCAAATCTAGAAAAATCCCCGAAACAATTTTACTCGCGTCAATCTCAGTGCTAATGTCATTAACGAGCTCATATAATGCTGTGTGTGTGCCAGATCTCTGACGGAAGCCGTATTGACGACCATAAAAAAAATCAGTCACAGTCAAAAAATCAATCACGCAACGATAAATAAGTTTTTCGAAAACTTTGTTTACAACTGATAAAATTGAGATTGGTCTGTAATTAGAAATTTCAAAAGAACTCCCAGATTTAAAAATTGGGGTGACCCTCGCCACCTTAAGAAGATCTGGATAAGAACCCGTCAACACACAACAATTGTAAATATGACTTAATAACGCGGAAATAGGGCCAACACAACATTTTAAGGAAGAACAGGTGACTTTATCATATCCAGGACCTTTGCTATTATCCAATGATAAGATCACACTTTCAATATCGCGAGGAGTTACTGCGCTTAAGAACATTGAATTATTATTAATTTTACGCTGCATAACGCTTTTACCTCTAACAGTTATTTTTCCAGCCAGATTTGAACCAACATTGGCATAATAGTTGTTAAAAGCGTCAGAACATAGTTCATCATTAACAAGAATGTCGTTCACTTAAATAGCGAAAGACTTTGGTTTCTTACAGCCCTTGCCCAGAAGAGCATTGATTTCCCGCCAACTTTTCTTGGGGCATGATGATTCCGAAAATAACCTGTCAAAGTACTGATACTTATAGAGATTCATGAAGTGATGCAGGATGTAATTGCTAGCCGATATTCCTTGGTAACCGTATAGTCGGCAATAGTCTTCTTGAGCGTATCAAGAAAGTACGAATATAAAATGTTAACATCATCAGTAGCAGGCATCTTATCAGGATCGAACAAACACTTCAGCGCTTCATTAGCTTTATTGTAATCAGTTCTAGACTTTGTTATCAAAACATACTTTTCCATTTTCATTGGAAAAGAGATTTGTGAAATAACAACGTTATGATCACCTGCATGATTAATTATTGTACTGTTGATGACTTTAACAGAGGAGTTACATTTGAAACCAGCATGATCCAAAATTGAACGAGAGCATGGTCTTGTAACGAGATCATTAGATATTTTAAAGTCATAACATTGAAGAGTATTCACATAAGCGTTCAGAAACAAATTAGCATTAGATGTTGAAAATTTCAGTAAATTGATGTTAACATCACCTGCAAGCATAGAAAACTCATCATCAGTATCAATTGCATTGGTCACATGTTCCAAAAAATCATTTTGATTATTCCTCCAAAGAGGTCTATAATAAGCATGTAAATTTAGATGAGGGTATATTGAATCAATGAGTTTAATATGGACATTAATGTAGAAGAGTTCAGAGTTTGGTAGGCGATTGTATTTTTAATAAAAACCGCAAGTCCTCACCATGTCCATCACGACACGAAAAAATACCCTCATAGCCCGGAATATTATACAATGAAATTTGATCAGGCTTGATCCATGTTTCGCTCAAAATAATAATATCAATTGAATGTGGAAGTTTAGATAAATAGTGCAAAAAAATATCAAATCTATTTAATAACCGCACACTACGTAAATTTGTTTGAAATATCCTCAGACCACAAAAATCAGTACCTAACCCAGCAGGTACAGTATAAGCATTTTAAAAACAGTTCAAATAAACAAAAAAAAAAAAAATGCTAAGCCACAAGGATATAAGAAAGCATACAGCACACAAACAAAAAGAAATAAAAACTGAGCTTTAGTTACCATTTTTAGCATTAAGCCCATCAAAATCAGTACGATGATCAATCACCAAAGCATTAACATTATCATCCTTCCTCAGGTAAATGCATCCATTTTTGGTCCATAGATATTTGTAGCCATTTTGGTTTTTGAAAGTTTTTGCCTTAAAAAAAAGTTTGCGCCTTAATTCAGTTAGATTTTCATTTAAAAATATCTTATTCACACTTCCCTCACCAACAGTTAGTCCAATGTCAGTCAGGGTCAGTCCATTGTTATTGCGAAACGAAGAAAAAAATCCATTCCTCACGATAACGTCTTTAAAGAACACTACTAGAGGCGGTGGACCAATATGAATTTGTTTTCCTCGCCGCTGAACACTAGCGATGTCAATCTCTGACAAGTTGAATTTGATCTTGCGTCCAATTTTCAGCATAGTAGCCACTAGATCTTCATTTTCCGTTACGGTAATACCAGAAATTTCAATACTATTAATCAGCTTGTCTTGTTCCAATGAATCCAGCCGATTTAGGCGTGTTATAGTTCGCTGGAAACAGAAAGAGGAGCTATAAGATCTGGGATGCTCTGTAAAATGATTTTATTGCGCTACAGTGTTACAAATATCGAAAATATCTTCAAATAGCGTCGAACAAGTGTTCAAATGGTACGAAAATGGGTTAGAAATCTCGTATACGCATATCAAATCCTATCGTAAACTTGAGGAACCTGCAAATTTAGGTGAAAATTTAGGCAAAATAGTGCTGCAAACAGCCTTTTTGGTGTTTTTTGATGGTTTTTCCTCGAAACTGCATCTGTAAGTGTCCGAATCAGTATATGGTTGGGCATTTTCGGTTTGTTCGAACTTCACAAAATTTGAAAAATCTAGAAAACTAAAAAAGGATAAATGTCGACTTTTCTGATTTCTCCCATTAAGCATCATATAAAAATGGTTTTAACTCAATGAATTGACATTTTTTCATGTATTTGTACAAAATTTGAACATAATCCTGAAACTGTTCAGCCAAAGTATGTATGTGTGACTCGCCGGAAAAAGATTTTTCAAAAATTGAAAGCTACTTATAAATATTTGAGCAAGTAGCGGTGTAAGTGACAATGAATAAAGTTAAAAAAAAATTGGAAGAATGTTTCCAACCTAAAACTGAAAAACAAATTTTTTATCTGTTTCAGGAAGTTTTACGGGAATCTGTATCTGTACAAATCTTAGCTTAGTAGTAATTCAATGTGTTATGACTAGAAAGTATGTGTAGTCAACTTTCTAGAGGATTTTCTAAAGCGAAATTGGACCACAATATTAACGTTATTTGTGGGCGCGGAGAGAAGTAGCAAATTTTTGTAAGTTTAAAGAAAAAGGCATTTATATAAAAGAGCTGTCATTGTCGAATGGACTCAAATAATCCAATTCTATAACTTGGAAGAATAAAGTTGCAATTATCAAAATGAACCGAGTATAGGTGCTTTTATTAATAATTTTAAAAAATGTATAGAATTTCAATCGTTTCCCGCAGCTCCCTGTCATGTTTGATTTTTTGAATGGGAAAGATTCGCCACAAGCAGCAACTTATTCAAGCTCATGACTAAATTTTGTTATTAATTCGATTATTCTATCAACGAAGATTTCGAATGAAACGCGACTATCAACAGAATTTTCTCTCAGCAATCGGTGAATGGGCTCATGTCCGTTGTTCGTTCTAACTGTTACATTAAAAGACGAAACTTTCATCCAGTTACGATTGAATGGTAACCAGTCAGAACGAAAAAACGCGATTAGCTGACTGAATGCTGAATGTTTTTCTACAAAAAACCAACTACATCTCTCGAAGATTTTGAGATCTTTCGATATTTATAAAGCTTTCATGTCTTCGAAAATCTGAATTTAATGTTGCTTCGGAACAAGCATACGAAGTCTTTTTTTTAGTGTTTCCTATTTAGACGAATACAATGACTGAAAATATACAGTCTGCCAATTTCTTGTAAATGGAGAATTTTTGCAATCTAAATTCCACTCGCCGTATTCTTTCGTATATCTTTAAGAAGTTCTGAAAAAATAACATTCCTAATAAAAAATAATTCGGCTGGCAGCTGGAATGCTTTCAAATGCAGCAGGACGAATTTTTTGCCAAACACATCTTCCAGCTGCAACTGTTGCAGGATCGGAAATTAAACAACGAAAAATAACACACAAATGCACACAAGTGAACATTGCAGAAATTTAATAAATATGCGTTGATGCAATGATAAATGTTTTTCATTGTTTCTTCGATTCATAATTTCCATTAGGTTCTTAGAACACAATTTATATCAGTTGTTTTGGAAGGATCAACAAGGACTTCGCCACATTTTCCTTTTCACTTTCCCTTGAAAGGGTTTTTGTTGTGATATGAGTAGTTAAAACCACAATTTCACATACGAAAATGGAAACATTTCTTTTCCAATATTGTGGTCACTTCCAACTAATTTGCGGTTACTTTTCGATCAATAAAAGAACAACACATTACAAAAACAGAGAAATACATTTTTACTTTATTCATTCACTTTATTCACTTCAATTAAATCACATTATGTTGGTTGATTCATTAAATTTATATTTCGTCTGCATATCGATTTGCTTGGACGGAGTTTGCTTGGAGAGCGATTGGTTCTTCATCGCGTGGCTTCCATAAAACTAATACCTTAAACGCCATTATGCAGCGCTGTCGACTGCAATGAGAAACAAAATTAGTTTTCATAAATAAATTAAATAGAATAAAAATAAAATAGTTAGAATACAAAAAACATTACCTTTTGTAAATACGCCAGAGCGTAAGGACGGTTACAAACATTACGCTTAATATTGCGCTTTGTAGCGCACCTGTATTTTACATCAATTACAATCAATCAACAAATTCAAACTACACACGCAAAACAGCCCACATGTTCAACAACAGAGGGCGCGTATCACATTATTTCAATCTATCGAATCATCTGGAACATCAGAGACGACGCCATGATGATTTTGGTGCTATAAAAAAGAACAGACGATTCATGTACAGATTACTCTTATTTCAACCGCTGAAAATTACACTTTGTGACGTAAGCGAAGTAGAAATAAAATATTACAAACTGAAGGAGATTGTTTTATGAGCAAAGTCTTTCGGCATTTAGTGAAAGTGTGCGCATCGTATAACGGTCGTACCATCATTAAATTGTTTGATTGGCCACCTAACAATTCGCCCTTCTACAGCTTCCGAATACGAAGTCGCTTTTTTGATTGTCCTCGTCGGAGACAACAACAACCGGGGTTCCTTTGTAAAAAATTGAATATTATTATATTGTAAATTATTTAATTTATTATGGAAAAAATAAAATAACTTACTCGTTTAAATACGCCATTCCGTTGAGCGCGTGAACTCTTTCAGCATTTTGTATTTATGACGTGTAATATTCACATAATTCGAAAATGTAAGAGCAACAGCAAGGTGAGAGGGTTGAATGATAGGGTGACTCATTCTCGACTATTTTTTTTCGTAACATTTAAATATCTTGTAATTAATTGACATATTTTATTTTAATTATAGTTGTTTGTCTTTGCTAAACGGACACGAACCATTATTTCCTTTTGTTGAGGATGTAGATGCGTAGAAGATTAGAAGTTTTGGTCGATCAATCAATCCGGAGGACATCATCATAACAAACTATAAGTTGATTTTATTCTTTTTTCAGTCCATTGCGACTATGTTACGAACTATAAATGTGGTTGTTAATAATATGAATTGTTTTTGTCAAAGTGGGGGGGTGACGCTTGCAGCTTCGGAAAGCACAAAACTCTTTTGAAATATTTTCACTTTTGATTAAAAAAATGCGTCACAAATGCCGGACCCGCCAAAGTAATAGTTTTTCTACGCTTTCAGCTTTCATACGCAGAAATTTGATTTCCTGTACAAAAATACGCCATACATCACATAAAGTCAAATTTTTGCATTGTGAAAGCTGAAAGAACAGAAAAACTAAAACACTGGGGGGTCCGGCATTTGTGACGCATTTTTTTAATCAAAAGTGAAAATATTTCAAAAGATTTTTTTGCGTTCCGAAGCTGCAAGCGTCACAAAAATTGACATCAGTTGTTTTGGAAGAAGGGACGCGGACTTGCGTCACGTTTCCCCTTTAAAAAGGGTTTTTGTTGTGATATCAGCGGTTTTGGAATAAGGGACGAGGATTTGCGTCACGTTTTCCTTTTGAAAAGGAATTTCGCTGTGATTGTAATGTTTTGAATTATTTTGAGCCGCCGCCGCCGCCGCACCAAAGCACGGCGGCTAGTACTTACATTGGCGAGAATGATTCCCGCAACCTCCTCAACAACATATCAAAAGTTTTTTTTGAGCCGCCGCCGCCGCCGCCAAAATAATCCCCTCAACTTCCTCTACAACATATCAAAAGTTTTTTTTTTGAGTCCCTGCCTATTTTCCGCCATTTTGGCGGTCACCGTGATACACTACACACCCAACCCAACAACTTTCCCTTTGACTCCAAACCTCTATCTCGAACACACAACCATTGCCTCATACAAAATGTGCTATCATACACACTACACACACAAACACATACATATGGACTTTATATAGCGCCTTCTAAGAGCCCTGGCGCCCAAACGAGGCCGGTACCCCCCTTTTTTAAAATCTCATATGACGTAGAATGCCCACCCGAAGTTCCCTGCAAAATTTCAAGAAAAGTTATCGAGCCGTTTTCGAGCACGATCCAAAAAAGTAGGTTTTCATACAAATAGCTCTGGAACTAACTAACTAACTAACCCACTAGCTAACTAACTAACATAGGATGTTTGCATTGACTTTGGCTTCCATGAAACAGCACTTTTTGTATAGGAAATGATCATTTTCTATCATTTCATCCACCGAACCGATTTTAATGAGTGAAAAGACACTTCGCCTTAGAGTTTTATTATTTTATTATTTATTATTTTATTATTATTTATTATTATTATTATTGTTCACATTTATAGCTACAAACTTTGTTTGAGATACATTTGGTTAGTTTTCAGCTAATTATTTCATGCTTTTAGCTTTTCAAACTATGAAGCGAACGTTTATTCAGATTATTCGATTTTGTAATAATTTCCTTTCGGAATTAAGAATAGGCAGAAGAAAATTTTCAAAAAACTTCAAATGATTTGGATAATTCGATGTCTTATAGGCAATGTCAGTCAATCAAAGTGTGAAAGTGCTGTATGCGTGTGTTTATTTTCCAAAACATTTTTTGACTAATTGGCTATGACACAGCAAGAGTTTCAGTGCTTGAGTTAGGATTAACTTTGGAGTTTTGACGCTAGATGTAGTTATACATTCATTCTCAGATATAATTCACTAGTCCTAGTTTAACCGTAGATTGTTCATATAGAACATCAAATAGTCGGTACTTCACCCCATATCAGCATGTCAAGGTGCATGACTTGACTGATGATTGGCACTGGATGCCGAAATGTTGATGCTTCTAATATGTTCAAGAACACAACTGTTCTAGTTGAGTTCAATCTGAGCGTCATTACAATGACAAAATAATTCAAAATAAAAATTCTCAACCTGTGACCTTCTGTTACTTGTCTATGTGATCGAAAATTAAAGTAAAAATTTCCACGTTTCAGTTTAATTGTTCCACGATCAAGCAAAGCTCGAGTAATATATAAGATATTCTCAAAAACAATTTGATAAGATGATAATAAATTTCATCAGAACATCTAAAATAAGTATGTTCATCAAAACCCATATGGTTCCTAACATCATATATGTAGTTCCATGCAATGTAAGCACAGCATTGTAAAAAATAACGTGCTATCCCTCATAACAAAAATAGTGGTTCCGCCACTAATTGGCTATGACACAGCAAGAGTTTCAGTGCTTGAGTTAGGTGTCAATATATATGTGAAAAACAATGTTAAAGTCGAATTAATTTCAACATTTGATAAATCTTTTAATTCAATTTGGATAAAAGTGAACGATAAAATTAATCCAATCTTCATTGCTGGTTATTATCGACCAGAATGGACAAATTTAGACTCCTACTTTGATCATCTAGAATCATTTTTGTCTAGATTCAATTCAAAAAATTGCGTAATTTGTGGAGACATGAATATTGACACAAATGATAACAAAAACAGAACATACGCAAATCTTTTAAATTATTATGGTTTTAACATATCAAATAACATAAGAACCAGACCTTCTTCAATGACATTATTGGATCATTTAATAACAAATTTCTCAAATACATATAAAATCATAAATCATACTATATACAATGACTTTAGTGATCACAGTATAATAATTTTAAATATTAACATAACACCAAATAAAATAAATAAAAAAATAAAAACGATTAAAAAAATGATTGATTATGATAAATTTAGAACAAAATTAAATCAAATATTATCAGAAGATTATTATGATAAAAATAATGTCAATGAAAGTTGTAACTTTTTATTAAAAGCCATTAACACTGCAGAAATAGAATCAACAAAGCTAATAGAACAAGAGAAAAGAGTCAAAGACACACTATGCCCATGGTTTAATGATGAATTAAAAAAATTATATAATCAAAAAACAAATTTATTAAAAAAAAATAAAAAGAAATGAAACTAATAATATAAATTGCGATAATCTAAAATATAAATTAAAAATCACTAGTAAAATTTTGAAATCTAAAAATAGAAATTTGAAAACAAATTATTATCAAAATTTATTCGAAAATTGCAAATCAGATTCTCAAAAAACTTGGAAACAAATTAATAAAATTTTAGGAAATAACAAAAATAAAAAAGAAATTACAAGTATTTTGGACAACGACATAGAAATTTTCGACACAAAACTTATTTCAGAAAAATTTAATTGTTTTTATGCATCGAACGCAATAAATTTATCAAAAAAATTAATAAACTACAAAAATGATAATATAAATTTTTTTAATTCAATAAAACATGAGCCAAAAAGTATATTCCTCGATCCAACAACTGAAGAAGAAATTAAAGCTACAATTCTCAAATTAGATGACAAAAAATCCACAGGCATAGATAACATAAGTGTGACAATACTAAAATCGTGTTTAAATGAAATTTGTCCTTTTCTAAGTGAAATGATAAACCTAATATTTACTAATGCAATTTATCCAGACATATTGAAAATTGCAGTTATATCTGCTATTTTCAAAAATGGGAATGAAAAACTAGTATGCAACTACAGACCAATATCAGTTTTAAGCATAATCAACAAAATTATAGAAAAAATAATATGTACTCGACTATACTCGTTTCTAAATTCCAATAAATTCTTTTATAAATTTCAATACGGTTTTCGCCTAAATTCTAGTACAAAAATAGCAGTCACAGAATTAATCGAAAAAATTATAAACTCAGTAGATAACGGAGAATATACTCTAGGCATATTTTTAGATTTAGCAAAAGCTTTCGATACAATAGATCACCAAATTTTACTGTATAAATTAGAAAAATCAGGAATAAGAGGAATAGCACTAAATTTACTTAAATCATTTTTAACTAATAGAAAACAATACGTCTCTATAAATGGAGTAAATAGTTCAATGACTGATATTGTCTGTGGCTGTCCACAAGGTAGTGTACTGTCATCCTTATTATTCCTTATTTATATTAATGATTTAGGAACCCTACCTCTAAATTGTACACCAAATATTTTTGCTGACGACACTTTTCTTTATTATCTTAACAAAAATCCCAATGTAAATAAAAATAACGCTCAAAACGATTTAAATTTATTATTATCTTAACAAAAATCCCAATGTAAATAAAAATAACGCTCAAAACGATTTAAATTTATTAAAAGAATATTTCAGACTCAATAAATTAACTTTAAACATAGAAAAAACTAAATTCATTAACATCCACACAAGAAACAAAATTAAACCAACATTTTACCTAACATACAAAGGAGTCTTTCTTGAAGAAGTTAATGAATTTAAATATTTAGGAATTATTATAGACAAATTTTTAACATGGAAAACCCATATAAAAAACTTATGTACGAAACTTTTATGTAGAGTAGGTGTCTTAAAAAAATTATCTTATTTCCTTCCAAGGAAAATATTGTTTTTATTATATTACTCGATGATACATTGTAATATCGAATATCTATGCAGTATATGGGGATCAGCAGCATTAACACATTTAAAATCCCTACAAACTCTTCAAAACAGAGCTATTAAAGCGATTCTACACCTACCATTGCAACATCCAACATACTTACTATACAAAGACACTAATATTTTACCAATTAAAGGATTATATTTCCTACAAACATGCGACTACGTAAAACAGAATTTAAGTAATGAAAAACATAACACAATTAAATTTGAAAAAACTAAACATACATATAATACAAGATCAGAAAATTCAATATATATTAACACCACAAAAACAAATATCGGAAAAACAAAGATAACTTTTTCAGGACCATTTTTATATAACCAAATTCCAAACGACTTAAAAAACAATAATACAAATATCAAATCTTTCAAAAATAAATTGAAATCCTGGCTTCTAGAAGAGGACCAAATCACAAAATTATCAAAATCAAAATTATTAACTAATTAAATAGATCTTCTTTAAAAAAAAAAAACTAAACAAAACATTATTAAAACACAATTATTTTAAATTTTAATATACTTTTAAAGTCAATTCCTTAAATGAATATTAATTCGCTGGAATTGACTTATAATTTTAATTATAATATTTTTTTTTTAAATACAAGCTGTTACCTGTAAAAATATTATAATGATTTTGAAATAAATAATAATAATAATAATTAACTTTGGAGTTTTGACGCTAGATGTAGTTATACATTCATTCTCAGATATAATTCACTAGTCCTAGTTTAACCGTAGATTGTTCATATAGAACATCAAATAGTCGGTACTTCACCCCATATCAGCATATCAAGGTGCATGACTTGACTGATGATTGGCACTGGATGCCGAAATGTTGATGCTTCTAATATGTTCAAGAACAACAACTGTTCTAGTTGAGTTCAATCTGAGCGTCATTACAATGACAAAATAATTCAAAATAAAAATTCTCAACCTGTGACCTTCTGTTACTTGTCTATGTGATCGAAAATTAAAGTAAAATTTCCACGTTTCAGTTTAATTGTTCCACGATCAAGTAAAGCTCGAGTAATATATAAGATATTCTCAAAAACAATTTGATAAGATGATAATAAATTTCATCAGAACATCTAAAATAAGTATGTTCATCAAAACCCATATGGTTCCTAACATCATATATGTAGTTCCATGCAATGTAAGCACAGCATTGTAAAAAATAACGTGCTATCCCTCATAACAAAAATAGTGGTTCCGCCACTAATTGGCTATGACACAGCAAGAGTTTCAGTGCTTGAGTTAGGATTAACTTTGGAGTTTTGACGCTAGATGTAGTTATACATTCATTCTCAGATATAATTCACTAGTCCTAGTTTAACCGTAGATTGTTCATATAGAACATCAAATAGTCGGTACTTCACCCCATATCAGCATATCAAGGTGCATGACTTGACTGATGATTGGCACTGGATGCCGAAATATTGATGCTTCTAATATGTTCAAGAACACAACTGTTCTAGTTGAGTTCAATCTGAGCGTCATTACAATGACAAAATAATTCAAAATAAAAATTCTCAACCTGTGACCTTCTGTTACTTGTCTATGTGATCGAAAATTAAAGTAAAAATTTGCACGTTTCAGTTTAATTATTGTTATCGTTTTATTCATCATTCATTTTTGTCACATATCTTAAGGATTGTTCTGTTCGTTTATTTGGATTGAACAATTCATTGTTAACGATTCCTTTCTCCTTGTCGAGCCAGGGGAGACATAAGGGAAGCGTTACAAACACAAACAGTAATATTTGAAAAGCAGACCGTCCAATCTGTGTCTCCATATATGTGTGGTTTTGATGTTGGGTGCCACACTGGTGCTCGAAGAGATTGTTGTTCTGCAATTTCAGCAATGCGTTTCGCTAATATTGATCTTTCTATTTAACAAGCCATTTCTTGAACTTAACTATTTGCTTATTTATTGAGCTTAGTTCGTTCGCTTTGAACATAAAGTTTTGTTTTTCATCGCAATAATACACTAGCATGATTGATGCCTTATCAACGAACACCTTTTTTGACCGGCTGCTCGAATTATATTTTGGACCTGTTGAGAGTGGCGTCGCGTCGTAACGGTTGATCCTGTTACTTGAAAAGACAAAGTTATGAGGTAAAAACACCTTCTCAGCTGTTGTAAAATCCTATAAAAATTTAATTATAACAGTTGATAACCGTTTTTATAACAATTGGGAAGATGTTTTTGCCTCATAACTTCCTTAACTTCCACCCACTCACCCACTTTTTATTTTAGATTATGTTCTGCCATGAATACATAATTTTCCTTAACAACTGCTACCTTTAGATGGATAGATTCTAGCTGCGGCCCTGAATCTAGGTCAGTAAGGGATGTAAAATTCGGCTGATAATTTGCAAAGCGACACAGTTGTTATCGCAGTCTCATAGTCTTCAAATATGATTTCGTTTCCATTTCCATGCACCACTCTCTCTATCAACATCCCCATCTCATTTCAATAATTTCGTAATGAAGGCAGCTATGCCTAATTGTTCGCAGTGGATACATACTCCCACTCACATTTCATTTTCTATCCTTATATATTGACTAGGGCTGTGCGGCACTGCCTATTTTTAAGAAATTTTTTTCAAGAAATTTTCGAGAAATTCGAGGAATTTTCGAGAAATTCAAGAAATTCGGGAAATTCAAGAAATTTTTAAGAAATTGAAGAGATTATCAAGAAATTCGAGTAATTTTCAAGGAATTCAAGAAATTCAAGAAATTTCCAAGAAATTCACTGTAGGATTTTTATGCGTGAAGTCAAATTTTTGGTATGTGGAAGCTGAAACCGTAGAAAAACTATTTCGTTGGTGGGTCCGGCATTTGTGACGCATTTTTTAATGTAATACAATACTGATGAATAGTATATTACAATTGAGGTCATGTAAACAGCCGGTAACATAAAGACGAAGTTTGCAAAATCGTGCCGAAGGCGAGATTGTGTAATCGTCCTTGTGTTACAGGCTGTTTACATGACCTCACTTGTACTATGCTTTAACGTAGTAGCACTCGGTCGTTGAAACAAACAACTAAACATTAAACATTTTGAAAACAAAAAAAAAATAACTCCTGAAATACAGCGTACACTATTTGAGTTCTTAGAGTAGGCTAAATATCGAATGAACTATCGTAGAACACAGTGCTGTGTTCATTTTGTTATTTCTTTGTCGATGTGATAATAACGCAAAGCATCAACGGTCTAAATAGCTCGGTGAGCAATGCTACGGCGTTATAAACTCACTTTTTCCAGAATTTTCGGTTCAAATCCTAGTTTTTTTACATTTTTTTTGTGTTGCGTGTATTCCATCAAATACGTAGTAGTAGGCTTTGCTTTAAAGCGGAACGACGTAAAATTTTTCTGCTCTAATAAAAAAAAATGAGTAGTAATAATTAATGTAATTGCATACAAATGTTGCACAAATACAAATAAAAACACCAGTAAATAAATAATACACATCCTGGAGACGTATAGGCCCGTCGAAATTTGGATAATTAAAATACATATAATCGGAATCAAAAGTGACGTTTGATGCAAGGACTAGAAGCGTTAACATAAAATATGAAACACCAATATGAGACTTCAACTGTATGAAACAATGGAATGAAAGAAATTTTACTATCCCAATCAATCACTTCTCTAAGTATATAAAACGCAGACTATATTATTTGACTTGAATCCAACCGGTAGAACGACAATTCTAAATTACCTCATAACAAATAAACATATGGGAATGGGACAAAACGTCAATACGGATAATACAGGACGACAGTAAATGGATAAGTATACATATTTGTTCACGAAAGAGGTAAGACATAACATAACAGTAATCAACTATCGAATAAATTAGCTAGTCCAATCACTTGGTCGAGCGACGGTGACTGTTGTTAGTTTTAAGCTCAAACATATCTTGAGTAGCGACCGAGCGCTGTTTATGGCTAACGTGACTTGCAAGACAATGCACGTTTACTATGAACTAGGGGGCAAAAAGGGGCAACCGAGTGGATCACTACCACTATAAGCGTTTCAACGTTCACGCTCTCCTGGGATTGTGCACAGGCACCAGCTCTTGATATGCGAAGGTCGAAGGTCGTGCATTAATTTTTATACAGAAACTCTTTTAAAAATGTAGTAAATAGACTTTCAATCGATATCGACCTACAAATTTTACAAATTGATCTCATCATGTTTTCAAAGTCTTATTTCTCGGGATATATTAGTCCGATTGAGAAACTAAGTACTTTACAGGAATCCTATGATCACCCACGACAGACTGGCATTATGTTTCACCAAAATCCTTTTGGGCAAAATTTAATTTATGTTGTAAACAAAATCAACGACAAATGAACTTTTTAAATCGAGTAGCCTTGAAATGCCCTTACAACTAAGTGTTTGATTTCTAATCGTTGTTCGTTACATGAATCCTTGGGATAATGGTTAGCGTGTAAGTCGCTGAAGTGGATGTCCCGGGTTCAAATAGCGGTCTGGAAATGGTTTTTTTTTTCTTTATAAAAATAAGAAGAGTTCATTCTGGATGAACTGGACCATAATGACTCATTACGTAGGTCGCATCATTACTGCCTAGCATGTTGAATTGCATCTACATAGCAATGAACCTGTAGCGTATACTCAATGTACCGTGTGCGTACACGTTAAAAAAATTTGCGCATCAAAGCGTTAACCGTCGTCTCTCTCTGAATTAATTACGAGTTTGTGTGCTCCCTCACATAGCCGGAAATTGTTCTCCGTAACGACCGCCCATGATTTAACCGATTTGCTATCATTAGATAGAACGGTAAATCGATATGTGTGCAACAGTTTAAATCGAACTAAACCCTCACATTACATAGTTACAATATGTTGGCATCTGTCGCTACAAGA
>CM055404.1:74232285-74242995 GCA_029228625.1 Pseudolycoriella hygida
CATTGCCTGATCGGCAACGATGGGGTACCGTTCGAGTCCCGCATTGGTCGTACCCCGTGACCAACACTCGTCCGAGGCTGCCTATGACCGTTTTTACCAATAATGAATACAGTGGGACGGCCTGGTAAGCCGAACCGCACTGGAAGTTCAAGCCTCAATGGGGACATCACACACGTGCCTGAGATGCTAAGCGCAAGCTCATTTATTTTTGCCAAAAAAGAATTGCTATATGAATAGCGAAGAAGTTAACCGTAACCGTAGACAAACACCTACTTGAAATCCTATACCAAAACCACAAACACAAAACGCCGATTGTTTTGCATGAAGAAAACAAAACAAACACCCGAAAAACGCTGTAACTTTGAGGTTATGTGAGCACTACGTTGCTTGAAAAGAAAATGCAGATTTTAATTGATATCTAAAAAAGTTACAAAAACACACACTAATTTAACTTAACTTATTTACGAGAAACTGTGATTTAAAACGCGAAGAGGGCAAAAAATAAACGAAACTTACTCAGAGCAAAACAAACACGTCCATATCTGCCGCCATCTTGACTCAAACTCAAATATTTGGATGACCAGGTTTGTTTATCTGTAGCACAATTATTTATTCTGGCTCAACAGTCGATGTGATCAACAGGATATTGGTGCACTTGCTGCTTTAGGAATAGAAGATGGGGAGAACCGGAAGACATAATCCAAGACAATATGGCAACGATTGTAGAACTTCGAACACTGGTTAAGAAGATTCGGAAATCACCTCAAATGCGCCAAAAATTTAGCAAGCACTGCGAATTTTACAACATGGTTTATTTGGTACCAATTATAGACGTTGCCACACGCTGGAATTCAACGTTCGAAATGTTGCTTAGAGCTGAAACTTACAAAATAACTTTGCGAGCCTTATGTTTGAGCGAGAAACAGTTGGAAACATTGCTTATTACTGATGCCGAATGGAAAGTTCTACATTGCTTAAAGGCTTTATTGGAAAAGTTTGATCGTTCCAAACATCTAATGAGCATGGAAAGACACCCTACAATTCCCGCTTATATACCAACCATAAATTGGCTTATTGCGTCTTTGCAGTCATTTATTGAAGAAAATGATGGTCCTTTGGCTGATGCTGCTACACAAGGACTTGAGAAACTTAAAAAATATAAAAATGAACTGAAAATCAAAACATGTCGCATCCCGTATGTGGCTACATTCCTTAATCCGGCCTTGAAAATGAATTATTTCAAAGAACAAAATTACGACAAGTATTCGGTGAAAGAAATTCAGCAAACTATCTGTGACTTGTTCGAATCCACTTACGAAGCAACTCACAGTTGCGCTAAAACCCTTTGTTCGAAAGAAAATTCAACAGATGACTTCTATAATCACATGTATAAGCGAACTAAAATAAACAAACAACCGAAAGAGTTCCAAAAATACCTCAGCTTGCCTTTATCAGTGGCTAATGTTAACATTTTGGATTATTGGCGATCGCAAGTAATCGAACTTCCTAATCTTAGCAAGATGGCAAGAGATTACTTGGCGGTGCAGAGCAGTTCGGTGGCGGTAGAAAGAGATTTTTCTGGTGGCGCTGATTTGGTTATAGCAACGCGGTGTTCTTTGAAGGAAAATACAATAAGAGCTTGCATGTGCCTTAAGAGTTGGTATAAGCTTTCAAAGTGCCAGTCGTCCACAGTTATCCAAAACTAAAGTTCGAAGCGCCTTCATTCCACCAATCTAAAGAAGGTAAGATATTGAGTAAAATAAAAACTTTATTCGACAAACAACAGCAACTGCATTTAGATATGATCATCTTGGTAAAGTACAGCAGAGATCCACTAAAAATTTCGAAAAATAAAAAATCAAAATTGTTGCGAGAGGCGGCCATTGACGATCATCAGATCCAATTTGTTTATCGCCATTTTCAAGTTCGTTAATTTGAGGTTACCACACCTACCGTTTGGCATAAAAAAATGATTTTTGTCATTTCACGATCATTCAATAAACTATGTCATACGATACTCCAAACTTTGACCTACCTGTTTCATATTGAATTCCACTTAGAATTTAGAAAAAAATAATTATTCAAACATGACAGCGGGAAGCGATCTGTCAGTTGAGCTAATTCAGTTCAGATTCGGCAGTTTCAGTTAGTATTTTTATTTATTTGATTCGGTTCATTCAGTAGACTGTTACGTCAAAATACTTGTGTAATAATTTCATTCATGGGTCACTCGATCAATTGACTCAGATCGTACTTTGTCTGAACTGTTTCAACCTTTAACCACGACGATAACTCGAGTAAAACTCAACTGATTTTCAAAAACTTTTTTCTTTTAAAAGGTAATAGAAAAATCTTTTATATGATTGAATCTGGGCACTATCGGCCCAAGAGCCGCCGAGCTAGGGCCATTTAAGTGGCTTTTGGTCTTTTGTACATAACTCGAGTAAATCTGTTCCGATTTTCATTTTTGTTTGAAAGACCTGGGTATGGTCGACAATTTATGGAAGAACTTTTGCCTGTGCTTAGGGCTCAAGTGGGCCTCATGTCGGTGTTAAGGTTGACCCTAACAAAAAAAAATTGTTTTTGCTATGTTGAAGAGAAAATTGAGGGAAACATTTTTGTCTATGGATGCATGTGTCTCAGGCCTCTACTTAGGGCTCTAGGTCAGTACTAAGGTCGGCCCTAGTCCAAAAAATGGTTTTTCTCTATTTTGAGGTAAATTTTGTGCGTTCGGAAAATTTTTTTACACCGTTTCTTTGGACGGGTTTTTCCATATTGCCCTATTGGCAATTTCCAAAACCATTTAATGTGAACGCATTATTTACTTAAATACGTTCCAGTCTTTTTGTAACATCAACTCTGTTTGCCACATGTATTCTGATACGTACGGGTGCCTTGCATATGTTTTCCAATCATATTGCTAATTTGCACTTTTGATTACGCTTTGGACTGTTTTAAAGATGTTTGTAAAAAGCTTTCGTTGGTTTTGCGTTACACTGTGTGAAAATTCCCAAATACGAAAATTATCACCGTCACTTTATATACAATGCTGATTCATAAAAAGAAAATTTTCGCCACGGCACTTCCCACGGATTCCATAGGTGACGGTGCAGTGGTGGAACCCAGTCATGTACGAAATCATCTCCGTCACTTTCTCTGCAACCCCAATTCATAAAAAAAAATTGGCGCCACGGCAGTTCGTGCGGCTGAAATAGCTGGCGGTGGCGCCTCCCATTTACCCCTGCCTTCGCTTCAGCCTTAATTCCGCCTCCGGCCACAACATTTTGCTCATATTTGACCCATATGCCTTCAATACAGACGCAAAAAATATACATACAACACTGCTCCAACTAGTCGATCCCGTTGCGCCCTAGGAGGCACCCCGCAACCGCACTCAGAATTTGATTAGTATCTCGCGAGGTCACTAGAAGCGAAGGCTTTGAAGGTGGTTATTTCGAGGGGAATTATTACTTTATACCAGCGGGCTGCCGCCTTACAATCGTTCAAAATGTTCATCATAATCTATTTCCCGTTCCCCGTACTTACATCGTTCCGAACCCATATCCAACATCCACCGACACCCCCGTTCAAACCTCAATTCACTTACTTACTTAACCGGCCCTACAACCCATTAAGGGTCTTGGCCTTCTCCAACATGCTTCTCCAACCGGACCTATCCTCAGCTAACGTCTTCCAGCTGGTTACTCCCGCAGTTCTCAGGTTGGCAAAAGCTGCATCGCACCATCTGGATTTTGGTCTGCCTGCACTTTTTTTGCCTTCCGGCTTAGTGATAAAAAGTTTCTTCGGGATACGATTGTCGTCCATACGCTGTACATGATCAAGCCATCGTAGTCTATTAATTTTTGTTGTTCTAACTATGTCCTGCTCTCCATAAAGCTGCATAAGCTCATGATTAAATCGTCTGCGCCATTTGTTCATATTTTCGTCATATACTGGTCCGAAAATTGTCCGCAGTACCTTTCTTTCGAACGTGAGCAGCGATTGTTCGTCTGTCTGAGTCATGCACCACGACTCCGACCCATACGTAACTATTGGTCTTATCACAGATTTGTACAGTGCGCATTTAGAGTTTCTGCTTACTGATTTGGACTTTAAAATTTGTATCAGGCTGTAATAACTCCGGTTGCCAAGAGTTATCCGTCTTTTGATTTCGTCCATGATTACGTTGTCAGAATTAAGCTGAGATTGTAGCGAATCCGCGTGCGCGAACCCGCTCCATATAAATAAACCTAGAAAAGACTTTACGATCGCGATAACTTGTTGTAATTATTAGAATAAGAACCCATTGTAAAGATTCACGGCGGATCACACATGTCTTTCCCCTACCTCAAAAAAAAAAAAAAAATAACAAAGAAAAAAATAAATAATAGAAAATGGAACGATCCACATAAGCAAACCATAAATTTTATATTAGTTTAAATTCCGCGCCACCACCAGAGACACCTTAAGGGTAATAGTTAAATTTTCTCGTCCAACATTAATCATTCTAGAATTTCGAATTTGAACAATTAAAAACAAACCCCGTTAGATGACACCCTACAAGAACCAAATTGGAACAATAGAAAATACTTCAGTTGATTCGTGTCGGGAAAGAAGCACACACGGTGCTTCGTTAAACAACTTCTTTTATAAAGTGAATCCCGTAATATAATTAATTAAGTGACATTCTAACTTTGCCCAAAAGTGTAGCAGGTGGAATACTGTTCTAGTTGTAAGTTGGTAAATTGATTTTGAGTTATTAAGAGAATCATCATCAATCTTGATACTGCATTTTTGATCAACAATTACTAGATACATAAGACCCGCACGGTCTTTACAAAAAATAGAAAAGTGTTCAGAATTTTGTAATCAAATTAAATCAAAGAAACCGTTAAAAGTCAAAAAAAAAAAAAAAGACTTAGGAGTCTAACGAAAGAAAATCATTCTGGTAAAAGCAATCGAACAAATCAGACCTATATAATTTCGCTGAATAAAATCTTGTTAAATTTTGTAAGATTCTTCTATTAATCTGTAGTGACAAGAAATATATTCAAATATAAATATTCAAATCAAACGTAATTGAGCGCGACTCATAAGAATCAATCGGACTCATTAGTCTGACACAAGTGTGACACGATGTAAGTTGTCAGTTCTCGTCTAGGTAGTTGAACACATTGAGAGAGTTCTTTTTCGTATCAACCACAGCAGTGAACGGGCGAGCTTAAAACCAGGAAATAAATTGTTATAAGCTGAAACTAAAAAGTTATTTATTAGCGACATTAAATAACGCTAAAAATCATTGTCTCTGCTGATGAAAATTTCGAACATGGCGACCGTGACAGGACTTTAAGGATTAGTGGAACGTTTAAAATTACCAGAATTTATGTGAAAAAATTGTATCGAAAAGGAAAATGGAAAATTTGAAGAAATCGAGATCTTCGTTGAGAGGATTATTCACCAGATCTGTGAACAAATTGGAAGAATACTTGAAACAAGGAAATTTGTCACGAAAGTAATTGAATTATCATATGGCCACCATCGAACAGGCGTCTCTGGCGAGACGATGATGAAATGTTCAAAACTCCAGTCGTTTTATCGGGTAAGCATCCGATAACCAAATCACTAATCACACATTACCACAGAAAAACGCACACGTTGGAACTCAAACTCTGATGTCGATGTTACGAGAGAAATATTGGATCGTCAAATCAAGAATCGCTGTGAAGGCCGTTGTCAAAGATTGTATCGTTTGCAAGCGTTTCTCAGCGAAACCATTTGGAACAAAACCAACGTATCTTCCATTGAACCGAGTAAAAGACGCGTATGCATTCAAAGTCACAGGCGTTGATTTGGCTGGACATTTGTTTCTAAGTGATGGTCAAAAAGCGTGGATCGTATTATTCACATGTGCTGTATACCGTGCCATACATTTAGAACTGGTAACATCAGAATCGACTGAATGCTTTATCCAGGCGTTACGACGTTTCGTTGCGAGAAGAGGTCGTCCAGACGTAATGTACAGTGATCCCGGATCGAATTTCAAAGGAATCGATAATGCATTGAAAGCGTTGGATTGGTCGAAAATACGAGAAGTCGCATATCCAGAGAAAATCGAATGGATAACGAATCCGCCGAAATCTCCATGGTGGGGCGGTTGGTGGGAACGGCTCATTGGTTTGGTGAAAGACGTGCTGAAGAAAGAACTTGGAAAAGTGAGAATCGATTACGAAGAAATGTCGACCGTACTATGTGACTGTGAAGCCGTAATCAACAAACGGCCGTTGACATACATGTCCGATGATGTAACAGATTTGGAAGTACTGACACCCGACATGTTCGTGAAAGACAATCGAAAGAGTGGTGTCATGGATTTGGATTATATCGATGCGAAATTTCTCAACGAAAAACGACGAGAACGACAATTGACTATGAATAGTTTGCGTCAACGTTTTCGAGTTGAGTATTTGGCTCAATTACCGATGAGAAAAGGAGACATCGAAACACGTCGTATTGAAATTGGTGAAATCGTGCTGATCTGCGACGAAAATAAGAAGAAAATCCATTGGCCATTACCAAGAGTGATCGACATTTACCCTGGTAAATCGAACAAAGTGCGAGTGGCAAAAGTAAAAACATCGAAGGGAATTTATATTCGTCCAGTCAAAAAGTTGATTCCTCTGGAAATTAGACCTGACTAACAAGTGATGATTGGTAATGCAACACGAAAAGAAGTCGAACCGATTGTTGAAATTGCTGAACCAATTATCCCGAACGTTGAAACTATTGTGCCAGTTCATACACGAAGTGGTCGTTTGGTCAAACCAGTGAACCGTTTACTGGAGAATTAATGATTGTGGAACCTCATCGGTTCGGTTACCACAAGGTGGGAGTGTTCAGAATTTTGTAATCAAATTAAATCAAAGAATGAACATTTTCACCCATTTTTAATTTTTTTTTCGATAAAGAGAAAATTCACCACCGTAATTTTTTCAGTGTATGTGAGAAATGAAGTAAAGTTTTTTTTGGATGTAAAAGTAAAAATCAAGAAGGATACTCATTTTCGCAAACTCGAATTTTTCAATTCGAAGTCCTGCGGAGGCCAGAAAATTGACTTTTTCGAATCGATCTCGTTTTTACCTAAAAGCTTCATCTAACGTCTGTCTAAATCAGCCATAGTCACTTTAAGAGAGAATTCGCGAAAACCTCAACCAATCGAATATACATCACATCTTCGATTTTCGAAAAGTTGATCTTAATCGAATCTCTGGACTATCCTGAGAAAATCGTAGAAGAAAGGATCGATCTCAATAACAATTATTGACCGTTTATTGGGTGAGGTTTTAAGACCTGATAGGAAGAATTATGACTCTGACGTCTGCAAAAAATATTTTTATTTTTAAGACTTTTGGGTACTTCCCACTCTATAGGCTCTCTTGTTCACAAACAGCCCTGACCGAAAGATCTCTATAGTGTTTTTGAAACTTCAAATCATTGTGCTTCTGATGGTATATTAGGTTTTGTTGGCTGCCGCTGTTAGCGCCCTCTAGAGCTATTTCAAAAAGTGCGTTTTTTCAACTTTGAATAGTCCGGACCACAGATCGAATTTTGAGGATTTTTTAATTTTTAAAAATTTGTCTCATCAACCTACACAAATGAGGCCAATTTCAGTCTAATCAGAAAAATCATCGCGAAAATATTACGAAAAAACTTTTTCAGCGACTTTGGTGCAGAGGTACTTTTCAACACCTGCCATAGCCAAACAAAATGTTTTTAAAAAAAATTTTCTTCTCTACGATTTTCTCAGGATAGTCCAGAGATTCGATTAAGTACAACTTTTCGAAAATCGAAGATCTGATGTATGTGAGCTGCATACAACCTGATTGAAGAATTCGCGAATTCACTCTTAATCGGATTTATCCGTAAAAAGTTATTGAATCTTAAAGAAATGACTGTACCCAATCTTAGTGCATTTTCGAGTAGTCGTGCCAGCTAAACTAAGACTCTCCCCGGAAAAGTGTCTTCCACAATTTTCTCATATCAATTAGCCCTACCACCCGTCACAATTTCATTAGGTTCCTCGAATGCGTCATTTTGAGTTTGGGTGATTTCACAAAGAATGACTCAAGGACAAAACGCTGTTCACAAAAGGATGAACCACGTTTTGCGTGTAGAGCCAAATTCAGAATAAATTTTATTAGTTGTAAGATCATTATCCGAATAAAGTTAAAACGTATGTGTGAGATCGTAAAGTCACGTAGTTTTACTTAGTTATTTTACCTTTGAGATTAAAAAGTGCAATTGCGCGGTAAGTTGAGCTTCATTGTTAGACGCCACTTAATGGGAGGAAACTATTGGTGTCGAGCCAGCCAATAGACCCATTATAAGATCCAAGATATACGAACTTGGGCTGTCAAATGGTGTGTTAAGCGCAATATAGTACTCCTTATGTACCTTAGCCTCTGTCCACCTACTCCTACATCCTATCCTACCCGTGGTGACACCTGTTATAGTGAGCAACCCCACGAACGATCAGGTAACCAACCCTGGTGTAGTAGTGTGGGTCACTTAGCTGAAGGATGAGGGGGGCTGTCTCAGACTGGATGCACAAACACCGAAGCCCAGTATAAGCGAGTGGAGAGAGGTGAGAAAAAAGAAGAAAGGGAAGAGCGAGAAGCAAAAGCTTAGAAGTCTGAGACCTAAAGCTGATGCTCTAATAGTGGCGGCAGAAACAGGAATGACGTACGCCGATATCCTCAAAAAAATTAAAGAAGACCCAGACCTCAAGGACCTGGGTGAAAATGTCTCGAGAATAAGACGAACGCAAAACGGCGAAATGCTGTTTGAACTCAAGAAGGGCCCAGAAATTAAAAGTGCAGATTATAAAGAACTAGTCAAGAAGTCACTGGGCGAAGCAGCAAAAGTGAGAGCGTTGTCCCACATGACCACGATTGAATGTAGGTATATGGACGCAATCACGACAAGCGAAGACCTTCGAAAAGCCCTGAAAGAGCAAGGTAATATAAATGACGAGATAGATTCCATGACGATACGTATGAGAAAAACGAGAGACGAACTCCAAACGGCGGAAATAAAACTTTCAGTGGACGCAGCGATTAAGATTCTGAAAATAGGCAAGATAAAGGTGGGCTGGTCCGTATGCCCGTTGAGGGAAACCCAGCAGTTGGAAAGGTGTTTTAAGTGCATGGACTTTGGACACCAAGCAGGGAACTGCAAGAACGAAGATAGATCCAAGTTGTGCAGGAGATGTGGGGGAGAAAACCACCTAGCAAGAGATTGCACGAAACCACCAAAATGCCTGCTGTGCACGTCAGAAAATGACCACGTGACGGGTGGAGCGAGATGCCCAGTCTATAAACAGGCGCTTAAATCAAAGACGGGACAAGAATGGAAGTGATCCAAATAAACCTTAATCATTGTGACATGGCACAACAACTTCTTTGGCAAGCCACAGCGGAGCAAAAATGTGACGTAGCCATTATTGCAGAACCGTACCGAATTAATAAAAACAACGGTAACTGGGCTGTTGACAGAGCCGGGATGGCCGCAATATTGACGACGGGAAAGTATCCCATACAAGAAGTTGTATCAGGCACCCACGAAGGATTCGTGATTGCGAAAATTGACGGAGTGTATATTGTCAGCTGTTATGCACCACCAAGATGGACGATTGAACAGTTTGAACGAATGTTAGCCTTACTCACAGGAGAGCTAACGGGATTAAGCCCAGTCAACATTGGAGGCGACTTTAACTCATGGGCAGTTGAGTGGGGCAGTAGATTTACAAACGAAAGAGGCTTCATTCTACAAGAAGCGCTAGCTAGACTGAATGTGGTTCTGGTGAACGTGGGAAACACAACTACTTTCCGCAAGAATGGACGAGAGGCGATTATTGACGTGACATTCTGTAGTCCAACACTAGTACCCAGTCTGAATTGGCGAGTGGATGAAAGCTACACATACAGCGACCACCAGGCATTGAGGTACACTTTGAAAAAGAGTACGGTGGCGGCAAGGCAGATGAATCAAGTAAGAGAGCGGAGATGGAAGCCGAGAAATTTCGATCAAGAAGCTTTCAAGGAATACCTCCAATCAGAAGACGAAGGCGTTGAGAAATCGGCAGAAGAATTGACGAAAGTATTGGTGCATGCATGCGACGTAGCGATGCCAAGAAGGATAGAACCGAAGAATAAACGAAAATCGGCATTTTGGTGGAACGACGAAATTAGGCTCTTGCGCGCAGACTGCTTCATGACAAGAAGGAGGATGCAGCGGGCCACAAGTGAGAGTGCCAGAGCCGCGAGGCGAGACGAACATCGTACGGCAAAACTAACATTAAAGCGGGTAATCCGAGCTAGCAAGAGAAACTGCTTTAAGAAGCTGTGCCAGGAAGCTGACGCAAATCCATGGGGAAACGTGTACAGGATAGCGATGCCAAAAATTAGAGGTTCATCAGTGCCAAAAGAAAGTTGTCCTGAGAAGCTAGGAGCCATAGTGAGAGGGCTATTCCCGCAACATGAACAGGTCGCATGGCCGCAAACTCCTTACGACGATGAAATTGAAGACAGACAGGACCGGGTGATCACTATAGAAGCGATTCAGACGGCTGTCAAAAAGCTGAAAAATAACAAGGCGCCAGGACCAGATGGGATCCCCAATGTAGCTTTGAAGACGGCGGCATGCATAAAGCCG
>CM055404.1:74243495-74256738 GCA_029228625.1 Pseudolycoriella hygida
CCGACAACATATCAAAAAAAAAATTTTCAATAATTTTCGGGCAGCGGAGCAAATTTTTGTCCATTTTTGCCTCCTTTGATCGACCCTGGGCACCGAACCGCTCAACCGATTTTCTTTAAATCGGTTTCTCTACCTTCACACTGTCGAAACCTTTCATGTGACACCTCACTGCCCTCATTCCAGCAACTACCGGCCGAGATATTGGTTAATAACTGCTCCAGCTCTAGATAAAATCGCCAAATAATGACCTATAGATCGGTAGTATGAAACTTTTTCACCCAACATTGTTCAGTAAATTTGTTGCCCCAAGCCTCCACTATCGATTGGCACTAAAAAATTATTTCTACTTTGTCCAGCTTTGTTCTACTTTGTTCTACAAATCAACATCAACAACTTTCCCGAAGAAACCAAACGCGTAACTATTCTAATTCAGAAAATACCAAAAATCCAATATGGCGTCACTTTCACAGGTGGCAGTCATTTTCTTAGGATTCATAAAGATGCTACTCATCAACATCAACAACTTTCCCGAAGAAACCGAAGGCGTAACTATTCTCATTCAGAAAATACCAAAAATCCAAGATGGCGTCACTTTCACAGGTGGCAGCCATTTTCTTAGGATTCATAAAGATGCTACTCATCAACATCAACAACTTTCCCGAAGAAACCGAAGGCGTTACTATTCTCATTCAGAAAATACCAAAAATCCAAGATGGCGTCACTTTCACAGGTGGCAGCCATTTTCTTAGGATTCATAAAGATGCTACTCATCAACATCAACAACTTTCCCGAAGAAACCGAAGGCGTAACTATTCTCATTCAGAAAATACTAAAAATCCAAGATGGCGTCACTTTGACAGGTGGCAGCCATTTTCTTAGGATTCATAAAGATTCTACTCATCAATATCAACAACTTCCCCGAAGAAACCAACTGTCTAGCTATTCTCATTCAGAAAATACCAAAAATCCAAGATGGCGTCACTTTGACAGGTGGCAGCCATTTTCTTAGGATTCATAAAGATGCTACTCATCAACATCAACAACTTTCCCGAAGAAACCAACTGCCTAAAAACACAAAAAAAATTTTTTAGATTATATCGAGGAAAAATTTCAATTGAAATCTAGGTAGCATAATGGGTTTTTTGCTATAAAAGGAAATGCAAAAACCGTATTTTAATTCAGTCTCTTTAGACTCGTCAAGCAGGTCGGACCTATGTTGGTTCACGCTGGAAATTTGTGACCGACAAACCGACAAACAGACAGACAGACAAACAGACAAACAGACAAACAGACAAACTTTTGAATTTTATAATTAGAAATAAATAAATATTTTTCTTAATTAAAAACAACCGAAAAACAAATGACAGATTTCGCGCCTGTACGTGGAAAATCACAAAAATTACATCAAGGCATTCACATACGGCAATACGTTGACTTTATTGACGTAGATAGAGAGTTCATAACGGTAAATGTCGGTGGCACCCCCACCACCTAGTATCATATTATTTTATTACCAATTATTTGGGGCTGGTTTAGGGCTGATTAGGGCTGCAAATAGTCAGTCCTAGACTAGCCCTAAGTATCAGATTACTTTTTGAACTAAAAAAAATTCTACCATCGCTGAAACAGCTAAAACGACATGCTTTTTTAAGGAAAAATTGAATATCTTTGTCCCCACACCAGCCCTAAACTCGGTTCCAGTTTCATTCGTCAGCCCTAAACTAGTCCTAAATTATAGATTCTCTTTTTGCTCACATGCATTTTTAATTTCACTGGAACATGCAAAACGGCATGCTTTTTTCAAGAAAAATTGAATATCTTTATCCCTCGACCAGCCCTAAACTCGAGACCGGTTTTTTTCGTCAGCCCTAAATGAGCCCCAAATGTTGTATTAATGGAGAATCTAAAAACGGTTCGATTTGGTGAAGAAACGCTAAAACGTCATGTTCGACCACTTCAATCGTTTAGGGCTCGAATACTATGGCAGCCACAAACTTAAGAATTGCAGCCCTAATCAGCCCTAAACCAGCGCCAAATACTTGGTAATAAAATCCGCAAAAAAAACTCTTACAGAGGAGGTGTGGCGCAAGTCTTTATGTCTGCTTACAAAAGCTGTGAAATCAGAAAATTGTGACTCATTAATCATCTGAGGTAAAACTATGTCTCCTTTGGCTGCCTTCGGAACACTTCATGTCACCAATTCTTCTCAGTGATTTATTTAACTTTCCTGAAGAAATCAACTATCTAGATATTCTTATTCAGAATTTAGCAAAAAATCCAAGATGGTGTCACTTTGACAGTTGGCAGCCATTTACTTAAGATACAAAAAAATTCTCCTGACCAAACTCTATAACTTTCTAGAAGAAACCATCTCTCTAAGTAGTGTCATTCCGAAGCTAAAATTCGAAAACCGTAAAAGCATAAACGAAAATCCAAGATGGCACCGCTATGACAGCTGGCAGCCATTTTCTTATGATTCCAAAAAATTCTCCTGATGAAACTCTATAACTTTCTAGAAGAAACCAACTCTGCAAGTGTTATCATTCCGGAGCTAAAATTCGAAAACCCAAACAAGCATAATTTATACCTAACAAAAATCCAAGATGGCATCACTTTAGCAGATTTCTGAAAATCTAAAAAAATTCTCCTGATCAAACTCTATAACTTTCCCGAAGAAACCAACTCTCTAGCTATCGTCACTTCGGAGCTAAAATTCGAAAACTCCGAGCATTATCATTTTGACCACTTTTCCACATGCCACGGCTTTTCCAGAATTTTCCCGGAAAAGCGGCATATGAAATTTTTCGGCACTGACGTTCCCTGAAAATTTTAGGGAAATCACTAGGGCGGTTCTCGAGAAAAAAAGTAGAAGGATACATAGATACATAGAGACATAGAGACATAGATCGATGAGACACAACACATGAATAAAGTTGTTATTACTTTCAAAGATAATTTGACCATTTTTATATGGAAATTGATGAGTGTAGGCTTGTTGGAAAGCTGACGCGGCGTAGTTTTTTTTACAAATAATTTGGAGGGGAAGAATGGCGAGGGGATAAAACTCAAAAGTTCGCTTATACATCGTGTCTTGTCCCAAAGGTTTTTGTATGGAGTTTTTTGGGTTTGTGGAGGTTTTTTTTTGTGTGGGTCCGCTACCGCTCCGAGCATGGTACCACTAAAATAACTAAATAAAAAAAAGAAGTCAGGATTCGAACACAGACAACCCAAGAGAATTTATCAATCACGAAAAGGAGGTCTTAACCATTTATAATTAGACGCTATGAAGTACGCTCATTATTATCACGGAGTAAATCCGCTCCAATTCTCATTCATTCAATCGTGCGACAAGACCATTCATTCACTCTAAACCAATAATCATGCATAACAAATTTCAAATATAGTGGCGTATTTCGTTTGCTTCAACAAGCTTACAGGCTTTCCTCAAATCTTTACTTTCTTGATGAGCCTTTGCTTTCAAAGAGAGGGTTTCAACAGGGTGATCCACTAGGTCCTCCTGGTTTCTGCATCGGTATTATGAGAATGACACATTCTCTTTCTTCTAGGCTAAATGGTTGGTATTTAGATGATGGTACTGTTGGTGACAAACTTTCAACGGTACTAGATGATATTAGGAAGGTGTTAGATTTTTGTGAATTATCAGGATTGTCATTAAACAAAAAAAAAATGCGAAGTTTTTTTTTTTAATGCCACTGATGCAGATCAGGCCAACATGTATTCTGAGATATCAGCATTATTGCCAGGGATTGAGAAAGTTGATGAGTCTTCTCTTGAGATATTAGGCTCGCCAATTTTCGAGTCAGGTTTAGAAAAGATGTTTTCATCCAAAATTGCAGCGATCAAATTAATGTGTGATCGTTTAAAATTAATGGATGTTCACTCCGCCTTGTGTATTTTTAGGAAATCTTTAGGTAGTTGTAGGTTTAAATATTTGCTGTGAACTTCTAGGACATTTCAATTGCGTAATCATTTGAAAAAAGTTGACGAGATTTTCCGTTCAACTATTGAAGCGATTACGAATGTTAGGATTACAGAACTTTCTTGGGATCAGGCTACTCTTCCTTTAGCTTTTGGGGGTTTAGGTATTCGAAAGGTTGATGATTTAGCATTACCGGCCTATTTATCGTCTGTGCATTCTTCATCTGATTTGACAAATAAGTTGTTAGAAAAATTTAATATTCAAATAATTGATAATAATATTTTAGAGTTGGTTGAGGAAATCCCTCAATATTTTATTCCAGGAAATGACGAACAGAAGCAGGAACAGAGAAATTGGGATCTTCCGAGGATAAACAGCAAGTTTTCTAGGATGTTTGATTCTAGTGAGCCTGTTGCTCGGGCCAGACTACTTGCGTCATCTACTAATGAATCTTCAAAGTGGCTGCAGGTGGTCCCATCGAGTAATACCGGTTTGCTATTAGATAACAATTCCGCGAGAATTGCTGTTGGTCTTCGGTTAGGTTCTCAATTATGTGAAGAACATAAATGCATTTGTGGTGTTATGGTCAAAAAGGACGGCTTGCATGGTTTGTCTTGCAAGAAGAAATCAGGAATAATTTCTAGATACGATGAAATTAATAAAATTATTTCTCACGCATTCTCTTCCGCAGGTTTTCCAAATATAATACAGCCACCAGGAATTTCTAGGGATGATGGAAAACGACCTGATGGTATGACTCTAATTCCATGGAGTCATGGGAAGTGTCTTCGTTGGGATGTTACTGTTCGAGACACGTTAGCTCCTTCTTATATTAACGAATCTTCGAAGAAAGCTCGTTCAATAGCCGATAAAGCGGAAAGATTTAAGCATAATCATTATATATCTTTAAAAGAAAACTATTTATTAACTCCTGTTGCTTTTGAAACTCTAGGTTGTATGGGTCCAGAAACGAAGAAATTTATAGGAAAGTTAGGGTCATTGATAAGGACGGCTTCTGGAGAGTCACACTCGAAAGATTTCTTATTACAGAGGTTTTCGGTTGCAATTCAGAGAGGCAATTCGGCATGCATCCTGGCAACATTAAGGAAAAATAGAATAGATGACTTTTATTTATTTATTGTAATGTTGTTGAAAAGATCGTTTTTTTACTGGCTGCGCCAATGTGAGCAGTATTTTTTTTGCGCTTAATATAATACAATAAAATTCAAATATTTTAAAGTGTTAATTGAATTAACAAATAAAGCATATTGTATTCATAATTGGAATGAAATTTATTTCTCGCATGATGCGAGGGCTGTAATCAGCAGCGGCACATCTTTTCTATGCTAAACGAAGCAATGATTTCCATCGAATGATTTTGGGCACGAAGAATTTTAGAGGAAGCTGATCTGTTGGATTCATAAGTATTTCCCTGATGTTGAGTGGAGGAGAAATTCGTTAATGAGATTTGGTGAAAGCATCGAAAGTCAGAGAAACGATTAAGACGTAGAGGATTAAGAAGATCATACGTTCCCATTGATCACGAGGGAGAGATCGGTCTGGAAGTGCATTGAATTACATGGCAGTCGAAGGATAGGTGAGAGTTCGTTTATTCCTCTATATTAGAAGTGTGTGAGTGTACCTTTTGGTTTAGAGGAGAATTGCCCGTCTACGTCGGATGATCTGTTGAATTTAATAGGGAAATGATTTCGTTGTGCCTTATTGAGGATAGAAAGCCATGTAGGATCTTCTTTGTGTCGAGCCAGCAAAAGAGATAGTTACACATTCAGCCACCACGACTCCATACTTTGTGGTGACCATGTCATCTGAAGAAATTAAATGGGCCACACGGTGCTTCAGAGTAAGCTAGCCGCATTCCAGCTACCTTCTGAACCAAGGGCTTCTGGAAACAATCCAGACCAGTCAACAGTACAAGTAAACAGTACAAGTAAACAGCTTACTTACTGCAGGTCTCCTAAGACCACTACACAGTAAAAGCTAACTCAACCTCCACTTGTACTCACTCTGACGCTCGGCGTAATTTCTTTTTGTTGGTCTAGCACCATCAAAATACAAATTGGCCTCACTGTTCTGCATAACCACTAACTGTTCCTAGTTAGGTTCTTCGAACCGATTCTTTCATTGGTTACAGCCATCAAGAATCGACGAACAGTTGTCAATAAGCTCAAGCTTATGATTACAAAAACCCCAACCAAATTATTTTACTAGTCAATAGCCACAAAAATAATACTTGGCGGGTCCGGCACTTGAATAACTATTGAAGCCGGTCAAGAGTAAAAGCGACAAGCTTCCTTACTCTGAATTGTGGACTCAAAGATAACATTTCTTTCATTCCCACAAGCAAGTAAATTCTAAGGCACCACAAGCCTACAATTTACTCTCATTGGACGGCAAGCCTTCTAGACTTCTACAAGGCGCCACACTGTAACGGAAAAACATTTCCTTGTTACAAAAGAGTCTGTCTACTGCTAACTGGTACACCTACTACACACTAGACAGAGACTCATGACTACCATCCAACTTCAACAACAGTAAGAGCAACCGCTCACTTACTACGCTCTGTAATTTTTAACAAAAAATTACTTGCGCAAGCACGCGTTTCAACCGAAACGTCTGCATGTATTACCAACCGCGTCCAACAACGCATTCTGTATTCCTCTCTTGTTTCGCGAATATACGGTTGAGTTACGCACTACAAACTGCAACTTGGTCGAAATGCCCACAAGCATTTCTGTTTTAGTTTTTATGAGGGATACGGTGACTTGTAACCTTGAAAAGGCTAACGTCAGTAAAGTTACCTCGACAAAATCACTAAAACACCAACTTCATTCGCAGTTCATTCTAGTGCCCGTAACGCTACATTCTGGTGCAGGTATCCCACTGAATCCTTAGAGGAACCGAGCAAAGGTCTTCGTTGCTCGACGAACCTCTACCCAGTGATGATAGGCTATTCAAAACATTCTAGCCACTCGAGCTCAGGCGCAAAAGCTCACAAGCAAAGCCTGATTGCTAGAACACTCCCTAGCCAGAAACAGACTTGAGCATCGTTCTTAATCAGTAAATGAAATGTCACAAGTCCGACCTACTCGACATTTTTGTTTCTATCAGTTATAAACACGCGACAAGCCAACTGATGACAAGCTACCACACTCAACTAGAGTACGCTGAACATACATTTCGAAACAGCCTCAATGCGGCAACACAGAACATGGTTACGCACATCTCTGTTGCCTCAGCATTTTTTCAGGAACTTCGAAATCTAGGGTTCATACGCTATAAAAGGGATTGTACAACATGTACACCCTCAGTCGTGTTCGACCCACTGAACAACACGTATCACTCTAAAGCATATGTATAGCAATTATCGGACCCGCGCATTGTCCGAATTAGTATATAAGAAAGATTGTTGGATGAAATATATCACTCTTGTTAGTGGATTCAAATCAACAACAACAAGTTGTTTCATTTCAATCTCCACAACTTTATGTCACTCTGATAGTCTACATATTCATTCATACATTTCTCATTCATTTATTCATACGCAAGGTAACTGAATTCAAAGTTGTTTACACTGTCTAAAATCAATCATAGTATTCCCTGTTACTTTTTAGTCATATATTTAATAAAAAAAAAACGATTCGGTTGTGTTTCAAATAAAAAAAATGCAATAAGATACAACGAACTCTGCACAGAATTCGAACCACCTTCGTGACTATTGCGCCAGAACAGAGCCTTTGCTATCAACCCTACTCTGGACACACCAAAGCGTTGTCTGAAACATGGTTACAAACAAACCATCTGGTGTGTGTCTTTTGTCAAGCGTTTTGTTTGTTTGATTTAATAAAAGTATTTATGTGTGAAATGGTATGTTATGTGTGTTTTCGATGTGGTAATTTTTATATTGGAAACGTTATTATTTATATTTATCTATCTAGAGCAATAATCTCGTACTTAATTCCCTAGGGCAAAACTGTTTAACTCGATATATTGCTCTCGATGGATAAAACTATATATGCACCGCTGTCCAGGATGGTTTATTTTGACGATTTGGATTATTTCCCACGCCTTCGGCTCGGGAAATAACCTTCAAATCGTCAAAATAGAGCATCCTGGACAGCGGTGCATAATGTACTATTATTGTCGAATGTGATTGAATTTCTGAAATGCCTATTTTTAATCATAAATGTTTTCATGTTTCTCTGCTCTCTTCATTAAGAGTTACATTTTTTGCTCTCAATTTCTATTACCGTTTCCGTTTCTGTTAATGTGAAATTGCTGACGGTTTCCGATTTTTGTAAATATATTTTTATTAGATAGGTCTATGAAAGCACAACAACTTATGCAATAAAATTTTTGGAGTTTGGGACTTAGCTAGTGCCCAAAAAATTAGTCCCTACTAGGGCCCTACTTGTTTTTTCTATATAAACGGGTAAATTCTGTTGTATTTTCTATTTGAGAGGTAATCGAAGGGCTAGCAATATTCAAGAACAAATTTGGGGTCGAGGCCTGTACTTTTGCGTAATTTCATTACTTAGTCTTCATCCCTTGCGACTGACCTTCATAGGTAATCAGGTCCGCGAAGCATATGTATTGCAGAAATCTCTAATACACAGTAAAACCTATTAAATTTTAGTGATTTTCGAGGAACGTAAAGAAATTTCATATCAATGAAGTAAATTGTGTTGGAAATGTAAGGCTCATAGGAGGAGGGGGTCTAAAAATTTCGAATACGTAATTTAAAATAGCCACGTTTTAATTTTAGTTTTCAGGAATCTCGCTTTTGTTTTTTCGTTCGAAGTGAACGCGCTGAATAAAGTGAATGAAATCTAAACTTAAGTTTTTACTGAACAATTTAAATCAACACTAAGATATCAATATTCTTTATTTCCTTACCGTTGATGCTTTATTTTGAGAATCACTGCCCATGGTTGCATCGGCGGTGTCCCTAAATGGATCATGGGAGATGTCCATGTCCATGCTCAGTTCATTCTCAGTTATTTGAAAATCTTTGTCTGTGCACGTAGGCTCAAAATGAATTAGTTCACTATTGAAATGTTTAAACTTTTCGTAGCCCCTATTGCTTCTAGCTTCTTGCTGAGCGATACAAGCTTATCGTTGATTCCGTACGCTTTTTTCGTAAGCTGATCCGTTTCTACCTAAAATCATTTTACAAAAATGGTAATAATTTCTATGCATTTACTTAAAAGTCAATATTAGAGGTGTGCGGCGTTTAGGTTTGTTCGGCCTCGGTTCACAAACCCGTCCGCCCTATACCGG
Source organism: Pseudolycoriella hygida (assembly GCA_029228625.1). Taxonomy (NCBI): domain Eukaryota; kingdom Metazoa; phylum Arthropoda; class Insecta; order Diptera; family Sciaridae; genus Pseudolycoriella; species Pseudolycoriella hygida. The sequence continues at coordinate 74,252,734 of CM055404.1, forward strand.
GCACGGGAATTTTTATTTCGAAATCGAACGGGCACGGACATGCGAAAAGTGATGCCCGCACACCACTGCCTATATTTGAGAAATGTTTTCTTGAATTTCGCGAAAATTTCTCGAATTTCTCGAAAATTTCTTGAATTTCTTGAAAATTTCTCGAAAATTTCTAGAATTATAGGGCATCGAAAAATAGGGCATTCTTGGACGATTTTATCACCAACGGGAGCACTTCTTCGGCTATATCTCGATCGACAGTTCAACTGATTTTAATTTATTTATTCGCTTCTTCCCCTTCACGACAAACATTCGAAACTAATTATTAACCAACTAATTGACAAATATGGCCGTTGAGATATCAAATGAAATTTATCGATGTCGCAAATCCAGCGGAACCGGGTTTGAGAAAATCGGTTCGGTGGTTAGGTGTCCAAAGTCACTCAAAAGGGGCAAAAATTATCCCCGCTGCCGTAAAATTACCGAAAAATTAATTTTTAATATGTTGTCGGGGATGGTGTTAAACGTGGAGAAAACATGTTCTTGGTTCTGAAATTGGTTTTGTGAGTTGAAGCGAGCCGTATTAGCGAACTATGTCGGGCAGATGGAAAAGTGGTCAATTTTTAGGGTTTTAGATTGATCTGCGAAGGTGTGGTAGTTATGAGAGAGAGAGAGAGAGAGAGTATTGGTTTCTTGGGCAAAGCCTTATAGTTTTTTTAATAGAAGTAACGGGATTCGTAACGGGAACTGCAACGGGATTTGGAACGGTATTTGGAAAGGGAATTTCGGCGGGGATTTGTACAGGGAATTGGATTGGATTTTGACGGGTATCTGGACGGAAGCAAGGACGGCGCTGAAGGCGGTGTTTTAAGTAGGGTGTGAATTGAAGTTGGGGATTGGGTAGTTAGATAGGATAGCGCCTGATTGCATATGAGCGGAGTGTGGTAGTCCGTGTCATGTCCCAGGCGTGCAACTGTCTAACTATCAAGTGCTCTTTTTACGTCCACGTCGTAGTCCCCTGGACCTCAATTCTCTTCGGAGTGTTGTGCTAAACTTAAGAGTGCTACCTGATGACTTGCCCACGGGTCATCGGGGAAACGGATTAGTGGGTGGTGCGTGTGGCTAGCCACCATACCACACACAAAAAAGCGATATGGTTATAAATTCAACAACAGAGCCTCGGATTGGACGGGATAATTGGCAACGACTTAGGCAACGGAAAAAGGACAACGATTTACAATTAGGAACATGGAATGTTAGATCTTTGTTACGGCCAGGAGGGTTGAGATCACTCACTAGTGCGCTAAGGGCGACTAAACTTGACATTAAAGCAGTACAGGAAACTGGGTGGCCTGGGAAGGATTCTATGATCAGTAGAGACTTTACGTTTTATTACAGCGGCAAGAGCAACGACAGCCCAAGAGGATACGGAACAGGCTTCATGGTCTTCGGTAGAGCCAGAAACGCGGTGATTGGTTTCACTCCTGTCAACGAACGAATATGCACTCTACGGATAAGAGGAAAATTTTTCAATTATACTCTTATTAACGTCTACGCTCCAACGGAGGAAAAAGATAATGAAGCGAAGGAGCTATTTTACGAGAAACTGGTGAAAGTGTATGATGGAGCACCGAATCGAGACATCAAAATCATACTTGGGGATTTGAATGCCAAGATAGGTCGCGAAGTCTACTACCGTCCTACTATTGGTAAATATAGCCTCCACGAAAATTCAAGCGAAAATGGAACGTTGGCAATTGATTTCGCAGCGTCAAGGAACATGGTTGTCTGCAGTACCTATTTCGAACATAAAGACATCCACAAAGCGACATGGGTATCACTTGATGGACGAACCAAAAACCAGATTGACCACGTGTTCATAGATGGGCGTCACTGTTCAAATGTTTTGGATGTCAAAAGTTGTAGGGGACCGAACATCGATTCAGATCACTACTTGGTAAAGGTGGTTGTTAGGGCTCGAGTTTCTATTTCACACAATCGACAGCCGGCATTGGAAAAGTGGAACGTCGAGAAACTGCAGGACGAAAATATTAAACGACAATATGTGGATAGTTTGGAGAAGAAAATTATCGACGGAATGGAAAGCGAACAACGAAACGTAGACGATGGAATCAAATTAGACGAAATGTAGAGCAAGCCGCAGCAGAGACGATAGGAACGAGAACGGGAAAGAAAAGAAATGACTGGTTCGATGACGAATGCAGAAAAGCACTGGATGACAAAAATGCGGCTCGAGCGAGAAATCTAAATAGATGCATTCGATCTGGCATGGCGAACGGTACGAAGAGAAATTTCGAGAAAAAACTATTCTGAAGAAAAAAGCGACAACATCACAGGGAAGTTTTAATTGAAATTGAAGGGTTTGGTAATCGAAAAGAGACGCGGAATTTTTACCGGAAATTAAACGAATCGAGGAAAGGTTACAGTCAACAACCTTTATTGTGCAAGGACAAGGATGGGTTGGTCTTAGTAGATGAGGAAAGGTGCATAAGACGATGGGCGGAGTACTTTGAGGAACTGCTGAACCCGAACAGACCACCGAACCGAAACGACACCAACAACAACTTACCATTTCAGACCGCGCAGCCACATATTGAAGAACAAACGCTACAGGAAGTGGAGCATGAAATTTTAATGCTCAAAAATTTCGAAGCCCCAGGAACCGACCACATACCTGGAGAACTTTTCAAGCACGGTGGTAACGCATTATGTATGGAGATGCACGAGCTCATCAAGCGCATCTGGAATGTCGAGGAGTTGCCGGGAGAGTGGAAGAGTAGCATCATCTGCCCTTTGTACAAGAAAGGCGACAAATTGGAGTGTGGCAACTATCGAGGAATTTCGCTTATGAATATCGCCTACAAGATATTTGCGAATATTCTATACAAACGCCTCCTTCCATACATGGAATCTACTGTTGGTGAATATCAAGGTGGTTTTCATGTAGGTCGTTCAACAACGGACCAGCTGTTTAGCATTAGACAGATCTCGGAGAAGTGTAAGGAGTACAACGTGGAAATACACCAATTGTTCGTAGACTTCAAGGCAGCATACGACAGTGTCAACAGGAGGAAGTTATGGAGAGTGATGGAGGAATTAGGGGTTCCCAAAAAACTAATCTCGCTAACAACGTTGACAATGGATGGAGCTAACAGCCGAGTAAGAATCCGAAGCAAATTGTCAGACGCTTTCGACATTGAGAAAGAACTACGTCAAGGTAATCCGCTCGCGACGCTGCTTTTTAATTTGATCCTTGAAGCAGCAGTGAGAACCATGGACATCGACACCAGCAGCACCATTTTCACCAAATCCAGTCAATTGCTGGGCTTCGCCGATGACTTGGACATCTTGGGCCGAAACATGGAAGCTGTTAAGGAAAAGTTCACGGCTTTGGACAGAAAAGGTACCGACCTCGGGTTAATGGTTAATGACACAAAGACCGAATACATGATTATCTCGACAACATGACCAAAGCGTAACAATTGACACACACACATTTAAGGTGGTAGACAAGTTCGTATATCTTTTTTTTTTTTTTTTTTTTTTTTTTTCTCAAGGGTGAGGAAACCTTCAAAAGGCACCTGGTCCTCCTGGACCCAGGTAGTGTTGGATTTTTACCAACTAAAACATCCTTCCTTGATCGCCACGCTCTTGTCTCCCCGGAACCGCCTCACAGCATTACTTCGGGGAGGGGCTGTGCTTTCGCACCTACTTTCTCAGATCAACTGCCAGTCTTCGTTGATCGTCTCTCCATGCACTTTGTAGCTTCACCATTATCTTCGCAATTGCGTTGTCCGCTACTTTTCACACTTCTTCGTCGCGACACATTTCCGATATTATGTTGTCGGCGTTTACGTCTGGCCTGCTCGCGGCTATCAGCTCACATCGCTCCTGTTCAAAACGGGGACAGACAAACACAACGTGCTCTGCAGTTTCTTCCTCTTCAACGCATGTCACGCAGAATGGTGATTCCGCGTGTCCAAACCTATGCAGGTA
>CM055404.1:74260993-74276776 GCA_029228625.1 Pseudolycoriella hygida
TTTTGTTAATGGAAACTCTTATTTAAAGTGATTTTCATTGCACAATGCACACCTGAATATTACGAGAGATGTCAAACAAACTGAATTTTGTTAAATTAGTTTTTCCATTTCCATTCCTATGTTGAAACTTCGTAATTTATATTTTGGCTTGATTGGATATCTGTTTTTGCATTGAACAGTTTTTATTGTCATTTCATTATGCAAATTTCGTTATACACTGAAGCTTTTGTGCTACTCCGTGTACAAAAATCTGATTTTGAATAGGGCGTAGAAACAGTTGTTACAAAATGAAAACATATGAGAAACATATCTGCAACACTGGGGCTGAACTGATACGGTTAGAAACATGTGATGGACTGAACTAAAAACCAAAATTTCTCGTAGTGATCTGGGCCTGCACAAGCTAATCGAAAAAATTATGTTTTTCGCGCAGACGGACAAAAAACGTCAGATTTCCTCACAATATTGAGACCGTAAAGTAGGCTTGTTCGGTACACTTTTGAACAATAACTTTTTTTTCCACCTGTCGTTTTCGACCCAGGACCGAAAAGTCTTTTTTGCCCAGTTGAATTTACTGACTTCAATCAAATATCGTAACTGAATGAAAACATCACATCAATTGCAATAATAATGCCTGAAACTAAGTTCTCACATAATTATTTCCGAATTCACTTCACTTTTGATACAATTTCGGTCATCGTATCAATTATTTTTCACATCGAAAACAACTGTTATGAAAAATGGGATGAAGAATAAGGAACAAACTGTCGCAGTGTCCTATGATGAAAATGCAAATTCTGTATTAAAGCTTGTTGAGTGTTTTGTTCGGAATCTGACTTTTTGTCCGTCTGCGCGAAAAATAGTATACATCACTCGGAGCTAAAACGGTACTGATTTAGACCACGGTGTTGAAAAGGTCTTCGATCTATTCGACCTTTTCACCACCTGGGTCTAAATACACCGTTTTAGCTCCTTGTGATGTAATGTACTATTCTCTTTGCTGTATAAATGTCTACTCGAATTCGACATTTAATTATCTGCTCAACAAATGAATTATTGAAACGTTGAAATTTACGTGTGCCTTGCATATCGTTCAGATACGGACAATAATGTTTACATATGAAAAATTAAATTCCCTTCGGGCATTATGCTGAAAAAATGCGATATGCCGCTATATTTTATATTTATTATTTGCTTTACACACTGAGCTCACCGCAGGCAATGTGTATATTACGAGGGGGAACAACTCCTAACATAAAGTCCGAGAAAATTTTTTGACTCATTCCAGTAGAAAGAACGAATATATGAGGAATTTCTAGAAAAGACAAATGTGGAAAATTCTTTAAGCTCTCAGGAAAATCTTTCCCATTGTAAAAGCTCTGTATCGGGAATTTTTGGAGCACCGTACCCCTCCGAGTATTGTTTAAAACATCACCGAAGTACTTTATGCTCGCGTCACGTTATGATATTTAGCAAAAATATTCAAGTGATTGCTTTCAATGAAAATACTTTTTTCGTATACAAGTCTGAAACACATTTATGAAAATATGAGCTCAATGGGACATTTTACTGAGTTTTTTGTATTTCCTTATCAGTTTGATTCGAAATATACTTCCACAATTTCATGAAATAAGACACAAAATTTTCCCTTCTTATTTTCGTGTTATTCACAAAATTATGTGAAAAATCTGCCTTTGTGTGTTCCATTTGTCATATTTGCATTTTAAATTTAAATCAAATAAATATTTATAAGTCGGAACATAAATCTGTTTTGCCATGTTAGAAAGTCTGCGGCAAGGTTTTGCCATTGAGTTTCTAATGTACGAAACTTTGTTCTCGAGATGAGTCTGAGAATACGGAATCTTCAAATGAAAATGGTCCATTCGTCCATCTGTCTGTGAAAGTAGGGTACGCCGGCGAAGGTAGGTTTGATAGTAGCGATAGCTCAAATGTTAACTTTTAATATATTTGGAATTGGTCAAGCACAAGTTACTTAATAGTTTAAGCTGAGTAGATAGAAAATTCATTTTTCCAATTTTCCAAATTTAAATAAGAACTTTGTACTTCTGCGCAAGTTTTTAACACAGCGAAAACCTGCGCAGAAGTACAAAGCTCTTATTTAAATTTCGGTGTTGTAGTGCTACATCAGCTTATGTCAAAGTATTTAGAATTTCGTGATGAGATGTATAAGCTGTGAAAGATTGCGTGACAGATTATAGAATTCTCCGAAAAAAATTTTCTCCGAAAAAGATTTTTCTCCAAAAATTTTTTTTCCAAAAAACAGAGTTCGCCGAAAAAAAATTTTCTCAGAAAAAAATTTTCCAGAAAAAAACAATATTCGGAGGAAAAAAATTTTTTCTACGAACCAAAAAAGTTTTCTCATCAAAAAAATCTCCGAAAAACAATTTCTCCGCAAAAAATTTTCGTATTTAGAAGAAACATTTTTCTCTATAAATTTTTCTCCGAAAAAAAATTCTCTGAAAAAAAACTTTTTCCGAAAAAAATTTTCTCCAAAAAAATTCTTTCTCCAACAAAAAATTTTTCTCCGAAAAAACTTTTTATCCGAAAAACATTTCTCCAAAAAAAAAGTTTCTCTGAAAAATTTTTCTCCAAAAAAATTTTCTTCGAAATAAATTTTTCCACAAAAAAAAAAATTTTCTCCAAAAAAAATTTGTCTGAAAAAAAATTTTCTCTGAAAAAAATTCGCTGCAATCTCTTTAACTTTCCCGAAGAAACAAACTGTTTCAAAAGATAGGAAAAAATCCAAGATGGCGTCACTTTGACAGCTGGCCGTCATTTTCTTAGGGTCACAAAAAAGTTGTACTCACCAATCTCTACAGCTTTCCCGAATCAACCAACTGACTAGGTATTCTAATTCAAGAGATAGCATTTTTGAGTATCCACAAAATCCATGATGGCGCTGCTTTGACAGCTGGCAGCCATTTTCTTATGATCCCAAAAAATTCTCCTGATGAAACTCTATAAATTTCTGGAAGAAAAAATCTCTCTGAGCAGTTTGTGTTGTCATTGTGTTAGACGTGCTTAAGATCGCTACTGCTTCTTTTTTGAAAAAGTCCTGTATAAGTCCTGTGCATTGGTGAAATTTTGGAGTTGGACGATTGTTGAATGGTCTGTTTATACAGACATGACATAAATTTGGTGAAATTTCACAGTTTGAAGTAAATAAATCACAAAACTTACTTTTTGATAAAAGTTGAATTTCGAAATAACGGATCATCAACCGGCATATATCAATTCAACTGAATGTAAACAAGCGAACCCATTGCAAACTGGCGTTGGAAACCACTGGTTGATTTGTATTTGTCCATCCTTCAGATTTAGTGGAGTTCTCAGTCGCGTGTGATATCGATGTTCTATCGATTTTTTATGTTTTGATTTGCAAAAAAAAAAAAAACACTTCCAAGGCTGTTTGTTTACCTGTTATTATCGTCACATTAAAGCTGTCATAATTTTCGGTCGAAGCCGTCTACATTTATAGCCATGAATTTTTTTGCAAGGCGATTATTTTAAATTGATGAAGACATAATTTTTCTTGGACTTTGCTGCAATAACGATTGGTAGTGGTGTACGTGATCCCGCCACTTCGGATTTTCATAGTTCGGTGTTGGGAGTGCACATAGTCCAGAGCTATTGAATCACAGTTCGGTGTTGGGAGTGTGCATAGTCCAGAGCTATTTAGTTCTTGCATAAGCAGTAACTTTTTGTGGCGCTGGTTTTTATAACGTTTCTGACGTAGTTAGACTACTTGCTTACAGGTAGGGGATTGATTTTAATTCTCTTTTTGGGCCGAATCTGTGCGAAATCTCGTTTTGCTTGTTATCGTTTCATATCATTTCATCACTTGGATACTAAAACGTACATCTACCGCCGCTGAAGTGCCCTCCCAGCTCAAAAATAACCACACGTCATCCATCAGCATGGCCAGCAATCATGCGTGCACTGATGCTTGCTTCGCCGCAAGGAATTCAGAAAAATTGATGATACACTGCTATTTTTGCGAAAAAAGATTTAACTCAAAATGCTTCGAACTATCATCACAACATGCCATTAAATTACTTTCATCCTCGAATGCAGTTTTCATGTGCCGGAAATGCATCGATCGTGTTACCAAATTCAAGCAAAGTCTTCGCAGATCAAACGATACTGGTGCAGCGGGTCATACTGCACAAAATAACGAACCTGAGCGTAATGACAATGTAATTATATCAAATATGTTGTCTACGTTGACGCAGTTGAACGAAAACTTTTCTCGTCTCAACAACTCCAACGAAGAATTCAAGCGGTTGCTGCCCACGGCCGACCATAGCAGCATTATGACTCAGTTCGCTTTGATTAATCAGAACGTTACCAACTTACATGCGAAAGTCGACCACGGACTTAAATCTCAATCGTTATCCAGTACGCAAGTAACTTCTTCGATATTAGAGAAATTAAATCAACTTCAAGATAAAGTTCTTATGCCATCGACTCCCCTCAGTAATCGCAATGTTGACCCCATTTCAACAAAGAAAAAGGGATTCCAAGCACCACCAATATCTGACCCTCAAAATTGGTCATTCTCAGTCGATCATTCGCTAATCTCAACTGATAACAGTGAACTACACCACCTTCTACATAGCTTCGAACGTAACACATGGACATCATTTGATCACATTAACCATAAACTGCAGGAAAACATGGACGTGTATTACAAATCCAAGAAATTTGTAAGGATTTTCGTTCCGGAAATATGGAAAAACAGTTATCCTCGCCAGTGGTTGATTCAATAACACTTGATAATCTCCAAACCATTAATGATAAATGCGACAAAATTGAGAAAGCAATCATTGAATTAGACGCCAAAACATCAAAATTGCATGACGATCATGTTGATGACACGCAAGAGATTAAAGAGCTTCGTAATAGATTTTTACATCTAATAGACGATGACCTCAATAATAAAATAACTGACCTACATCCACCTACCACAACGACAGCAATAGTAAACGATACAACATCATCAGAGGCGATTAATTCAGAATATTCAATATTCTCTGCTGAAGCAACGAACAATTATGACTCACATATGAAGGATCTACATCTTCTCGGCAACAGTATTCAGTCCTCAAAACTTGACAAGGCATTCCACATTTCTCCGTTTGACATATCTGTTACACCTGCTAATTTGATTGACTTCATAGCTGCTAATTCTCGAATTGACAAGAAACATATAAAGATACGTCGACTAACGAAACGTGGCCAGGACCTTACCGTATTACGGCATGTGAATTTTAAGATTGAAACCAATGACGTTATTTCTAAAATTATAAACCGTTCGAATTTCTGGCCAAATCATATCACAATAAAACCGTGGACTGTTAAAAGCGTGACAGATGCTTCACCCATGAATTTTTTGGCCAACACAACGACGTAACCGATTCACCATGTAATTCCGTTGAATTTGAAACAAGTCCCGTTCCGTCTCGCTTGTATTTGTCCATTTACTACAACAACATTCGTGGAATGGTTGGTAAAAAAGATCACATCCTTCTTTCCACTTCAACTTGCGACTACGATTTAATTGTTCTTTCTGAGACTCATTTACAGAAGACTAAATTTAGTGCCGAGTTTTTCGATCCCCAATATATTGTATTTCGGAAGAACCGTGAGGACACAGATGTTGATGCGAGCAAATGTGGTGGTGTTCTCATTGCTGTTAATTCAATGTATGATAGTGAAGTTGTTGACGTACCAGAACACAAACATCTAGAAGCGATTTGCATTAAAGTCCATCTTCGCTCATCCAATTCAAAGCTGTACATCTATGGGCTCTACATACAATATGGCTCCACTGAAGAAGTTTATTTATCTCATTTGAAAGCTATTATTGCAGCGCACTCAATGATTGGTCATGGTGATATTTTCGTTGCAGTTGGTGATTTCAATATGCCTACAGTTCAGTGGTCATCCAATGAAGATGGTTTTGATTTTCTCCCATCGATTGGTGATTCAGAATCCCGACAAGCGAATATTGCTAGAACGATGACCTGCTCTCTACTGGAATGTGGTCTGTTCCAGATGGCCGATCTACAGAATAAATCACACAACGTTCTTGACCTTGTTTATACAAACATGCCAGAACTGTCCATTGTCAGTGTAGCCGATCTGCCACTTTTACCTTCCTCGATGCAAGATGTGGCTCATGTTCAGACTCAGTGTTTGATCGAATGTGAACCGGAGGTCTATAATTCATCTCCATCGTCCGAAATTTTTTACTGTTTTAAGAAAGCTCCATTTGGTCGTATTCGTGAAGAGCTATCTAAAATTGACTTCGCATCCCTTTTCGATGGACAAAATCTCGAAGACATGCTAAGCACTTTTTACAACAAATGCTATGAAATTTTTGACCTTCACATTCCCAAAGCTTCGATCCGTACATCAAATCATTCCTCTTGGTTCAATGGTAAATTGATTAATCTGAAGAATAGGAGAAACCGAGCCTACAAGCGCTACCAAAGTCAGTCTATTGAAAATCCAAAAAATGCAGATATCTCTTCGTTTTTAGCTGCTAAGGATGAATTTGAGAATTATCGTGACGAATTGCACAATGAAAACTCTGCGTGACATAGCCGCCAGCTACAAGAAGCAACCCCGGAAGTTTTGGAATTTCATAAACTCAAAATACAAGAAAACGAGCTTACCCGGGAAGATGTTTTACGGAAACGAGAGTGCTACTACTGACGCTGAAAAAGCAAATCTTTTCGCTAAATACTTTACATCCGTATATAGACAATACCCGAACGACGATGAAGAGGATTCCAAACTTCTCTCTTTCATTAGATCTAGAAATGACTATGGATATTTTAACGTGACGATTACAAATGAGATTGTTCAAAAAACCCTTATGAATATGGATTTGAGTAAAGGCATAAGTCCTGATAGAATGGCACCAATATTTTTGCGCGAATGTGCTGATATTTTGTCTATGCCCTTGCAACAATCTACTCGAAGTCACTGCTGGAAGAATATTATCCAGATCTCTGGAAGATTGGTAACCTGACTCCAGTTTTTAAATCCGGTTCCAGCGCAGAAAGCAGAAGGTGAAAATAAATTCCATAGAATCGGATTTAATAAATGTTTTCTCTGGAATCGGGCAAGGCTCCGTGTTGGCCACTCTATTTTTTGTGGTGTTCTTCAATGATTCCGATTGTGCCACTCATCCTACCAAAGACATCAACTTCGCCGACGATAAAAAAATTGTTCATAACAGCATCTCTTCAATGGAAGATACGGTCTCAATGCAGGACTCAATTGACAAGTTCGCGAAGTGGTGCTCCGACAATAATTTTGAATTAAATGCTGATAAATGCAAAATAATTTCTTTATCTCGTAAGCGTTCACCAATTTTGGCTACCAAATGAATGGTCACTTGATTAATCGCGTTCATAGCACCAAGGACATCGGAGTTACATATAACGACAAGTTTTGCTTTAATGATCACTATGAGCTGGCCTCAATGAAAGCTACTTCGATGCTATCATTTGTTAAGCGTCAGTGCTACGGACGATTCAACGTCAACGCTGCAAAAATGCTTTTTTCAGCCGTTGTTCGCTCACATATTGAGTTCGCTAGCACGATCTGGGCACCTCATCATGCTGTTCACATCCAGCGGTTAGAGAGTGTTCAGCGGCAATTTGTTCTATACGCTAACCGTGATAGACACATCGACAGTGACAATGAAAGTTATCGTTTACGTCCATATGCCGACAGATGTGCCGAGCTCAGCCTTAAATCACTTCTACGACGCCGCACCGACGCAGCAGTTTTTTTCATTCACGATATTCTGACTGGTAAATTGAATTCGAAGTTTCTCCGCAATAAGATTATTCTGAATGATGGCTCGAGAGCATTACGTAAATTTTCTATGATTCGGATAACCGGTACCAACTGTGATTATTCACAGTTTTCACCATTTAATTTCGCCTGCCGGTTATTCAACCTTGCTGTTGCTCATGTAGATCCGACGTTTCCTTCTCTCGAATTCAGGAATAAAGTACATGGGCTTGATGATTCGATTTTTGGCTCATTTGGTTTGGTTGGATAGTGTTTGCTTGGTGCTTCCTTTCCACTTCTATGACAACCGAAACCGGAAGCACTAACCCGGTGATTAACTTTTTTATACTTTTCAAACGTTTTAAAAATGAAAATAAGATTTTTTTTCATGTGGCCGATATTTTGCTATTCGAGATATTTTATTTGACGACGCGACGCCTACGGCTCAACTTGACGACTCCCTCTTGGTGGACTTAATTATTATACTTAGTGTCGTTTATTTATTTATTTATCTTATTTATTTCACCTTTGACGCAGCTTTTTGCGAAATACTTTTTATTTTTGCTTTAAATTTTATGACCAAGCTCTTTGAGTGCTTTTTATTTACAATTTTAATTTTGACTACATAGTTTTTCTTTCTCTTTGTTATTATTATTGTTTGTTTTGACTTCTTTCTGTTTTGTGATCTTTATTTTTTATTTTGTGATTTTTGTCTGTGATAATGTTATTGTACTTTAAGAGTATTATTTGTAACGTTTTCATGGTTTTTTAACGAGGGTTATGACAATAGTCATAGCCACTCTTTTTCCATGTCAGCTTGAGAAAAGTAGTCGTCTTGTTCTTCCTTTAGGCCAACACGTACATAATATATATTAGCCAGGTTGGGTCGATCTTGCATGGACTCATACTTGGAGACAAAGAAATAATCATTCGTGTGTTCACTCGCACAGCAGTTCCTCTCAGTGATTCTCGATTGGTAGTTAAGGAGATATTGCAATTCTTTGATCTAGAGCATTCATTGGACGCATTCGTGGTGATATCGAGAGTAGCTGAACTACAATTTTTTATTCCTCCGATCGGGATCTGAAATATATTCAATAAACTTCTTTGTTTCTTAAGTCAAAAATCAATCTTTTTATATTTTTTTTATGGGTCGTTTTGAATTGGAAGAGCCCATCCAACCTGAAGTATTATTGATTGAGCGACAAGTGTTGTTAATTCTGATAAACACCATACAGTGTCAAGCTTGGTTATTAGGTCATAATAGTCCAAGAATAATTTTTGAAACCCCAGTTGACGTTCCTTTCGGATCAGAAGAATTTGAAGACATAGTTGTTGGTTTATCCCTTCGTTTCTTGAACATTGTTGAAGTAGACTTTGAAGTGTTTTTACATTATATATGAGAATGCTCGCCGCCCGAACATTAGACTTTAATCGACCTTCTTTGGGATTATCGATCATACTCCCAGAACCAGGTCAAGCATCGCGACTGATAGGTTATTTACCTGACGAAATGATTAAATATGAATTAGAATCTCAAGGCGTACGATGCCTTGGCAATTATTTACAGCGTAGGAAACAATTGGTTGATCTAATTGAACAAAAGAAATATCAAATAAGAAAACAACCAGTGAACCTAGAACATCGGGAAAATCTACATATCTGCTCGGAATACTTGAGGAAATGGGAAATGGAATTCGATCCTGAATTCATGGGTCCCAGTTCTCTTGAAAGATATGAAACCCGAATCCAATTTCTAAACGCCCGGATTGCTCTCATCTGTCCCTCAGAAGGTGATGAAGACTCCAAACTACTCTAAAGCTTATTAAAATAAAAAATAGTTAGATTTAAAAACGAATTGAACAAAATACCATCCATTAATAATCTTCCCTCAAGTCAAAGAGAAAGAACTCCATTTCATCAGGTCCCTTTAAGGCAGCAAAATGCCGAGGATTGGACAGTACGGATGGAGGATTGCATAGAAAATAGATCCTTCAGCTCATCCTGGGATCGTATTCATGTTGATCCAGGTCAATCGGAGAGAAGCCTCACCCAAGAAGCGGAAGACTCCCTCTTGAATTTTTCGATGAACATAACTGAAAATATTCCACAAATAGAGAACACCGTATCCCACACTCCTAGGATAGTTGAATCTACTCGGAACCCAGACAACGTTAGAGAGTCCTGGCCAGAAGGACCAGGAATAGGGAGGAACAATCAAAATGGACAATTGTTTTTCAATAGAAATTATACGTATAGAGATAGAGTACAAATATGGAAATGGGGATTAAAATTTTATGGGGAACCAGGTTCAATCACAGCAATAGAGTTTATTAGAAGAGTAAAAGAATTTGCTAAGTCTCGAGGGGCAACTACCCATGACTTATTTGAAGGGGCTAGTAACCTCTTTGATGGAAGCGCATTAAAATGGTACCGTGCCGGGATAGCAAATGGGTCATTCCATTCATGGAATCAACTTGAAGAAGAATTACTTAAAGACTTTAGGTCATACGATTATGGGGATAATTTATGGGATTATATTAGGAATAGACTTCAGAATCCAAATGAAAGAATAGTCACATACTTCGCGACCATGGACGATCTGTTCCTTAAACTTAATCAGCCGGCTTCAGAATTAGTAAAGGTAAACACCATCAGGAGAAACCTCCTTCCTGAATACATTAGAGGGCTAGGCACAAATGAATTTCATACGGTAGCAGAACTGAAAAATTCCTGCAAAAATCTGGAATCTGCACTCAATAGGATAGCGACGCGATCCTCCAATATATCTCGAAGGGAACCAGAAACATTAGACAGACATGTTCGATTTGCTAATAAAGTTCAGTCAATTAGCGATCAGCACAACGCTTATTACGAACACAATGATTTACACTACGACTTAGACGTACAGAAGAATTGGGATAGAACAATTGGGGAAATGTCATTTAGGGAAGAAATGGACGGACCCAGATACGAAGTTCCACATGCAAATAGTTTTAGATCTAATGGGAACACACCCGCATCATTCCATTGCCCACAAGGTTTCAATACATCCAATTACTCGAGACACAGTACAACCTCAACTTGGTCCAATCCACCATCCAAATCCATAAACAATAATCAAGATTACAACCACCCATCGGGAAACGGGAAGAGGAATCTGGAACGTCGGACGGAACCGATTCTTCGAATGCTCCGCCGTCCATACAATATGTAAGAAAACTAATAAACAATCTCAATTCAAAGAAAGAAGGGAACAGAGGAGAAGCCCCTGCTTTCTTCAAGATTAAGGGAGAATCGCGCCCAAATGCAAATTTAAGAATATTGGGCAAGTCATTTCCTGCTCTTCTAGACTCAGGCGCACACCGTGTGGTCTGTGGCAAAGAAGGTGCCCAGAGATTGATAGATTTAGGATTTAAATTTAGAAAGATTCAAGAACATCACGCCCCCGCGATACGTACAGCAGATCGAACGGTGCACGAAATCAGATACGAATTCTCCATTCCTATAGAATTCGAGAAATGCTTAAGAGTCATCACTATATTATATGCTCCATCCATGTCCATGGATATAGTACTAGGTACGTCCTTCATGGAATCGTTTCAAATGGGAATCGTCACTCCCAAATCCATATGGTTCCCAGAGCCGGAAATGATCTCTGAGAAGCTAGACGAAGTAGCCATGATAGACGAAATCTCCATAGAAGAAGAAGAAAAGTTAAAAGAAGAAGAAAGAACACTCACTACAAAACAACAAGAAATATTGAAACCCCTTAAGAAAAAATTTGAGAAATTAGGGAACATTCCTTTAGGAAGGACCACCCTAATCTCCCATGACATAGATACCGGGAATAATTCGCCATGTTTCACGGGAACCCGCCCAATGTCGCCAATCAAAGAAAAGAAAGTAGAAGAAGAGTTCTTAAGATTTAAGTCACTCGGAGTCATAGAACCTGCACAAACAGCGTTCCGAAATCCGATGACTGTATTTGAAAAGTTGAAAATGGGGAAATATAAGCTTAGGTTATGTCTAGATTCAAGAAAATTAAACGCGATTACCAAAGTGGAAAAATATGACCTACCGTTAATTTCCACCATCTTGTCTCGCCTAGGCACGGCAAAATTCATATCAAAAATAGACCTCAAAGACGCATATCTTCAGATCCCATTGACCGAACGATCCAAAGAAAAAACCGCCTTTTTCGTGAAAGGGCATGGAGTCTGGCAATTTAATACTATGCCCTTCGGTTTGATCAACGCCAGCGCTACCATGCAAAGATTGATGGACACATTGTTCGGAGATCTTGATGGAGAAGTCTTCGTTTACCAAGACGACTTGATCGTTGTAAATCACCTATTCGAAGACCACATAAAGGCCTTGAATATAGTTGCGGGCCGATTGAGATCGGCGAAACTATCGATTAACTATGAGAAAAGTGGATTCTGTCTTCGTAACATGAGATATATCGTGGACGAGTTAGGACTAAGACCTGATCCTGAGAAGGTATCATGCGTCTTACAGGTACCTTTACCCTCCACCCTCAAGGAACTCAGAAGGTTCTTGGGAATGGCGGGATGGTATCGACGCTTCATCGAATCATTTGCTTCTATTGCAGCACCAATGCATGAACTTCTAAAAAAGGAGGGAAAGGGAAGGAAGCTCACATGGAATGACGACGCCATTAAAAGCCATGAAATCGCAATTAGTGTCAGCTCCGTTACTCCAATCTCCTGATTTTTCTAAACCATTTATTATCTCATGTGATGCCAGTGAAGACTGCATAGGAGTGGTTCTCAGTCAAGCATTTGAGGAAGACATGAAAGATGACAGACCGATCGCGTATACAAGTAGAAAGTTAAGAGGGCCTGAATTAAATTACACCACCACAGAGAAAGAATGCTTAGCCGTTGTATTTTGTGTCGAAAAGTTCCTAGAATATGTAGAGGGAACTGAGTTCATTGTTTTCACCGATCACTCCGCCCTTACCTGGTTGTTCAAAGAAAAGGACATCAAAGGAAGGTTGGCAAGGTGGGTGATGAAACTTCAACCCCATCATATGAAGATCAAGCATATCAAAGGAAGAAATAACGTAGTAGCAGACGCAATCTCCAGGTTCCCTATAGTTCAAATTCTGGAATACGCGGCCTTGCTAGATTTCCTACAACCCACAGGAGATAATTGGTACGAAAATTTGTTGAAAGAAGTTAGATTAGGAAACAACAGAAGTAGGCGGTATAAGGAAGAGAAAGGGAAATTATATTACGATCCTAGCATTAAGGGAAGAAGGTTATCAAACTATACGTGGAAACTGGTAGTTCCGAAGGAAGGAAGAATAGAAGTGTTGAAAGAATGGCATGATGATCCTAAATCATGTCATCCGGGAGTACAGAAAACCATAGATAGGATCATGGACCGATATTACTGGCCAAGGCTATCTCGAGACGTTAAGAAATATGTTCAATCTTGCATGACCTGCAAAACCACCAAGCCTACTAATATTAAACCGAGAGGCTTAATGGGGGAAATGAGGAAAATAAAGCAGCCATGGCAAATGATTGCAATGGATTTGCTAGGTCCTTACCCGCGGTCGAAACACGGACACACATATCTGTTAGTTATTAGTGACTGGTTCACTAAGTACCCATGCCTTATCCCATTGAGAAACGCGACTGCTTATCAAATCGTGAAAAACACCGAATCTCGCATATTTAAAGAATTCGGAATTCCCCAAACGATAGTCATGGACAATGGTCCACAATTTTCAAGAAGCAACGAGGTAAAGAAAATGTTGAAAAATTATGGAATTACCAGACTGTTCAGTAACTGCATATATCACCCGCAGAGTAATTTCACTGAACGTCACAATAGGAATATAGTATCAGCCCTGAGAGCATACATGAAAGAGAATCATAGAGAATGGGACCAGTTCTTGCCCGAAATTTCGCTAGACTTAAGAACCGCAGTCAACGCAGTGACTGGATACTCACCATTTTTTTTTGAATCACGCGAGGGAATACGTTTTTCATGCTAATGATTACCATTTACTTGAAATTGATGACTCATCATCAGATCCCACAAAAGATAGAACAGAATACATAAGGAAATTCCAAGGTAAGCGAAAGACATATTATCACGAATAGAAAAATCTTATAAGAAGAATAAAGCAAATTATGACAAGACTCGCTCTGAAGCAGAGTACAGTGAAGGAGATAGAGTACTCGTTAGGAATCACCCTAAATCAGACGCGTCCAAAGCATTTTGTCAAAAATTAGCTCCATTATACACACCAGGAAAAATAGTAAAAAAGATTTCCCCAATCGTATACATGGTTGTCTGCGAAGGTGATAATGAAGAAAAGAAATGTCACATCCAAGATATAAGTCCCCATACCGTCATCCATTCAGAAAGAAAAAATTCAAACAACCTCTCAAAGTAAACAAAATCAGATATCAAGCTATGTACAGGACATACCTTACCGGGTCCTTAACGCTTAAATCAGCATCCTCTGATAAACCAAACTACAAATCACCCGACACCACCGGTCAGGACTCAGTATTCATTTAGGAATTAAAGTCCGATAGAGTAGTTTTACTGCTAGTCTCCATCTCTTAGGTTAAGTTAGATTAGATTAGGTAAAGTAATTTAGAGAAAGATAAATAAAAATTAAGATTAAGTCAGAAAATTTAGGTTAAGTCAAACAAAATTAGATTAAGTCAGAAAATTTAGGTTAAGTCGAACAAAATTAGATTAAGTCGGAAAAATTTAGGTTAAGTCAAACAAAATTAGATTAAGTCAGAAAATTTAGGTTAAGTCAAACAAAATTAGGTTAAGTCGGAAAATTTTAGGTTAAGTCAAACAAAATTAGGCTAAGTCGGAAAAATTTAGATTAAGTCGGAAAATGTAGGTTAGGTTGGACAATAATTTAGGTTAAAAGTAGGGATATTAAACAGTTTTGCTCCGGATAAAACAACGTGAAAACCTTGTTTTATCGCGGATAGCTTGGCTGAAATTCGTTAGGAAATTTAAGGCGTTGTACCATATTCATAAAATTCTACGTTTAATAACCTCGAATAGCGTGGACCAATCTCAATAACTCCTTAATTACTTCTCAACCCTAAAAACCTCGCACCAGGCTCCGCCCTAATGGTCTCCGAAGGTGGGGAAAAGTAATTAAAAGGATTAATCAAGTCAAATTTAAGCATAATCGCACCACGAATAGCCTATTTGACTTGGCATCTTAATTTTCAGGACCAACCTCAATGTGTTCAAAGTCAAGGGAAATAGACTGAGAACAAATTGAGGAACACTTGATCCAAAAATCAAGCGCACAAGCTCGCCACTTAGGAATGAAATTCTAATGTCAATCCGTTCAACCGACTGAAGCTTCATCAGTGCAAGACACTCATAGTCGCGAGGAGTGGACGAATTGAACAGTTGGAATTCGCGTTTAAAAGTAACGAATAACCCTGAATCTCATATCCGAATTTCAATCTCGCTAGAAAAGGGAAAGAAAACTATCGTTTAAACTGGAGGTCTTTTATTTATTTTTTTTCTTTTCTTCTTTTTACACTCTCTATATACACATCATTGCTGTTACCGCCACCGGTGACTCCTAGATGGAGTTTGTAGAGATCGACGTGAGTCATCGCATCTTTCGCATCTAACGTCTCGACATATATCAACGCTTGCCACATAATCTCGATTCTCAGCCATTGCGCAAAAGTGAATATACCAATTTAATCAAAGCCATTTGATAGTACAGTTATTTAAACAGTTTATTATAAGTAGTTTAAAATTATCGTTGCCGTAAGTTGCTGGTAACACCTCAGTGAATTTACCTAATTTCGTACTGTAAATTTTAGATCTAAATCGCAACTTATAGTCAAGTGTCAACCCGTATAGAGCTTTCGGTTACACAATTTAGAATTGTAAGTTTCTTATCCCTTAGCT
>CM055404.1:74286165-74311735 GCA_029228625.1 Pseudolycoriella hygida
TATCATATTTTTCTAAGTTTACATAGACACCAAAGTTGTAAACTAACAAATAAATCCTTCTAATAAAATAAATCCGCATCGTTCTCTAAAATATAACATTAAAACAATATCTTCATCGTACGCAACATGGTTGGAATCAAAGGATTGGCATCATCAAGAGCTCCAACGGTAATTAGCTTTTAGTAAAAAAAATATATGCGCATTGATTAATTTAACAATATAACAATCATTGAAATCACTCCAACTTGGTCTCTCAAAGATCGTTTGAGAAATCAAATGCGACACGATGTTCACAGAAGGATGAACCACGTGTCGTAAGTGGAGCTTAATTTAATGAGAATTCATAGCTTTAAGATATTTGTTAGAAAAATAAAAACTTTGTGTGAGATCGTGAAGTGCAGTGTTTCAATTTAACAAATCTATTTTTTTTTTAAGTCGGAATAATTTATGACGCGGTAAGTCTTAGCCTCGCGATAAGACGCCGTTTAATGAGTTGTAACATTGGTGTCGAGCCAGCCAATGAACTCATTATAAAATTATTAAAAAAACATAACCAAAGACCCGTACGTATCAGAATAGATGTGGCAAACAGAATAGATGTGGCAAAGAGACTCGAACGTATCTAAATATACAAATAAGCAAGCAATCCAACGTTTTCTGTTCTTTTATAACTGTAATAATTTCAAGGACTAACTCATTTTTCCCTAGAACCCTGTGTGAGTGTTTTCTAAAATTTCATTCTCTACAACTTTGCCTTTGGAAACAGCTTTCTACCTGTTATAGTTCTAGAGATATGAGACATCCCTCCTAATTCTAGAAGTGGTCATGGCATTTTTACCCAAAACCCTGAAACACAGGTTCTCTTAAATTTTATTCTCTGCAACTTTGCCTTAAAAAGGAGTTAAGTAGTGGCACAAAGCTAGCTATTCACAGGTCAATCTTCAGACCAACGGTTTTATACGGTAGTGAAAGTTGGGTGGACTGCGGATACCTTGTGCATGACCTGGAGGTTTCTGATATGAGGGTTCTTAGGAGCATAGCAAAAGTAAATCGGAGGGAACAGTGGGGCAATCATATTAGGAACGACGACATCAGGGAAAAATTAGGGGTTACATCAGTGGAAGAGGCGGCAAGGATTAGTCGTCTGCGGTGGTACGGGCACGTTCAGAGGATGGGTAATAGCAGGCTACCAAAGAGGATATTGGATGCTCAAGTCCCGGGTGTGCGCCCCAGGGGTAGGCCAAGGAGAAGGTTTATAGACTCAATTAAATCCGATATAGAAGTTAGGGGACTTTCTCTAGGCGAACAAACCATCTCCTTGGCACAGGATAGGGGGGTATGGAGAAGGGTGGTCCATGATCAGTAGTAAAGACCTCACACCGAAAGGTACAAACGGTCTATAAAGTGTGATGATGATGATGATGATGCAACTTTGCCTTTGGAAGCAACATTCTACCTCTCATAGTCCTGGAGATTCGGGTCATCTTGCGCAATTATGGAAGTGGCCATATACCAGAATTGGGCCATATTTCCCCAAAACCCTGAGACATTTGTTCGCTTAAATTTAATTCTCTACAGCTTTGCCTTTGACAAAAAATCTCCACATTGCATAGTTAAGGAAATATAGACGAAAAACTGTTTTCATATATGGTCAAGAAACTCAATTTCGTGGGACCAATGCCCAGACCCCTGACCCGATTCCCACAAAAAAATTTTCCCAGTTTTGAGACATCAAATGCTTTCATTTGACATTGAGGAATTTCCGTGCTATACTTGCTGAGATATTTGCGAAAAAGTTTCATCGACCTTCGAAAATTTCATGTCCGACCTCCACTTCTTCGACCATATCTCCGGAAGTACTTGGTCGATTTTGCTCATCTTCGAACTTGAATCATTAGAGGCATGTATCTTCCAGGGAAAAAAAGTTTAGGCTGATCGGTTGAGCCGTTTGGAAAAAAAGTGGAGATGGACGGACAGACGGACATTTTTTAGACCCGTACGAAGAACGAAGTTCTTCGAAAAGGGGTCTTATGCGTTTACCACGACGTTTGTAACCAGTCCAATTTCGACCCAGGAGTAGGGGGAGCACCGATCATGGTCCTTAGATGACGAATCAGTAATATAAAAAAATTTCCGTCCGTTCGTCCGTCTGTCAACACGATAACTCGAGTAAAACTCAACCGATTTTCGAAAACTTTTTTTCCCTGAATGAATGAGGGCCACTAAGCCAGGGCCGTTTAAGTGATTTTTGGTCTTTTGTACATAACTCGAGTAAATCTTTTCTGAGTTTCAAAATTTTTTTTTGCTTGAAAGACCTGAGCATAGCCGACAATTTATGGAAGAAATTTTTTTGAATTTGGGTCCTTGAACTTAGCTGGGGCGCTAAAAATGAGTCTCTGCTAGGGCTCTATGTGTTTTTTGTACATAACTCGAGTGAATTTTTTCCGATTTTCAAATTGTTTTTTTTTTGTTTGAAAGATCTAGGCATGACCGACAGTTCATAAAAGAAACTTTTGCCTGTGCTGAGGGCTCAAGTAGGCCATGTCGGTACTAAGGTCGGCCCTAGCCCAAAAAATGGTTTTTTCCATGTTGTAGAGAAAATTGAGTAGAACATAGGCATGGCTGATATTTACTTTGATTATCAAATATCGATAAATATCGATTATCGATATTTCTTTTTGATAATGACATTTTAATATCATTATCGAAATATCAAATGCTGAAAATGATCAAGTTTTTAAAAGCAACAGATTTTCCGCAAAAAAATTGGGTCTAACGGTTGAAAAATTTCCGTCTGTAGATTGTCCGCGAAAATTTTAGGTCTAACGGTTGAAAAACTTAAGTCTAACATGTTAAAAAAGCGTTTGTTTCCACTTTTTTAATTTTCCGATATTTTGATATTTCGATAAATATCGATATTTATTGAAATATCGGTAATGACTTTGATTATTAAATATCGATATGTTTCTTTTGATAATCATCATCGATATTTTTCGGAAAGTCCCATGCCTAGTAGAACATTTTGCTATATTTGGGGGTCAATTTTGTGCTTTCGGAAAGGTTTTTATTACACCGTTTCTTCGGACGGGTTTTTCAATTTTGCCCTATCGGCAATTTCCAATACAACTTAATGTGGACGCAATTTCATACACTAAAGAGTTCTTTCTTTCTTTCTTTATGTTTATTTTTATGTTTTTATTGCTGATTCGTCATCTCTAGACGATAATAGATGCATCCTCCCTTCCACCTCGATCTACCCCATGTTACAATAAAATTGTTTGTAGTAAACGTATAGGACTTTTGTACTTCGTACGGGTCCAACAATCAAGGAATATGCGATCAAAAACAAAAAAGTTTAAAAACGATCAAATGACGCTTAATAATATCGCCTATGAATGAAAAAAACTTAAGTTATAAGACGGTTATATAACCGACTTTTGATCAATTAAAAAAAGGAACGAAATATTATACTTTTTAGTTAAATGACCGTCTAATAACTTTTTAGATAATAACCTTTTTACAACTGGGCAACAACGGTTATATAACCGTTATTACGTTACAATAACGTCATTTTAACCAATTAGTTAAAATTCGTTGCGTTTAACCTAGGTTAAAAAACCGTCATTTAACCATTTTTAACTACGAAATGCTACTTGGGCGAGTATATACTTTTTAAAATTTTAATATTCTTAAATTGCTTACAAGTTCTCATAACGAAGCCAAGCATTGAGTAAGATTTTGCAATTATATATTCAATGTGTTTGCTGAACGTCAGTTTTTGGTCCAAGAGGACTCCCAAATCTTTTATTACGTTAGGTAAGGTTAGGTTAAAGTGGGTGGACTGCTGTCCTGCACCTAAGCCTCCAGTGGGCCTCCAGTCCAGCGATTACCTAAAATCTATTAGTACGATTTAGGTAATCCAAAATGTATTTCGGCGGTATACTCCAAATGATATTTTGTGGCAAAATATACGCTCCGATGGTTTTGACTCTGGTTGAGATATATGCGGGGCATTTACAAAGGAAGTGCTCTGCTGTTTCTATTTCGCTACATTTAGCGCAGAAGGGTGACGCCAATAGTGTGAAGAGGCTTGTTGAGACAGTGCCCTGTCAGGATTCCTATTATTCTTCTGAGGTTTCTCCTGCTGACTGATATGAAGTAACGGGAGTTTTTTGCGCTAATGTTGATGCAGTTTTTCGACTGTCTAGCATGATTAATAGCGTTCCAGTGTTTTTTGAAAGTTGTCCGTTTCCATTTTGCAATACAGCTTTTGACGATCGATGGTGGCGCTTTAATGTAAGGCTATGGGCCTATGAATCCGTTTGTTGCTCCTGTTTTAGCTAGAATATCGGCTTTATCATTGCCTTCAATATCGCTGTGACCTGGTACCCAGGTTAGTGTGAGTGAATTACTTTGAGCTAATAATTGTGCTTTCTCTCTGCATTCTAGTACTAAGGACGAATAGATTTTATAGGGATCAATGCTTTCTAACGCGCTATGACTGTCTGAGCATATAAGGATATTGGAATTTGTAATGTTACCTTCTAGCATAACCTCACAGCACTGTGTGATGCCATAAACTTCAGCTATGAAAATAGACGTGAATTTGCCTAGGGAAAAAGATTTGGAGTTTTGGGTAGCATAGTTGTACATACCTGCACCAGCGGAATTTTGTAGTTTTGACCGATCTGAAAACCACTTGTGATCTGCGTGGGATGGGATGATTGCATTCCTTGACCATTCCTCTCTGGTAGGGAAGGATACATTGAAGCCGTTGTCAAAGCGGTATGTAGGAGTGATGGAGTCACAGGGCATGTCAATGTGTGGCGACTCTTTTCGCCATAGTCTAGCATGACCATAGTTGGCTTCGATTAGTAGGTTGGATCGTTTCAATATCGCGCAAATATTTCTAGCCACCGATTCTATATATATATGTAGCTGTTCGATGTTCAGAAGCGCTTCTATCGCGGCTGTCGGTGTGGTTTTTATTGCTCCTGTGATGCTTATTAAGGCTAGCCTTTGAATCTTTTCTTATTGCTTTTGAATGAAGCCCACATGATAGCGTGACCACCAGATAAATTCTGCGTATGAAATTTGTGGTCTCACAATTGCTGTATAGATCCACATAAGAACTTTTGGACTAAGTCCCCAGTTTTTGCCGAATGCACTGCGACACGTCCATAATGTTGCTGTGGCTTTCCTGGGGCGATTTTGTAAATGGGTGTTGAAATTGAGTTTTTTGTCTAATTCTAATCCAAGCACTTTATCAGAATCTGATAGAGGAATTTCTTTACCGAAGATTACTGAAGCTCTAAAACCAGCGATCTTACCTTTCTTTGTAAATAGGATGAGCTTGGTTTTATCCGTGTTTACTTCTTGCCCTTGTTCGAGGCACCAATTTTCTATTACTTTAAATGCTGCTTGCATTAACTCACAGAGAATGCTGACATACAATCCTACCAGTAACACAGTTAGATCATCAGCAAAACTCAATGAAAAGTAGCCGTAGTCGTTCAGCTTCGTTAGCAAGCTGTCCTTAACTAGAACATACAAAAGGGGTGGCAACACCCCTCCTTGAGGAGAGCACCCCTTACGGATGACAATTGTTTTTTTAATTGAATTTAATTTGGCAGAGACGATTCTGATGCTCAGCATGGCGTAGATCTAGCTTGAGATGGTGTCATCAATATGATGCTCTGCACATGCATTTGTAATTTCTCCCCCCTATTGACGATCTGATGTGATTGATGGATAGTAATTTTATTGTCTACTATTTTCTAGATGACATGGAAAAAGAGTGACTATGACTGCTGTCATAGCTCTCATTAAAAAACCATGAAAAACGTTACAATATGACATTAATAACATTAACACGGATACCAATAAATAAATACAAAACTTAAAAATCAAAATAAGCGAAGCAAGTCAATTCTACAACAAGCAAAAGTACAATACATATTTAAGATCAAGTAAATCTAAGTCAAACAAAAACAAAATAAGCGAAGCAAGTCAATTCTGCAACAAGCAAAAGTACAATACATATTTAAGATCTAATAAATCTAAGTCAAACATAAATATAAAGCCAAAATGGAAGACCATATAATCATCAATTCGTTGTCAAGCAAAAAAAGAGCCAGGCATCATCAGATGCGTTGTCAAATAAATTAATAAACGGAAATGAAAAACAATTAGAAACCAATGTGCCAAGAAAGCAACAAAACACACAAAGACTTTATCCAACCATGCCGAAGCTACCGAACACTGAGTCATCAAGTTTATGTAATTCTTTTTTAAATTGGTAGGATGTAAGGGTTGGATCAATGTGGTTTGCAGCAAGATTAAATAGCCGGCAAGCGAAATTGAATGGTGAGAATTGTGAATATTCGTGGACACTACCAGTTAATTTAATGAGTGAAGATCTTCGTAGATTTCGTGTACCATCGTTCAATACAATCTTGTTTCGGATGAACTGACAGTTTATCTTCCCAGTGAGGACATCATGAATGAACAGGACTGCTGCGTTAGTCCGACGTCTAAGTAGCGATTTCAGATCAAGCTCATCACATCTATCAGCATATGGGCGAATTCGATATGAGTCAGTCTCTCCTTCAATACGACGATCACGGTTGGCATATAAAACGAACTGTCTCTGTACACTTTCTAACGATTGAATATGCACTGCATGATGTGGTGACCAGATAGTGCTGGCAAATTCGAGATGGGACCGAACTACTGCTGAGTAAAGCATCTTAGCTGTTTCAACATTAAATTTTGCATAGCATTGTCGTTTTACAAGCGACAGCATTGACATTGCTTTCTTTATTGTAATTTCCCAATGGTCGTTGAAGGAATAGTTGTCGTTGTAAGTCACACCGATATCTTTTGTGCTGTTTACGCGCTTGATCAATTTGCCCTCCATGTAATAATCTGCCAAGATTGGAGATCGCTTTCTGGATAATGAGATTACTTTACATTTGTCATCATTGAGTACAAAGTCATTGTCAGCGCACCATTTCATGAACCTGTCTATGGAGTCTTGCATGTAATGTGTGTCATCGATGGTCGAAATGCTGTTGTGAACTATCTTTTTGTCATCTGCGAAGTTGATGTCTTTTGTGGGACCTATTGAGACATCCGAATCATTGAAATAGAGCAGGAACAATAAAGCAGCTAATATTGATCCTTGACCAATTCCAGAAAGAACATCGATTATTTCAGACTTACAAGAATTTATCTTAACTCTTTGCTTCCTACGCGACAGATATGAACAGAACCATAAAAGTATCGAGTTGCATATTCGGTATTTGTTCGCCGACATTTTCTTTACTAAACGGGCAGATCGAATAGTGTCAAAGGCCTTGTGTATATCGGCAAGGAATAAGTCAGTTTGATCATTGTTGTCGAAGGATTCGTGAACCAATATCGATAGTTCCATTAAGTTAGACTCGACTCTTCTACCTGGGAAAAAGCCGTGTTGTCTGGATGATGAAGTCGGGAGGACATTGTATTTTAGCTGATCAACTTTTATCATCTCAAAGGCTTTAGCGAAGTTGGGTACGAGGCAAACACCACGGTAGTTTGTAACGTCAGATTTCTTACCGGATTTAAATACTGGAATCAAATGACTTGTTTTCCATGAATCGGGATAGTAGCAGTCCGACAATGATTTTGAGTAAATCATTGAGAGCGGTTGAGAAAGCTTGTTAGCACATTCGCGGAGGAACAGCGGTTCCATTTTATCGGGACTGCGCTTGTAATGCGCTTTCGGCTGATTTGCAAGGCTGGTAGGCATGCTGCGATTGGTGAATAGTAAAGATTTGGAGGATTCCGTCTCTCAGATATCTGTCTACTAGTTTTTCTAGCGCCTTTAGCATAACCGATGTTAAACTTATAGGGCGAAAGGCTTTCGCTAATGTGTACACGGTTTGACCTAGTTTACACGCAAAGAAAAGATATAATTGCGGCATTTTTATGTTTTTATTTATACTTGAGCGTAACGTACTTATATTTGCGGGGAATAAAATCGTAAGTAAGGGCTATCAATTATAATTATAATTGCAATGAGAGTTCAGTTCAGCAAGCGAGAGCGAACGGTCGCACAATTGTTGTGCTCTCTAAAGGTCACTTGAAATATTATTTAAAACATTTACGCAACAAGTACAAATTAAATTAAGTGCATAAGATTGAATCGTATTATTCGCGGAGTGAGTGGACTTCTGTGGAATTGGAGATTGGTTGCAACAACTATAAGACATTAGGTGTCCAATTAAAAATGTGACCGCACAGGACAATGGAGCAATACGGTGCATCTTAATTGTACTTTAAATACAGTTGTACAACGAACTGTGTACCCAAATTGATAGTGTTATCCAGTAAAGTCGATGAACCTGCGAAATTGCATCAAGAAAAAAATTTACAGTCTCGGAAGCTTAACGAAATTACAAGTCGTCATACTTCCTCATTTGTAACAAAAGGGCATTGTGTAAAGGTACGTCCATTTTTTTTTCCTTTTCTTATTGACATGAACACATGGAACGACAACAAATTTGGTGGAATCCGCATAATTTAACTCATCGTTATACATCATTTTTTTGCACCATTTAAATTGTGGAGAAGCCACCAAATTTTGTAATTTTGAACTGTCACGTTATAATCAAATGTTAACCGCTGATTAGGCATTGAAATTGTGATTAATTTTTTATTATGGAAGGAGGAGTCGGAGGTCGATCTGGCTCCTCGGAAATTTGCACACATTAAATTCGAAATCACAAAAATCATAATAGTCAACATTGCTATGGCAACAACAAAATGTACGGGATGTAATAAGCCTTTCAACAGGAGATTAAAGGGTGTAGCCTGCTCAGTATGCAGCAATAGTTACCATCTCACCTGCGGGAATATTGACAGTAATTTACTATGCTCAATCGAAAATGGGGATTCGAAGTGGAAATGCCCCAAGTGTAAAGTGAGCTCCAAGCGGCGATCAATGGTGTTAAGTGCTCCACCCAGCCCCAAGCAGCCCCCAACCCAGCAAGAACAACTAGTGCCAAACAATAATATCGTTGGAAAAAAAGGCACATTGGGTAACTCAAGAAAATGCGAAGCATCCCCATTCGACATTGCTATTAATGACATAAATAAAAAGCTACAAAAACTACAAGAAGGACATCTAGAATACGGCAACACCCTTACATCTATTAAAGATCAGATAGCAACTTTTCGTTCACTCAATAAAACTGTTAAAAAACAAGGAAAACGGTTGAATAAAGTGGAGAACAACAGTAAAATTATGCCTTCACAAATTCAGGTACTCAGCGAACGCCTGAACCAAATGGAAGGTAGAACGCACCCACCGTCTATACAGATCAACGGAGTTCCTGCACGCCCAAACGAAAACCTTATGAACATCATGGATACAGTAATCGTCGAAGTAAAGTCAATCACACGACTTAATAGCCTGAAAAAAGATTCACCACCAAAAAGTGCCACCACTCCAGATTCAACGCCAGAAGCGTCAAGCGTACCATCGGCATCAACCCAAGCAACCCCGTACCCTCCAACCATTCTTGCCACTTTTGCATCCAGGGACTCTATGACCAAATTATAAGATGCTTTCAGGAAAAAGAAAACTATTTACACTGAAGATCTAGGATTCAATGGAGAAAATTCAGGAGTTAAGAAAAAAATTATTATATTCGAAAATTTAATTCCGAACTTGAGAAAAGTTTATACTAAAGCCAAAATTTTTCAGAAATCCAATAACTATAAATTTCTTTGGACGAGGAATGGAAAAATCTTCCTTAGGAAAGGAGACGGTACCAAAATAATACGAGTTTTTCAAAATACAAATTTTGCAGAATTAGAAACTAACCAATCGGACTGCGCTGAAGAACTGGACGATGCCGACAGCGAGGATACTAACGAATAGTGGTGAGTCTTCACGTACTTCCGTTCTCAAACTTGCCATAATATGACTTTTTGAAATAAACTATTAAACCCTGATACCGTGAATCATTCTTATGATGACGTTGACGCATTTGGCTCATATATTACTAACAATTTAACAACCATTCGAGGACTCAAAATTTTACAAATCAATGCCAGGAGTATCAACAGTTTCGATAAATTCAACAAGCTCAAATCCTTTCTCAATGATGTCAAGCTTGAAATAGATATTATAGTCGTTGGCGAATCCAAGTTAACCTATGAAATTGCAAGCCTTCGAGATTTGCCTTCCTACACGCACTACCCAGCATGCAACGACGCTCCTGCTGGTGGATTGAGTCTCTATATGGGCCATTCCTACGCTCGAAATGCTCAGTTGTTACGAAAAAATATTCATAGAAAATGGTGCATCAGACGTATTGATCACTTAACTAGAGATTAGTAAATTTTCTATTGCTTTCATTTTGTATATGAGTACTGAGAATTTCAAGCGTGGGAACGAAGCGGACCGTGGAATTGCCCATATAGGCTCCCACCTGCAACATAGATTCGTTGAAAAACTGACCAGAAATTTTATTCCATTTCTATTGAACTTTCTATAACCCACGGGCGCAAACTAATGAATATAGTTGGATATTATCGTCCCCCAGTACCCGAAAATATGACTTCCTTTCTGAGACATCTACAAAGCTTTCTCGAAAAACCGCATCACAAGTACTGTCTCATCCTTGGTGATGTGAACATAAATTTGCTAGAAAAATTTAATCAAACTGTGTGTACCTCCGTTGAACACAAGTATCCCAATTTAATATCTTCCTTCGACTTCAAAATTGCTAATGAGAATGTCACTCGGACAGCAAGCGGAACCCTACTCGACCATGTACTGTGCAACTTCGGCAGTGAACTAAAAACTCATTGTCACACAGTCAGTGTCGATGAAGGACTTAGTGACCACTCCGCGGTATTCACATGTGTTGAAGTTAAAGCTATCAACAAACCAAGTTCTTTCACCAAAGAGTACACAGACTACGAGGCGATGAAAGGGGTTCTAGCTCATAGGTTAGCTGATTTCCCTATCTTACAGTACAAGGATCCTAACGACTTCCTTCATGATTTTGTGTCAATCTTCAAACAGAGTTACACAGAATGCACCATGTCAAAACAAGTCTCCTGCGATCGTAAAAAAAAGCTCTTCCCTTAAATGAACGAACATCTTTACATTGTGATTAAACGAAGAAAGAACTTATACATTAAATCCAAAAGACCGAGGTATCGGAATGACAGCACAATTAAGATTAAACTGAAACTACTGGACTCAGAATTAGAGGACCTCCATTGGTTCTACTGTAACAAATACTACGAGGATATGTTTGAGGACACGAGTAACCCGAAAATGACTTGGAAGAATATTAACGCAATCTTGGGCAGGGATAAGAAAAAATCAGGGTCCATAGAAAAGTTAGTCTTTAACGATAAAACATTAACTGATAACCTGCACAAAGCAACTGCTTTTAATGAGTTTGTCTCCAGTATTGGTCACAAAATTGCTGAAAAGTTTTCTAACACCCGCGATATCAACGAACACTCCACCTTAAATAGAAACCCTAACAGTATATTCCTCAAACCAACTGACGATGGTGAGATCCTCGATTTACTACTAGGTCTAGACATGAATAAGAGCACGGGTTCTGATCAGATACCAGCCAAGAGTCTTAAAGCTTGTGCTAATGAAATAGCTCCTATTGTCTCTTGCATAGTGAACCTGGTAATTTTCACCGGTATCTACCCAGATAGCCTCAAGACCGCTCGAGTATCCCCAATCCATAAATCTGACTCAAAAGTTGATCCCTCCAATTATCGACCGATTTCGATCCTACCAGCCCTAAACAAAATCTTTGAAATTGTCCTGCACAAGCGTCTAATGCAATTTCTTGAATTGAATGGTTTTTTCTATAAAAAAACAATATGGATTCAGGAAAAGATCTGGAACCCACACGGCAACTTACGAACTAATTAACAAGATGTTACTTGACATAGATAGCGGTAAAGTTGTTAGTGCAGTCTTCCTGGACCTTGCGAAAGCCTTCGACACTGTAGACCATAGAATCCTATTATCGAAATTAGAAATTGCAGGAGTGCGGGGCATTGCCTTGGACTTGTTTAGTAATTATCTAAGTCAGCATAAGCAATTTGTCACTCTGTTACTCTGTTACTCTCAACGGGGAAGTTGTGGAAGTAGTTACAACCTACAAATATCTCGGCCTTTTGATTGACGAAAATTTAAAATGGGGGGCTCATATTACGATGTTGTGCAAAAAGTTATCATCGGTGAGTGGAGTGATGAATAAGCTTAAGCACATCCTGCCTAAATCTGTTCTAATGAAAGTGTACTTTTCACTAGCGCATTCGCGCCTCGTATATCTTACTGGCACCTGGGTGAAAGCTAGTAAGAAGAGTATTAAACAGTTGCAGACATTACAAAAGAGATGCCTTAAGCACGCGTGTAAATTACGCCAACGGTATAGTACGGTTGATTTATTCAAAACTCATTGCCCTGGTGTCTTGAACATTAACAGTCTCTACAAACTGAACGTCTGTACTTATGTGCAAGATGCGGTATTAGGACAATCTCACAACACGATTAAGCTGAACAAAACGTCACATAGATA
The DNA here is from genome assembly GCA_029228625.1 of Pseudolycoriella hygida. Lineage (NCBI taxonomy): Eukaryota > Metazoa > Arthropoda > Insecta > Diptera > Sciaridae > Pseudolycoriella > Pseudolycoriella hygida. The sequence continues at coordinate 74,298,780 of CM055404.1, forward strand.
CTACACCAGACATCGCAAGCCACTGTATCATGCTGGTACGCTTACGAAATTATCAATTGCTGGAAGCGATTTATATAATTTCTTACCGGCTGAGTTCACAACAATGAACCTTAACTTGTTTAAGAGGAAGCTCAAAGAGTGGTTGTCAGAACAACAATACCCTGGCTAAATATAAATATAAACAATTCCTCGTCATATGAGCTACAAGCGTCTCTCTAAAATGATTCATGGTGTCCATTCCTTTAATATTACACAACAAATACACAAGTCATAACGTCGTCGCCTCCTATCCAATCAAATTTATAGTTAAAGGCTTTATAAATAATCAAGTAACATAAATATTAAAACAACAAACACAAAAACACAAATGTAGAAATGTATATTAAAACAAAATGAAATCAAAAACAATAAGAAAAATCAAAAATAAATTATAATAATAATAACATTAAAAAAAAAATATAAATAAACGTAATTCAATAAAATAGTAATAGAATGTAAAAAAAATCTACAATAATTATGTTAAGAATATCTAATTTAATGTTTCTTTAAAGTGCCTAAGCACACTGAAACTTAAAACAATTCTCGATGTAAATATTTTTTCATGAAATTAAAATAAACCTAAATAAACCTATCATGAAATTAAAATAAACCTAAATAAACCTAATGAATAAATCTTCATTATTATATTCACAGTGATTAGGTTATACTCGAAGCAATTATAATGCAAAATTTTACACTGGTAGATAGTATAAGAGTGAAACTTGTATTGGTAAGAAACAAGCATATTCCTCACTTATTCACAGTAGTAGTAGTAGACACCGTACGTGGTAGACGTGTCTTTTTTGAAGCTCCGGTGTCTGGTCGAATTTTAGACATATTAGTGAAAAATTTTAAGCAAAATTTGAAACGTAAATCTAAATTATCATTGGTGAAATTGTGTAAAAGGAATAGTTATCGCTGTGACGTGAAATACAAAAAAAAAAAAAGTTGTTGACAACGAAACAGCGGTATTATCGAAATGCATTACAATATCCCGCAAACTCATCAGAGAGTTACAACTACATAGAACGCATCATGGAAGAACCAAAGGTAAGATTTGTACAACAACCAACACAACAATTAATCAAACCGTTCATTCGCTTTCGAGCTGCAATTTTTCTCTCGCAAGAGACGCATTAAAATCTCGTATAACTTTGCATACGATGCTCATACAAAACACGCTTTGTATTGTACGAATCCTTTCAAACAGGTTAAACATGGCGCCAACAGCCAAGCGTTTAGAGTTTGCTTCAAACAACTTCTTCTCTAAGCCGAATCCGCGCATTCATGAAAACATTCATAGAATTACTCTCTTTACACATATACAAATTCAACGACTTGATAATGCTCCAAGCAACTACACAGGAAACTTTATGGCTGCTCAGTCTTCACTTTCGGCCTCTCTCTACATAATTCACAAAAAGCTATCGTCAATTCAAGCGCCCATTTGCTTTTTATCTAGCACAGTGAACAGAACAGAACAGTAACAGAAGCTCAAGTGAGTCGTTTCCAATTGCAGTAATTCAAATTAATAATTCGATCATAACAAATCAACTGGAATATAGGCACATAATTACGGCAGTAAGAACCCTCAATGAAAACAAATACATTAAAACCCTAAATGATAAAATTAAAATAAAGCGGATCTGCATCATAACCTCAATCCAATTCAAAATTGGTCTATGCCTTTGTAGGTTGAAATCTAAAAACAACTCAATCATCGATCCGAAACATAAGTTGCCATCATCGTTTCAACCAGTAGCATCAAATCAAGAAGAAGTAATTAAAACCGAGTCCGAACACCAAATTGGTTCATCGTCATTATCGCAAGCTACACCTTCTGGGAACAAGGTAAAAATCTTTAACAAACCAAATCAGACCGCAATAAATCGTCTCTGTTTATGCTCTCTTAGACAGCAGGAAACAGTACTTTTTCATCTGATTCAGATAATGACAGAGAAGACTCTCCCGTTTGCAAATATCGAACTTATTTCCAACCTTTCTGATTACCAGGACGATTCGGACACAAGCGTATCTGATCTAAACATCACGGTAAATAACATTTCCCTCAACCAAACGGGAACGGCAATAGCTAAATCCAGTCCGAAAGTTATAAATACGGTAAAATCAGCCAAACGACCAATATCAGCGCTAAACAATTCGTCTCCTTTGCTAGAAGGCCCACCGAAAAAACACCGACCATTCAGTGAAATGCTAGGGTACGCTAAAGTAGTTGCGTCGGAAGGGCATGTAGTCGACATAATACTAGAAGATGATGCACTTACGCTGACGGAAGGCTATAGGAATCAGTCTAACAAAAGCCGTATTCGCGTCAGATAAATTTCCAGAATAAAAATTCGAAAGCTCAGGCTTCGAAAGAGGTAGATTCCGAACGATCTGTTCGAACACAGTCACTCAAGACTGTGTCATAAACATCGTTCCCACATTGCAAGAATTATGGCCCGGCGCTGCTATAAAAACCGTCAAATCCGGCGCCCCAGCAAAATTAGTTAGAGCGACAGTGAATGTGATCTTGCCGTACATGAGCCCAGAGGATATGTTTACAATCATTGCAACCCAAAATCCAACCATCAAAACAGATAACTGGAAACTGTACAGCCGCAGTAAGGCTCAAGCAGGAAAACAGCAATGGATAATTGGCGTTGACGAAGCCTCTATTCCAGCTCTAAGAAGCATAAATTGTCGCCCGCACTATGGTATGGGCCGCGTAAAAATAAACCTACCAAACAATGCAATCTAAATTATCAAAACAAAAAAGAAATCGCCGTGTATATTTTGATTTTAAATATTTTCCATTAAAGTTTTATCAATTTAAAATCGTTTTTTCTCATTGCAAAAAATCATATCATCGGATAAAGAGTATTTCCCTCAGCAACACCGTACCAATGGTAACATACTACATAGGTAAGTGGGAACAAGACCGAAATGTTCGCAGTGCAAAACTTTTCAAAAAATTAGCAGTCTCTGTAAATTCATCGAAATTTTACATCAAAACTGGAAAATTTCTGGAAAGGCTGGCTTGTAGCAAGCGCAAAACATCAAATCAACATAATGTCCAACAATAAGCTAGCGTTTGCACAAGCAAATGTTCATCATTGCAAAGCAGCATCCATCGAAATTAATAATATCTCGCTGGATTCAAACAATTTTGTAATATTTGTACAAGAACCTTATGTTAAGAAAAACGTTGTCAGTATTCTAGACACTCGTAGGTTTAACGTCATAAGTCACATAGGTTTGGAGAAAATTCGAACCTGCATTCTATTCTCCAAAAATTGCAATGTTTTACCGCTCAGACAGTTCTGCAAAGGAGACCTTACTGCAGCTATACTCAGGTTCAATATTCAAAACAATGAACACAAGATAATAGTTGCATCAGTCTACATGCCATATAATAAAGACGTCATGCCCCCAAATGACGAGTTCGTTGACTTAGTCAATTATTGTAAGTCAAACAATCTACAACTTTTGGCAGGTTGCGACGCGAACTCACACCACACAATCTGGGGCAGCACAAATTGCAATGTCCAAGGAGATGCCTTGCTCGACTATCTCCTTACTTCAAATTTAATCAATTTGAATGTAGGGAACGAACCAACATTTGTAAACTCAAGCAGAAAAGAAGTCTTGGACCTAACTCTTAGCACTATTCATACAGCTCACCTCATCAAGGACTGGAAGGTCACAAATAAAGTTTTGACATCAGATCGCAGATGTATAACGTTCCATATTAGAACGGATCATATGGAGTTCGCCAAATTTAGAAATCCTAACTGTACTGACTGGAAAATATTTAATGACCACTTAGCTAATGTACTGCCAGCAGATTTTTCCACCAACTCAAAATCGGACCTAGAAAATTTAGCAAAAACTTTCAACAAAGCTATGACAGACAGCTTCAACAAAGCGTGTCCGGAAAAAGTCATTAAAGCCAGTAGGTCAGCAAGCTTCTTCACATCTGACATCAGAAAACTAAGAAGGAATTTACGCATTGCCTTCAACCGCGCCAAGCCTAATCGAGGTAATAGGCCTACTGCTATAGCAGCTCGCCGCAACGCGCAGAAAGAATACAATAAAGCCTTAAGAACTAACCAAAGAAGTTTATTGAAACAAGCGTATACAGCAGTAAACTCGTCCTCAACAGCATCTCTAGTAGTAAAATCTCTAGCGAAAGACCCCCACTGTTCAATTGGCACCCTTAAACTACCATCCGGAGAGTACACAGAAGACGCCGAATCCACCTTAAAACACTTAGTGCAGCATCACTTCCCAGGCTCATCCCCATTTGTCCACGCTACTCGCACCAGTCCAAGGCCGAGTAACATTTTAACGACAGGAAATATAGACGTTGCCAATAGCATTGTGTCAAAAGACAAAATCGAATGGGCAATCGAGTCGTTTATACCAATAAAATCGGCAGGAGAGTATAATATTATTCCTATTATGCTACAAAAAAGCATTCACCTAACTATTAACATCATCTACGAGTTGTTTAGGGCTAGTATACAACTGGAGAGGTGTAAGGGTTGCTTTTATACCCAAGCTCGGTCAACTGACGTACACACTAGCAAATTCCTTCCGGCCAATTAGTCTCACATCATTCATGCTAAAAACGTTGGAAAAGTTAGTAGATCGACATTTGAGAGATGGCACTCTACAAAAATTTAAAATTCACCCAAATCAACATGCCTATCAGCCACGAAAATCGGCTATAAGTGCACTTCACCAGTCAGTCAACAGAATTGAGAAGGCACTGCACCAGTCTCAGTTTGCACTTGGAGGCTTCATCGACTTGTCCAATGCAATATGACATTCATTTCAATAACAGATTCATGTAGGGAACATGGCGTAGACAACACCTCCACTAGTTGGATCTATGCAATGCTTTGTAGTAGAATTGTATCTGCAAGAATAGGTTTGGTTAAAATCGCAGTAATCACTACCAAAGGCTGTCCTCAGGGTGGGGTGCTACCACCTCTCCTATATATCTTAGTAAAAGACAGCCTTCTGAAAACACTTAACAATGCTGGGTATTTTTCCCAAAGCTTTGCAGATGACATAGCAGTAATCGTAATCGGCCTATACGTTGATGCATTATGTGGCCTGATGCAATCGGCCTTCAAAATAATAGAAGATTGGTGCAATCAACACGAACAAATGGTCAACACTGACAAAACCAAGCTCATTCTCTTCACTAAGAAAAGAACATTTACAGGGTTCAAACCTCCGAAAATCTTCGGAAAAGAAATCTTGTTATCCCAGTCAGCTAAAGTGTTGGGAATGGATTTTGATCCAAAAGTAAATTGGAACAGCCATATAGAAGGAAGAATCCGAAAAGCAACAGCTATCTTATGGTCATGTCGTAGAGCGATTGGAAAAAATTGGGGTCTTAACCCAAAGGTAATGATGTGGATATACACGGCAATTGTACGACCAAAGCTATCTTACGCTGCCTTCATTTGGTGGCCTCGGTGTAAAATTGGAACTGTTCAAAAACAGCTGGGAAAATTACAAAGATTAGCGCTGATTAGCATCACAGGTGCGGCGAAATCAACTCCAACAGCGGCACTCGAAGCGCTACTAAATATAGAACCTCTTCACATCTATGTTGAGGCTATGGCTAGAACGACCTGCATTGACTTGCATCACTCGTCTCTACTTATCAAATCTGACTACGGCCATGCATCACTCTGGAACCAAATGATAAAAGAAACGCCAAACTTAGAAATGCCGTTCGATTCTATTGTCCCAGTCTATAGATTCGACAATAAATTCAAACTTTCCCTTCCTTCAAGAGAAAGTTGGAAAAGCGGCACAGCTATAAATAACAAAAATTGCCTTACGTGGTACTCGGACGGCTCGAAATCAGACAGCTCCTCCGGAGCTGGAATTCACTGCCCAGAGCTTCAAGTAAATAAATCATTTGGACTCGGATCATTTTGCTCTATTTTCCTAGCCGAAACCTTTGGAATATTTCAGTGCAGTAATATAACACTAGACAAAAATACAAATAACCGAACAATATTTATATGCTCGGATAGTCAAAGCGCCCTAAAAGCTATTACAGCGCACAAAATCTATTCATCAATGGTACTAGAATGCAGGGACAACATTCAACGGTTGGCCAGCAGTAACATAGTTACACTAGTATGGATTCCCGGCCATAATGGAATAGAGGGAAATGAAGCTGCGGATAAATTGGCGAAAGCTGGTGCTGCAGCAACCCAGTCGGGCCCAGAACCTATTCTGAAAATATCGTCGTCATTTTTCAAGAACCATATCGCCCGATGGAAACGAACAGCGTTTAGGAAACACTGGTCAACAGTTAACCACGCCAGTTACGCCAAAAACTGCATTAAAATAAATGCTAAAAACTCTAAATACATTCTATCACTCAGCAGGAAAAACTTAAAAAGGATCACAGGAATACTCACGGGTAACTGTTCTCTCAACAAACACTTATTTACCATCGGACGCAGCAATAGTCCGAATTGCCCAAATTGCGGGGACCTAGACTCGGCGGCACACTTACTCTGTAAATGTCCGGCATACATATCTGCCAGAGCTAAAAGCTTAGGGGCATACATCCTGCCTCACAACATTATCTGGAGCTTACCGCCCAGCAGCATTCTGGATTACCTAAATCGCACAAATAGGATGTAGGTAATTCATGGTGGGTACGTACAACAGGCCCACTAGAGGCTTAGGTGCTAGGGTTCGCCCTGCCCACTTCAATCCAATCCAATCCAATATTCACCACTAACATGAAAAAGGAGAATTATATTCACGGTGATCAAAATTATAATTCCACCCAATATAATTTATAATAGCAGTCAATATGACAGACGTTTCAATTCTATATTCACTGTGAATATAATTTTCAATTCTACATTTCGTACGATTACAAATTATATTGGAGTGTCTTTATAAATGCCGCAATCATATCTTTTCTTTGCGTGTAGGGATGAATGCTACCCTTACTCCTCTCCAAGCTAGTGGTATGTAAATGAAGTGAATGCTGGCTATGTAAAGCTCGTTAAGTATGTCTAAAATTAGATGGATGCAATTCTGAAGCATAATAGGGACGATGTTATCTTCTCCAGCCGATTTTATAGGCGCAAATGACTCAATAGCCCATTTTATTCTATCTTTCGATAAAATTTTCCTAGCTATCTCCCTATCTCCGACAGAAAGAATACTTGAGGGTGGTGGGTTAGTCTGAACTAGAGCCTGGAAAATGATAATCTAAGAGGTGCTTTAGAGTAGATTCTGTATCGTCTGTGTATTCCCCTGACGGAATTTTAAGTGTACCAACGGCACAGTATGAGTCTTTGGCTAAAGTTCTTACTAAATGAGCAGCAGCTGATGATGAGTTAATGGATGAGTTAGCTTGTTTGATCAGCGATCTTTGATTTTTCCTGATGGCTTTATTGTAAGCTTCTTGCGCAGCCCGCCTACAAGAAATGTTGGCTGGGGCTCTGCCAGGCTTCGCTTTGTTAAATGCTGTACGCAATCTTTTCCTAAGTTCCTTAATTTTGGCAGTAAAAAACTCTGCCGCTCTGCCAGGTTTTATGGATATTTCTGGGCGAGTTGTGTTGAAACTATTTATAATGGAAGCATTGAGAGAGCTAGCAACGTTGTCAAGCTCTGTTATTGAGTTATTAGCAAAGTTTTTGGGCAATGAAGCTGATAGCAATTCTTCGAATTGTTCCCAGTCTGTGCATTTTGGGTTTCTGAATTTGGCTTTCTCGATGGGATCTGTTTTTATATGAAATGTATGCATCTATGATCGGATGCCAATATTTTATTGGTTACTTTCCAATTTTTTATAAGGTGGGAGATGTGAACTGAGCATAGTGAGATTTCAATCTCTTGTCTCGACGCTGTGACGAAAGTTGGTTCGTTACCTTTGTTTAGAGTGACTAGAGTAGAAGTTATTATGAAATCCATAAGTGCGTCTCCTTGTGCATTGCAATTTGTGCTACCCCATAAAAGATGGTGTGAGTACGCGTCACATCCTAGTAACAGTGGCCAATTATTAGAGTTACAATGGTTAACCAGGTTGACGAATTTTTGGGTAGGAGGAAGAATGTTTTTTCGTATGGTAAATAAACTGAAGCGACAATTATTTTCCGTTCGTTTCCGTTCATGACAAACTTTAACGATGCCGCAGTGACATCTCCACTGCAAAATTGCCTCAAGGGAAGAATATTGCAGTTTTTTGACGCTAGAATGCATGTGCGTATTTTATCTGTGCCTATGTGGCTGATGATGTTGAATCTTCTAGGATCTAAATTTGCAACAGCATTTGTCTTTAGGTAGGGTTCCCGAACAAAAATGACAAAGGTGTCTGAATCGAGTGAAACATTATTGAGCTCAGCGGTAGCTGCTTTACGATGCCCTATATTCACTTGCGCAAATGATAATTTAAAATCTGACATTTGAAGATTTAAATTTGTATTCATGTTAGCTGAATATGAGTTGACCGATAAGCGATGATGGCAAGAGAAACTAGTTTGGGAGATTTTATTTTGGTTGTTGTCCAGTACAATAGGTGGTTGAAAGTGAAAGAGTTTTTACCTTCCTGACGCAAAGTAAATACTCACGTGTACTGATCCAGATGCACATACCTGCAGCTGTATATCGTAAGAGTTGTATGGCATTGGAGAGGGAAGCAACAAAAACAAGTTTAGATGCCGCGATTTATTGACGAGAAAATGAAAGCTTGGGTTTACAATCGAAACATTACACTGTTTAATCATTGTTCGTTAATCTTTGTGTATAAATTTTTATTCGACCGATTCCAACGTGTGGGCGGAAGCCAATTTCTTTGAGAGCAGGTATAGAGTTCTCATCAACCCCTAAGAACCATGTTTGCTTTCCATTAGCGATTTTTGTTCGCGATAAATATTTCCAGAATTTTGTGTCAATTGAATTCTGAGCACTGATTATTTGAAAAAGTGCTGATGGTTCATACGGAGCTGCTGGCATCACGATCGATGAACGAATGAGCTTCGGAGGGGGGCCTATTATTAGCGTTTCAATTGTACCTCCTTCACATAATTTTAATTTTGGGACGGTTCCTAGAAGCCAGTCCTTGGTTTCGTTGTTGTTGCAAACCAAACGCAAGCGCGTTCCATCGAATGTCGGATCCTCAAAATGGATTTTCGAAATGTCCTCCTCAGAGAACAGAGCTTGGGTGATGCCGGCTTTTATTAATTCACATTGCTCAACCGTTAGAACGGGCTTGCCATTCGCTGACAAAATGTCAACAACTTGACCATTATTCGGTGCTTTGACTACATCTGCCATCGATGGTAACATATTTATAATCGGTCGTTGCTTTTTGCTGGGGTTGGTGTCCAGCGGAAGACTGGTGTCCAGCCTATTACGTTTATTGTTCACCGGAGATTTGAACCCCAAGTCGGATGTAAAATTATTGAATACAGGTTGATGATGTTCCTTTGCAGTTGATGAATTCCCCAAATCATGTAACGGTGCTGTGCGTACTCCCAAATGCGTTAAATTGGCCGAAATGTTGGTGATTGTACGGTCAATTTCGCTGTCTGAGTTCCGTCTTGCTCCCGAATCCTCGTCAGATCGTAATAATCTTCGAGTTGATTGTTTTGGTCGACCTCTATTGGGGTGTGTGACATGGTAACAGTTAATAAAATGCTATGAAAAAGATTACGAACAAAACTTTTAGCGGCGCTGAGGCATTTAGAATGTTTGAGAAAATTTTTACCCTGAACTCCCGTTCGATGATTTTTGTTCTTGGAGCAGGAGTTGGTTTTATTAAGCTTATTATACGCAAAAATTTAGGCAGATTGGTTATAAAAATATCACTGATAAGATCAACTTTCAGAAATGTTAATTTGAGTAATTTGATATTGACGAGAAAATGGTTGAATGCAACCACGTTGCAAGTCCAAATGTTAGATGAAGAATGACCGAATCGTATTGTAGTGATATGGGAGGATTTGATCGGGTGTGTATGTGTTTAGAAAATCACCGAGCTCGGTTTGATTGGTTTGTTGTGGTGGTGTGATTTGTTTTTGAATGGAGAGCAAGAGTGAGTGCATGCATAGAGTGGTTGTTTTTTGCTACTTGAAAATTTGATATTTGTTACTTTATATTGGTGTTCCGATTTAGGAAGTGTTGGCTGTAAAAGAGGGAATATTGATGTGTTGAGTTGATGCTTGACTGACGGCCAAAGTTTAATATCTGAGACCGTCAAGTTCGGGAAGAGTGTGAGTGTTGCTTTATTGGTGTAATTACTTGATACGAGTCTTATGAATATTTCGTTATCGCTCGACGAGAGCTTTGATAGAGTACGAATGTTGCTCTACGAGAGCTTTGAAATTTTCTTTTTTTTGGCCGACGAGAGCAAATTATTTGGTTGGTGCAGCCCGACTGGAGCTGTATGAGAACGAGACGTTACTTACGAGTGAATGTGGAGAAAAAAATGGTGCGTGGGTAGATAATGTTCTAACCATTTTTAGAGAGACTGGCATTCCATCCGCAGTGTTGGTGTCTAAGTGGTGGTGGGGTAGGATAACATGGCTGCCTGGAACATGATTGTATTCGTGCAGTATGGCAGCCAAGAAAATTTATAAACGAATTTTGAGTAATATTCCACTTGATATTCACCCAATCTGGACTAAACAAGATTCGATGAATAGGTCCTCAACGAAAGAATATTTTCACTTGAAATTAAAGCACTTGAGCTATTAAATCACTTAGAAATTTCAAATATAGTGGAGCCGATCTGTAACACGACTTCACCTTTTCAAACTCTCTCAAAAAAAAAAAAAAACACGAGTCAACGCAACATCATCGATATTGTAATTGAACTCAATCACGGATCTTTTTCGAGTGAAGGAGGTTACTTTGCACTTATCGACGTTCAAATAAAGTTGATTGATTTTGCACCACTGCAGAAACCTGTTCAAGTCACGTTGAAGAGTACTTGCGCCAAAACATTTTTAATTCTCATGAAAATTTTCAAGTCGTCAGCATACATTAGGTAAACTGACGAAGAGAAGACTTTAGTGGCGTCGTCCATGAATAGTATGAATAAGAGAGGGCCGAGATGGCTACCCTGAGGAACACCAGAGGTCACGTGAAACGTTCTAGAAGAGCAATTCCCTGGCTTGACGAATTGTGAACGTCCATTCAGATAAGATGCAATCCATGCTAGCAAGTTTGAATGAACACCTATTTGGTTCAACTTGTGCAAAAGAATCGAATATTTGACTCTATCAAATCATCAACCCATAAATGTAGATAATTTAATACTGGTATACATACTGGTATAGTACTGGCATTCACTACAGCCTATTGAACGGGTGGCTGAAAATTCAGTCCTTAGGATGCCCTAAAACACCTAAAATAGGTCGTTTGAACAATTTTTTAAATAAAAAACATCAGTTATACTTCAAAATTGTTATAAATTTTCAGAAAATTTTTTCGAAATTTTAAGCAAATTTGAGAAAATTTTCTCAAAATTTCACAAATTTTCTCAAATTTTCACAAATTTTCTCAAATTTTCTCAAAAATAGGCCCTGAATTATACAAATACCTAGACATGATGGGGCTCGATAGGGTGCTATTTTACGATACCGATTCTATCTTCATAAAGACGGGACGGGACGGGGACGGGAAATCATGAAAAAGATTGGTAATTTCCTTGGTGATTCGACTGACGAGTTATGGCCCGGGTGCTTATATAATAGAATTTGTTTCTGGTTGTCCAAAAAACTATGCAAATAAAGTATTTTCATATTCAACAAATCAGATTCACACTATAGCCAGAATGAAAGGAGTAACATTAAACTACACCAATTCACAAATTTTGAATTTCGACATGATGAAGAAAATGGTCACTGGTTCAGTTATTGATGAAGTGAAAATAGTAAACAATTGCATTAGGCGTACAAATCTTTGCGATGTATACACAACTCGGGAAGACTTATAGATTCTAATGTAACAAAAGAAAAGCCGATCTTTTAAGACGTTACCATATGGCTATTAGATAAATAAATAAATAAAAAACGAAAATTGTTATTAAGAATTATTTATTTATTTATTATTAGAGAGTTTGGGCAAAGCGACTTATAGCCAAATTTATAACATATACATATATCTAAAAGTGATAAGTTTGATGTTTACGTTAAAAGTTACATGTTTACGTTATAAGTTATAAGTTTACGTTACGAGCTATGAGTTATAATTTGTAAGCAACAAGTTACAAGTGTACGGTACAATTTATAAGTTTGTGGAGAGAATGTTTCCACTCTACATTGAAAGTGAAGTTGTTTCCTTGTCGGAGATTGAAATGACTCTGACTTTGTTATTTAATTTCATTTGCTATTTATACACAATTCAGAATGCATGGCATTCTACATTTTATTAAATTTGATTTGATTGTCATGATGCCGCCACATACCTCCCCCTAGTGGAGTCGAACGGAACGAATTCTTTTGTATTTTTATTGGTTGGCAAGATCTTCTGATAAATCGTCCATGTCTAAGGTGGTTGATATGGTTCTTGCTGCTATGATGTTCTTTTTTCCTTTGTGGCGTTTTTCAATCCATTTGTTGTATAGGACTTGCTGGGGTGAATGATAGTGTTTGGACCATGGATCGTGGTTTTTCTTTCGTCTGGTCAGGTCCGAGTATCGATTGGTGGACTTTCGGTGATACTAGCTGATGTTACTTTATATTTGGGTTGTTGATTGGTTGAGAGACTCAAGTAGAGTTGTTTGAAATTGTGAAATTTCAGTAGGTTTCCTTTTGAAGACAATTGTTTCAACGATGGTGTTGTTATGTCTTTTGGTATAAGTGATTGTTGGAATTTGTAATACTTGTGTAAGAATTCCTGGGTTGATTTTTGTA
>CM055404.1:74320400-74339176 GCA_029228625.1 Pseudolycoriella hygida
AGCACAAAAATCCAAGATGGCGTCACTTTGACGGCTGCCCGATATTTTCACCAATGCTGGTGATTTCTACTCACTAAACTCTAAGACTTTGCCAAAGAAACCTATCGCCCAACTCCCATACATTCCAAGATATTTTTAAAAACATAGAAATTGACCCAATGTCCAACTGCCCGACATTTTCACCAATGCTGGTGACTTCTACTGAATGAATGAATGAATTTATTTATTGACAATATATGTGTAAGGTGGTTTACCTTTTAAATTACATATACCCCGAGCAAAGCAACGCGTGTACATTTAATATTCGAGAAATTTGAACATAGAATATGAAAAGAAAAAGAAAAAGAACATGGAAGTAACAATAAAAAAAAGAAAAATAAAAAATACTAATGATGAAAAATACTTAACAACTAGATTGAGATCAAATCAGCAGCAGCAACCAACTTGCAAATATCCCATCTGTGGATGAATGTCAGGTGAGAGTGGGTGATATAGCAGGCCCTGCCGGTTACTAATGGTTTCCCAGGCCGAAGTGATCTTTGCAGGCACGCTTGAAGCCAGTTATCGAGAGATTTCGTTTAATTGCATTAGGCAACGCGTTATATTTCGAGACTCCTCGCACAAATAGGGAGTCATTAACAATATTCTTATCATTACGAGGCAGAATCAGGTTTAATGTCCTAGCGGATGACCCGAAACTAAGGTTTTCATATATATAATCATTGGTAATGATAACTTTATGCAGAAAGGAAGAATTGAGGTAATCAAAGTAAGTAAACAGATCACTGCCTAGGAGCCTGTCACTGTAAGCCGAGACCGATTCATATCGCCCTACCCCATATGCGAATCTCAAGCACGCATTAAATGGTTTATTTAAAATGTTTTTGGTTGTGGCAGAGAGTTCACCAAAGACAAGGGAGCAATACGTCAAGTGTGGTAACAAGAGTGCTTTGACAAGAAGTTCTCGCGTATGCAGTGGGGCATGACGAACAATTGGCCATACGTTCCGTAGCCCAGCAAATATTTTTGAAGACACCTTCCTAGCATGCTGATTCCATTCCATTCGGCAGTCCAAATTCAAGCCCAAGTTCTTCACTGAGTCTACATAATTAATCTTAGCCCCGTCTATATGTAGTTCAGGGATCCCAACCGACCAACCATTTGACGAAAAGATCAGGGCCTTCGTCTTCCCCATATTCAGGGACAGCCTGTTTCGCTCTGCCCACACTACGATCGCATTTAGATCCGCCTTCAAGAGATGCATATCCATGATTACTTTATCTACGTGTACTGATTTATATATTTGGAAGTCGTCCGCAAACAGGTGACTCTTAGAGTATTTCACACATCTCGGTAAGTCATTAATAAACGCGGAGAAAAGGACAGGGCCAAGAACGGACCCCTGTGGAACTCCTATATTGACCTCCAAAAATTGAGATTGGTATCCATTTACGTAAACCGCCTGGAGCTACGTATAAGCTGTGTTGCACTGCATGAAAATCCAAAATACACTGAAAGCTTCTCAAGGAGAAGCTCATGGGAGACCGAATCAAATGCCTTTGAGAAGTCTAGGAGGAGCATGACAGTTGCAATATTCTTACTCATGTTAATTCTGATATCATTCGTCACACGAAGGAGCGCGGAAGTTGTACCATAGTTAGATCGGAACCCTGACTGGAATTTGAACAGAAGGCCGCAGTAGTTTAGATGTTCAGTAATTTGCTTCTTCAAAGCCTTCTCAAACACTTTGGACAATGACGGCAGTATGCTGATAGGTCTATAATCATCCAGAGTGGAGTGACGCGAGGCTTTATGACGCGGAGTGACTTTCGCTGTCTTGGAATGCTTGGGAAATTTGCATTCAACGATAGCTGCATTGAAAATATGAGTAATGATAGGTAAAACAAATGGCAATAGCATTTTGATAAATGCAATTGGGATCAAGTCGAGACCTGTCGAGTTGGATCTGATACTATAGACTGCTTCGCAGACCTCGTTGTCATTTATAGTCCTAAACGAGAGAGGGTGTGAATGAGGAGTATTCACTTGCTGAGACTGACCAAGTACCGGAGAGTCACTAGTATTATGCAACCTAGGAAAGTCCGAGTAGTTAGCTCTGGCTACGAAGTGAGCATTCAACTCATCTGCCGTATAGGATGGAAGTTAATTTCAATGCCTAATATTAAAAGTAAAATAATGTCAATAGAATAGAAGTGTGTTGCAAAAATTTAGAAGGTTTATTTCTTTTGTTACTTTTCTTGAATAATTAGCGTAAATCAAAATAGAAATCAATTTACTTAAAGTAGTTAGTTAATGAGTAGAAGTTAATGTTACGATGTTACGAACTATGAATCAGTATTTGGCACATCACTAGCACCAGTAATATTTCGTTGACATTGTGATGTATTGCGGTTTTTGCGCTTTTTGTTTGTTGGTTCCACTGGTTGTTTCGGATTATTTTCAATGTCCCGTTTGCGCTTAGTATGATGGCCTTTCGGATTATTGGCAACATTTATATGCAAGTAAGTTCCAAGGATTCCATTAATGAAGTCCAATGAGTGAACAGGTATCATTTTCATGCTTGATGGTAGCGCGATATAACAGATATAAAGAAGCTTTGTAACTAAGTTTTTGCTCTTAGCCAATGAACACATTTGAAAGATTTTATAATTAGTTGGGGTAAGGTTTTTCTTAATAAAAATTCGTTGATCTGAATTAAATCCGACACTCTTCAAGCACAGATTTTTAAACGCTAGGTACTTTCTCATGAAGCTCATTTTTTCGAAAGAGTTAGGAATTTAACCAATATAATTGGAAAATAGGGTTACCATTTGAGTTGTTGCCAATATTGTTGTTACGATACAGTTTTCTTGCATTATTGGACATTCCTGTTTTGGTAAGACGGAATGAGGTTATGTCTCCTTTATTAAGCTGGTAACCAATGGCCACAGCAATTTTTGCTACGATTTCATCACAGGCTTCTCCATCAACTGTTGGGATCCCAGTAATAACCAGCTCAGTGTTTCGTTGCATACGAGCAAATGAGTCTTCAAGACGAGCAATGCGTTCCGACTCACTGTTTTGTATAGTTTCAATTTTTGTTATGCCCGATTTGAGGTTAGCGTCCAATGTATCAATGTCGTTTTTCAAATCGTGACGAACCGTTGCTATTTCAGTCCTTAATCCATTTACGAAGCCATTTATTAGTTTATCATTTTCTTTGACTATGAAACTGGCCACATCGTTAAAAGATTTTAGGTCCATATCCGATATTTGAGCCAAAAATGCACGTGACAACAAAAAGACTGCAACAATGACGCTATAAGCCCTATATGTAGGCTGTAGATAAAGTTTATTCACTGACACAGCGATGACCAGTACAAGTAAATTGATTATAAATTAGATTAGTTCATGATTGGAATTCAATAGCAGAAAAGAAATAATTTATGTTCAGCTAGAGAAATTTTTGTATTGTTTTAAGTATAGTCAATTTTGTAAAAATGGTGTTCTATTATTCTTTAGCGAAAGTGTAGTACGTGCGTATCGTTTGAATAACTGAACTGAACTACTCACTAAACTCTAAGACTTTGCCAAAGAAACCTATCGCCCAACTCCCATACATTCCAAGATATTTTTAAAAACATAAAAATTGACCCAATGTCCAACTGCCCGACATTTTCACCAATGCTGGTGACTTCTACTCACTAAACTCTAAGACTTTGCCGAAGAAACCAACCAAAAAAATCTATAAAGAAAATCAATGCATCATTTCGTTCCATACAAATAATTCCTTACAAAGAAAATATTTGAATACGCCACATGATTTCACATGATTTCACACACATTTCATACAAATAAAAAAAAAATTTGAATACGTCACTTAATAAACAAACGTAAATACATTGAGAATATTACTGAATGAAGCCACGTGCATAAAATAGTTTTTTCGTTTCTTCCTTTTTACATTTATTACATTTACACACACACATTTATAACAATATATTCTCCCTGAAATTACTTGAACAAATTTCTCATACAAAATTTCTAATCATTTTTCGTTGTATAAATTTTATACTTCACAGAAAGTACGCAGTTTTAAATGTAGAAATACGCTTGAAAGTATCGCCGGTTGGTGATGTCCTGCGCTAAGCGTCGTTGCAAAACGATGCTAGGTGCGGATGGCGATACTCTTCTTATTATGGGAGACTGTACCCATAATAAGAGCGCTTTATTTTTGTCGGACTGCTTCATTGCGGTCAAAAGGAACATATTTCGTTCTCTGTCTCTAGGTTTCCCTTGTGGTTTTCTCTTCCCCTTCGAAATTAGGTTTGCATTGCTTTTTTGGATTAAAAAAAGCAATGCAAAAGGGTTTAGTTCCTCGGAACTCTTCAAGCAGGTCGGGCGTAGATAGACTCGCATGGGAATCTTCTTTTGCATTGCCTTTTTTTGAGTCATATAAGGCAATGCAAAACGACTTTTTGCTTTAGTTCTTCGGAACTCTTCAAGCGGGTCGGACGTAGATAGATTCACAGCTCAGCCCAACCCAGCCCAGCCCACCCGAGAAATATGATTACCAATGTCGCAAAGTCTATGGTGAGAAAGGTCCTCGAATACAGTCACAGCCGATTCCGACATCAAAACTTAACAAAGATTCAAAAAATTTTAATGAAAAATAACTTTCCGTTACCCGAGATCTTGAGAATCATTAATTTAGCCACTACACCCCCTAATAACAACAAAACTTCCGCTACACTAAACACCACTACGCCAAAATATTGCTCAGTCACATACATCCCGAAATTATCGGAAACTTTACGCCACCAAATTAAATATTTTATTCCGGAAGTTACTGTCGCCGACAAACCCGAAAACAAATTAGGAAAATTCTATTCAAAAAACAAAGACAAATTAGATCCGATGGAAAATTCTGACGTTGTATATCAAATTGACTGCACACGGTGCCCTACAAGGTACCTAGGAGAAACAGCCCAAAAATGTGGAACACGCAAAAAGCAACACCAAAATTCTTGCTCTGAAACTAACCTACAAAAACCAAAATTGGCGTCAGCTCTAGCATATCACACCAAAATGACAGGCCACCCTTTTGACTTCAATTCGATGAAAATAAATGACCGAAACCCAAATAAGAAAAAATTACAGATTTCGGAAGTAAACCACATCATCATGAACGGTGACCGGGCATGCAATTTTAAGACTGACACCGCACATGTGAGCACCTGCATACTCAACCATTCTTAAACGATATGCTAACGACAACAGAAGGCGCGCACGACTAAATCCCTCCAATACTAACCACCTGTCATTCAGAACTACAAATAATTCGACTTAAACGACAACAATTTTTACGTTCGAATATTTTATGTTTTGGTTTATTCCCTAATAATTTTTTGTGACTTTAAATAGTGCTATAAAACACTCCCTAGACGACAGTTCCTTCACCGGAATTAAATATCCTCTCTCTCCTTAAGGGTATGTCTAATTTAAATGTTTATTGTTAAAAATCCTGTTAAAAATCCCTATGTTTTTTCTTGTTGAATAAAGCCCTGATGATGACTTGATCACAAGTCGGAACGTTGGCAAGATAAACTAAAACTTGTTTTTCAATTTGGCATTACAAAATCCTCAGCAATACAACAAAACTACAACCAATTTCTAATTAATATGCCAGCAATACGTGTTGTAAACCATAAACTAAAGTTTGTTTCAATACAA
Organism: Pseudolycoriella hygida; assembly: GCA_029228625.1. Taxonomy (NCBI): domain Eukaryota; kingdom Metazoa; phylum Arthropoda; class Insecta; order Diptera; family Sciaridae; genus Pseudolycoriella; species Pseudolycoriella hygida. Next base: position 74,326,134 of record CM055404.1, read on the forward strand.
TTCTTTACAATCTACTTCGTTAGCATAAGTAAGATAAGACAATTTTGTTTATGTTTTCATCTTCCTTTATGTATATTTTTTCTTATTGATAAAAATTGATGACAGATGATGAGAAGATACTATGGATTGTGAAACATATATATTTGTATGGAATACTAAGTCTTTTGCATAATACGAAAGATCCTTAGACACTCTACACCGTAGCACGTATTATCTCTCAACATTCAGTCAGCTTATTGTGAAAATTCTACAAAGTAAGTAACGTAGAGCGATGAAATTGATGCATTATGTTAATAGGAAGATGAGTTTGGTGAGAAATATTCAATTTTATTGGTTTTTCAGAAATAAATACAATTCTGAAATTTGCAATTGTAATGCAAGTGTGAACAGAAGTGTTTAACTTTTTAACTCAAATTACTATTACTACTTTAAATTGAAAACAACCAAATAATAATCCATAATAGTTGTAAGCAATTACTACACTTCCCCCGTATTTTTCCCCCCGTATTCCACTTCCCCTGTATTACACTTCCCCCGTATTACACCCCCCGTATTCAACGTTCCCCGTGTTACACCACCCCCGAATTCGAAGTTCACCATATTTCAATGTCTGACATTCTTACCATTACTGATTAATTTTACTCACAAAACTCTGAGACTTTGTCGAAAAAACCAACACCGTATCTCCCATACGGAGATACGTTTAAAGACTGACTTGGCCAAAAATTTAACTATTTTGATCATCCGTCACCGATTCTACTTTGTCGAAGTAACCAACGCCCGCCGTATCTCCCATACATACGGAGATACGTTTAAATTACGATTTACAATTTTGGCCCTTTTTTCACCCGTAACTTCCTTATTTCAGAACAATATCCCACATCGGAACATGTTTTTTCGTTGTTTTGAACCATCCCCGACAACATATCAAAAATTAATTTTTCAATAATTTTCGGGCGGCGGAGCAAATTTTTGCTCTTTTTAGCCTCTTTTCATCGACCCTGGACACCAAACCGCTCAATCGATTTCCTTTAACCCAATTCCGTTACCTTTGCACTGTCGAAACCTCTCGTTTGACAGCTCTCTGGCCTCATTCCGGCAACTACCGGCCGATATATTGGTTAATAGGTGCTCCAGCTCTGGACAAAATCGCCAAAGAACGACCAATAACTCGGGAATATGAAACTTTCTCACCCAATATTGTTCAGCAATTTTGTTGCCCCAAGCCTCCACTATCGATTGGCACTCAAAATTTATCTCTACTTTGTCCAACAACAAAAGTTCTCTAACAATAAAGTGAGGAAACCCCAAAATTTTAACAATTTTCGCTGCCTGGCTCCTCCGCATGAAGTCGGATCAAAAAACTTTCTTCTACAAAGTTGTGGATCATCAAAAACTCTAAGACTTTTCTTCGCCGATCAAATCTCTAGCACTACTTCTTGACTGACTTTTGGCCGATTTTCAATTTTCACCCTTTCTTGACCCATAACTCCCTTATTTCAGAACAATATCCCACCCCGGAACATGTTTTCTTGACGTTTTGCACCATACGCGACAACATATCAAAAATTAATTTTTCAGTAATTTTCGGGCAGCGGAGCAAATTTTTGTCCATTTTTGCCTCCTTTCACGGACCCTGGACACCGAACCGCCCTACCGATTTCCTTCAACCCATTTCCGCTACCTTCACACTGCCGAAACCTTTCATTTGACACCTCACTGGTCTCATTCCGGCAACTACCGGCCGAGATATAGGTTAATAAGTGCTCCAGCTCTGTACAAAATCGCCAAAGGACGACCTATAGCTCGTGAATATAAAACTTTTTCACCCAACATTGTTCAGCAATTTTGTTGCCCCAGGCCTCCACTATCGATTGGCATTCAAAAATTATCTCTTCTTCATCCAACAACAAAAGTTCCCTAACGGCAAAGTGAGAAACCCCAAAATTTTAACAGTTTTCGCTGCCTAGTTCCTCCGTATGAAGTCGGATCAAAAGGTCTTCTTCTACAAAGTTGTAGGCCATCAAAAACTCTAAGACTTTGCTTCCCCGACCGAATCTCTAAGACGACATCTTGACTGACTTTTGGCCGATTTTCAATTTTGACCCTCCCTTGACCCATAACTCCCTTATTTCAGAACAATATCCCACCCCGTAACATGTTTTCTTGACGTTTTAGACCATCCCCGACAACATATCAAAAAGTTTTTTTTTTCTTCGCCAGTGTAAACGCAATTAAACGCAAAAAATAAAATGATGTTGACAGACAGACTTATAAATAGACGAATAGACACATAAATAGACACATGCATAGACACATAAATAGACAAATAAATAGATAAACAGACGGACATTAGAGGTTTATAATTAGTAAAACCTCCCAAAAAAGTATTTTTCTCCAGAGACCATGTCTCTGAAAGGTCACGAAGAGTTTACTAAATGGTATGGTAGCATTGAATCTAATGGAACGTTTGCATAAAAATATTTTTTGTAGGAAATATTATTTTGAACAAAAAATTGTTCCACGCTATAGTAAAATTATGACGTTTTGCATTTTTAATTAATTATTTTCTGATTGCAAAGATTTTTCACACACAAAAATGACTATACTTGACTATATCTCTCTCTATTCTTAGTATGTAATTTTTAGCGATTCTCTAAAGAAAAAAACTACTTTTGCTGGTCAAGTGCTGCTTAATAAAAAATCCAAAATTGGAAAATGTTCCGAGAACACACTTTTGAAACTAAAATATAAAATCAGCAAAGAAATTTCGATGCATTTCGTAGAACAATTTTTTGTTCTAATTGTAATTTTGCATCGTTTAAAAATAACTTTCGAAAATGCAAACGTTCCATTACGTGTTCGATAACAAAAAGAGTTTATCAGCTACTGCAGAGCCTAAAATAACATACATCGTTGGGGGAAAAGTGCACCAGTGGCCCCTATGAGGTGCTCCAACGCCCTTTCGGTGCTCTACGTCCTCCGTCTTCTATTTTGTTCTGTGAAATCTTTTTTCGTGTATCGAATATTTTAGTTGAAGGTAAGTTTATAAAATTTAGTTTTCTTGAATGCATTTTATTTTTCTTCATGCAAATATTGGCGAAATGAACATACGAAAAATCTCTCCAAACAAAATCTTTGTAAAACCAAAAAAAGCTGCCTATTCACAATGAAACAGAGTGTAAATGCAATACATTGAGCGTACACAAAAAGCACACATTCTAACTCATTTGTTAACGTACATTATCAGTATAAGCTCAGCTTACATTGTTCATAAGTTATTGTTTTCATTTATTGTTCGGGATTCATCGCTATTAACTCGTTGACCAAATCACCGCGTGATTATCAATGTTTTTCTGTGTAACATTTTAAAAATGAAACGTAAAAGTGGTGCACAAAATAGAAATAGTAAATCCAAAAAATTAAGGGACGAATCCGCTGCACTACCAGGACAATTAAAAATATCAAATATATTCAGTGCGAAGTGTGAGGAAAATGCTAACAATGACTCAATTGAAAAAGAGAACAGACCACGCGTTGAGGATAAGAGATCCGTTGGTATGTGTTACATAATTTCATCTTTCATGGAAGATATATTCCTTCTGATAGAAAGAATTATATCAAACGAATTAAAAATGATAAAATGAAATTCGTATCGATAATTTTAGTTCAAGAAACATCAATTTCTCGTATCGTTTTCAACCCATCAACCCATGTCGTTCTGAAAGAAAATTCATCAAGTGAAGGTTTGTCGATGTGCTTCAAGCCTCACTTTGCCACAGTTTCATTTATTTTTGTGTCTTTCGAGTAGTTTTGCATGGCAAAATCGTTAGCCGCGATAGCGTTCCGATATTAGTTGACAACGGCACTAATCACGCAAAAGAAGCCACATTTTCAGAATACAACTCAGATTTTGAAGGTTTGTTGATGACGTCTTGTTTTTTTTATTCGCTTAAGTTTGAAAATTTCCTGTTGTTCTGCCTAACAGTTTCAAATAGTGGAATCGACCATTCTACTGTTCCGATGTCATTAGTCGACAATGATATCATTGCTAGTTGTAACGCTGTGGAAACAGAAAATTCACTGAGCGAAGGTTTGTTAACGCTCACTGATGAATTTCTCGATTCTATCAAGCCTCAAAATTTTTTTATTTTTTTTTTTTTAATTTTTTAATAGCAACTGCATCGGTAAATCCACTGCCCACTGCGTCGTTGTGGTTGGTGTCGAACTACGAATTTCTTGTCCTGACGAAGAAAATGGAAGGTGGAAAGATGCGCCCATTCATCCATTGTACGATATGTCGGGACTACGAAACCGTTGCAAAGAAACATTCTAAGACAGGAATAGTTCCGATTGCAAATGGAGTCAGAGTTGATTCACAAGAAAAATTGCAGCGCGTCGTTGCACACATTGAAGGGGTCAGTCACAAAGAAGCATCAAAAGTTAAAATTCAACATGATTTGTGGAACTTGCGTTCCGAAGGTCACACATGGGTAAAATTGTTGAACAAAGAGAATCAGGAGCTAACAAATCTGCTCATTAAACTTGCTATGGACGTATACAACGATTCACTGCATGACACACTACCAGCTTATAATTGGGCTTCCCGTTCATTAGCGCAAATTAGATCCGACCATATAATTAAGTCAATCGCAAATAATGGTAAGTTTTATAACAAGCATCTAAAAAAACAATGAAAAAACATAAGCTACGCCAGACCCGTACGAATTCCCGTATAAAAGCTTAATACCGCACACTCTATCTACTCCATGCGAGCGCCTCATATTTGAGAATTAATTCTCAAGAATGCTCAAAGAAATTTCTAAGAATTTGAAAATTTTGTGAGAATCTTTGAGAATAATTTTACAAATATTAGGCTCTGCTCCATGCCGTAATGAAATTGCTTAAAGCAATTTTTACACACCCATACGAAGCACACGGGTCTTTGCGTTTGTCTTTAGGCTTTTCTATACCATTAAAATTTGCTAAATGTATCAAAAAATTTAAGATGGAGCCACTTTCGACCGCTGGCTGCCATATTGTTGGGTTGTCTGATACTCATCTAATACATACGAATAATTTCCCCTTTGAAACTGACCTTTTATTTGTCCAAGTTCGCAATAAAATTCCAATTTAAAAAAATCCAAAATGGCGGCTGTCCGCCATTTTGTTGGGCATCCCGAGCTAACAGTTAACACTCTCCATATTGGTCCCGTTTTAAAAACAAAAAAAATCAATAAAATCGATTAAGAATTACTCTTTATATGTCAAAAATACTACCTATCATTGTACTTGCGAGTAGCCTCACTTACGCTCACTCCGAGGACTCTAGCCACCGTTCCACTAAACCAATTTTCATAAACTTTTTTCCCCTGAAAGATGTGACTATTACCTTCCCTTTAACTGCTTAATTTACTAAATTTGAACCTAAACTGACAAAGATTTATGCGAAGAAGTTTCGCCGACCCTAGAAAAAAATCATTTTTTCAGTCATTTTTACCCCAAAACTGAACCGATTTCCAAAAACTTTTTTTTTCTTGAAAGCTACAGCTATAGTTTTGCATTTTCTTTTAGTTCCCAACAATTGGGCCATCAATTTCGTAGATTTTACGCTCAAAACGTTCAAAAATGCTCAAAATTGACCAAAAATGACACTTTTTCCGCTCGATCTCTGGTATTTCTCAACCGATTTTGCTAATTTTCGAACTTAGCCTTCCTTTTTCGAATACCTTTCACGGAAAAAAAAGTTTATGGAAATCGGTTAAGATTTACTGAAGTTAGAGCTCGGACAGACGGACAGACAGACGGACAGACAGACAGACGGACGGACGGACGGACGGACAGACAGACGGACATTGATTTTATTGCTGATTCGGCATCTCTAGACATCAACAAACAACTTTGCCCAAGGAACCATATGTCGATTCTCAATGTTACAAACCGGAACGTAAACGCATAAGCCCCGTGTACTTCGTACGGGTCTAATCATAACAGAATGTTATATTCTCGTCGCTTTTTTTTTACACTGAGGGTAGACGCAAGGGGGTAACCCTTTGATGATCGAAATCACGGCCTAGCCTGGGATGGGGGATATGGAATGGGGGGAGGAGTGCTGTAATTCAATTTTTTTAATTGTTGGTGCAAAGGCCGGCTATGCCGTGAAACTGACACGCAACTACAATTACAAGGACAGTTAGTGGAGTGTAACTTTCACCGTTTATTGGACCACATGCTTAAGTTACACTCAGATATTTGTACACTGAATTCATCGAATATGGGTGACGTCATATTTGTCATTCTTCTGTGTACGATTCGTTGCGGCACCAAATCCACAACTACCCAAATTATGAAGCCTGTGGGTATGCCTAGTAACGTTACTTGCATGTTAGACATGGAAGAGAAATCCTATACAGAATTTGTCCCGACCGAGAATCGAACCCGGGTATTCTTGGTGGAAGGCCAATACGCTACCACTGAGCCAACCCGTTCCTTTCTGTCCTAAAATGGATAATTAGAATATTCCAACACGTGCTGATGGAAATTGTGCGCGAGGAATTTTTTTTGGATTTTGATATGAACAGTTATTGATTTCAAATTTTATTTTATCATCGGGAAAGGAGACGAAAATCTAATTATTTCCGGTTCAAAAAAGCATTTTCCCGCTGAGATGAACGAGACGTAACTTGCTGTATATTTCCCGCTGAGGTCAATGGGAAGTTTGATTTTGGAATGTCAAAAAAAATTTCATTAAATTTTCCGTTCTGAAGTAAGTAAGTAAGTTTGATTTTCGATTCAGAACGGGAACTAACTATTCGCAGGTCGAAATTCTTTGGAATCTCTAATCCCGGGAAACTTCGTCTTGGGCGCATCGAGAAAAAATCGGGAAATCGTAAAATTTCGTCGGTAACATCCGCAAAATTAGCGAATTTTAAAGACAAAAATCGGGAAATATAAAAACCTGAAAATCAAAACAGGGATTTTTAGTAGCCGATGAATTTTGGAGGGCTCGCAAGTATTTTAATAGAATTAATAACTTCTAAGACTATTTTGGGCAAAAATTTCGCCTGCGGCGCCAATAATCTTAACGTAAAAACATTTCTTATAAACTTTTGAAAATAAAATGTTAAGATGTATAAAATTCTTCCGATTAATAGTATATTGCATATTATCTATGAGACCATTTTAAGAAAATATTTTCCAATACTTTTTAAGGGTTCGGCGACATGTTGCCACCGTTCGTACCTTCAGAAGCAATTTTGCGGTACAGGAATCCAACAATGTACTCCGAAATGCTTGGAATAATTTCACAATTGGAAATCGAAAAGGTGGAGTCACCGAAGTGGAAAATATTTTCCAATACTTTTTAAGGGTTCGGCGACATGTTGCCACCGTTCGTACCTTCAGAAGCAATTTTGCGGTACAGGAATCCAACAATGTACTCCGAAATGCTTGGAATAATTTCACAATTGGAAATCGAAAAGGTGGAGTCAACCGAAGCAGAACGGAGCACAAGGTTTATGTGAAACTGTGATCACAACAATCAACACTGGAAAGCTTGATCGACAAAAATTGGTCTCGGTTACGACGGATGGCGAGAAAGCTAATACTGGACGGCATCGTGGATTGTGGAAATTGCTAGAAGATGCTTTGAACCGGAAGATACTTACAATCTGGTGCTTTTGCCATAGATCAGATTTGGCGATGGAAGATTTGTTCAAATTAGTTCCAGAGCTTCGTATATGGAAATCAAATGTGCTGGCATGTTTGACATTTTTCCGTACTTCAAAATGCCGCACGAAAGAACTTAAAGAATTCGCAAAACTAATTGGAATTCAGAGTTTAGAATTTCCGAGTCATCACGATATTCGATTCGCTCAACACTTAAACAACGTTCTAAAGGCTGTGATCCGGAACATGCCAGCTTGTCGGAAAGTGTGGAGCTCTATTGTTGAATCAAGCGATTTTTCCAAAGCACAGAAGTGTGAAGCATCTGACTTACTCAATTTGTGGCAACCGCACTTAGAGCAATATAAGATCACAGTTTTGATGGACGACATTACGAAAATATTTACGAGCTTGCAAATGGGCTTACAAAAATCTCATTTAGTTTTGCCGGACGTTATCACTTTGAGAGATGCAGCGATTCGCAAAATGGAAATTGTTATGCATGGATCTATGCCTGGCGGTTCTGAGGAAAAAGGCCTTCTGTACGAAGCATCAAAAGATCCTACAATTCGCAGTCATCTACGCAACCTTAATACCAACGAGAAACGAATTTATGAGGAAATACGGTTCGACATAGTAAGCAATGCCATGGATTTGGTTTCAAAACGATTGAATGTCGAAGATGAACGATCGATGAAACTGATAGAAAGTCTGACAACTGCGAATTCGTGCTCAGAGCTGGTGGAACGGTCGACTGACGCTTTAAAAACTTTTTTCATGAATGAAGATCAATTTGACGACGAAACGGATAGGATGAACCGGGAGCGAATCAATTCATTGGCCAGAGACATTTGTGAACAGTGGCCAGTTATTAAGGGTACGTTTTGTTTCGTAATTCGTATATTTAGAGATGGAAGGAATATTTTTTTATGATTTTGCTATTTTTGTCTATCATTAAAGATGTCCCCACATTGGATACTACCGATATTGGTTGCAAATACGCAACGAGATTGCGTCAAATGTTCGTAAAGGTGAAAGGCGAATTCAAATTTCTGTTGGGTGCATTACTCGTGTCAGTGCCTCATGCCATGGGAACGGAACGTGTGGTGAGCCACTTCAATAAAGTTGAGTCACTTCACCGACGGTCACAGGATCTTGAAACCGTAGCTCAAAGGTTGGTGGTCTCCATAAATTCCAATGGAACCGCACACTTCGACCCACGACCGGCAGTGGTACGATTTTTAACAAAGAAGGAACGTCGTTTTCGTCCAGCGGATTTCGAAGTTTACAAGAACTGTGAATTTGTTCGAAAATTTTTCAGAACAGAAACATCGGTGTAATTTGTAATGTGATTGTGATGTGATTCGCAAGATTTTTTTTAAATATACGCCCTTTCTGTTTGTAAAATGCGCCTTTTCGTTGAAAGTGCTCCCCAGTCAAGAATCCTTATTTTAGGCTCTGAGCAACTGTAAGCAGGATGTCACGATATAAGGTAAAGCCTGCCTTAAATTTAACAAGGACTTCTGGACCTATAATCGCATATCGCCATTCCTGGACGGTTGTACGATGGCCAGTGGTTGTAATAGGCTTTCAGGAGCAGATATTTAAAAAAGAAACAATAGGTATCATACCAGCTAGAGGTTATAGATTAGCCGACAATCAGTCGGCCATAGCCCTGAAATGGTTTTGTAATATTGAGCAAGAGCTTGGTATTGAGATTCAGCACGCTGGTAGAGGTAGAGAAGCCCTTATTGATGGTGTTGGAAGGGTTGATGGTCTATTTGAATCTACGGTGTTTGAGTTTGACGGGTGCTGGTGTCACGGGTGCGAAAACGCTGACTGTTTTCCTATGCAATGTTCGAGATATGAAACTACCCCCCGCGAGAGAGAGAGAGATGCGTCTGTGACTAGTCAATCTCGATAACAGTTCTATTTACGGCTGCATTTCACGATTAATTTAATTTAATTTATTAATTCAAATTTGCAGTGAGGTTGAATAGTAACCGATCGGTCTGACAAGTGATTATTATTAAAATTTTTGGTGAAAGTGCGTTTATCTTTGAAAATATATTCAACAACGCTACGAGCATTCAAAAATTTTGGAATTCGCAAACACAAAATACGAAATAGGATCGATCTAACAGTTTGTATTATTTTATGCATGAAAAGGGTGTCCCTTAATAAATGAATAATAAATTCACTCGTGCATTTAAATTATGATCGCGACAAGATAATTTATAACGCTAGCGCTGAAGTTTGTGCTTTTTTATTTATTTAATAACTACACCAAACTCAAGTTATAGGCAGCAGCTTTGTTTTCTGTCTGTATGCCTTTCAAATGGAGCCCTGAAAACAGTGATTTGTTGTTATTTGATTTTATTGCTAATGATGTCGATCTCATTTTAGTAGGTAGCAAAGCCTCACAAAAATAGAAATCAATAGTAAATTTTTAAACTATGTTGAAAAAATCACGTTCTGGTAGTTACATAGAAAGCATTTGAATGATAAGAAACATTAAGTGTTATCGCGCCATTTCTCTTAATAGATAATTCTCTCATGCAATACATTGACCTTTCATTGATTATCTCATTATCCTGCCAAGATAAAAATTCTCTCAATTGTAACAGCACAATACAATTCATGCACAGATGCAGTTGTGGTTGTATAAAACGTTTTAAACGCATAAAAACATAAATCTTTTCAATATTGCCCGCACTCTCAAACTAAATAATTGTTTCTAAAAATTCGACCCAAGAACCGCACCGAACGATAATCAAGAAGCATCACTTTTGGTTCTGCTTGTATGATATTTTTAAATGGTGCTGTGTCCATAAAAATTTTTGCTATTTGTTGATGCACTTGTTATTCATGTTTGTTCTTTATCTACAGAGTACACAAATACCACAGAGATATGGAAATAAAAACAAATGATAGGGAACAACAAATAGAACAAATTATTATCGGAAATTGACCTAAAGATTTCATTGAACAAGAAAAACCTGTACGTGCCACAAATGAATCGTATCGGCCTTTCATGAATGTTCTTGTAGATGGATTCTAAACACACAAATCTCTCAGAGTATTGGATATTGCCCACCAAATATTGCAAATATTGCAAACCAAAGCAAAATTGTTATGGGCAGTTCTTGAATGAAAGCCATAAGAATTGTTTCCCTTTTTATGCTTTTCAAATAGGGTCTCTTTGTTCATTATGATATATTTTTAATGTTTTTACGCTTTCTCTTTACTTTTTATTTTTTGATCTGGAGTAAATAAATATACGCCACAAAAATATAAAATTAGAAACAATCATTAAATAAAATTATTTCGTAATGGACAGTCAATCGAACCCAATTCTAACTGACTTAAAATTTGCGCAGATCAACTTGTTACACTGTAAAAAAGCCACGTAGAATCATTGTCGTGGTATCACAGCAGAGCAAACAGATATATCCCTCATTCAAGAACCTTGGATTCGAGGTAATAGAATTAATGCTTCGGGCAACTGCACAAACAATTACTATACTGTAAAACCGGTAAAAAACCTAGAGCGACTATATATGTTGCTACTACATCAATACACTTCTGACGATGTTGTAACGATGAGAGCATGTAGAAAGGACGAAAGTGGTGGCGATTTTATAGTAGTCTCTGCTTACCTTGCATATGATTCCGTATGATGATATTACATCAATACACTTCTGACGATGTTGTAACGATGAGAGTATGTAGAGAGGACTAAAGTGGTGGCGATTTTATAGTAGTCTCTGCTTACCTTCCGTATGATTCCGAAGCACCTCCACCAGGTCCTCCTCTGGAAAGAATTGTGGAATTCTGCGAAAAGGAGAAAACTCCGCTATTAATCGGAACTGACTCAAATTCGCACCACGTGATCTGGAGTAGTTCCAACACAAACCTAAGAGGCGAACAACTCGTCCAGTTCTTGATGTCGACGGATCTTATGGTAGTAAACTCGGGTAGAAAACCGACCTTCGAAAATGCTCTAAGAAAAGAATGTCTTGATGTAACAATTGCATCCTATGAACTGTCAAAACAGATTCACCCGTGGAGAGTGGCGGATGAAGAGACGTTCTCGGATCATAAGCTAATCCAGTTCCGTCTTAGAGGTATTTTCCCGAAGAAAGAACCTTACAGAAATTCCAGAAAGACAAACTGGAACCTATATAGAGCCTGGTTAAAATCAAAACTAGACAAGGTAAACCACCAGGAAAAATATTTGTCAGGCTAATAGAGAAATAACTTCTGCAATTGTTGAAGTGTACAAAGAGGCAAGAGTTTTGTGTGGAGTAATGACCTTGACAAAAAGAAGAAAGAACTGCGTAAAGCCTGGAAGAAGGCAGGGAAACAATGTAAGGATCAGGTTGAAAACAAAGAAATTTATAGAAACCTCCTTAAGGAATATAATAAAGCCCAAGCTGAACTGAGAGAAAAGTGCAAAAGGAAATTCTTTGAAGAGGCTAACTCGATTCCTGCTTATGCTCGGATACATAAAATTTTGGCAAAAGATCCAACCGTCCAAGTTGAATCTTTTCTTAAACCAAATGGAAACTATACAGAAAAGAGCAAGGAAACGCTTGAGCATCTCTTGGAAACTCACTTTCCAGGATGTAAAAAACCAATGGAAGGACCTCCAGGACAACCTACAAACAAACCAAATCGCAAAGATTGGAAGCTTGCGGAAAGAATTGTTAAGAGAGGAAAAGTCAAATTTGCCATCAATAAGTTTTACTCCTTTAAATCAGCGGGCCTCTATGAAATTTTCCCAGCTCTACTAAAAGAAGGTATAGAACTGTTGGTCGAAAGACTGAGTAGTATTTTCAAGAGCTCCATTGCGCTGAGCCACATTCCCAGCCTTTGGGAAAAAGTAAAAGTAGTTTTTATCCCTAAACCTGGCAGAACGGTCCACAGCGCAGCAAAAGATTGCAGGCATATTAGTCTCACGTCCTTTCTCCTCAAGACAGTTGAAAGATTTCTACGTAAGAGGCGAGGTTCTTAAAACTTTTCCTCTGCACGCAAACCAGCATGCCTATCAGTTGGGTAAATCCACTGACACTGCTCTGCATCAGTTGACTCATAAAATAGATAGTACGCTTAAAAATGGTGAAGTGGCCCTGGGCTGCTTTATGGACGTTGAAGGTGCTTTCGATAACACAGAATTTGAAGTCATTACTGATGTTTGAAGCGAAATTATGAGAGAAAATGTTATTTCTGAAATTAAATCATCATCATCATCATCAAACTTTATAGACCGTTTATACCTTCCGGTGTGGGGTCTTTAAGCCGCAACCCGGTGGTTATTGACCACCCCGCTCCATACCCTTCTATCCTCTGCCAAGGAGATGGTTTGCTCGCCCAGT
>CM055404.1:74339676-74363381 GCA_029228625.1 Pseudolycoriella hygida
ACCCTGAACCCGAACCCGAACCGTTTTTTTGATTTGCGAAAACCCTGAACCCGAACCCGAACCGTTTTTTTAATTTTCAAAAACCATGAACCGTAATCCGAACCGCTTTTCCAAAGGTTCGGAAGCCTGATATATTCTCCCTGAAATTACTTGAACAAATTTCTCATATGATAATAATAATGAAGTATAAATTTTTCTAAATTTGTAAAAGCATTGTATAAATGTTATACTTCACAGAAAGTACTCAGTTTTAGATGTATAAATACCTCAGGTATAAATAAAGCAGGTCGGACGTAGATAGATTCGCATGGGAATCTTCTTTTGCATTGCCTTTTTTTGAAATCATTTTTTCATTTATCAGTGACTGAAGTGAACGAAATTCGAGCATTTAATTTTTGAAGCGAAATTATGACAGAAATGGTATTTCTGAAATAAATCTGAAAGAAAATTTTAACTCCACGACTGGGACCCGAACCCAGAATCTTCACCTTTCCGGGGTGCTGCTCTAACCAATTGAGCTACCGTGGACATTTTCAATTCAGATCTAATTTCAAACCGTTGCTTACATACTAACCCATGCATTTGTAGCTAAAGCTAACGCATTTATCGTTCTCACGAACTACGCGCGCTTTTTTTTTGCCACCTACAAATACCTGTGTCTGTTTATTCTCATAACTGCATGTCCATTAATTCGTATTTGTACTTGAATGTCGACATCAATTCGATGTCATCTAATTGTACAGGGATACCGCTATCAACACATTGCTGCATTGATCGCATAGGACAATGAGATGTATCTCAATAACAAAGTCAATTGAAATCATTTTTCAGTTATCAGTGACTGAAGTGAACGAAATTCGAGCATTTAATTTTTGAAGCGAAATTATGAGAGAAAATGGTATTTCTGAAATTAAATCTGAAAGAAAATTTCAACTCCACGACTGGGACCCGAACCCAGAATCTTCACCTTTCCGGGGTGCTGCTCTAACCAATTGAGCTACCGTGGACATTTTCAATTCAGATCTAATTTCAAACCGTTGTGCGCGTTGACTTGGTTGGATTTAGGAGTTCAAAAAGGTAGTTAGGGGTTTTACCTAAGATCAACCCATAAAGGAACTTACATTCATTAAACTTCCTATAATCTGATAGAGTGCATCCCAAAACAGTCTTCGCATATCGTGACACACTTTCGTTCCTCTTAACCGAAAACACAAACCTGGTGCAATCATTAAACACCACTTGCAACATTTGCGCGCTAGCAGCATCAAGGACGGGCATGGTAACATCACCATATGTAAAATGAGGGATGAGACATGATCTGACCAACTTCATCCTAGCCTGCCATGGGAGTGAAGTCCTGGCATTGTTAAGCGCCCATAGCCCACGATACACTTTATTCCTTATTTCACAACAATGGTCTTCCCAGGTCAAGAACTTATTTATCCACACACCCAGCACCTTGGCCTTGTCAACAACCGGTATGGTTTCACCCCCCATCATGAAGCTTACATTTAGATCACCCTGGGCAGAGATCACAAGTGCCTTTGAGTTAGCAGCATTAATCATGAGATGATTACTGGTTGCCCAACCAAATATTCGCCCCAATTCCACGTTCACAACGCTAACTGCTTCAGTTACTTCTTCAACTAGGCAACTGAAGTACAACTGAAAGTCGTCTGCAAACATGTGGCACCTACACTGCCGTAATACTTCAGGCAAGTCATTAATAAACAATGAGAACAGAAGCGGAAACAAGACTGTCCCTTGGGGCAAACCGCAATCAATGGGCATGAAACTCGAGACATAGCCACCTATCTCAACACATTGTTGCCTTCCGGTCAGATATGATTTCACTAATTGCAGTGCAGTGCCGTTAAAGAAGAAATTAGCCCTTAGTTTCTCAATCATTAAGGCGTGGTTTACTAGATCAAAGGCTTTTGAGAAATCGAGCAACAAGAGAAATGAAACAAAACACTTATCCTTCTTGGCGTTATGTGCAGTGTAGATATCGTGCAGCACTTTCAGTAGCGCGGTAGTCGTTCTATGTTTTTCCTTAAAACCAGACTGGAGCTCGCACAGTAAGCCATGCTCCACACAATAATCCGTGATTTGCCATTTCATAACCCTCTACAGGGCTTTAGATAAGCAAGGCAAAACATGGATGCCTCTATGGTCTTTTAGTTCATACGTGGACGACCTTTTGTGCTCGTGGAAAACTTTTGAGCTTTTAAATGATGTTGGGTAGATAGAAGACGTTAGGACATAATTGAAAAAGTGAGTAAGAAATGAAAGAATTACCGGCATAGCTAAATTAATAACTGTAATCGGTACACCATCTATGCCGACTGCCCTGGACCTTATCAACCGAATGGCACTGCACACTTCCCCCTGCGTAACGTTTCTAAACGCAAAGGATAATCTAGGTGTAGCCCTTTTCACATTTGTCGAAGCCGGATTTGTCAAGGAAGCAGTTTTAAATTGCGAATTTGAAGAATGGCTGACACTATGCAAGTAGGTGTTAAACTCATCGGCTGTGAATGGAGGATTGCATTTTTCCTTTCCTTTTCCTAAACCCAACCCTGTAATGATTTTCCAAAATGATTTAGAGTCAGTTGCCCCGCTGAAGATACGACAATAGTAAACCCTCTTGGCTTGTCTGATGAGCCTTATTCCTCAACATTCTATAGTGCTCCCTCGCAGCTGCCGTACGGACCACCTTCCATTGCCTAAAAGCAATATCCCTCTCAATCATGGCACGGATTACCACATCCGACAACCAAGGAACACCATCGGAATGTTTATCTTTAAACTTTACCAGGGGCGCATGGCGATCTAAAAGGGCCATCAAATTCTTATTCAAGTGTTGTAGCATATCTTCCGGGTCAGTCATCCCTTCTATGGACCCCCAATCTAACCCCGAGCAATCGTAAAGAAACTTATTTGTATCAATACTATTTACCTCGCGAATGTACTTATCTCGTTTATCTGAAATACTTGACGGCAGCCTCAGGGAGAGTGCTAGCGAGTCATGCGTGGACATCCCCGAACTGGTGAAAAAGATGGCCGAATGTGAGTAAAGTTTTTTTTGAGCCACTGTAATTCCACCTGTTTTTTTACGGTTGATTTAACTTTTAATTCGTTAAATTGTGTTACAAGTGTACATTAACGTTATCACTACTTCTTTGAATAAACATTGAATTGCTGTGAGTCTTATTAAGATTACAAATCGTGATACTAATTTACAATGGGTCCATCAACACGCAATACAAGTGACCAAACAAAAGAAGTGAACGATGTGTATGCTTTGCTATCAAAATTAGATAAAAAAATGGACATTAACCATAAGCAATTCAATAAAAAAGTGGATGAAATCCAGACTGATCTGTCCGTGAAATTCGATGAACAAATGCTGAACATTCGAAGTGAATTATCTTCATCATTAGATAATTTCCGAAGTGACATTGAAATGAAAGTGAAAACGATGGTTCATGAACAATGTGAGAGAATTGATTCAATTGAATCATCTGTTGCGGATAATGACAGAATTTCTAAACTTAACGACGTAATCGTTCGTGGTGTTGGTTACGTTGCCAATGAGAACTTGTTGAAGCTTTTTCAGTCAATATCGGATGCAATTGGTTTCAAACACAAGGCACAGTACTCAGTTAACAATATTTTCCGTCTTGGTAGTGGTAACAAACCGATTTTGTTTCAATTTGTGTCTCAGTTATTGAAACGTCAATTTATGGTCAACTATTTTGCCAAAAACGACTTGAATTTGTCATACATTCGTGTTACCGGCAGCACGTCGAGAATCTATTGCTCTGACAACTTATCGTCTATTAATAATGAAATTTATGTCAAAGCGATTCAGCTAACCAAATCGAAACATTTGAATAAAGTTCAAACTCGTAATGGATTCGTATACGTCAAATATCCTGGTGGCAACAACTTCGTGAAAGTGAATCGTTTGACTGATCTACCTGTCGATGATGACGGCAGCGATCTCGATACCACCGTTCGAGCATCGCACTAATTTTCCTATCAACCGTACCAATTTGCTACCCGTTTTCTGTGGAACGTGTGGCCGCATTATGTTTTTTTTTTTTTTTGTATTTTTTGTGTGTAAAATGAATTTAAAATTTTTTTATCAGAATGTGAGAGGACTAAAGTCAAAGACAGATGAGTTTAT
The DNA here is from genome assembly GCA_029228625.1 of Pseudolycoriella hygida. Classification (NCBI taxonomy): domain Eukaryota; kingdom Metazoa; phylum Arthropoda; class Insecta; order Diptera; family Sciaridae; genus Pseudolycoriella; species Pseudolycoriella hygida. The sequence continues at coordinate 74,343,869 of CM055404.1, forward strand.
GAAATCAGTGTTGTGCAGTGATTACGATGCAGTAGTCTTGACTGAAACTTGGCTAAACGAATGCTTTTTCAGTGCAGAACTATTTGATGACCGATACCAAGTGTATCGAGATGATAGGAATTTCGCTTCGGTAGACAAGTGTGATGGTGGAGATTGTATTATAGCAATAAAAAATAAATATTATTCTGCTCGTGTCAGCGAATTTGAATTAATTGGTGAAGACTTATGGATATCGATTGCAAGTGAGAGCAATAGCAAAATGTATTTGAACGTTAGGTATATTCCTTGTGATAGTAAACTGGATGTGTACAAAGAACATTTCAACAAGATAATTGATATTGTGACATCCGTGGATGATAGTGCTAAGTTTGCCTTATTTGGTGATTACAACTTATCAGACACGGTTTTGTGGACACGTCAAGCTGACAATACGTGCCTGCCTTCGCAACTGACTAGTCAAGCTTCCCAGGCACTAGTGAATATGATGTCGCTCACCAATCTCAATCAATTCAATTATGTTAAAAACAATTTGGATCGCTCGTTAGATTTGGTTTTCTCGAATCTAGAACCGAATTTTGTCACAGTGAAACGTTGTAGCTCTCCATTTGTAAAAGAAGATGGACACCATCCGTCGCTCATTATCAAATTGTGTACATCACCTCTACGATTCTTCAATGAAAAAAAACCGCCCAGGACGAATTTTTTTCGAGCTGTTTACGAAAGCCTCAATGCAAAGATAAGTTCGATTGACTGGGTAAGTGAATTGCATGGTCTTAACGCGAATGATTGCTTGCAAAAATTTTATCGCATAATTCAAAAATTCATTGATGATTTGCCAAAATCCAAAGGTAAAAACAGAGAATATCCGTGTTGGTACTCTAGTGAGCTAATTGATCTGATAAAACAGAAGTTTAAAGCTAAAGACCGTAAAAAGAAGACTCGTAAGCCTGAACATATTGCGGAGTATAAAGCTTTGAGAAAAGCTGTAAAAACCAACATTCTAAAGTGTCACGAAGACTATGTTAACAATACCGAAGACAATCTGAAAACTAATTCGAAATGTTTTTTTTCATATACGAAGTCGTTGCGAAAAACTAATTCGTTACCGAATAATGTGCGATTGGACTCTGACACAGCGAATGATAGGTCATCGGTCTGTGATCTTTTCGCGCGGTTTTTCAGCTCAGTGTATCAAGACGGTCTTGATGTCTCCGGTATATTAGACAATGATGTGATAAATGATGGTGATTTGTTCAGTCTTTCGATCAGTGAGCAGGAAGTGAAGGCGGTACTTGGTGGATTCGACTGCAACAAAGCTAACAGTCCGGATAGTGTCCCGATGATTTTTTATGTTAAATTAAAGGACCCGATATCTCTCCCCCTTTCCATTGTGTTCAACCGTTCATTGGCGGAAGGCGTTTTTCCTGACATCTGGAAACTGAGCTTTATTACACCGATATATAAATCCGGGTCGAAATCTGACGTGACCAATTATAGGCCAATCAGCATCATCTGTGCAGGTGCCAAATTGTTTGAAAAATTGGTATATATGGCGGTGTTTTCATTCATAATGGGCCACATCAATTCCAATCAGCATGGCTTCTTCACTGGACCAATCTGGTCGATCATGTAACTTTCCTATCCGAGAACGTGATGAACGGAGGTCAGGTCGATACCGTTTATACAGACTTTTCGAAGGCGTTTGATTTGGTGGATCATTGTTTACTTGCCAAAAAATTGCGTGCGATGGGAATCAACGGCCAACTTCTCAAGTGGTTCATATCATACATCTCAAATCGCTCTCAACATGTGGTTATCGGTCACGCTAAATCATTCGTTGTACACCCATCGTCTGGCATTCCTCAGGGTTCGATTTTGGGTCCACTCTTGTTTTTGATCTTTGTCAACGATCTTGTCGAACAAATGAACTGTAAATGTTCACAGCTTATCAAGAAAAATTGAGAGTGTCGAGGACTGTTTTATGCTCCAGGAGGACATTCAAACGTTGGAAAAATGGTGTTTACTGAACAAGCTAAGACTCAACGTGGGAAAATGCGCAGTCTTGAGCACAAGTTACAAGCCGTTCGTCCTCCTGTTCGATTATGTTATGGATAACACCATCTTGACCAGAGTAACGTCTAAAAAAGACCTCGGCGTGATTTTCGATGACAAGTTGCGATTTGACTTGCACATAGAAATGATCACGAACGAAGCATACAGAATGCTGGGATTTATATTCAGATCCGGTAAGCTTTTCAAGAATCCTGCAAGCTTCATTACGCTTTACCATTCGTACGTCAGAAGTTGTGTTGAGTATTGTTCCGTCGTTTGGGCTCCGCACTATGATACCTACATCACTCAGATCGAAAGGGTTCAACGAAGGTTTACGAAGATGTTGTATCGGAAATTTTACTGGCCGTATGAACAATATCATAACCGACTGTTGAGACTGAAAATGCATAGACTCGAATCCCGTCGTTTGTACGCCGATGAAGTGTTTTTATATAAGGTTGTGCGTCACCGTTTTAATTTCGATTTCACTGGACAAATTTTCTTTGCTCAACGTGCACGAGAAACGCGACAGGATCATACGTTTTACCTACACAAATACAACACGAGCATTAAGTGCAATTCTCCCTTAGTGCGAATGCAAAGACGTCACAATGAACTGTTTACCTCGATCGATTTCTTTTCTAATCGCCTAGAGACATTTAAGTTCAAAGTGAAAAATGCGTACGTTGTGTGATAATGATTTGTTTGCCACTAAAAGTTTCTTTTTCGATTTTGAATTTAATTTAATTTCATTTTTTGAAGAAAAAAAAAAAGTTCCTTACGATTTTTCTATTTTTTATGAATTGTTTCGTTCTTTTTTAATTTTTAATTTTTTTTTCCATTGTCGACAATTTGATTTTTTGTAATTTGCAAGTTGGCTATATTGGCCTGTTATTGGCTGTAAAAGGCTGTTGGCTGATTGATTGAAATAAATAAATAAACTGATTGAATCTGCTAACTCTGTCACTAGTACGCACAAAAGCAAGATCAAGGAGGGAGGCTCCGTTACCTTGAAAGTTTGTTGGAAGCTGAGACAGTAAATACAAACCTAATCGCTCGAAAACGCTTTTGAATTCATCAATCCTGTTCTTTAATCGCGTGTCTAACAAGTTTTCATTAAAATCACTTGTGATAATAACGTGATCATAATTCTGTACGTGTGCGGCTAATACCCTTTCGACGACATCGAATTCCCGTGTCTTTATCGCCTTATAAAATACACCAAAAAGAAGTTTCACATCTGGAAAAATAAGTTCTACGAGCAGGTACTCTGTCGAAAACTGTTCAGCCCGAGATAAACCTTTCTTATCGACAGCCGACGATGCTATAATTTTAAATGCAATATTTTCCCGAATATACACTGCTACCCCACCACTTCTCCTAATCCTTCTATCAGATCTGAGTAAATTAAAGCCATTTATACGAACTGATTTGTTCGAATTGTAAGATTTCAACCAAGTTTCGCTAAAGGAAACAACATGCACTTTGGAATCGCTAAACAAATACCTCAGTTCGTCGATTTTGGACGTCACACAAGAAACATTCAGATGACAGAGGTTCAGGGAACTATCATCTTTAAACATAGTCGATAACAAAATTTTTGGTATACTTACCTCGCTCATACCTTTATTATTACTGATTTTACGCATGAAATATCCCATTCAACTCGCTTTTATTCACAACCACAAGTCTTGAACTGTCATTTAAATAGTAAATTGCCTTATTGAATGAAGACCAGCCTTCCGTTATAAAGTGCTTAAAATAAAAGAAATTAATTATCATCAAGTACAAGACATCTATTTTAAAATTTAATAAACTATGATATTCACACAAAAAATCTAACCTAAAATACTTAACTTTAATCACTAATATTTCCCTATGCTGTGTCCATTGATGAGCCTGTCGCTGACAGTACACCTGAGGATGCGTCAACTTGATCCATGAAATCTCCCTTTGTTGAGTTTTTCCTTGCAATTGCCCTTCCATTCTCTTCTGTAGAATTATCATTTCGATGTGATGCTCCGCCAATTGAGTCTAAATGTTCCATTGATTTTATTTTTACGTTTGGAGTGTCCGCATTTATCTTAACGAAAACAAAACCATTCCTAATACTAACGTAGTGAAGGTTTTTTTGGAATTTCATTTGTAGAGCTCTATGGAAGATATTAGCATTTCTTGGTGTCAGCGCGTCGCTGATTATAATTCGATGGTTAGTTGCATAGCCCAAATCCTTCAAACTTAATGACCGTAGTCGCCCATGAACGTACTCTTGTGATGTTCCTCATAAAACTTCATAACAATTGGCGCTCCCATTTTGCTGTTTTTTGACTGCCGTAGACGAAAGACCGACTTTATCCAATTTCTTTCTGAGAATCCAATCGCCTCAGTAATTCCATTAATGATTCCCCAAACATTTTCGTTCCTTTGCCATGGAATATTTTTTATCAAAACATCACATAACTTGGCCTGACGTTCCAAATTATCCAAGCGAGCTTCAAGAGCAGAAATTACACTTGATACTTTGTTTTCAACTTCCGATACCATTTTGCGCATAGAGGTGTTACATTCTAGCTTGATTGACTCAATTTTTGTATCCAACTTAAGTTCCAAACCGTCAATTTTATCACTGATTTTACATTTAACTAAATGAAGGAGCTCCTCACTTTTTTCGTTAATGGAATCTCGCAGTTGCTTATTTTCCTTAGCAATGAAATCCCTGAGTTCCTCCATATCCTTAGCTTTTTTGGGATCACGATTTAGTGGGTCTGTGGCTTGCCTTTTCTGGGTCATTTAGTCACTACAAAGCGATGTTATTGAGGTTAAGTAAATTTTTTTTTTCGGAACACTTTCAGATGGATTGGAACTTGTTAAATTGACAAATGCAAGCACTAGGGTGACGCTAAACAGTTTTCATAGCGGCTATAACTGTAGAAACACTGTTCACTCAGTATTTAACACATGTGACTTCTTGGGTGAACCATAACTACACAATGGAACACAATGGAACACAATGGTTGATGTTTAATGTCTAATTATCCACTTTATTTTCAGTTTTACTATACGAGAATAACAGATTTCAGTAGATGAATGATTAGTATTATAAGTTTTACTGGTTATATAACTCTAAACGTAAATTTATATGGTACTTCACAACTTTTATTAGCGGAGCAAAAACACACTTTATTCCTCGTCAGCCATCTTTGTCAAAAAAAAAAAAATTGATGTCGACATTCAAGTACAAATACGAATTAATGGACATGCAGTTATGAGAATAAACAGACACAGGTATTTGTAGGTGGCAAAAAGCGCGCGCAGTTCGTGAGAACGATAAATGCGTTAGCTTTAGCTACATATGCATGGGTTAGTATGTAAGCAACGGTTTGAAATTAGATCTGAATTGAAAATGTCCACGGTAGCTCAATTGGTTAGAGCAGCACCCCGGAAAGGTGAAGATTCTGGGTTCGGGTCCCAGTCGTGGAGTTAAAATTTTCTTTCAGATTTAATTTCAGAAATACCATTTTCTCTCATAATTTCGCTTCAAAAATTAAATGCTCGAATTTCGTTCACTTCAGTCACTAATAACTGAAAAATGATTTCATTACTGATGCTATCAGAGAAAGGCAAATGGACAATACAGCGGTAAAGTGAATAATCAATATGCTTAGCGGTAGAACAGTAGAGGCATTAGTCTGTGGTACTAAGATGAGTGCAGTAGTCACTAGAGATTGCCTACAAGGGGGGATTCTATCTCCAATCTTATGGTGCATAGTCATAGACTCACTCTTAGTGAAATTGAACGACAAGGTTATTCTGATGACGTCTCTACGATTATATGCGGTTTCTCTGTGAACACCATTGGTGACCTTATGAGAACAGCGCTCAAAGTTGTAGAAACGTGGTGTCAAGAAAGAAACCTAAAAGTAAATCCGGGTAAAACCAAGATGATTCTATTCAGAAGGACTAAAGCTGTAGAGTCTGAATTAGGGGACTTCGTACTATTCGGCACGATCCTCAAGATGAGAGCTACAGTGAAGTACCTGGGAGTTTTATATGATAACAGAATGACTTGGATAGTACACATAGAAGAGAAATTGAACAAAGCCATAGGCATTTTCTGGATGTGCAGAAATGCATTCGGCAGAACTTGGGGCCAGTCGCGTAAAGCTATATGGTGGATATATACTGCTGTAGTTAGACCGATTCTTTGCCATGGGTGTATTGTATGGTGGCCCAGAATTGAAGTTGGAACAGCCAAAAAGAGGTTGGACAACCTGCAAAGACTGGCTGGCCTATGCATCACTGGTGCGAAAAATACTACCGCTACGAAGTCGCTGGAAGCCCTACTTTTCCTTCCACCACTGGATTTCTATATAAAAAACATGGCTTTCAAATCAGCCTGCAATGTGAGATATAACGGTTTTTGGTCTGCTAAATCAGAATTAGGCCACGCCGCTATCTGTAAGCTCATTAAAGATGAAATCCTTCAAATGCCGAGTGACCAATGTAGACCGGAACTCTGGTTGGACGATAAGTTCACTTGTATTATTCCAGAAAAAAGGGAATGGCTGGGAGAAAATAGGGTCTACCCAACTGCAGGGGAACTGGTTTGTTACACGGATGGCTCCAAAAAAAAAACCGTAAAACCGTCCCGTTACTGGGGCAAGTTTCTTCTGTGAATTTCCTCTCTTAGAGGCTAGTATTTTCACAGGCTGTTATGCCTCAGTCCACCAGACCGAATCATTTGCTATCTCGGAACTTTGCGAATCAGAAGCAATAAAAAGGGCTTCGGGTAAAGACATCTATATCTGTACTGACAGTTAAGCGTCCATTGAGGCTCTTAGCTCCCCGATAGTATGCTCAAAGAACGTGAGGTAATGTAAAACAATTCTCAATGAAATTAGTGACCCAAACAGAGTCACTATCCTTTGGGTTCCTGGCCATGAAGGTATTCCTGGAAATGAGAAAGCGGACATTCTAGCAGGAAATGGAACTACTAAGAGTTTCATAGGACCGGAGCCATACTTCGGTATTTCCAAAACTACAAGGAAGGGCATCATAAACAAATGGCTGATAAAGCAACATGAAAATTCCTGGCGGAATTATGATAGCGCAAAGCACACGAAAATATTCTGTCCAATCCCGTCCAAAGACTTAAGTCAGAGACTTCTAAACCTTGACAGACCTAATATCAAAAGAACGGTTGAAGTAATCACGAATCATTGTGGACTCAACAAGTATCTTTGTGACATAGGTATCAAGGACAACCCGAAGTGTCTGTGTGGTCATGGAGATGAAACGGGTACGAATCAGATTCACTCTTCTGGGCAAACCGGAACTGACGCCCTCTGATATGAAGTTGAGTGAACTGGATTTGGATAAATTCACTAGTTTTCTGAGACGTACAAATCGGTTTGAAAAATAAATCAGTTCAACCATCGATCCACGTGCCCAAGCAAAAGAAAATTAAATCAAATTAACTTGTCGTAATTAGTTGTAATTAGTTATAATCAGTAATTTTGTAATGTTTTGTAATATTTATGTTTGTACTTTTGGAAAAATTTTTGAAATAAATAAGGAATAAGGGGGATTTGAACAAAGGATCATCATCCAGGTTCCTATCAAACTCTTTACAGTTTGGCCCCACTTATAACCCTTCTTATCTATCTATCTACCCCCCGCGAGAGAGAGATGCGTCTGTGACGTGAAAGAACTAGGGAAAACACAGAGCCATCAAAGAGACTCGATATAAATTGATTGTGATGAAAGAATGCGATTTCAGAAGAAAAATGCGAGATGAACCGGGGCTGAACGAGCAACTAAATATGCACCCTTTGGTGGCTGAAACACCTCTAACCCCCTTAAGACTCATTTTAAGGCGGTCATACTGACGTCAACACCCTGTATTGTAAACCGGATGGAAAAACAAAAGTTCATTATCTCGATGTATGTAGCTTATATCCTTACGTAAGTGAAAAAATGCCTAATATTGTAGGTCATCCTACTCTTCACGTGGGGTATGCATGTGCTCAGGTGAATTGGCATAACATGAACGGGCTAATGAAAGCTACAGTTCTCCCCCCTCCCCCCCCCCTCGAGGGCTTCATTTTCCTGTACTACCTACACGCTTGCATAACAAGCTAATGTTTGTGTTATGTAGAACTTGTGCTCAGGATCTGCGTACAGACACCTGTACCCATACTGATAATGAACGTCTCTTGTCTGGTACATGGGTTATGACCCTAAAACGCGTACGGGTGGGCTCTTCGCTGAACACATTGACAATTTTTTAAAGATTAAAATTGAGGCAACAGGATTCCCAGAAGGGTGTAACACCCCCGAACAGAAAAAGCGTACATTGCTGAATTTTTTCAAAATGAGGGGGTAATACTCGAGGAGGAAAAAATTAAACCGAATCCCGCGCTGCGACAATTAGCAAAGACTCAGCGGAATTCTTTCTGGGGGCGGTTCGGTATGCGAACCGATCACACTCAAAATACTGTAGTCAAATGTTATGACGAATTAGTCGCAAAAATGTTTGATCATAATACAGAAACGCACAATATTATTCCCTTGACGTTGTTCAGGGTCTTATTCCCTTGAGGTTAGTCAGTGTCTTACGGCCGAATTAGGGTTGATTTTGTCCGTGTGTCCGCGTCCGTGTGTCCTTAGATACCAATCCGAGTTGTAGTTACAATCTTTATCATTCATTTTTGTGGCATTATTCGCAGGTAATAAAATTATGTGAATATTGTATAAAAATATGCGGATATTGAATAAAACTTTAGAAATAATCGTCGACACTTGTCTTTTCTGTTATTGCTGGACTTCAGCAAAGCTTTTGATAATGTCAGTCATGCGCTATTACTGAAGAAACTGAGTAGTAAATTCTCGTTTAGTTCTTCAGCCATCTCTTTAATCTCTAGTTTTCTGAGTGACCGATTCCAGTGTGTCCAGATTGTCGAACACGTTTCGTCTCTAACGTCGACTTTCCGCGGAGTCCCGCAAGGATCAACGCAATTTATTTATTTATTTAATTAATTTTTATAGATAAACAAACAGGCGAATGGCCCAATGACATGCTCATCTTTGAAAATTACATAAAACAAATTCGCCTAAACAAATTCTATTAATTTAAATTAAAAATTAAAATTAAAAATTAAAAATTAGATACTACGGTAAACACATTTTACGAATTTAATACTCAAAAAAAATCCTTATTCGCTTTTTAAAAACTGAAATTCTACTATCAAAAATATTAACCGCAGAAAAGTAATAGTCATGGTTTTTCTGAATTCTATATATGGGTGCATTGGCTTCGTAATTCGTTGACATCTTTGGTAGATAGAATATTTGATTCCGATGATCTTTTATCTGGCTACCATTGGTAGGGAACTGATTACGTCTAGTGGTTCTGGTCGGTCTATGATACGATAAGCGTTGTTTTAATGATCTCGAATCGATGTAATTATGTATGATTTTAAAAAGTGTGATTTCATCGTTTTCAAGTCGCCTAGATTCCAAAGAATGCATTTTAAGACACTGCAGTCGTACATCATAATGAGGACGTGGATGCTCCAAATTGAATTTATAATAGAACATTCTTGTGAATTTCTTTTGAATCCTTTCAATTCGGTCAATCGCGTTGTTGTATTGTGGGTTCCAGACAGATGAACAATATTCCGAACGATTTCGAACGAGCGCGTTGTATAATGACAGTAGACTTGACTTATTTCGGAAGTATTTGCCACAACGGAAGATGAATCCGAGCATTTGGGAAGAGTTCCTGCAGATCATGTCCACATGTTCCGTGAAAGATAACTTGTCATCAATAATGACTCCCAGATCCTTAATAGACGAGACTCTATCTGTGATCACAGCGTCTAGACCATAATCGAAAGTTATCTTGTCGTTACTGTGAGTTGTTGATAAAACTGCACATTTCTTCAGATTCAGTAATATTTTGTTTTCAATACACCAACTCGCTATTCTAGTCAAATCCTCCTGGAGTATTTCGCAATCATACTTATCCTTGATAGGTCGATATACCTTTAGGTCATCTGCAAATGCATAACAAGATGAGAGCGAAGATAATAGATCGTTAATAAATAGTATGAATAAGAATGGACCCAGTATTGAACCTTGTGGCACTCCAGATGTTGGTACTATTCTTTCTGTTCTTGAACCACCAATGACTACAAATTGCGACCTATCACTCAGATATGATCTGAACCATTGTAGCAAATTCTCACTGAAACCAAAAGTCACCAATTTATTTATTGATTTATCATGATCTATTTTGTCAAAAGCTTTAGTAAAGTCCGTATATATTGTGTCAACCTGCCCACCATTTACAATCTCATGCGCCACTGTTGATACATAGTCCATGAGGTTAGATTGAGTTGACCTACCAGCAAAAAAACCATGTTGGGATTGATCGATCATGTCTTTCACGGATTCAAACAACATGTTAAATACAAGCCGCTCAAAAATTTTGGACACAGCGCACATGATCGATATTGGCCTGTAATTGGATATATCGTTCTTGTCACCCTGCTTAAAAATTGGTGATACAAAACTGACTTTCCATTTCGACGGGAACTTGTTTTCAGCTAAAGATTTGTTGAATAATATACTCAAGGGCGTACTGAGCGATGAAAATAAGTTCACAAAGAACAACATAGGGATATAGTCCGGACTTGAAACTTTGTTCACATTGAACGTTTTTAAAACTTCTTCAACTTGAGACGACATAATCTCTTTAGCAAAAATCTGTTGTTGGTGACAGAAGGGATCATAGATGGCTTGATTATCATCACGGTCATAACTCACATCATTATAGACCAATTTGAAGAACTTAGCAAATAAATTACATATTGAAGACCTGACTTGTAATCATGTCGCCCAACTTCATACTACTTGGCAGAGAGTTAGTCGTTCTCAAAGATTTTGTGAATGCAAAGAAACATTTTGAATTCGTCTTAATTTTGTCCTCACAATCACTGACGTAATTCAAAAAACACTTCCTTATCTCAGTCTTCACCTTCTTACAAAGGTTTGAAAATTTGATCTTAAGCTTCTCTTTTTTTACAGGACATTTTTCCTTTTCATAACTGCACTTAGCATTGGCTTTATTCTTGATTAATGAAATCAAGTCGTGTGTATAGAAAAGCGGGTAGTCTCTTACCGTAATTCTAGTTTTAGGAATCGAATCGATGAATGGCTGAAGAATTTCATAAAAACGTTCTACTGCACCGTCAACATCACACGCATTCAACTCATCAACCCAATCAATTAAAGAAAGTTCTTGGTTCAATTGAATGAAATCAGCTTTGAAAAAATTCGTCTTCGGTAATCTCTTCTCCACCAGATATTTCAAGGGTGACAAGTCTGTACTTATTTCAATAGTCGGATGATGACCATCTTCAGGAACCAGTGGATTCGACGGCCTTGAGATTGCAACATTCTGATGGTCTAAATTTGAAATGCACAAATCTAACGTTCTATTAATTTTATTCCGAGTGCTATTGAATTGTGTAAGATTACAAAATGCAAGCAAATCTATTAGAGCGCACGGAATGCTGCCTCTTAAGTCAGCCGCCTTATACACTTTGCTATTCGAATCAGACATTCAGGTGATGCTATCATTCAAATTGTAGTCCCCCGTTAATACGAAGGAATCATTCAGCCCAGAACTCATGACTACCTCGCTCAACTTATCAAAATGAATCATGTAGTCGTCTAATTTACTTCCCAACTCAATGTACTTCACATTAAAAAATGTTTTGGAACCACTTACATGCTCAACAGACACCCAGACATCTCCTTTTATCACTTCCCACTCAGTCATACGCCTCGAGCAAAGTTCTTTTCTCACCGCAATTTGGCAACCACCTCCATCTTTCTTATCAGATGACAATCGATCCCGATCATTTCTATACACAACGTATCTGTCATCAAATAATTCTGAGCTGAAAATATTGCCATTGAGCCATGTCTCACATAGAAGTATAACGTCGTATGAATGTTGAGCAAGTAAGTTGGATCTAAATAACTTCGTCTTTCCTTTAAGGGTAATAATATTTCAGTTTCATCTTACGGATTTTGTTGTTGATCAACGTTGGCAAAATTTACACGTTATAGTCTTACGATCGAAATTACAATTGAAATGGTTTTGAAATTCACACAATCAAAATTGTTAGCAAAAAATTCGATTTTAAGTTTCGGTCTTACGTTTGTAGCGTTTGTAGCTACGCTTTTGATTTAGAGTTTCAACCAATAATAAACTTTCAGTACGTTTTTTCATTAAAATTTGAATATAATCAAGGAATTTCAAACGCAGTAGGCTAGTGGTGTATGAATGTTTTTTGGTTTTACGTTTGGTCTTTAGTTTAAATACCACTCACCCTTATGTTTGCAAACTTGTGTAATTGTGTAAATTGGTTTTAGGTAAATTGATTTTGCGTTTATATTTTGAAATAAATGATTAAAATTTAAAAAGAAAACTTAAATGAAATTATACTCACGAAATTGTTACAAAAATATCGCAGGCTCTCACCCGACTAAGTCTTTAAAAAATTCAATTTTACCGTGAGTTACCTGACTATAGATGACACTGAATTGAAGACAATCAAGAGAGTAAATCGAGTAAATTTACATAGGCAATCGCGACTCCGTTTGATTCACCAATACCAAACAATGACTTTGGCGGGAAAACGAAAAATTGCACCTCGATACAACCGAAATTAGGCTACTCCACATCCAATACCTTCTGGCTAAGTCAGGTCCAAACACGATTCCCATTCCAATTTAAAGATGAGATGAGAATATTTATGAACTTTATGGTTTGAGCAACTGTGCCCAACGCTGCATTTATTCAATTATTTGAAACCAATTATGATGTACGAGTATAAACAACTTAGGACACATTTATGATTATTTCGAATCGATTTCACTGACCAATCACACAGTCCTTGTATGCAATCTACACTACGTTTACAATATTATTGATTTGTTAATAAATTCGAACGATTGACTTGAGTTTTTGTTTGTAAGATAACACTTTTTGCGCAGCGAAATAAAACACGTCCGACCGATGTTGCTTAATCCTCCTATCTCCTCTATTGTTCCTTCTTTTTGTGAATGATCTATCGGATGCTGTACGCTTCTCTGAGCCGCATATGTATGCGGACGATTTTCAGAATTTCATTAGCTCTCAGCGTGATGAAATATCGATCTGCACACACGTGAATAAAATGAACGCTGACCTGATATTGGTGAATGACTGGTCGAAGGAGAATGGTCTCCCCCTGAATGTTGGCAAAACACAGGCGATTGTGTTCAGGAATAGTGCACTACGCACTGACATCCCGGACTTCATGCTAAACGAACAAATCATCCTCGTCAGTGAAACGGTGACCAATCTCGGGCTCAAGCTTAGTCGTGACCTCTCTTGGACAGCTCAGTCGAATCACATCTCCTCGAAAGTCTACTCGGGACTTAGGTTACTATGGTCGCATTCTTCGTACCTTTCTCGTTCCCTACGAATTGGATTGGTGAAAACTCTGCTCATACCTCATTTCCTCTATTGTTGCGAAGTGTACGTTTTCGGTCTGGATGAGTCCTGCAAGCGCACACTTCGTAAAGTTTTCAACTCCTGCATGAGATTTGCTTTCGGTTTGAGGAGACGGGATAACTTAGAAGACTATAAGGAAAGGCTTCTTGGCTGTGACATTATTGAGTTTATGGAAGCTCGCGCGCTACAATTCTTACATAAAGTTATTCTGACCAAGACTCCCCCTTACATCTCGCAGAAGATAGAATTTGGCTCTTCGAACAGAACGCGCAGTTTTAAAGTGCCACCCGCGAGCACAACGACGGCATACAAATCACTCTTGTTCCATGGAATTGTGAGATATAACTCACTTCCATGTCGGGTCAAGAAGGCGCGCTCGGTCAGTGAGTTCAGAAGCGCATATGCCAACTCCATGGGTGGCGTTCAGTGGTTATGAAGCGTCAGTTAAGCTTAGTTCAGATAGATGTACCATTTTTCAGTTTTATTTATCAATAATATCTGTTTCTTTCTTTTTTCTTACTTTTGTACCTTAAAATTTTTATAATATTAGCATTAGTTATAGTTTAGTTATTTTCGAAAAGCTCCCTATGAGACTCTTTGTTCATATTTTATAATTAAGTTTCAGGTGAGATTAGCTTTATAAAAAATCTATGTATATACAAAAAAGGTCGAACGACCTTACATATACATGAAATAAACGATATTTATAAATGAAAATATTTCGCTAATGTAATTATATTTATGTACACATCACGATGTTTGCAACCAGTCGAAAGTTAGGCATTTTTGTGTGATCATGCCCGCAGCGGTAGCAGAGGACGTGACGCAGTCCCCACACCCCAAAACAGAAGTCCACAAACTCAAAAAACGGCATTCAATAACATTTGGGACAAGTCTCTATATATACAAGAACTTTTGAGTTTTTCCCCCTGCCCCCCTGCCCTTCAAAATTATTTTTTAAAAAACTACGTCGTAGCAGCCTAGACTCATCAAAATCGGTTGAAATTCGGTTAGAAATTCGTAGAAAGTTTTCAGCAACTGTCAGACTTTCTCAGAAAGTAATCAGCAAGTGTCAAAGAAAGTTGTCAGAAAGTCTTAAAAAGTTGTCAGCAAGTGTCAGACAGTCTGATAAAGTTGTCAGCAAGTGTCCGACAGTCTCATAAAGTTGTCAGCAAGTTTCAGAAAGTTATCAGAAAGTTGTCAGCAAATGTCAGAAAGCCTCGAAAACTTGTCAGCAAGTGTCAGAAAGTTGTCAGTAAGTGTCAGTTAGTTACAAGTTGTCAAACAGCTTCAGAAAGTTGTCAGCAAGCGTCAGAAAGTCTAAAAAAGTTAATAACAAGTGTCGGAAAGTTGCCACCAAGTGAAATAATGTTGTCAGCAAATGTCAAAAAGTTGTCAGCAGGTGTCAGAAAGTTGGCAGCCAGTGTCAGAAAGTCTGAGAAAGTTATCAGAAAGTCTCAGGCAGTACTCAGCAAGTATCAAAAAGTTGTCAGCAATTGCCAGAAATTCTCAGGTCATTTTTGTCCATGGTAGCATAGGTCGCAGAGCTCGCCTTACAAAACTTACAAAACTACTCATATCACAACAAAAAAACTTCTTCGAAGGTAAGATGTAACGCTGTAAGTAAGTCCCCTTTCAAAATTATTGATATCGGCAGAAGTGACGCTTTCGCTGATAAGGCGCAAACATTTGTTTGAATAGAATGTGAGATTGTGGTCAAAGTTTTATTCTTAAAAAAATTTGCACCCCTTTTTTTTAAAAAAAAAAAAATACGTTGTGTTCAAAAATTTACAACACAAATGCCAGACCCAACGGCGAAATAATTTTTCTGTACTTTCAGTTTTTACACTGCAGAAATATAACTCTTCTTTCTTTTTCCGAAGATTGCTTAACAGAAATTTATGTTTTTACGTGTGAAAACTGAAAGTGTTGAAAAATTATTACGCTGGTGGGTCTGGTATTTATGTTGTAATTTTTTGAACACAACGTAATTTCGTTTTCAAAAAAGTGGTGCAAATTTTGTTAAGAATAAAACTATGACCACAAGCTAACATTCTATTCACACAAATGTTTGCGCCTTTTAAGCGAAAGCGTCACGTCTACCAGTGCCGGCCTGGCTACCAAAATGCCTTGCGGGCGAAATCTGAAAAAGCCCATACCTTCGGGCAAACAAATGGAATTCAATGAAGTCAAAAACAGGCAGGCGATTTTCTTTTAATTGTTGTGTTCAGGTAAGGTTATCATGCGCCGCAGGGGAAAATTTTGGACTACCTTCACTTGTCCTTAAGAAAATCGAGGAACGCCTTATTGCAGCAGATGCAATTTTTTGACCTTAGGGATCCTTTATGTAAGAATTTTAATAATTGAATGATTTCGTATAACGCGGCATGCGACAATTTGTGGGCTCTTTGGCAGTTTTTAAACAAAATCGAGTTATTTTTTTAGCGCCGCAGCTGAAAATTTTGAAAATTTGGATTCGTTTTTCTTATTTTCAGCCACAGTTTGGGTACCCAAAATGACAGCCCGGGCCCAATCGATTTACCCTTCTCCGAATCTGCAAGAAAAAATTTGTTCGTCCGTCCGTCTGTCGACACGATAACTCGAGTCAATCTTGACCGATTTCCAAAAGTATATTTTCCCCGAAAGTTGTGATCAAAATAAGTGAAGTCAGTCAAGAACTTTTGAAGTAAAGATGGGAAAAGTAGTCAAAAACGTGACTTTTTGAAGGCCGGTGAAACTTTTTGGCTTATATCTCCGCGATTTAAGGTTTTGAATGAAAGATATGGACTTCAAAAAACAAAAAAAAGTTGATTAAATCAACTCACTGGTACATATAAATTATTTTTGGTGCGATATAGATGCGGTCGAAGGCTCAAGAGAAAAAGAGTAGGACCGAAGCCTTTACTGAGGGCCCCTAGTCGGTCCTAAGGTCGGCCAAAGTAAGAAAAAAAACTTTTTTTGTTATGTTTTAAAGTAATATGCGGTGAACATTTTCATCCATGGAAGTATGGGTCTAAGGCCACTCCTTAGTGCCTTGAACGGTGCGTTACTAGACAAGAGTTTTCCAATTTGTCATTTTGGCGATTTCCCATGTAATCTAAGACTTCAACTCAATATTCAAGCGCTTTAAACTGTTCAACTATAGAACCAAACGATAAATCAGTTATCATTATTTTTCATTAAACGTAAAACCAAACGTAAGATTGATTTCTACAATTTAAATTTTTCAATTCGTGAATGTATCCTCTGTAAGATCGAACGTAAGACCGAAAATTAACTATATTCACGTAAGACCAATTTCTACAATTTAAATATTTCAATTCGTGATTGTACCTTCTGCAAGATCAAACGTAAGACCAAAAAAAAATTAATTACAATCACTAACTTGATTTGTTTTGTGAAACCTTGACTTTTGATGAATTCGAAAAAAAAAAAAAAATGGATTCGGCATTAGACTCAAAGCTGAAACTGTATTATCAGAAATTCAATTCAATTCAATTTATTTAATCTAGTTTACAATAATAATATAATATATATAATACCCACTGTGCCTCGCACTGTAAAGGGATGTTGCAATTTTATTTATTTTGTTTCACATTGATCAAAATTCAAGAATCATAAACTATAATTCAATTTAAATATTAAATTTCAATTTACAATCACACTTCATAACTCTCTTATAATTAATCAATGAAAGAAACTAGAAATTACAGCGAAATTCTATACAAAACTAGCTGAAAAACCTACCTAAATGCCAATCGAAATTAAAGAAAATGATAAGAAAATGAAAATAAGCAAAAAATGAGAATAAAAATTCTCAGAACTTAGAAACTTAGAAAGGACAAATCTCCTCCCTAAATCAAAAATTATCTCATACCCCCATCATAGCAATTGTAAAGTACATCGAGAAGGATGGATTCATATCACAGCAGCAAGATAGGCAGCTAAGAAGCCAGTAATGATCCCGACATCCAGCATGACAGGCCAGGAAATCCAAAAACTGTCATGTTAGAATGACATTTATTCTGTAATTAGGGAATCTCAAATAATCCACGGGTCACAACAAAATTCACTGCACACTTAAGCAAGAAATTCCGATAAGTAAGGCTAACAATCCCCCCCCTCCCACCCAAAACCGCAACAAAGACAGATCAGGAGTATTATCCAGGGTATTGTTTCTCCGATATCCACTCCTTCAAAAGAGTTTTGAAACGTCCTGACACAGTTTCACGTATAAAAACTGGTATATTATTATAAAATTTGGCCCCTGCAACCGTTATTGCCCGACTACCATTGACCGACCTACATCTTCTCATCCTAAGCGCGGGCCGGTAACGCGTAGCGTACCTATGTTTGGTCGTCTCAATGACAACTGCATTGTGCGCGTTCCTGTGCAGTGCATTATGTATGAAACTCCCCACATTTAACTGGTACAACCCAGATACATTAAGCACTCCAGGACAGTGAGTTCTGAACAGATCCGCGGTAGAATGAGTCTGTTTTAGTTTACAGACATGCTTCAAACAACGCTTTTGCAAGATCTGCAGTTGCTTTATATCGGAAGCGTTAGCACCACCCCAGGCTCCTATGACATAGTTTAAATGTGAATGACCAAGAGCATAATAGATCCTCATTAAGATACTCTTCGGTAAGTTATGCTTTACTTTACACAAAACCCCACTTAGGGAGGCCATCTTTTTGCAGATACTCGAAATATGCAATCTCCACGTCAGTCTATCATCAATAATAACACCCAGGTACTTAAATGAGCTGACAGCCTCAATCTCTTGGTCATTCAGCATTACTTTATCTATACTTCCAACATTACTAGATCCCAGCCTAAAATGCAGGACTTTCGTTTTTTTGGCATTAAGACACAACCCATTTATTTCAAGATAATCATTAATACACTTTAGGTATGAATTCAGATCCAACACATTCAAGTCATGAGACACATTTGCACAAAAGACGCCTGTGTCATCAGCAAAGAGTGAAACCAAGCCTCTTGTAGGCAGCCTATGCAAATCATTCACATAAATCAGGAACAGCAGAGGCCCCAAAACACTCCCCTGGGGTACCCCAATATCAATTCCCAACTTCTCACTATGCGTCTGGCCCACACGAACACACTGCTTTCGTTTACTCAAATAACTCTTCAACAACATTAAGGGAATGCCCCTTATGCCAATAATTTCTAGCTTCTGCAGAAGCTTTGCATGATTAACGCAGTCGAAGGCTTTAGTAATGTCGAGGAAGAGAGCACTAACTCGCTTTCCTTGATCAATGTCTCTAATTATTTTATCCAAAATCTCATACAAGGCCGTGTGGACCCCCGATTTCTTTCTAAACCCATACTGCCTGGCATACAAAAATTTGTTACTTTCCAGGAAGTTCATCAATCTATCTCGAATCACCACTTCAAAGACTTTATTCAACAGGGGTAAAATCGATATTGGCCTATAGTTCGAAGGATCATCCTTTCTTTCCGCTTTATACACTGGTGTCACGTTAGCTACCTTCAAACAGTCAGGATAGATACCTGTGACAATAGATAAATTCACAGCACGCGTCAGGATTGGTGTTACAATATCAGCACACTCCTTAAGATAGATGGCAAAAATTCCGTCGAATCCTGTACTCTTGTCCGGATTCATCTCCCCTAGAACTCGCATTATTTCATTCTCTTTCGCCATTTCTAGAAATATACTGTTGACACTATATTGCAAAGTTTTGTACTTATTTATATCCCCATCATTTACTATTTTGCCCGCAGTCGCATCTCCGATTTTTACGAAAAAATCATTCAAGGCATCGGCCTTATCCTGATCGTTGCTCAAGATCTTACCGTTGTACAGTAATTTATCAATTTTCCCTGAAGTAGGACCACCT
>CM055404.1:74373624-74387485 GCA_029228625.1 Pseudolycoriella hygida
AAGAAAATCCCACAACGCAATTTTCTTATACGATGTCGAAAAGCCAAGTTGATTCCCAGATTTTTAGTCAATTATTCCAAGCCGTTCTACAACCTGCTACCAGAAAATCAACAGCAAAAAAATAAATTAGACAAGGTGATTGACAATTTTCACCTAAAGGTTCTCAACACACTAGTAGCAGAGAAAGATATGAGCATCAAACGTCTAGAAGAGAAAATGAAAAACTTGGAAAACAAAATCAACTGTTATAAACACAATTGTCACGTCGACACTTTTCTACAACGTCAAAAGACCTACAAGATGAACACTCTTAACCACTATAA
This sequence comes from Pseudolycoriella hygida, assembly GCA_029228625.1. NCBI lineage: Eukaryota > Metazoa > Arthropoda > Insecta > Diptera > Sciaridae > Pseudolycoriella > Pseudolycoriella hygida. The sequence continues at coordinate 74,373,948 of CM055404.1, forward strand.
TTCCATAAACTCCAAGAAATTTAAAGATTTAAAACGAAACACATTCAAAAAGTTCAACTTCTCGACGTCCCTCAACAACAATTGGTTCATTAACCTAACCCATATCGACATTCCTGAAGACATCTGTTGGCTACTTTCGCTTGGTCCAAAATTCGCGAAACCCATAGAACAGAAAGATTTCCCGATTTTTAAGTTCATAGCAGATGTTGAAAACATATTATGGGAGGATGCTGATGATGAATCTAGAGAGGAAAAAAGATCGAAAGTTGCTCACATTATACATAAGGAGAAGTACCAAAACCCCATTAACGACCCTATTAAAGCTGAGATTGTGCGCATTAACAAGAAAACACAAAAATTCCTGAATCATCATAATGAACTTGTTGTTACATCAGCTGACAAAGGTAATAGAACGGTCATTATGCTCAAGTCTGACTACGACGAAAAAATGATGGATTTGTTATCTGATCAGCAAGTGTACCGTAAGCTTGATTATAATACAACAGATAGATTACATGAAAGAATTATACATATTGCCAACTCCTTGAAAAAACAAAACATCATTAGTAAAGAAGAAATGGACAATTTAATCATGCACAATGTTTCGGTTCCGAAGGTTTATGGTCAACCTAAGGTACACAAAAGGGGCAACCCACTCCGACTAATTGTAGCGAGTTACGAGTCACCAGCCTACAAAGCTGCATTATTTTTAACCAAAATTTTATCAAATCTAACAGTCAACAGCAAATACAATGTTAGCAACGCGTCCAAATTTATCGATAGAGTACGAAATTTAAAATTGAGCGCACTTTGTAAACTGGTGTCGTTCGACGTAGTCTCATTATTTACAAATATCCCATTAGATTTGGTGGAAAAAATAATCAACGATAGATGGAATGAAATTCAACAGCATACATCTCTACCAAAACTATCATTTATGCAGCTTTTGCATTTTGTTACACGAGACTGCAACCAGTTTTCCTACAACAACACCATGTATAAACAGATCGATGGCTTACCGATGGGCTTACCGCTGAGCCCCATCCTGGCAGACCTGGTAATGGAATATGTGTTGGACCAAGCCGTAGCAAAATTGAATTTCGAACTTAAAGAATTAGTAAAATACGTAGATGACCTATTCTTAATCATTCAATCAACCATGTTGGAGTACACGAGAAGTATCTTTAACTCCATCCACCATAAAATTCAATTCACATTCGAAGAAGAAAAGAACAATTTTCTCCCATTTCTTGATGTACTACTAATCCACGAGGCAGATCACTCCATTTCTTTTGACTGGTATGCCAAACCAACGTCGTCGGGTAGAATTCTGAATTATTTTTCCAACCACCCATGGAGTCACAAGATCAATGTGATGGACAATTTGATTCGTCGGTTGCTAGAACTTAGTTCAACTAAGTTCCACCGAAAAAACACTGAATTAGCCAAAAGCTTGCTGCTGGCTAGTGGTTACCCTATGTCTTCAATCATTCGAAGCATTAAAAAGTTCCATACATTACAACGGACTAATGCCACTTTAGCCAACGATATCATCCATCATAACATTAACACTCAACATAATGGATCAATCCAAAGGAGTCTAACACCTAAGCCACTTCGATACAAAAGTCTTCTATTCAACGAATCCTGCTCCCAAAACATCGGGAAAATTCTATGCAGAGGTATTGAAGACTTAAAATTAGGATTTAAACCGCTCTCCAAGAATAGATCCAATTTTACCAAATTAAAACAGAAAACTCCTGTGACGGAGATGTATGACGTCATCTACCGCATTCCTTGTATGGGCGATGGTAGAAAAGAGATCTGTGATTTAAAATACACGGGTCAAACCGGACGCAAAGTGAATGTGAGAACGGATGAGCATGAAGATGATATAAGAACTTACAATAGAAATGGAGAATTAGATGGAACAACAGCTTTAGTTCACCATTTTTATGACACTGGTCACGCTCCCGATATTGATAACATATCGATTTTAGAAGTTGAACACAGCTATGCAAAAAGAAAAACATTAGAATCATTACACATCGTAACTTGTACAAAAGTCTAATTAGCGCATTGCCAACTCCATCCACTTGATACTAGCACATCTTTGTAAGCACTCCACTTAATCCATTTGACAACTCAGTTCTATGTTCATTAGCAATGTCGTTATTGTTGTACGTAAACGTTGTTTAAATTTATTGTAAATCTTTGTAAATAAGTCTTTTCCAAACGACGGTATTATGCAATGTCCACATGAATGTTAAACTCAACTCTTAGTGTAAGTTTATTTCTTGATAATTTTTAAGTTGTGTACCTGTCATAGAGTTTTATTGTACAGATTTTCGAATAACTGATGATGCATCAATAAGATGCGAAACGTCTTAACAACGTAGTTTCATTTCTATAGGACCGGAAAATCGAGAAAAACACATTTCCATGATATCAATAATTTTGAAAGTGAACTTACTTACTGCTCTACACCTTACCTTCGAAGAAGTTTTTTTGTTGTGATATCAGTAGTTTTGTAAGTTTTGTGAGGCGAGCTCTTCGAACTATGCTACAAACGGACGCGGACACACGGACGCGGACACACGGACGCGGACACACGGACGCGGACACACGGACGCGGACACACGGACGCGGACACACGGACGCGGACACACGGACGCGGACACGAACGGACACGGACGCGGACACACGAAAAGCTGCGGCACACGGAGAGGACACACGGACGCGGACACACGGACACACGGAACGCGGACACAAGCGGACGCCCCGGACACACGGACACAACGTACCGGCACCACAGGACACACGGACGCGGACACACGGACAAAAATCGACCTATTCGCCGTAAAGACCCCTGACTAGGGAATAAAGACGAGATGTTTGTTTGTTTGTATGTTTGTTAGTTTGTATGTTTGTATGTTTGTGAATAACGCTCAGCGTTACATCCCGTTATTTTGGCGTAACGCTATACCCACTGCCATAGAAAAAAATATTTTTTCTGTATAAAACACCCGACATGCAGGAACGAACGTAGAATGGAAGAATCGAAAGAATATAAAGAAGTGAAATGAAAAAATATTTTATGTACAAGCGCGTGTATATAGTGAGTTCCAAATAACGGAAATATGATACACACGTTATGTGGTGTGTGTATGTTGCAATTGTTTTCCTTTTGAATGAAATAAAATGACTTGGGTTTTTTCGTGAGGAGGAGATGTTCGGTGTAAAGTAAATATTTTTTGTAACTTTTTTTTTTTGGTTGATGTTACATGTTTGGTGTCAAAGGGAAAGTTGTTGGGATGGGTATGTGATGTGTCGGGATGACCAGCAAAATTGTGAACGATGGTATGGGACGGACTTGGGAGGAAAAAATAAGAATTTTTTTGTTTGGTTGATGTTAGATGTTTGGTGTCAAAGGAAAAGTTGTTGGGTTGGCTGTGTAGTGTGTCGCGGTGACCAACAAAATGGCGGACGATGGTATGGGACGTACTTGGGGGGAAAAAATAAGAATTTTTGTAAAACTTTTTTACGGCTGGGAAAGTTGTTGGGATGGGTATGTAGTGTGTCGGGGTGACCAACAAAATGGCGGACGTGGTAGGGGGCGGACTTGGGGCGGGGGAGGAGAAATTATTTTTTTTAAAGTTTTTTTTGTTGCTGTTAGATGTTAGATGTTAGACGGGATTTTGGACGGGATTCGGGACAATATTTGGAACGGGATTTGGGACGATATTTGTGACGGGAATCGGGAAGGGATTTGGGACCGGATTTGAAGCGGGATTTGGTACGGGATTTGGTACGGGATTTAGTACTGGATTTAGTACGGGATTTGGTACGGGATTTGGTATGGAATTTGGTACGGGATTTGTCACGGGATTTTTACGGGATTTGCGACGAGATTTGGGACATTGTTTGTGACGGTTTTTAGGATTGTTGAGGGGATGTTCTTATGATGATTACGGGTCGACAAGAGGAAAGCGCCGCAGGCAGGGAAATCGCCGCAGGCGGGGAAAGCGCCGCAGGCTAATAATTAGCGGCAGCCCCCTGGTATAAAAAAATAATTTTGCTTTATCACTTTACCGCTCTACTGCTTACAAATGCTCTTGCACCCGCTCTCTGGAAAGCTTTACGAGTGCCCTCGCGCCCACCGTTCCCTCGCGCCCACCCCTCCTAAACTGAGCGTAGCCCAACGGTGCTAACGGGATCGACTAGTTACATATTATAAAGACGAGATGTTTATTTGTATGTTTGTGAATAACGCTCAGCGTTACATACCGTTATTTTGGCGTAACGCTATACCCATTGCCATAGAAAAAAATGTTTTTTTTTGTATAAACCACCCGACATGCAGGAACGAACGTAGAATGGAAGAATCGAAAGAATATGAATGGAGCAGAAGAGTAAGACGAAAAAATATTTTAGATGCAAGCGCGTGTATATAGTGAGTATAAAGGAAGATGTCCAAATAACGGAAATATGATACACACGTTCTGTGGTGTGTGTATGTTGCAATTGTTTTTCCTTTTGAATGAAATAAAATGACTTGGGTTTTTTCGTGAGGAACAGATGTTCGGTGTAAAGTAAATATTTTTTGTAATTTTTTTTTTTGGTTGATGTTAGATGTTTGGTGTCAATGGGAAAGTTGTTGGGATGGGTATGTAGTGTGTCGGAATGACCAGCAAAATGGTGCACGATGGTATGGGATGGACTTAGGGTAAAAAAATAATTTTTTTGTAACTTTTTTTTAGTTGATGTTAGATGTTTGGTGTCAAAGGGAAAGTTGTTGAGATGGGTATGTAGTGTGTCGGGATGACCAGCAAAATGGCGGACGATGGTATGGGATGGACTTGGGGTAAAAAAATAGTTTTTTTTTGTAACTTTTTTTTGGTTGATGTTAAATGTTTGGTGTCAAAGGGAAAGTTGATGGAGTTGAGGGTTGAAAGTTGTTGACGGGGATTTTGACGGGGATTTTGACGGGGATTTGGACGGAGATTTAGACGGGGATTTAGACGGGGATTTAGTCGGTGTTGTTGACGAGGATTTTGACGGGGATTTAGACGGGGTTGTCGACGGGGATCTGGACGGGGATTGTGACGGGGTTGTTGACGGGGATTTTGACGGGGATTTAGACGGTATTGTTGACGAGGATTTTGACAGGGATTTTGACGGGGATTTGAACGGGGATTTGGACGGGGGTTTGGACGGGGATTTAGACGGGGTTGTTGACGAGGATTTTGACGGGGATTTAGACGGGGTTGTTGACGAGGATTTTGGCGGGGATTTGGACGGGGATTTAGACGGGGTTGTTGACGTTGATGTGGACGGGGTTTGGACGGGGATTTTTGCGGGGATTTTGACGGGGATTATGGACTGGAAAGTAGGCAGGGAAAGCGCCGCAGGCTAATAATTAGCGGGGGTCCAGGGGGCGGCAGCCCCTTGGTATAAAAAAAATAATTCTGTTAATGATATCACAGGTTTATGCACGTTCACGTTTTTATTAATATTAATCCTGTTAATAACATCACAGCTTCATGCACGTTCTCGCTTATTGCTTATGAATGCTCTCGCATCCACCCCTCCAAAACCTTCAGAGTGCCCTCGCGGGGTGCCCCCTAGGGGGCTAACGGGATCGACTAGTTACATATTACTTGGTCACATCTTATTGATGTGGACACTCCCTTGACTTTGATTATTAATGTTTATCATACATGATGCAAGCGAATTTTAAATACAGTTGGCAAATTTATAATTTTGACATGAAATTATCAACCAACTAGTTAGCAGCTGAAGCGCTCACACAAACCAATAAGCAAATTTAATTTAACTCTACATTAATTTATAAAGTCAATTTCATATAAAAAATATGAAGTGACTCCACGTATCAGAATAGATGCGGCAAACAGAGTTGATGTAACGAAAAGACTGGAACGTATTTAAGTAAATATTGCGTTTACATTAGAGTGGGAAATTGGAAATTGCCCGTAGGGCAATATTGAAAATCCCGTTTGAAGTAACGGTGTAAAAAAATTCTCTGAACGCACAAAATTGACCTCCAAATAGAGAAAAATGCTCTCCCCAATTTTGTCTACAACGTAGCAAAAAACTATTTTTTGGGCTAGGGCCGACCTTCATACTGACGTTGGGCCGTGATTAGAGGACTCGGACTCATACTTCCATAGACTAAAATGTTTCCCTCAATTTGCTCTGCAGCATAGCAAAAAAAATTTTTTTAACCAGATCCGACGTTAGGACCCATGAGGCCCACTTGAGCCCTAAGCACAGGCAAAAATTCTTCTATAAATTGTCGCCCGTGCCGAGATCTTTCAAACAAAAAAGGTTTTTGAAAATCGGAAGAGATTTACTCGAGTTATGTTCAAAAAACACGTAGGACCCTAACAAAGACTCTTTTTTAGTGCCCTAGCTAAGTCCAAAGACTCAAATCGAAAAATGTTTCTTCCACAAATTGTCGGTCATGCCCAGATCTTTCAAACAAAAAAAATTTTTGAAAATCGATAAAGATTTACTCGAGTTATGTACAACAACACATTGAGCCCTAGCAGAGACTCGTTTTTAGTGCCCTAACTAAGTCTAAGGACTCAAAGTCAAAAAAGTTTCTTCCATAAATTGTCGGCTATGCCCAGATCTTTCAAGCAAAAAAATTTATGAAAATCACAAAAGATTTACTCGAGTTATGTGCAAAAGACCAAAAACCACTTAAACGGCCCTAGCTCGGAGGCCGTTTGGCCGACAGTGCCCAGATTCAATCCTATAAAATATTTTTCGACTAACTTTAAGGAAAAAAAAAGTTTTTGAAAATCGGTCAAGATTTACTCAATTTATTGTGTTGACGGACAGACAGACAGACAGACAGACCGACAGACAGACAAACAGACCGACAGACCGACAGACAGACCGACAGACAGACAGACGGACATTGTTTTTTTCGCTGATTTGTCATCTGGATGCAACAAAAAAGTTTCCCCCTTACTCCCGGGTTCGAATTCGCAATGTAACAAACGTGGTAGTAAACGCATCAGACCTTCGTACTTCGTACTGGTCTAAAAATTTCTAATCTACAGCTATTTCTAATCGAAAGCCTAACTGAATTCAAAACAAAGTTTTCTCCCCGTGCCTGCAGCACTAGCCAACAAAGTTTTTGTACCTGCTCTACAGAAAAAAATCACCTTTTTTGACGAGGTTATTTTTCCATGCAGTTTGTCTCTGGAACCCCTAAAATCTGTTGAACTTTGTATAGGTGCAATGTAAAGGGAGAGAATTGCCACATTGCCTCCTTAGTAAAGTAAAGTTAAGTCCTGATCCGGTTTCTGCATATGACGAAGCATTCATAATTGTTGTTGTAAGCTAAGTTTGTGAAACAAAAAGGATTTTATTTATATTAGTTAAAATAATTTATAACACCAAAAACACTTCTTCGAAGGTAAAGTGTGACGCAGCCCGTAAGTACACTTACAAAATTATTGATATCGGTAGAGGTCAATGCCGGCCTTCTTTTGTGTATGCAAAGATTACAAATTTTAAAAACATAGCTAAGGCGATCCGCACGTATTTGCAAAGAGACCTGGGTGTATTAGAACAACTGTTACAAAATCTTACTGCATATTAAAACAAACATTAAACTTAAATAGAGTGTCATGAAATGCTTTGCAATTTTATTGAATTGAAGTCTTAGATTACATTGAACATCGCCAAAATGACAAACTGAAAAACCCTTGTCTAGTAACGCACTGTTCAGGGCACTAAGGAGTGGCCTTAAACCCATACTTCCGTGGATGAAAATGTTCCCCGCATCTTTCTCTAAAACGTAGCAAATAAAGTTTTTTATTTTAGGCTTCGGTCCTACTCTTTTTCTCTTTAACCGTTCGACCATATCGCACCAAAAATAATTTATATGTACCAGTGAGTTGATTTAATCAGCTTTTTTTTGTTTTTTGAAGTCCGTATCTTTCATTCAAAACCTTGAAAGACTACTCGTAAATCGCGGAGATATAAGCCAAAAAGTTTCACCGCCCTTCAAAATGTCACGTTTTCGAAAGTTCTTAACTGATTTCACTTATTTTGATCACAACTTTCGGGGAAAACATACTTTTGGAAATCGGTCAAGATTGACTCGAGTCGACAGACAGACGGACGGACAAATTTTTTCTTGCAAATTCGGAGAAGGGTAAATCCATTGGACCCGGGCTGTCATTTTGAGGACCCAAACTGAGGCTGGAAATAAGAAAAACGAATCCAAATTTTCAAAATTTTCAGCTGCGGCGCTAAAAAAATAACTCTATTTTGTTTAAAAACTGCCAAAGAGCAAACAAATTGTCGCCTGCCGCGTTATACGAAATCATTGTCGGCTTGAAAAAAGTAGACAATAAAATTAATATCAATCAATTCAATTATTAAAGTTCCTACATAAAAGATCTTTCAGGTCATGTCTGCTGCAATTAAGCGTTCCTCGATTTACCTAAAGGACAAGTGAAGGTAGTCCAAAATTTTCCACTGTGGCGCATGATAACCTTACCTGAACACCAAAAACACCAAAAAAACACTGACAAAATTCGCCTGCCTGTTTTTGACTTCATTGAATTCCATTTGTTTGCGAAAACATCGCCCGAAGATATGGGCTTTTTCAAAATTCGCCGCAGAGCCTTTTGGTAGCCACGCCAGCACTGGTAGACGTGACGCTTTCGCTTGAAAGGCGCAAACATTTGTGTAAATAGAATGTTAGCTTGTGGTCATAGTTTTATTCTTAACAAAATTGGCACCACTTTTTTTAAAACGAGATTACAAAAAAAATTACAACACAAATACCAGACCCACCCGCTTAATAATTTTTCAACGCTTTCATTTTTTACGCGTAAAAATATAAATTTATGTTTAGCAATTTTCGCAAAAAGAAAGAAGATTGATATTTCTGCAGTGTAAAAACTGAAAGTACAGAAAAATTATTTCGCCGTTGGGTCTGGCATTTGTGTTGTAATTTTTTGAACACAACGTAATTTTTTCTAAAAAAAAGTGGTCCAAATTTTTTTAATAATAAAACTTTGACCACAAGCTAACATTCTATTCAAACAAATGTTTGCGCCTTATCAGCGAAAGCGTCACCTCTGACGATATCAATAATATATTTAGATGTTCTGAAAACCAAATAATGGTCCGAACGTTGTTTTTCTTGACCGTAGGAAACTAAATTATGGAAATGTGTTTTTCTCGATTTTCCGGTCCAATAGGAATGAAACTACGTTGTTAAGACGTTTCGCATCTTATTGATGCATCATCAGTTATTCGAAAATCTGCACAATAAAACTCCATGACAGGTACACAACTTAAAAATTATCAAGAAATAAACTTACACTAAGAGTTGAGTTTAACATTCATGTGGACATTGCATAATTGGAAAAGATTTATTTACAAAGATTTACAATAAATTTAAACGACGTTTACGTACAACAATAACGACATTGCTAATGAACATAGAACTGAGTTGTCAAATGGATTAAGTGGAGTGCTTACAAAGATGTGCTAGTATCAAGTGGATGGAGTTGGCAATGCGCTAATTAGACTTTTGTACACAGCGCTAATGTTGTCCGTATCTTGCTTGAAGTTCATAGACTGGCTAGTTAGGATGTGTAATGATTCTAATGTTTTTCTTTTTGCATAGCTGTGTTCAACTTCTAAAATCGATATGTTATCAATATCGGGAGCGTGACCAGTGTCATAAAAATGGTGAACTAAAGCTGTTGTTCCATCTAATTCTCCATTTCTATTGTAAGTTCTTATATCATCTTCATGCTCATCCGTTCTCACATTCACTTTGCGTCCGGTTTGACCCGTGTATTTTAAATCACAGATCTCTTTTCTACCATCGCCCATACAAGGAATGCGGTAGATGACGTCATACATCTCCGTCACAGGAGTTTTCTGTTTTAATTTGGTAAAATTGGATCTATTCTTGGAGGGCGGTTTAAATCCTAATTTTAAGTCTTCAATACCTCTGCATAGAATTTTCCCGATGTTTTGGGAGCAGGATTCGTTGAATAGAAGACTTTTGTATCGAAGTGGCTTAGGTGTTAGACTCCCTTGGATTGATCCATTATGTTGAGTGTTAATGTTATGATGGATGATATCGTTGGCTAAAGTGGCATTAGTCCGTTGTAATGTATGGAACTTTTTAATGCTTCGAATGATTGAAGACATAGGGTAACCACTAGCCAGCAGCAAGCTTTTGGCTAATTCAGTGTTTTTTCGGTGGAACTTAGTTGAACTAAGTTCTAGCAACCGACGAATCAAATTGTCCATCACATTGATCTTGTGACTCCATGGGTGGTTGGAAAAATAATTCAGAATTCTACCCGACGACGTTGGTTTGGCATACCAGTCAAAAGAAATGGAGTGATCTGCCTCGTGGATTAGTAGTACATCAAGAAATGGTAGGACATTGTTCTTTTCTTCTTCGAATGTGAATTGAATTTTATGGTGGATGGAGTTAAAGATACTTCTCGTGTACTCCAACATGGTTGATTGAATGATTAAGAATAGGTCATCTACGTATTTTACTAATTCTTTAAGTTCGAAATTCAATTTTGCTACGGCTTGGTCCAACACATATTCCATTACCAGGTCTGCCAGGATGGGGCTCAGCGGTAAGAACATCGGTAAGCCATCGATCTGTTTATACATGGTGTTGTTGTAGGAAAACTGGTTGCAGTCTCGTGTAACAAAATGCAAAAGCTGCATAAATGATAGTTTTGGTAGAGATGTATGCTGTTGAATTTCATTCCATCTATCGTTGATTATTTTTTCCACCAAATCTAATGGGATATTTGTAAATAATGAGACTACGTCGAACGACACCAGTTTACAAAGTGCGCTCAATTTTAAATTTCGTACTCTATCGATAAATTTGGACGCGTTGCTAACATTGTATTTGCTGTTGACTGTTAGATTTGATAAAATTTTGGTTAAAAATAATGCAGCTTTGTAGGCTAATTATTAGCCTGCGGCGCTTTCCCCGCCTGCGGCGCTTTACCCGCCTGCGGCGATTTCCCTGCCTGCGGCGCTTTCCTCTTGTCGACCCGTAATCATCATAAGAACATCCCCTCAACAATCCTAAAAACCGTCACAAACAATGTCCCAAATCTCGTCGCAAATCCCGTAAAAATCCCGTGACAAATCCCGTACCAAATTCCATACCAAATCCCGTACCAAATCCCGTACTAAATCCAGTACTAAATCCCGTACCAAATCCCGTACCAAATCCCGCTTCAAATCCGGTCCCAAATCCCTTCCCGATTCCCGTCACAAATATCGTCCCAAATCCCGTTCCAAATATTGTGCCCAATCCCGTTCCAAATATTGTCCCGAATCCCGTCCAAAATCCCGTCTAACATCTAACAGCAACAAAAAAAACTTTAAAAAAAATAATTTCTCCTCCCCCGCCCCAAGTCCGCCCCCTACCACGTCCGCCATTTTGTTGGTCACCCCGACACACTACATACCCATCCCAACAACTTTCCCTTCGACACCAAACATCTAACATCAACCAAAAAAAGTTACAAAAAAAATTATTTTTGCCCCATACCATCGTCCGCCATTTTGTTAGTCACCTCGACACACTCCAAACCAAACCTAACAACTTTCCCTTTGACACCAAACATCTATCATCAACTAAAAAAAGTTACAAAAGTCTGATATAGCAACACCCAACATCTAACATCAACAAGAAAAAGCTTCAAAAAAATTAATTTTTTACTTCCAAGTCCATCCCATACCATAGTCCACCATTTTGCTGGTCATCCCGACACACTACATACTCATCCCAACAACTTTCCCTTTGATACCAAACATCTAACATCAACCAAAAAAAAGTTCCCAACAACTTTCCCTTTGATACCAAACATCTAACATCAACCAAAAAAAAGTTACAAAAAAAAATTATTTTTTTACCCCAAGTCCATCCCATACCATCGTCCACCATTTTGCTGGTCATCACGACACACTACATACCCATCCCAACAACTTTCCCCTTAACACCAAACATGTAACATAAAGCAAAAAAAAAAAAAAATACAAAAAATATTTACTTTACACCGAACATCTCCTCCTCACGAAAAAACCCAAGTCATTTTATTTCATTCAAAAGGAAAAACAATTGCAACATACACACACCGCACAACGTGTGTATCATATTTCCGTTATTTGGACATCTTCCTTTATACTCACTATATACACGCGCTTGCATATAAAATATTTTTTCGTCTTACTCTTCTGCTCCATTCATATTCTTTCGATTCTTCCATTCTACGTTCGTTCCTGCATGTCGGGTGGTTTATACAAAAAAACATTTTTTGCTATGGCAATGGGTATAGCGTTACGCCAAAATAACGGTATGTAACGCTGAGCGTTATTCACAAACATACAAACAAACATACAAACAAACATCTCGTCTTCATAATATGTAATTATAATATGTAACTTGTCGATCCCGTTAGCCCCCTAGGGGCACCCCGCGAGGGCACTCTGAAGGTCTTGGAGGGGTGGGTGCGAGGGCATTCATAAGCAATAAGCGAGAACGTCCATGAAGCTGTGATGTTATTAACAGGATTAATATTAATAAAAACGTGAACGTGCATAAACCTGTGATATCATTAACAGAATTACTTTTTTATACCAGGGGGCTGCCGCCCCCTGGACCCCCGCTAATTATTAGCCTGCGGCGCTTTCCCTGCCTACTTTCCCGTCCATAATCCCCGTCAAAATCCCCGTAAAAATCCCCGTCCACATCAACGTCAACAACCCCGTCTAAATCCCCGTCCAAATCCCCGTCAAAATCCTCGTCAACAACACCGTCTACATCCCCGTCTAAATCCCCGTCCAAATCCCCGTCCAAATCCCCGTCCAAATCCCCGTCAAAATCCCCGTCAAAATCCCCGTCCAGATCCCCGTCAACAACCCCGTCTAAATCCCCGTCAAAATCCTCGTCAACAACCCCGTCTAAGTCCCCGTCCAAACCCCCGTCCAAATCCCCGTCAAAATCCCCGTCAAAATCCCCGTCAAAATCCCCGTCAAAATCCCCGTCAAAATCCCCGTCCAAATCCCCGTCAAAATCCCCGTCAACAACCCCGTCAAAATCCCCGTCCAGATCCCCGTCAACAACCCCGTCTAAATTACCGTCAAAATCCTCGTCAACAACACCGTCTAAATCCCCGTCTAAATCCCCGTCCAAATCCCCGTCAAAATTAAAGTTACAAAAAAATTCTTATTTTTTCCCTCAAGTCCATTCCATACCATCGTCCACCATTTTGTTGGTCACCCCGCCACACTACACACCCAACCCAACAACTTTCCCTTTGACACCAAACATCTAACATCAACCGTAAAAAAAGTTATCAAAAAAATTCTTATTTTTTCCCCCCAAGTACGTCCCATACCATAGTCCGCCATTTTGTTGGTCACCCCGACACACTACACAGCCAACCCAACAACTTTCCCTTTGACACCAAACGCCTAACATCAAC
>CM055404.1:74402402-74424583 GCA_029228625.1 Pseudolycoriella hygida
CATCAGCTTCACATCTTTATCCAAAGCACTGACGGTTGCAAACAAATTTATATGAAGATCAGGCACATATAACACTTCTTCCATGAAGCTGTTATACCATTCGACACCGTTGAACGCTAGTATGTTGACATCGCCAATGCCGAAAGCCGGTATGTGTTTCCCATTTCCAATTGTCAAACCGAAAGTAATTCGAAAACCATTCCAGTTTGTAAGACATGTGGTCACTCGCGCCTGTATCAAGAATCCAGTCCAGGTCTCGTTTTCTTAAATTCAATTTTGATACAACTTCTCCAACAAAAGCAGTCCCTCTTCTGTTCACGTGTCGGTTCGATACGACCCTTCCTACAAACACTGTACGTTTTCCATTTGATTGATTGGTCGAACGTTTGTCTTCCTCTTGATTGAAGCTACTTGAACGAATTTCTGTTTCTTTAGGATTGGGACAGTTCGATCTCCAATGCCCATGCTGATTGCAATTAAAACATTTTCCAGGTTTTCCTTCTGCACCTTTTTGACTTCGTCTGTGAGAACTCTTTGTCACAAGAGCAACTGTACTTTCTACGTTTTTAGAAGCAGATCGGGATTCTTCTATCAGTAACCGTTGAGTGAGCTTCTCCAGCGTCTGATCTTCCTCAGACGTAGATTCCCATGCCGTGACAAAATGAGAAAGTTCTAATGGAAGAGTCATTAGAATCTTGGTTATAACCATTGAATCGGAAATATTTTCCCCGAGATCCTTTAATTGTTGTACAATTGATTGAAGTTTCGATATATGAGTTGCCATGTCGTCCTCCTCGGACTTACTGAAACTATAATATTTTTGTTGAAGGAGATGAATTGAAGTTTTGGATTTTTGCTCATATATACTCTCCAATTTGACCCACATATCGCGTGAACTTTCACAATTCATAATGTGAAGCATTGGCTGCTTCCCTAATGTGGTGACAATGACTTTTTGTGCTTTGGCATCATGCTTCAAAAACGTCTTGAGCAAATTCGAATTCTCGTTGTTATCCCCGACAACCGGCTTTATTCGAGTACCGTTTACAATATCGAAGCATTCAAGATCATTCAGCAGTACTCGTATCTGAAATTTCCAAATGTTCTATCCTTCCGTAGAATTCAATTTTTCGATTCGATTCAAATCACTCTCGGTGTTTGTTGACATTTTACTTCAAAAAAGTTCTTTGATAAACTGTCAACGTATAGTTCACAATCGACTATTTCACCAAAAATTCACAAACAGTTTCGCACAATAGATTTTTTTTTCACCTCAGCAGTAATGTGTCCACGATAATTATTTCCGGAATATGCGAAAAATTAGCACGTGCTATTCACAAAATTGTCTATTTTAGCAAGAAAACCAAGACTATATACGCTAATTTGATGTAAATTACTGATAAATGATAAATTAATGATCGGTTGGAGAATTTTGAACAGCTGTATAATCGATATCGTAACGAAAATTCTACGGACTTTCACTTGCACTGCGGCACTAACACTTCATTCAAACCAAAAAAATTTTCTGAAAAAAACTCGATTTATTTCGATAATTTATCCACGCACTTCAACTTGAGCCTTGAGTTAATCAACTTATGATTTTCCACGCGATATTGCTATTAAAATTTGTACTGGGCTCATAACCTTTTGTAAGTTAAAACGCAATGATTAGCTTCTCAAGTACAATGTTTATTGAACGGAATAGCGTACGAGACTAATAGAAAGTTGTGTGCACACAATGTACACTGCCGAAGGAGATTATAACAATCAAGGCAGGGTTCGATAAATTCTATATTTAACAGATTTCTCTAGCACTTTTCAACTTCCATCAGGTTTTTTGATATTTTTCGGTTATTCTCGACATGAGTCGGGTCATGCAATGGAGTTTCCTGGGTTTAAGGGATTATTAAGGATTTTTGTGGATTTCTCTAGCACTTTTCAACTTCCATCAGGTTTTTTTGATATTATTAATCGGCTTCAATTGCTTCCAAAACTGCTGATATCATAACAAAAATCATTTTAAAAGGGAAATGTGACGCAAGTCCTCGTCCCTTCTTCCAAAACACCTGATATCAATTTGGGTGACGCTTAACGATTCGAAACGCAAACAAAACTTTCAAAATATTTTCACATTTGATTAAAAAAATGCGTCAGGAATGCCGGACCCACCAGTGTTATAGTTTTTCTATTCTTTCACACACAAAAATTTGACTTCTATGTAGGAATGTATGTAGTATTTTTGTACAAGATGTCAAATTTTTGCGTATATAACTGAAAGAACAGAAAAACACTGGTGGGTCCGGCATTTGTGATGCATTTTTTCAATTTTTTGCGTTTCGAAGCGTTAAGCGTCACCCAAATTGATATCAGTTGTTTTGGAAGAAGGGACGAGGACTTGCGTCACATAGAGAATTTGGGCAAAGCGATTTATAGCCAAATTTATAACATATACATATAGCTAAAACTTATTACTTTATTACTTTATCACTTAGATGTTTACGGTAAAAGTTACGAGTTCACGTTATAAGTTATAAGTTTACGTTACGAGCTATGAGTTATAATTTATAAGTTACAAGTTTACAGTACATTTTATAAGTTTATAGCCCAGATCAGTATTGTGGCTGACCCAGATCAGTCCTGATCAGCTTTAAAACTGATACGAACCAGTACTGATCAGTTTCGAAACTGATGCGGACCAGTTTCGAAACTGGTACTAATAAATACTGATGAGTTTCAGATCAGATTAGTATCAGTACTTACCATTTTTAAAATTGATCCGGATCAGTACTGATAAGTATGGAAACTGATAGAAATCAGTATTGATCAGTTTTAAAACTGGTCCAGATAAGTAATGATCAGTTTTAAAGCTAATACGGATCAGTACTGATAAGTTTCGAAACTACTAATTTAAATTAGTTTTGAAACTGATCAGTTCTGGGCTATAAACTTATAATGTTAACTTATAACGTAGCCTTGTTGTCTTTTCTGTAAGTAATGTTCGAATGCAGCAAATATACAAATACTGCCAAAAAAACCTTGTTACTTATAACGTAAACATATAACTCTAAACAAATACCTATATGTTTATGTTATAAATTATAAGTGGCTTTGACCAAACTCTCTATTATTAAGATATTATTAAGATTTCTGAGGAAATAGTTACATGTTTTTCAAAAACTACATTTTGTTTTCTTCTTCATCACTTAATATATTTATTACGATTATAAAATCCTTCATGAAATTGTCCATGGCTTATGTATGAGTCGCGATTGGTAATAAGATCAGCAAGAACTTGATAGTCTACTGACCCCTCCATGTACTTGTCGAGCTCACCTTCTAAATACTCAAAAATGCTGCTTTCAATCATTTCAGCTGTGTCGGCTTTGATACGATCTTTGCATACTTTATATGTGTCTGGGTCGTTTACTTTTAAATGATTGCGGATGAGTTTTTACCTTCTTTCGGTTATAATAACCCACTGCTATTTGTCATAATCCAAATGCTGTTTTCCATATGATGACCCATCTGCCACCAGTATTTCATACAATTTCTATAGCACGCTGCTACAGTTGGAATACGACGGCCCTTTGCTATTGGCGACGACACTCTGTCTTCAGTTTTTCTTGACGGCAAATCATTTTTGCCGGCGATGACCCACTGCCATCGGCTTTGGATGACGACAACCCACTGCTGTCGGCGATGACCCACTGCCATCGACTCTTTGTTCGGATAGCGATAGCCCACTGCCATCGGCGATAGCACTCCACTATCGACTTTTTTTCGGATTACGATAGCCCACTGCTATCGCCAATAACCCTTCGTTATTGACTTTGGTTCGGTTAAAGATTTATTTTATATTTATTTATTTCAAATTTATTTATCTATTTTATAATTATAATTATCCATAAAATTAATAAAAAACAGATCAATAGTTAGTAATAATTAAAAGAAACAAATTACAAATTTAAGGACAAAATTTAAAACAAAATGTCAATTCCAGTGAATTAGTTCTCTGAAGGAATTTGACATAATTTTAATGAATTTTCTTAAAGTTCAAAATGTCAAAGAAAATGAATAATTAAATTCTCATTGTTACTTATAATTAAATGTAATGTAATGAAATTATTTATTTTAATGAAATGTTCTGTATTTGTATATGTATATGTAATTTTATAGTAAATGTTATGATATGTTTGGTGAAGTGTAGAATGACTGCAGTTTAGAAAGTTTTTGATTATTTGATTAGTTTCTAAGAGCCACGATTTCAATTTTCTTTTAAGAGAAGTATTTTCTAAGTCCGAATCTTTTAAATCATCCGGTAAATAATTGAATAAATCGGGTCCTATGCATGTTATTCTATTTTTTCCAATATTTATTCTCGATGTTCTGATATACAGATTTCTGGAATTTCTACTATTGTAATTATGACTAATTGGTCTTAAAACTAAATTGTGATAACATTTTCCGGTCAATACTTCTTTTACTAAAATGCAGGTTTGCCAATGAAATATTCCTTTCAGTGGTAATATTTTTGTTTTTAGATAAAGTTCTTCTGATAAGTATTGCATTGGCAATTTATAAATAAAATTTAGAACTCTATTCTGAAGAACTTGAAGAGATTTGAGATGTTTTTTACATGCTGAGCCCCAAGCTATACAAAGATATTCTAAATGACAATGTATAAGCGAGTAGTATAAGAGTAATAATACTCTTTGCATGTATGTATGTATATTTATTTGATTAGCTGTGCTACAATATTTCTTTAAAATTTTAATTCTAAATTTTTTATGTCCTATTTAACTTTTTACGCTCATATAATTTTATTTTCTTTTTAATTTCCGTCTTGTTTATTATTTGAATAATGACAAATTTTGTTTTAATGTTTTCATTAAGTAGCCTTTTAAACACTTTAAAATCATTTTCTCTTTTTATGTCCTTTGGCAGTTCGTTAAACATTTTTAGTCCATTGAAGAATGGTGATTCTCTCGATGCCCCCTTTAGCCTGAAGTCCTCAACGTTTCGCAAGTTGTGTGAATTTGTTTCTCCTACATAAGTTATTTTATTTGACAGGTACTCTGGTAGCATTTTATTCTTGATCTGGAATGTCACTATCAAGGTTCTGTATATTATCCGTTGTTTTATGTTCATCCACGATAGTGCATCAAGCATCATTTTTACACTGGTATCCTTTTTGCATCTCAAAATTATTCGCATTGCTCTATTTTGTAGCTTTTGTAATGTATCGAATTCTCCCACGTTGAGTGTTGATAGTAATGATGAACAATATTCAAAATGCGGAGCGATTATTGCTTTATAAACTTTGATTCTGTTCTCAATGGATAATTTGCTGCTTATACGCGCAAAAACCCAATTTTTTTAGCTATTTTTTTGCACATGTAATTATGATGGCTTTTCATTTTTAGCATAGCAAAAGTAAATCGGAGGGAACAGTGGGACAATCATATTAGGAACGACGACATCAGGGAAAACTTAGGGGTTACATCAGTGGAAGAGGCGGCAAGGATTAGTCGTCTGCGGTGGTACGGGCACGTTCAGAGGATGGGTAATAGCAGGCTACCCAAGAGGATATTGGATGCTCAAGTCCCGGGTGTGCGTCCCAGGGGTAGGCCAAGGAGAAGGTTTATAGACTCAATTAAATCCGATTTAGAAGTTAGGGGACTTTCTCTAGGCGAACAAGCCATCTCCTTGGCACAGGATAGGGGGGTATGGAGAAGGGTGGTCCATGATCAGTAGTAAAGACCTCACACCGAAAGGTACAAACGGTCTATAAAGTGTGATGATGATGATGATGATGATTCATTTTTAAGTTATATTGAACCATCACACCTAGGTATTTTTATGTTATCTCTATGTTTAGATTATATTCACTTTGTTCGTTTTTTGTTATCACCATGTATTTTGTTTTTTCTAAATTAAGTTTAAGTTTGTTTACATTTAACCATTTGCTTATTCGTTCAAGATCTTCATTTATTTTTCTTTCACATTCTTCAACATTCTCACCACTGTAATACAGTAACGTATCGTCTGCAAACAGATGAATCATTAAGTGGAAAAGACAAGATTTAATGTCGTTGATATATAGCAAAAAAAGTATCGCTGCGAGTTTAGATCCTTGTGGTAATCCTATTTCCACCTCTGATTCTGACGATGTCACTCCACCAAATTTCGTTGATTGCATTCTTTGAGACAAGTAACTTTTCATCCATTCCAATTCACCGCCTCTAATTCCTAATTTTTCTAGTTTTTGCAACAATCTTTTCCTGTCGACTGTTTCAAAGGCACGTTTGAGGTCCAGGAACACTGCGACAACTATCTTTCCTTTTTCAATTTCTTCTCTCCATGTCATCAATATTAAATTCAATGTTGATTCACATGAGTGGTTTGCACGAAAGCCAGATTGTTCCTCAAGAATTATTTTGTTCTCTTTAATGTGCCATTCCAGTGACTCTTTAACTGCTTCCTCCAGAATCTTTTCATATGATGGTAACGTGTTTACAGGTCTAAATTCCTCACATTTCCGTGTTCCGGGAACTTTGGGTATGGGAGAGACATTCGCTATTTTCCATTTTTGCGGGAATATTGAATATTCTATCGATGGATTGATGACATCAGAAAAATTCTCACCAACCAGCGGCAATGCGTCTAACATAATTGCTTTTGCAAGAAATTCGGAGTCTCCTTTCGCTTTTATATTTTATAGGAAATGCTCTATTTTGACCACATCAACGATGTCAAATTTACATTCGTTTTTTACTTCTACAATATTTTCACATTCATCACTCTCTGTTGGTATACTGTTATTTATGTCTTTAATGCTTTCTATAAAAAATGTATTAAAAGATTCAGCTATCTCAACATCATTATTTTTGATTTTATTTTTGAATTCAATCGTTTCACCGACACCGTTTATGATAGACTTTAATATTTTCCAAACTTTCTTCTGATCATTGCCATTGTGGAAGAAAATAAGAAAGCTTCTTAATCAAAAAATCAGCACGACATGATAATTTTAAGCACAAATTGTTTATATGCATATCCCAATTTATATGTTTGTCAATAATTATTATTGGTTTTATATTAGCGTAATGGCGTAATAATCTATATAAAAAACTCGGAATCGCTCAGTTTAATTTTAATATATTTGCCAAATAAATTTCTCCATCAATTCGATGCCATCCTCAGTGGCTGAAAAACATAAATACAATGAGGACACACTTCATACATTACAGAGCAATTAGTACCTTAAATGTCTTTGAATAAGCTCAAGCACTGAACAACTCAGTGTGTATCGTCAAAATTATTCAAATGCTAAAAATGTATAAACATATTTTGCATTAAAACAATGATAATGAGAAAACACTGGTTTTGTTTGTTTATTCGCCGTGGCAAGTCAAATGTTTGGTTTTAATTTTCGGTTTGATGCGGCGTCATGTAAATGGTTTAAATGAAACTACATAAATTCAGCGATATTTCGATCATTTGTTTCGATCTTCATCAGGCTACAAAACAATTTACAAAAAATAAAAATAAGAAGATAAAGAAGTTTGGACGTTAAGTTTATTGTTTGTTTACCTTTAGGGGGATTAAATTATATGGAAAAAATATCACATCTCAATAGAGCTGAGCTCTCATTTATCAAAAAGTAGAAGTTGGACGTTGGAAGTTGGAAGTTGAAAGTTACTAAGTTTAGTGACTTGACCTGCTAATTCATATTAGAATGTTGGTGTAGGTCGTCGATAACATAATGCAATCAGTTTGTTTGTTCAAGCAGTTAGGTGTTCGTTTAACTGCAATCATTTCTAAGATGTCTCGTTTTTTCTGTTGATTTTCACGTGCAACAATCTTAACCTGGTCCCATAAGGGTGTGTGATTGTTAACGATGGCACACAAGGCGCTGTGGTTATTGTTTTTGATGCTAATATTATATTTATGCTGATATATTCTATCTTTCAGGTGTATGGTCTGACCAAAATATAATTTACCGCACGAACAAGGAATGCAGTAAGTCAAATTCGACTGGCTAGAGTTTATATCCACGTAAAGGACCGATTGAATGTACCAACTCCAGATCCAACTGCTGCACAATCGCATCCCACAAAACCTACTATAGGCTTTGTAAACAATTGGTTACATTCCATGTTTTCGCAAGTTAATGTTTTCCTCAACCAGAAATGTATTATACCACCCACAAATTGCTATCCATATAGAGCTTATTTGGAAAATTTACTAAACTATTCGAGCGTAAGAGTGTTTTTCTGCTATTTTTTTTTAATTAAATCGATTAACAGCTTTTGTTGCCAGGTAAACAATCACATTTGACATCTAATTTATGGTATGAAGATACCCCCGGTCATATGAATAAACACAGTGACGCTAATATTGGCTTCACATCACGACGAAATCATACACAGGATGGTCGAATTGTTGATTTATATGGGCCTCTTCATTGCGATCTGTTCAATGTTGACAAATTATTACTTAATTGTGTCGAAATGAGCATAAAATTATAACGGTCTAACAATGCTTTCCATCTTATGGGGGAATCAGATGCGGGTGTTTTTGAGATTCTGGATGCCGAGTTGCATGTACGGAAAGTAAAAATTTCACCATCCGTGATATTAGCCCACAATTAAGCATTGGCTGTGGCCACTGCCAAATACTCCATCAATCGGGTCGAAGTCAAGGCAATCACAATACCTTCAGGCTCGCAGACGAAGACAATGGATAATGTTTACTTCGGTATGCTCACGAAACGGTGCATTATTGGTTTTCTGAATACCACAGCGCTAAATGGTAGTGAAGCTGAAAATCCATTTAATTTTCAACATTTCGACTACTCTTAATGGGATGTTTAAAAATTGGTTTTCATTTCAGCTTTCCACCTAGACTCCACACCAGGTCCCTCGAAATCATTTTTGTACGACTTCCCCCATAACCAGTTTTTAAGATCATATGATTCACTGTTTGAAGGTTGTAACATCAATCATGCAGATATAGGGAACAGTATAAGCAGAGATTCATATGCTAAAGGCTATGGCCTAGTAGTCGTCGATTTTACACCAGATTTGTGCGCCTCTTCAGTTGATCATATATCGCAACCTATCACGGGGTCTTTAAGTACGTTTTAACAACGCTTTGACTAGTTCAGTTACAGCTGTAATATTTTCCGAGTTTTCTGAAAACATCGACATAAATAAAAACCGTAACATTGTAGCTAACTATAGCAGTTAGTTTCCAACCGTTTCACAGTGAACTCCTACGAGCTGAGACCTTACTTGGAACCATACAAAAATCGGGGTACAAAGATTACCGTTTGTGCTATCGACGAATTACCGCGTCGAAAATTACATTTCTCAACTTACGTCATCATATGTCATATGTCATCAATCTGTCAAAGAAGAACGAATCAGGCAGTCATTGGATAGCATTATTTATTAATAATTTACGTCATGGTTACACTTTGGACTCGTACACTCATGCGAAATCGTTTCGACATTTGACCATTCTACACCGCAAATTCACCTTTTTCTGAACATTTTGAAAAATTGAAAGATCTGCTTATCATCTAATATTGACTGACAGTTGTTACCGTTGCAATTCATTTGTGAATACCGCGTGGACAGCCATATTTGGTTACATTCCGCATTTTTGTAAATTAATGGCTGTGCGAGCTTTTACTTTCAATCGCATTTAACAAAAACATTTGTAAAGAGGGAAATTCGTTTTTAAAAACATGGACTCATTAATTTGATTCATCATTCGACTCAGATATGTCAATTACTTATTTGCTCAAGACAACAAATGTTAACTAATTTTATTTAATTTTTTGTGAAATTGAACATCAACGTTACTAACAAAAAATTATTTTTGAAGAGAGTCTCACCAAGTTGAACGTTGAAACTGACCCATTATGTGAAAATCTGGTGAATGCAGCCAATTCTTTCATCGACAGAATCATTACTTTCTATTTGCGTCACAATCTCAGTCTCGTTTGTCTAGAAGATCTAATGGAACTGCTAAATGTGCAACCTGAGATTTGTGACCAGCTTCCGACCCATAAAAACAAATTTTAATACTATTTCGCGAGAACAAAGACACGATTGAAGTGATTTATTTCATCCGCTGTACAAAATGTAATAAAATCACTGAGAAAAATTAAGCGAAAATGGTTCAAGTGAAGTGTTGTGACACATTTTTAAAAAGACAGAAACAAACTTCTACGTGTAATGAAATTAAAAAAACAAATTGTTCAAAGAATTAACTGCAACTGGCTAGACATCCAAAATTTCGGAACATCCGGCAAGGACGACAATGATTCAATATCCGACGCTCGTGACGGCTATATCTTGAAGAATGTGCTGAAGTTATATGAAAAACATAACCAAAGACCCGTACGTGTCAGAATAGATGTGACAAACAGAATAGATGTGGCAAAGTGATTCGAACGTACCTAAATATACAAATAAGCAAACGATCCAACGTTTTCTGTTCTTTTATAACTGTAAGAATTTCAAAGATCCATAGAAATTACCCAAGGTAATGTCAAAGGCCCTACCGAAGTACGTCTCAGACCATTCAAATCTAGAAAAGCATATATCCAAGGACTAAGTCATTTTTCCCTAAAACCCTGAAATACGTATTATCTAAAATTTTATTGTCTACAACTTTGTCCTTGGAAGCATCTTCCTACCTTTCATAGTTCTGGAGATCTGGGTCATCCTGCTTAATAATGTAATAGGTCATATACCAGGATTGGACCATATTTCCCCCAAAACCCTGAAACACGTGTTCGCTTAAATTTAATTTTCTATAACTTCGCCTTTGGAACCAACTTTCTAACTTTCACAGTTCTGGAGATCCGGGTCATCCTGAACAATTATGGAAGTGGCCATATACCAGGATTGGACCATATCTCCCCAAAATCCTGAAACACGTGTTCGCTTAAATTTATTTCTCTATGAAATGAATGAATGAATTTATTTAGCATTGCTATTTTACATGGGATTTTTTTTCTTTGTTTTTAACATTTAGATTTATCACATTTTTTAGTAAGTTTTTTTATATGCTCCACTAACATTTTCTTGAAATTTAAAATATTGTTTTCTTCTTTAATCGTCACTGGTAATTTATTAAATTCTTGTAGTCCTTTGTAGTACAGGCAATTTTTTGATGATGTCTTTGAGACTCGAGGTAAGCGACAATCATTGTTGCTCCTCAAATTGTACCGCTGCATGTCGCCCACATAATTTATTTCCCGTGTCAGATATTGCGGTAGTTGATTGTTCTTGATTTTGAATATGAAGGCCATTGTGAGATATTTTATACGTTGTCTGATACTCAAGAAATTCACTGCTTGCAACATGTCCTTGACGCTGTTGCCTCTCACTCCACACCGTAGGATGGTTCGTACCGCTCTATTTTGTTGTATTTGTAAATCGTCTATTTTTCCTTCATTACTAATTGATAAAATTGTGGCACAGTAATCAAAGTGTGGCGCTATGATTGCTTTATAAAGAGTTATTCTTTTTAAGAAGTTTAATTTTGCACTGATTCTATTAAAAAACCCAATTTTTTTAGCTACTTTCTTGCATGTGTGGTATATGTGCTCGTTCATATTTAATTGGTCATCAATCTTTGCTTTGAGGTATTGATATTAATAAAGTGGATAAGTTTATCGATCACTCTTCCAGACGTGGAGTGAGAAAACTATTGTGAAAAAGATTAAGGCGCTAAAGATAAATTGATAAAGTGACAAATAAAAATTTCTAATGCGATTACATAGGACTATAGAACATTACGGTACATTAACCTATTGTACTTTCATATTAACGGATTCACAGTGATAAAGTGTAATAAAAAGTTGACAAAATCTTATAAACCCACATATTATAACCCTAAAGATAAAGGTATGCCCCACTAACAGCGCATAAAAGTTCCTGAAAATGCTAAATCAAAAAAATTGCACTGTAAGTCGTCATCTTTAACATAAAACAAAAGAACATTGTGCTAAGGTACGTCCATTTTTTTTCCTTGCACACATTAAACGAGTCCGCCGTATATGGCATCCGCATAACTTTAAATTGAGATAATAAATAACTCTTTCTCGAGTAACTTAAATTCTGTTTGCATTGAGGACAATACAATAAATACGCAAACGAAGTGATCAAAACACGGAAGCTAATCAAAGTGCATCTACAAAATAACAACATATGTAAAAAATACAATTGAAATAAAGCACTCCGTAATAAATGATGTGCAAAATTTAGAGTGACGCAAGTACCAGTGATTAATGTTATATGATTAAAAAAGAAATGCTGGCATTTGGGACATACCAACAGTTGTCGCCTAACAGCGTAAACAATAGCAGTATTACAATTTACTCAGAAAACACACGTACCTATTTTGTCTTAACATTATAAAGTAAAAAAGCGAAATATATCAACACATCCGACTGCTCCATGTTAAATTAATTTAATCGGTTCTTACACCCGCTACCCTAAGTGAAAGTGTTAAATCAACCAGCTTACAAAAGTCAACTTTGAGAATAAAGCGGAGGAAAAAAAAACTTATTGTGGTAGGAGATAGAGTCGGAGGTCGATCTGGCTCTTCGGATAATTCTTACACAATAAGTACATGAATCATCATCAGCGGCATGTCAACAATTAATTGTAAAGGATGTGATAAACCATTCAACAGGCGATCAAAAGGTGTAGCCTGTTCGATTTGCAGCAACAGTTATCATCTCACTTGCGGTAATATCGACAACAACCTATTTCGTTCAATTGAAAGCGGTGAATCCGAATGGAAATGCTCAAAGTGCAAGGTGCGCTCCACACGTCGTTCAATTGTGGTGACTGGTCCAGCCAGCCCCAACAACACAGAACACGAGCAACCAGCGAAGATATTTAATATACAAGGAAAAAAAGACAATCTGAAAAAAGGAGAAATAACTTCCGTAGACAGCGTCATCGATGGTATAAATAAGCAGCTGGAGAAATTACAGGAAAGTCAGTTAGAGTATTGCAAAACCATTAAATCCGTTAAAGACCAGTTAACAATCCTCCAAGAACTAAATACAACTGTGAAGAAGCAAGGAAAGCGATTAAATAAAGTGGAAAATAACAGTGAAACAATGCGAACTCAAATTCAAGTACTCACTGAGCGCCTGAACCAAGTGGAGAGAAGAACTAACCTGCCTTCCATTCAAGTCAACGGAGTTCCATGGCACCCAAATGAAAATCTTAGGAGTGTCATGAATACAGTAAGCAGTGTCATCGCTCTAGATGATCAAGCTGACGAAATAAAATCAATCACAAGACTGAGGAACCGCAATCAAAATTCGTCACCTAAAAAGATCACTACCGGTGTACCCAATCACATTCCAGCAACTACAGAAGAAAATAAACCAACAGCAACGACTCAGCCGAACGCACGACCACCCACCATTCTTGCAACATTCTCATCCAGGGACTCCATGACTAAGTTCCTTGACGCCTACCGGAAGAAGAAAACGATTTACATTGAAGAATTAGGATTTAAGGAAGAAAATAGAGAAATTAAGAATAAAAGTATTATATTTGAAAATCTAACCCCAAACTTAAGAAAATTATTTACTAATGCCAAGTTATTTCAGAAAGCCAATAATTACAAATACCTCTGGACGAAAAATGGAAAAATATTTCTTAGAAAAGGAGATGGAACATTTTCATGGACAAAATCATCAAGAAGGCGAACTTGCAGGGAAATGTCAAGGTGGGTGAGGTAATAATGAAAATTCTGGCCTATGCGGATGACTTGATTCTGTTGGCAGATAGTACCGCGGAGATACAGGGTGGGATTGACTGCCTGAATGCTGCATGTGAGGAGTATGGGATGAAGGTAAGTGTAGGGAAAACTAAGGTTATGCATATAGGCAAATCTCGGAAGGAGATAGCTTGCAATTTAAATGGGGAGGAGCTGGAGCAGGTTTCTGAATTCAAGTACTTAGGAACCATTTTTTCAGAGGATGGCAAGTTGGTTAGGGAATTTGAGGAAAGGAGGAAAATGGGAAACGCGGTGGCCAGTCAGTTGAGGTCGCACGTGTTCAACAAGAAGGAATTAAGTAGCGGAACGAAGTTAGCTATTCACAGGTCAATATTCCGGCCGACGGTTCTGTATGGTAGTGAGAGTTGGGTGGATTGCGGATATCTAGTGCATGACCTGGAGGTTTCTGATATGAGGGTTCTTAGGAATATAGCGAAAGTTAATAGGAGGGAGCAGTGGGATAATCATATCAGGAACGGCGACATTAGGGAAAACTTAGAGATTGCGTCAGTGGAAGAGGAAGCAAGGGCCAGTCGTCTACGTTGGTTTGGGCACGTTCAAAGGATGGGTAATAACAGGTTACCGAAAAGGATCTTGGGTGCACAGGTCCCGGGTGTTAGGCCAAGGGGTAGACCAAGGAGAAGGTTTATAGATTCAATGAAATCAGATTTAGAAGTTAGGGGACTTTCTCTGGGCGAACAAACCATCTCCTTGGCAGGCGATAGAAGGGCATGGAGGACGATAGTTCACCATTCTGGGGTTGTGACATAAAGACCTCACACCGGAGGGTAATTATGGTCTATAAAGTTTGATGATGATGATGATGAGGAGATGGAACAAGGATTATACGAATATATCAAAATACAGATTTCTCAAAATTAGAAACAAACCGTGAGGATAAAAACAATGGACTGAATGGCGCCGCCGGCGGGAATATCAGCGAATAGTGGTGAGTTCTTTCGTGTTTCCACTCTCACACTTTACCATAACAAACTATGCCCTTTTTAAAAAAAATTCTGGACCCTGATACCATTAATCATTCTTTTGGTGACGTACACGAATTTAGCACTTACTACTCTGATAATTATCCTACCTTTAAAGGGCTTAAAGTCCTACAAATCAACGCCAGAAGTATTAATAGCAACGATAAATTTATCAAATTCAAAACCTTTCTCGCTGATACCAACCTTGTAATAGATGTTATAGTCGTTGGTGAAACAAAGTTGACGTATAACATCTCAGGTTTACGTGATCTTACTTCCTACACGTACTACCCAGCCTGCAGCGACACAGCTGCCGGTGGATTGAGTCTTTACATAGGCTCCCACCTAGAGCACAAATTCATTGAGAAGCAAGATTCAAAATTCTTCTCAATTTCAATTGAAGTATTAATAACTAATGAGCGTAAACCATTGCAAATATTAGGATATTACCGCCCCCCCGTACCTGAGAACACTACTCCATTTTTTAGACACCTGCAGAGTACCCTTGAACAATCGCATCGTAAGTACTGTTTCATCCTTGGAGATATTAACCTTAATCTGCTGGAAAAGCGAATCCAAACGGTATGTACATCAGCACAACATAAGTATGTTAATTAATTATCTTCCTTCGGCTATAAAATTGCTAACGATAGTGTCACTAGAACGATAAGCGGAACTCTACTTGACCATGTATTGAGTAACTATGGTAACGAGCTTAGTACTCATTGTTACACTGTCAAAGTTGACGAGAATCTTAGTGATCACTCTGCGATACTAACGACAATAGACACTAAAGCTGTCAGTAAACCAGGGACATTCCTCAAGGTGTTCACTGACTACGATGCAATGAAAGGGGTTCTAGCTCACAGATTATCTGAATTTCCTATCCTGCAATATAACGATCCTAACATCTTCCTTAATGATTTCGTATCTATTTTCAAGAAAAGCTATGCAGAATGTTCCACGTCTAAATTTATTTCCTATAATCGTAAGATTCCATATATGAACAACCATCTTAAAAGTATAATGAACCGAAGAAAGAATTTATATAAGAAATCCAAAAAACCAAAATATAAAGACGACAATGCAATTAAATGTAAACTAAAATCTATCGACTCTGAAATAGAGGAGCTCCATTGGTTCTACAGCAGCAGGTACTATGACGAAAAATTTAAGGATACAAGTAGCCCTAAAAAAACCTGGAGAAACATTAACTCGATTTTGGGTAGGAACAAGGCTAAATCAGAAACAGTTGAGAAATTAATCGTAAACGGTGAATCCCTAACAGATGATCTGCTCAAAGCCACAGCTTTTAACGAGTTCTTTACCAACATTGGTCACAAACTGGCCGAAAATTTCTCTAACACCCGCAATATCAATGAACGCTCTACCCTGCACAGGAACAGAAATAGTATATTCCTTGAACCGACAAATGACGACGAGGTGCTTAATTTACTGCTCGGTCTAGACGTGAATAAAAGTTCGGGTTATGATGATATATCTGCTGTATGCCTTAAAGTCTGCGCTAATGAAATTGCACCGATCATCTCCTGTATCGTGAACCTAACCATTTTTACCAGTACATACCCTGACGGGCTTAAGACTGCTCGAGTGTCACCAATCCACAAATCTAACATAAAGTCCGATCCCTCCAATTATCGACCTAGCTCAGTATTACCCATACTCAACAAAATTTTCGAAATTATTCTTCATAAACGATTGATGCTATTTCTCGAGTCGAATAACTTCTTTTATAAAAAACAATTTGGATTTAGGAAAAAATCAGGAACACATACGGCAATCTATGAGCTGCTGAATAAGTTGTTAATAGATATCGATAGCGGCAAAGTCGTTAGTGCAGTCTTCCTTGATCTTATGAAAGCTTTCGACTGTGTGGATCACAAAATTTTGCTTCTGAAACTGGAAATCGCAGGCGTGCGTGGCATCGCCTTAGACCTACTTAAAAGTTATCTTAGCCATAGGAAACAGTTTGTTATGATTGGTAGCCGGCAGAGCCCCTTAGTTGACATAAATATTGGAGTACCCCAAGGTAGCGTGCTTGGCCCGCTACTCTTCCTCATATATATTAACGACATTTTCAAATTGCCCCTGAAAGGCGCAGTTCAACTATTTGCAGATGATACCGGAGTATTCTGCTCTAATATATCTTTCCAACGAAACATACACGACATTAACCATGATCTGACCTTGCTCAATGACTTCCTCACGATTAACAAACTAACTCTAAATGTGGAGAAGACGAAGATAATGCACTTTCGCAGAAACTATAAAAAGCACTCTGAGATACAACCTGTTAGTATCAATGGCGAAGTTATAGAAGTGGTCTCGGTCTATAAATACCTCGGTCTCCTAATTGACGAAAATCTGAAATGGGGAGACCATATCACGATGTTATGCAAAAAGCTATCATCGGTTAGCGGCATTCTCAATAAACTTAAGGGCATTCTACCTAAGTCAGTCTTAATGAAAATTTATTTCTCGCTAGCACACTCGCGCCTTGTTTACCTTACCGGCGCCTGGGGTCAAGCTAGTAAAAAATGCATCTCACAATTACAGACAATACAAAAGAGATGCCTCAAACATGCGTGCAAACTGCGCCAACGCCACAGCACATTGGATCTATTTAGAGTCCATTGTCCCGGTGTATTAAACGTTAATAGTCTGCACAAAATGGATATTTGCAACTACGTCCACAACGCGGTCACAGGACAGCATCATAATACTGTTACGTTGAAGAAACCTGCCCATAGATTTTCAACAAGAAACCGCAAACCACTGTACTGCGCTGGTACGAAGTCGAAACTAGAGCAAGGTGCACTCTCTGTTTCTGGAAGTACCATGTACAATTCCCTGCCTGTGGTATTTACAGCCATGAGCTCTCATTTGTTCAAGAAGAAGCTAAAAGAATGACTTTCTGAAAAGCAATACCCAGGTTAAAACACATCTCCCCTCTTAGATACTTCTTGCGTCACCCTAAGATGATTCATGTTATCCAAATTTTTTATAAAACATTTTTTTAAAATTAATTATTCTGTTAGGTATAGTCAGACTCTGTGGACACGACTGTGCTCCCACTGTTCCCGTATTCTTGCTGATCGCGTCTTCCAGTCCTATTGCTTCTTGACAATTATCCTACAGAATCCTGCAAATCCTTAAAAAAAAAAAAGAAAGTATATTCCAATTTCGTCCATTATAAATTCTAAATTCTGAAATCTTAATACAATTGATGATTTAAGGCATTTCACATTTATTAGCTCAAAAGTTAGCTCAAAAAATGCATAAATCATCATTAAACTTAAAAAATATAAAAATAAAAAAAAAAAAAAGGAAAAAATTAATAAATTTGCAATTATTACTGATCTGAAAACTTGGCTTGATCTAATTTAAAATTATCTAACATAATTTAATAAAGTAACTATTTTTCTATTGCTGGTCATAGCATAAACTTTATTAACTTTTGCTTTAACTTTTACTTTAATGTTTCTTTAAAGTGCATAGGCACACTGAAACTTAAGTTAGTTGTAAAAAAGAAAAATGTATCTTTAATGAAATTAAATAAATAAACCTAAACCTAAAATAAACCTAATCATCACTCCCAGATATTTAATAATTTTTACATGTTCGATTTTGTTGCCTCCAATGCTAATGTTTATTGTTCTTTCATCATACTGGCCTTTACCGAGAATCATAAATTTTGTTTTCTGAACATTGACCTTTAATTTGTTTACGCCCAGCCATCAATTTACGTTTCCCAGGTCCTCATTCATTTGTTGCGTCGCTGTAATTATCTCAGGTCTGTAAACATAAATTAGTGTGTCGTCAGCAAACAGCACAATTTTACAGTTTTCAATTGAAGATCCAATGTCGTTTATGTATAACAGGAAAAGTGTTGACGCCAGTTTTGCTCCTTGGGGCACTCCATATTCAATTTATAATTTACTAGATGTTATTCCGCTATACTGTGTGCATTGCGTTCGATTTGTTAGATAACTGATGAACCAGTCCAGTTCCTTTCCATCGATTCCATATTTTCTTAGCTTCATCGCCAGCCTTCTCCTGTCAACTGTCTCAAACGCCCTTTTGAGGTCAAGAAATGTTGCTATGATATAATTACCTTTTTCGATTTCCGCTTTCCACTTCATTAGCACCAGGTTTAGTGTCGATTCACAGGAGTGAATGGGTCTGAAGCCAGATTGGTTGTCCACAATTATTTCGTTGAAATCCAAGTATTTATCCAGTTGTTGTTTCACTATATACTCCAGTATTTTTTCATACGTTGGCAGCAATGTTTATCGGTCTGAATTTTTCGCATTTTATCGTTCCACTTTTTTTCTGCGTTGGGACAATCGTTGAGTTTTTCCAGCTGTCGGGGAGCCCTTTCTCGAGCGATGAATTTATTACATCCACCATCTGTGGTCCGATTACGTTTGTCGCATCTAACATCGACTTTTTATTTAAATATTCTACATCACAATTTGATCTTATTCTTTGTATCGACGTTTTTATATCACTGATGTGAATCCGTTCAAATTTGAATTTCACCCGATTTGAGTCTTCGTACTCAAAATCGAAGGTATCCACTTTACCGTTAATACTGTCTCTTATTTCTTTAATGCTACTCACAAAAAATTTATTAAATTTGTCTGGGATTATGTTTTTGTCACATATTAGTTCTCCATGAAAGTCAATTTCCATTGGGTTCTCACTACGCGTCCCATTAACAATTTCTTTCAACACTTTCCAAGTTCTTAATTGATCGTTTTTCGCATCAAAAAGTTTTTTGTGATAGTATAAATTTTTTGCTTGTTGCACATTATCAGAATAAAGGGTACTTATCTGTTTGAAATTGTTCCACTCATCTTCATCATTTGTCAGTGCGGCGAGTTTGTACTGGTCATCCTTCCTAGTACGAAGTATTAACAGCTCTTTGGTGTACCAAATATTTTGACAGCTCCTTTTCGGCACGTTTTTAATGAAAGCATTTACACAAGCTGCTAAATTATCACTTAAAAACTTAGCCTTGTAATGCACTCCTTTATTGACCATATTCGACCAGTTTATTTTGTTTAGCTCATTACCAAACTTTTCACTTGTGTAAGCTATCAATCGATTTATCATATTGTTTGAGTTGGGCAGTCCTTTATCGGCTCTGAGATTGATAACGATTGTAGAATGATCACTAATTTTCTCATTTATTAGAACGTTCACTTTAAGCTTATAATTGTCACTGATTACATAGTCTACCAATGATTTTGAAGACTTGGTAATTTTGGTTGCACTTTTGACTAATTGCTTCATCCCAATGTTATTTATTATTGCTTTCATTTTTCTACTGTCTGTATCGTCATTTAATAAGTTTATGTTGAAGTCTCCACATATTATGTTCTTTTTTTCCAAGTCACAAATATTTTTGCACCAGTTGTCGAAAAATTCCAAAAAATCACGATCGGTTATATTATTCGGTGATCGGTAGAATACTGTGTACATGCCGGCAATAGCTTTATTTCGTACGTAAACACTCATCCACCATATCGATTTATTTAAGAATTGATTTTTTATCACAGAGAATTTAATATTATTTTTTATATAGATTGCAACGCCACCCGTATGTCAAGAATACGAATTGCAGCGAATCAACCTGTAATTCTTTATGTTCACTTCATTGTCTTCGATTACATCAGTTAGCCTTGCTTCACTTATCATTACCATACACGGTTTTACATTTTTTATCATAACGATCACGTCATCTATGTTTTGATACAAACTTCTCGCATTTATGTAGACACATCTTGCCTCCTCATCGCTGCACTTTAATTGCTACTGATTATATAGGATCCTCTTCCTTTCACTCTCTAACTTTCTTTTGTAAATAGTACATTCTCCGCTCCACACCGGGTGATCTACATCCATGCTGATCTTGAATTTTTGTATTGCTTTTTTGCAATTAACACATTCACTCGCATCGTTTGTACAGCCCTTTAGTAGGTGCTCCTGTCCACATTTCATGCATGCAATCTATCTTATTTTTACAATTTGTTGCTATATGATTATAGCCACAGCAATTATAGCAACGAGTCATTTTTATAAATTCTGACGCTTTACATATGCTAAAACCGATATGAAGCTTCTCAATGCGCATTATGTCGTTATAAGTGTTCAAATCACATTTAATTACTGCTTCATACTCATTTTTGCGTTTATTTTTGTACATTTTTGTCACTGTGAACAAAGCGGTTGAGCTGATATTGTTTTGTATTTTGATCAATTCAATTAACTTGCTTTGTTCATACATCTGGTTAATATTTGTTATTTTAATGTTCTTCATTGTTGCATCAGGTATTTGCACTTCATAATTGTCATCTAATTTCTTGATAGCTTCATTTTTTAGTTTTATAATCTCGTCATTTGTTTTACAATTTATAGCAATGGCGCCTTTAGGCATGTTACGAACACATCACTTATTGCTATTTTGGACGGATCTATATTTTTGCTTAAGTCCGCTCTTGTGTCATTACATTTTTGGCTTCTTTTAGGTTTCACCAATATTACCGTGTCACAATGCTTTTCAACCGCTTCATAGCATTTTTCAGGTAGTACACGTACACCTTTGTTTGCACTCTCCGTAATAACCTGATTGCCCCATTTGTTTCAGTTTCAATAACATTTCTTCTTTCCTCTTCAGCTTTCAATAAAGCATCGTTAATCTGTTTTAAATTTTGGTCTTGTCTATTTAACCGCTCGTCAATTATGCACATGTAGCTCAGTATCTTTTTCAGTGTTTCATTTAGAGTGTTAACGGGATCTTTTAAACACTCATCACATAAGAATTTTAAATTTCGGCATTCATTGTAAGATTTCACACCGACAGAATTTAGCTTTAAGCATTTTTGGTGGTACTTATTGTTACAGGCACCATCACACGTTAGTATACCGTCTTTATCTTTGAACTCTACCGCACACTTATAGCAGCTTTCTTTGTCATCCATTTCTTTTACTTTTATTCTGTAAATAATTTGCGACTGACTTGTTGATCGGACTGAACTGAACTATAACTTCGCCTTTGGAACCAACTTTCCAACTCTCATAGTTCTGGAGATCTGGGTCATCCTGCCTAATTATGGAAGTGGCCATATACCAGGATTGGACCATATCTCCAAAAAATCCTGAGACATGTGTTCGCTTAAATTTAATTTTCTACAACTTCGACTTTGGAACTAACTTTCTAACTCTCACAGTTCTGGAGGTCCGGGTCATCCTGCCCAATTATGGAAGTGGCCATATACCAGGATTGGGCCATATTTCACCAAAACCCTGAAACACGTGTTCGCTTAAATTTAATTCTCTACAACTTTG
>CM055404.1:74425083-74458423 GCA_029228625.1 Pseudolycoriella hygida
TTGATTGAATTGATTGAATTTATTATCACCGCCAACCTTTGGCTGAATTTAGTACATACAATATCGCAGTGTCATTTGAACATAAAAAAAAAAAAAAAAATTTTTTTTTTTTTTTGCTAAATCAAAACTTACACTTACATCACAGTTTACTAATTCAACTACCAATACCAATACCAAGTTCCTCCATCATCCTCCTCTTAAATTTATTTCTAGTATTACAATCTGTAACAATTTGTTTATACTCATTTACGAGTCTAATTAATCTAGCTATCGGTTGATCATACAAATATTTTTTACCATACCAAGGCTCTTTTAACAACCACCTCAACGTCGTCTCGCGCAAATCATGTTTACTTTGATTATGAACAAATTTTGAAGAAATGAACTCATCCGTCACGTTGCCCTTAAAAATGTCATACGCCAGCATCGCGTCTGCAAGCTTCCTTCGCATTTCTAAATTTTGCAGTTTCACCAGTTTGCATCGATCTTCATACGGCGCCAAACGGTATGACATAGCATTTGCCCGACTATCCAGCAAATATATAACGAATTGTTTTTGAATTGACTCAATGTCATCTTTGTAGACATCTGCTGAGGGGTTCCACACCGTTGAGGCGAATTCTAGTCGTGATCGAACATAAGCTGTGTAAAGTATCCTTTGGGTCTCTTTAGTGAAGTTTCCATTCGAATAGTGTTTTATGCACCCAATAATTTGCCTGCATTTCATTGTTGTGAGTTCAATATGGTGCCCGCTATGGAAGAATCTGTTAATCCAAACACCTAGATCACACAATTCTTCCTTCCGCTCTACAACATGATCACCCAACTTGTAGCTTGTTTCGATGAATTGAGCATTATCCCGATAAATGCTGAATACGTAACTCTTGTCTTTGTTGAAATGGAGCCGGTTGACATTACACCACTCATTATTCACATTATTAATGTCCTCTTGCAACCTTAAAGCGTCAATATGATCAAGGACTAAAGCCACCAATTTGATATCGTCCGCAAATAACAGTGGCTTCACATATTTGATGACATCAACAATATCGTTAACGAAAATCGTGAACATTTTCGGACCAAGTGAACTTCCAGGCGGCACTCCAGAATCAGATTCGTAGATTCTAGACCTGACGTCACCAATCTGTACATAATTAGTCCTTCCGATCAAATATTCACACATCCACTTTGCTGTTTTTCTGCCGATTTTAAATTTCGAAAACTTTTCCACCAATTTACGGATCCACACTTTGTCAAATGCCGCTTTGAAATCACCAATAAACATATCAAGTTGCCCCGATCGTTCAAATGCTTCATTAGCGAGTATTGATAGATTCAACAAATTCGTCACAACTGATCTTTTGTTTCTGAACCCATGTTGCGCATTGGATAAACAAGGTTCCGTGATCGAGGCGCTACTTTTATTCATTGCTGTTTCATGAATTTTCATAGTGATCGGCTGAATGGCAACGACTCTATAGTTTTTAATGTCTTTTTTGTCTCCTTTCCTCTTGTAGACTGGCACAACTCTCGATACTTTCATCGCTTCCGCTATTTTTCCTCCGTCGAAAGCTTTTTGGTGCAGTAGCCACAAAGGCCATACGACTGCCGATTGACACATTTTAATCACCATGGGCTTTATACCGTCCGGACCAGCTCCACTCTTCCATTTCAACGACTGAACTGCATTATCGATGTCAAACATTGATATATCGACGTCTACATAACCGCATGGAACCTCATAGACATCGTCGAATTCCCATTTTTCGTCTTCACGGACATGCATCGATTCAAAATGTTCTGCGAATAAATTCACAATTTCACTCGTCGATTTTCCCACCCTGCCATCAAGATGCATTTCATTCGGATACCGTTCGACCCCTCTATTGATTCTGGCAAATTTCCAAAATTCCGCTGGATCACTTTTAATGTTTTCTTGTATCCTTGTGATATGTTCACTGTACAATCGATCCTTGAGGTCATTGAATTCAGCTAGCGATTTCACAAATTCAGGCGTAGGCGCATTTCCTAATTTCCTTTTGCTCAGTTTAGCACATCGGTTACGTAATCGTTGAAGCTGTGACGTCCACCATTTCGGTTTATTCGTATATTTCTTAACTTTCGCCTTCGGTATATTTTGTTCTATGAGAGTTTTCAGAGTTAGGATGAAAAATTTATACGCCGAATCGATGTCTCTGATCATAAATTCATGTTGAAAGTTGATTGCTTCCAGCTGCGAACACATCCTTTCATAATTGCCCCTTGCATATTGATAGACCGTTACAATTTCGACGTTGCACGACAACTGCACCGAATAATCGACGTTGATTTCGTAAGGAATATGACTTGGATCTTGTTGTTGACAATCGATGATACAATTACTTTCTGTGCACAAATTGAAATCGCTGGGTTCGTTTACAAATACCAAATCCAAAACGTTCGAATACTGGTTACATTCTTTGGAAATTTGCATTAGTGGCAGACTTATCATTTTTTCCAAAAAGTCTAACGCATCGATATGATACGCTGAACGACGAGCACCTGTATCCATGTAATCTTTCGGCAAATGCGGCAAAAATATATGCTCGTCTTCATCTTCCGGTGTCCAAATTATATCATGTAGATTGAAGTCACCAACCACTAAGATCTTGTGTGAACGGTATTTTTCAACAATTTCTCCGACTCGATGGTAATGTTGCAGTGCTATATCAATGTTGAATTCGCTCATATAGCAAAGGTAGATGACCAACGGTTGTGGACTTATGCATATTTCGACTGCCAAATATTCACTTGTTGTAGCAGTGGCGATGTTAGAAAACGTAGATATTTGTTTACTCTTGAGACTCTGATGTACCAAAATTACAACCCCGCCAGCACGCCTCAGATTCACGATCTTTCTGTCAACACGGTACACCTCAAATTTACTTGGAAAGTAGACGCTGCTGGATATCCCATTGTCAAGCCAAGTTTCAGTGAAACAAAAAACCTTGTACCATGATAGTTCAATGTTCATGCAGATGTTGCGTTTGTTGATAATACTTCGGACGTTGTTATAATATATCGGCAACATTGATACATCATTCCCGTCAGCTTTACTTGGCGTTGTTATCAAATTTTTTACACTCGGTACGGTGTCACCTCTCGAATTGCTGAAGAACGATGTTATCAACGACTGCGATACATTTTTGCGGTGGCCATATGAAATTGAAGTAAAACGGTTCGGATTACTTTGTGAAGTATCATTCAATGCTCGGCGAGAACAAATACTATTCATTAATTTACCTGAACCTGGACTATCTCCATCTGTCATGCCATCGGTTGGACATCCATCGGTGATATCGGATTTAGTGTGATTTTGCCGGTCGCTGACATTTCCTCGTTTTTTGATTCGGAGTTAGTATTGGTTTGTCTCAGACTAGCACCTTCAGTTGACCTATTCTCCAGATCAAATTCACGAATTTGACTGTTCGAAGGCCAATGACGCGCATCCATCAAATTGTTGAAATCAGCCGAAGAGCAAGATATGCGGAAAGACACGAATGAATACGTCATAATGTCACGATCTTTCTTCACAAGCTTCCGTACTGTATAGCCCCCAGTTGTAATGCCTATGGAATCTCTTATATAATCACTTAATTCATCTTCCGTTGTGTCACGATGTAGGCGTGATACCCAAATCGCTTTCTCCGGTTTCGGTCTGTTTTTATGTTCAAGTAGACCAGGCGATATTGGCTTGCCAATGACATTATTTGAAGTGCCACTCACGAATGGTTTTGCAATCTTTTGTGTTTGACTCGGTTTTGAAGTTTTGGGCGTATCATTAGTAACAACAATTTTCCTTGTCATCTTCACTTTATCAGCGTACGACGTTTTTTTGTTTTGCGGTGTATTAATTAGCGAGTTCTTTATCGACGAGATGTTTTCGTTATTAGTCTTGATCGATTCCCCAACGATTACTTTTTGTTGCAATATCGAATCACTCATCGAATCCACTGATGCTTTTAAGGCAGCAATCGTATCAGTTTGCTTTTCTACTTTACGGACCAATGATTCCATTACAGTCTGCATTTTTTGATCTTGTTTTACGGTATTGGTTTTCGGCGGTGTGAATACTACTTGTGCGGTTTTTGACAAAGACAGTGTCGAATTTTGGGTGTTGATGGTTCGTTGCACTAGATTTCCACCTATTTTTGACTCCTTTCGTTTCGGTGATACGATTTCCATTGGATTGTTAATGCACTCGTCACAGACCATCCTGATGTTGTCGTTGATGAATATTTGCTCTGGTGCCTGTGTGATTCCATAACACAACAAATGAATCGGACCTTTACAGCAGTAACAGTACCATGTAAGATCAGGACGACAGTTTTGAACTGGACAGTGGTCTTTCGAACACTTCCTCAGCGGTGGCGGCGTCATTAGGCAAAACGGTAGACAAAAATGTTCAATTTATTTTTCAAAAAGAGCAACTAATCTAACAAATTTCTACCTGGTTGGGTATTTTTCTTTTTAATAATCAAAAAGAAAAATCCCAAAAAGAAAAAGATTTTTATACGATATTCAAATCTGCACGCCAAAAAATTTCGAAATTAAAAGGCTTGTGTTTCTAAACGGCTTCGGTAGTTTCCAGCAGCTGATTTTCTTCGACCCTACTGTCAACTTGATTTTAGTACACAAAGCCTTGAATCAAAAATATTTCTTTTTCAATTCAATTTCCATCCAACTTCCAGCTTTTCGCACTACAACTCCAAGCCTTCACAATAGTACCAAAAACACTGAATTCAACGATACCAAACACCTATAATTTTGTAACCGACCAGTCGGCAATATCTGAAGTTAAAAATCACCACAGGGACAACGACTGTTTACGCAAGCTACTACTAGTGTCTACAAGCTACTACTAGTGCCCAGTACCGATTCCCACAAAAATTTTTCCCCAGTTTTGTGACATCAAATGCTTTCATTTGACACCAAAATGAGGAATTTCCGTGCCTTACTTGCTGAGATATTTGCGAAAAAGCTTCACCGACCTTCGAAAAACCATGTTTTTGGTCACTTCCTCGACCATATCTCCGGAACCACTTGATCGATTTTGCTCATCTTCGAATTTGAATCATGGGAGACATGAACCTTTCAGGGAAAAAAAGTTTAGGCTGATCGGTTCAGCCGTTTGAAAAAAAAGTGGAGACGGACAGACGAACAGACGGACATTTTTTTTATTGCTGATTCGTCATCTCTAGACTCTAGATTTCCCATCGAAGCAGAGATACTGTTTCGACCTCCGAATACAGTGGTCGTCTAAAGGATAGTATAGGACTGTGCATCTTCAGTTGCTTCCACTGTATTTGTTCACAAGACAGCTGAAAAATTTTTCTATGAACATAGTACGAAAAATTTTACGATTTCACTAGAAACAATGGTCATACAATGATGGAAAGGGCTGAAAATGAAGTAGTTTCTCAAAACACAAATCAGAGCCAGCCTGATCGCCCTGCTATTTAAACACCACCACAATTTTAAATTCAACCATGTAAGCTATCGAATCATAAGACTACTCTCATGCCCAAATTTTGCATATCAGAGCTCACCTCACCTCACAACTCTCCTCAAACCAAATTCCAAAATCATGAAATAACGTACCTGCTCCTGGTTCAAGTCAGCAGAAAAATTAAGAAAAGTCTCAACAAAAATAGGAAAGAACAACAGCAGCTTAAGACAGTTCAACAAGTCCCTCCGGAATCAATCGCACCGACTACGTGATGATAAGGAGAAATTAAAGAAAATGCTTGCTATTTCCTCATCCAACAAGAAATCGTTGGATGGCATCAAAGGTAAGATCAATTTTCAAAGTCCTTACGTTTTTGAATTGTCTCACTTTCACTACTACACAGAATCGTTGGCCTAAAGATTTTTTTTGAATAGCTATCTTCGTGTACCTTGCCACCTATCTTCCCCCTTTCCTTAAATTCCTCAACTAGCTTGCTGTTCTCTGAAAAATGGTCCCTAATTATTTAAATTCAAAAACATATTCCAACTGTTTTCCATTTAAACTGCAAAGACCCTCTTTCCCAGATTTGCAAATCCTACAAATCTTCTACCAAAATTTCTTACACCTTTCCTGACCTGTTTCTTCCAGTTCCTCCCCAAACTTCCATGCCTGATCTTTCACCTCCTTGACCAGTGTTTATACCTTCTGTCTACAAATCTTATAAGCCTCTTCCTTATCTTTCTTATTATCCCGTAACCAGACTAAATACAACTTCCTTTTCTCTTATATAGCCTCTTTGATGTCGGCGTTCCACCAGCTCGTCTTTCTGTTTCCACCTACGCCAGCTCTACTACCCAGACATTCCTCAGCTGCGCCAAGACAAATTTCCTAAAATTCGCTCACTCAGTTTCAATGTCTTCGCAGTCAGTGGGTAGCCCCTCGAATCTTGCCCTAACTGCCTCGTCCCTGAATTTGACGAAACTTACGACTTACTACTTTTTTCTTTTTAGTCTGACAGTTCGCGCATCCAATTTTCAAATAATTTTTTCTTTTTTAGATATTTAGTGTTTGGCACCCTTGGAACACTTCGATATCTAGAAAAGTGTCGGCATCGATTATCTGCATTGTATTTTGCTTGGAGATGAAAGACGGCCTATCAATTTTTTCTATGATACAAGAAACAGCAAGTCGAAGTTTTACATAACGAAAAATAAGCGACAACTTCTGAATAAGAAATGGCAATCAATGGAATGGAATCGTAAGCCTCGATCATTGGAAAAACGATCGAAATTCACAGCCAGTGAGTTCCGATCCATGTTGTTATATTATCTTCCTGTGTGCTTACCTGGTTGTTTGCCTGATGTATACGCACAGCACTTTCGTCTTCTGTCTGCTGCCACTTACACTTTGTTGTAATCGACCATTACACGCAGAGAAATTGATAAAGCCGAAAGCATGTTGATACGATTCGTAAAAGAACATCAGAAATTATTCGGCGTTGAGAACATGGTGATGAATGTACACTTACTGAAGCATTTGGCAGAGGACGTGCGGTCGTTAGGTCCGCTTTGGTGTCATTCAACATTTCCTTTCGAAAGGAACAATGGCGTGCTTCTGAAGAAGGCGAAAGGTACGACGGACGTGCTGCTACAAATTTCTTCAAAATTTTTTTTGTCGAAGGCAATAATTAACGGCCCCAATGTGTTGAAAGACGACAAAAATGTCTTACTCGGTAGAAGTGTAAAGATTCCTGAACATTTATTGCGTGTGTTCAATATCGAAAATTCACAAGAGATCGACCTATCCAATAAAGAATTACACGTACATAAGCGAATAAACTGGAAAAACATTATTTATACAAGCACATCATACACTCTGCCAAAAAAGTCTGCGGACTATTTCATCGAACTGAATAATGACATAATTGGCAAAGCAAAATTTTATTTCGAGTCCAACAGTGAAATATATGTGGTATTAGAAGAGTATGAAGTATGCGACAATATCCATCACATAATGCAAGTTCTACCGACACGTCGGAACATTGTTGACACAGTTGACAAAATCAAACAAAAGTACATATGAACGTTGGATTTAAAGAATACATCGCTTCCGTTCCGAATCCATACGAGAAGGAATAGGTCAGTTTTCATTTTAAATAGATACGATCAATCGACATCATCTTCTTCGTCCATGTGAACATTAGGTTTTGATTGAGAATTGGACACCTGAACTTCAGATTTTAAATGAAATTTGCAAACGAGATATTCCCGTTTTTCGTTATTTGTTACGTTGTTCTTATGGTACATTGAGTTATAATAAATTATCGGTATCATGACAAAGTGACGCAACTGCAAAAAAGCGAATATATTTTGTTGCAGTTGCGTCACTTTGTCATGAAACCGACGAAATGTTCTAAGTTTAACAAAAGTTTTTGTTTAACTTTAGACGTGGTTCTTATTTGTAAACAGTTAAGAAGAATATTTTTTGTACACGTAATATCGAGGAATCCGATGAAATTATATCAAATTAATATTTTCATTTACATTGGAAAATGCCCAAAATAGCAGTATTGAAAAACCTTCCCAAAGTAACTTAGGACCGATGTGTCGAAACAAATTTTCAGTATGGCATAACATCGCGGTCACTTCATGTTCATTTCCGATAACTTGCGGTCTATTTCGGGTCATTTACGTCTACTTCTGGATTCTGGTTCATTTCCGGTCATTTCTTTGGACCTTGGACCTTAAATACACACGAAAATGCTTCCCTCAACTTTTCCTACAACTTAGCAAAGAATTTTTTTTTGACTTACCTGAGCTCCTAAGGATAGGCATTGGACGCATGCCTCCATAAGTAAAAATATTTCCCACAATTTTCTTTAAAACTACGCTCACGGAAAAGTGAAAACCGACACATTTTTGTGTTTTGTGGTTTACTGACTTTATTGATTTCTCCATATAAAAATACATGCAAAAGTTCACAAATTCAAGTAAACACAAAGCCAAACAATGTGTCGGTTTTCACTTTTCCGTGAGTGTACATTGGTCCTAGCTCACGAACCATTCAACCGAACTCCTCAAACTTTTTTTTGAGGATCATACCTTTCATTTAAAAACTTGAAACGCAATTTCCTTGGTTAACTAGAGGAGATATTAGATAAAGAGAGTCACAGACCTGCAAAAAACCTCGTTTTGACCACTTTTTTTACCGTAACTTCGAAAGATCTTGGCTGATTTTGCTCATCTTCGAACTTGGCCTCACTTTTCCAATTAACTTTCAGGAGAAAAAAGATTTTGGAAATTTGATTATTCACTCAAATTAAAAGTGCTAACAGACAGACGGACAAAATTTACGAACGTCGTGGTTAACGTA
This sequence comes from Pseudolycoriella hygida, assembly GCA_029228625.1. NCBI lineage: Eukaryota > Metazoa > Arthropoda > Insecta > Diptera > Sciaridae > Pseudolycoriella > Pseudolycoriella hygida. The sequence goes on from CM055404.1 coordinate 74,433,944, forward strand.
TAACCCGTTTATGTCGTACGGGTCTAAAGAGGAATTGCACCTCACGTAGCTCGATTTTGGTGCAAAATTTAAGCAAGTCAATTTAAAATTAGTAAATTGGTTACAATTAGCGAAATTAGTTGGAACGTCACGGAAAATTAAATATCGAAAATCCAAGGCTCCTATCTACAGGGAACGTTGGAGGCCCCTTGTATTTCTTCCGCCCCTGAGACAAAATCCATAATAATAATTATTATTCTGCTTTTCAAATTGAATTTTCGGCTGTTTATTGCAAAAGCTTTGCCTGAGGTGCTTAATTTTTTCTTTCGTCAAAACATAATTTCATTTTTTATTTCGCCAATCGAGCACTGACATTCAAATATTTTTGATCGAGATTATTTTAATTTTTAGCTTTTCACTTATTTTTAAAAATTTTCAATTTTCCACTCACGAATGAGACTATGCAATGTTTTCTCAACAATTTCACCTCACTTAGAGAGATTTTTGTGTAGGCTTAGCTGCCTTCAATGGACTCGTAATTAAATAAACAAACAAACTTCGCACGAGTTCCATCAGAATATTGTCTTTAACTTCCCGGGAGTAAGGGGGAAACTTTTTTTGTTAGGGCCCTACGTGTTTTTTGAACATAACTCGAGTAAATCTCTTCCGATTTTCAAAAACTTTTTTTTGTTTGAAAGATCTCGGCACGGCCGACAATTTATAGAAGAATTTTTGCCTGTGCTTAGGGCTCAAGTGGGCCTCATGTCGATCCTAAGGTCGGCCCTAACATAAAAAAATGTTTTTTGCTATGTTGCAGAGCAAATTGAAGGAAACATTTTTGTCTATGGAAGTATGTATCCGAGGCCTCTATTTAAGACCCTAGGTCAGTACTAAGGTCGGCCCTAGCCCAAAAAAATAGTTTTTTGCTATGTTGTAGACAAAATTGAGGAGAACATTTTTCTCTATTTGGACGTCAATTTTGTGCGTTCGGAGAATTTTTTTACACCGTTACTTCGTACGGGTTTTTCAAAATTGCCCTACGCGCAATTTCCAATACAGTCTAATGTGAACGCAATATTTACTTAAATACGTTCCAGTCTTTTCGTAACATCAACTCTGTTTGCCGCATCTATTCTGATACGTACGGGTCCCTTCTATGTTTTTTAAACTCGTTTCTGACAAAAGTTTTGCGAAATAATTACGATACAGCACACTCATTCTGGCTGTATTAGCTGAATATAATGTAAGAAGCGTAGAAACACTTCAAACTATTGAAACGATCTATCGAACTATCGAACTAACTAAACGAACTATCTATATGTGCAAGTGCATCACTGTGAATTGTGTCATTGCAAATAGCAAGAGATTCATAAATACTTCTCCCGCTTCGTATTTTAGCTGATGATGGTATGACACCGAAATGCATCCGCAAAATAAAATAGTAGCAGTGTAAAACCAAACAAAGGAGTTTCAATTAATACGAAGCGGGAGAAGTATTTATGATTTAAACGGTTTTACGGTTTTACGGTTTTATTCGTTCAATAATTAAACAAAATTTGAGCAAGAGATTCCAAGCAAGCAAAAAACATTGTTTTGTTGAATCCTATATATTAACCACGGGCCCAGCCTAAGTTTTCATTACTATGGCTCTGAGTACAGTAACCTAAAAGCAAACGTTTTGATGAGTCTTGGAAAAACATTTTAGAAACGGCTACTGAGAGTTTCCTTAAATTCCTCAGGTCTAATAAGAAATCCGAACGTAAATGAAAATCATTTTTTGAATTGCACTTCAATGATTTATTCGAGTTAACTCTCGAAGGTGACAAAAATTATTAAAAACATATCACATAAAATTACAAGACTAAATTCATCTTCTGGGTTGATTGCGCTTTTTTAGATGCTTCTTTGTTTGAAATGTTTTTTACCGCACTCGCAATCAGCTTATTGATGTTTGTCAGATGCACTCTTTCTCCAAATTCGGCTGACATACATTTGCTTTTCGTCACTCGATCGATAAAAAGTTGGTGTATCAGCAGGACCTTTTCTGGAGTCAACGCATCTTTTCCAGCTTTCACTGTAACCAACTCGCCCTCTTTAACTTCGTATCGTGCTCAGTGTATGTGTATTAGGGTGGTCCAAGAAAGTAAAGTGTCGAAAAGTTTGGGGCACCAGCGTTAAAACGAATCTAAATGGGTCCCTGATGGACGCAACTCAATCCGGAGTGATCTAGGGGTTCCGCAAAATCAAAATAGTCAAAAAATCTAAAAAACAGTGAAAAACGTAGACTTTTGCGAAATTGCATAAAACTAGTACAAGCGTAGGAGTCATGTTCAGGCAAGTTTAATGAAATCGGTTCAGAATAGTCCGGAGAGAGCGTTTTTTTGACTTACTTCGAGTTTCCGCACGCTGTCGGAATCATGGGAGCCCATTGAAGAACAAAGTGTACCCAACTTTTCCTAGCGCCAGACCGCGACGACGACATCAGGTAGTGGCAAATTTAAGGGAAATGTTAGGAATGAATAGTACTTTTAATATAAAAAATAACACTTGGGTTCAATTCACAAATTTGAAGTTTCCTGTGTCTTAAAAGTTGACCCATATTTCTTCACGATAATGTTAGAACCGCAAGAAGTCGTTTGTTCCTACGTTTGAAATTTTTCGACTTCGCATCTTTTTATTCTCTAACAGATAATCGAAAATGGAAGGTCAAGTTCGAAGATGAGCAAAATCGGTCTACGGAAACCGGAGTTATGACCAAAAAAGTGGTCAAAATCGGCGTTTTTTGAGGGTATCTGAAATTTTTTCCAAATATTTACGAAGTTGCGGTTCGAAGAAGATTATGAGCCAAGCAATAACAGCAAGTTAAACAACTTTTATTGCCCAGACTACTGCAAACTATTGCTCAAAAAGTACATGTCAATGGTACCTCTCTGGACGTCCCTTGCAAGTAAAGACCGGTTTTCCATTGGTCAAACTCCTTTAAGAGCGAGTCGATTTTTAAAATTTACTAGATTGAAAATAAATGATACTGCAGATCAATTTTTCAAGCAATATCCAAGGTTCAATTTATGTAACAAAAAACGAAAGCCATCCGAGTCGTCATCAGTACGTGCTAAAAAGCAAAAAATCGTAGATTCACCATCCAGTTCTCCTCATTATCGCCGACAATCTATTGCATCAACTCCAAAATTGACTACCAATAATGAATCGCCGCCTTCAACGCCAAATGGTAATGCATCGTATTCCTCTCGAAGGTTATATTCTCTGCCGAACGAAACGCCTAGATCGACCAGAAACCAAGTAAAACGAACACAATCACCAGTAGAAAATATAATTTCAGCAGACTGCACCGTCGATCGGTCACTCACCGTCCACACCGAATGTTACTCCTAAACGAGGCAGACAATAGAAGGTAAACAACAGGGTCTTGGAACCAATCTTTGAGAACGATGTACCGTCTCCAGCTAATGACGCATGTATTGGTGATAAAAAAGTAGTTGAATCTTGGCAGCCTCGGAGAACCAACCAGAAACAAAAACACAGTTACTTCCAGTCCAGAATACTAAAATCTTTCGATTTACCTAACGTTTCCGATAAAATCTTTTCTAACAGCGACAAAAGAGTACAAACAACAGCAAGATTAAAAAATCACCTCTACGACGATCCCGACATTTATTTTAAGCCTAAAAATTTATTTACTGTTACCCGAATAAAAAAAAAGAAATTGTTATCTCGAGACTTCAAGACCCTTACTGCACGTGAAAGTGTTTCGAACGACTGTAAAAAAAAAAAAAACAAAAAGAAAAGATATCCAATTTGAAATTTTAAAATCAAAGCATTTAATCAGTGAAAACGTAGAACTAAATGAAAAATTATTTAAAATTGAAAAAGAGAATGTAGTTGCAGTGATGTGTGATGAGCACTCTATTATAATTCTAAATTTGAAAAAAAAAAAAAAATGTTTTCTTATATTGACACAGTCCAAAAAAAATTAGATCGAATTCTTTAGATAATTTCAAATCTTTTTTTGAAGAATCACAACGATAATTACAATACATTGTATGAACTTGGGAATTGGATTGAACAAATTTCTAACTATCCGACTACCTTGACGATTGACGATTTTATTTTAAAATTTTTGCAAAGCTTATCCACACAGAACAGATTGCCGAGTGCAGATTTCAATGTAATTGAATATAGAAAAACTTTAGCTCACTTTATCTTACAAAACTCCGACAAAATGACTAACTATTGTTTAATTTGCGGCCTTGAAGATCCCGTAGAAAGTAAAGAAAATTGTATTGATTGGATCGAGTGCGAAAATTGCTTTAGATGGTGTCACGAACGCTGCCTTCAGTCAACTTTTTTTGATAAAGCGTTTAAATGTTTACTATGTATTTAAATTGAATTTGATAAATTAAATAACAACAAAAACCTCTTAAAAGGTAGAGTGTGACTCAGTCCGTAAGTCCCCTTCCAAAATTAATGATATCGCTTGAGGTGAAGCTATTGCTGATAATACGCAGAAGTTTGTTTGAATGGAATCTTGTGTTCAAAGTTTTAATTTCCTGAAAAAATTACAGCGCTTTTTTTACAACAAAATTACGTTGTGTTAAAAAAATTGCGTCACAAATGCCGGATCCACCAGCGGAATAATTTTTCAATACTTTCAGTTCAGAAAAATCGAAATCCCATAGAAAAGTGTCATTTTCAAACCTCGATATCTCAGCCAATTTTCAACCGATTTTGATGAGTGAGGGCTCGTTTGATAGCTGCTGCGACGTAGTTTGTTCTTAATAATTTGGAGGGGGAGGAGGCGAAGGGAAAAACTCAAAAGTTCGCGTATATATGGCTCCTTGTCCCAAAGGTTTTGGGACGTTTTTTTTTGGGTGTGGGGACTGCGTCACGTCCGTGTATACGCTTCTCCAATTTAGCAGCTTTTAAACTGCACAACAAAATTGAAAACGTTTCAGTAAATCAAAAAAAAGTTCTACTTTCTAAAATGGCCGATGTCTTTTTTTCTAAAAATTCCGAAACTATCAACGAAATCTATTTTTATGTTCTTAAGTCAGCAACATACTTAAAAAATATTGCCGATTCTCGAAACATTTAGGGTGACCCTCGTAATTGTGTTGCTGTAAATTTTGATTATAAGCTTTTCATTTTCACTAACTAACTGACTAACTATAACAACTAACTAGCAGTTGTGGAATACATTGACTTGCAAAAAACAATTGAAATAAGCCCACGCACGCAGCTAATTAGGTTTTTGGTAGGTCAATAGCTGTGAAATTTTTTTGGGAAAAACTGTTTTTTGGGAGGTGAATACAACTTCTTCTCATAAACAGTTTCTTTCAGTAAAAGTTCGCTGATGTCGTCGCATTCATAAATTACTGATAGTAAACGACAACTATTAATTTATTTTAGTCAGATAAATTTACAGAGTATGTCGCAGCACGCTCATCGATATCACAAAACTCGAAACGTATAGGAATAAAAAAAATTGTGGCAAAACTAAAATATTTTGTGACAACAAAAAAAATTAGACGATTTCAAAATATTTTCGTTGAGAAATCACAAAAAATTTGTGCTCATCACAATTTTTTTGTGTTTAACGACGACGTTCCACAAAACTTTTGTGCTGGCACAAAAAACATTTACTAAAAAATATGCCAAAAAAATCGTGGTCGAAGTGTGATGCACTTAAGGCTGCGCCGAAAAAGGTTCGTGATTTTTATACTCGCTGTGTGGGTCTCGTTGTACAAACTTCAGACATTCTGGATGCACAACATTTGATTAAATGCATACCAACTATTGCTAATTCTTCTACTGAAGGTAAAAACTTTTTATACCTCAATCTTGCAGGTACATGTCGCTGACACCCCCACCATTTTGTACTGCATCGAATTAAGGCTATTTCAATACCATAAATTTTTGCCACAGAACTCCAGCCCAAAATGATTTTAGTGGTCGAATATGTCGTTTTGAGGTTTTCGTGTGAATTCGAAAATTTCTTTGCTTGATATATAGGCTTCCCTACAAAATCCGGAGGCACAAAATCCAGAGGCGTCAAAATCCAGAGGCGTCAAAATCCTGATGATGTTGTTGCGTCTGGATTTTGTAGCCTCCGGATTTTGTAGCTTCCGGATTTTTATTACTTTTAATAAAATATATTCATTTCATATGCATTTAACTTTTATTAATGGCTTCAAATACAAATTTAATTTTATCAATTGATCACATTATTATGTTGAAAGCTACAGTATTTAAGTAAGTGATCGCATTAAATTCTTTTGCTTGAGAATACGATTTTGCTGTTGCGACAAGGCGATCATTTAGCTCTCGATATTTACGCGGCACCGCTTCTGCTGAATACCCACTTTAAATTGTCGCTTTCACACGTAGCCACTTATTCCCACGTATCAAATTATTACAAAACATTGTCTAGCAATTGAATTGAACTTCACTTCTACGGTGCAGTCATACACGGATAGAAAAAAACACTTTTGCAAATATTATTTCTAATAAAGAATATTTTAAGTCATTGCTTACAGCAACGCTAATATTATTCACAATCAATATTATATATTGGTGTGAATTATTTAATACTACTGGCAAATATATTTATTTGGTGTAAATAATAAACGGTCTTAATTATATTTAATATTGGGGGGCTCTGCCCCTCACCTCCGCGAATGCGGCGGGCTTGGTTACGCCCTGCAGGCGACCGTGCGGGCTTGGTTACGCCCTGCAGGCGGCCGTATGTGCATGGGGCTCTGCCCCAAACCCCGCTAAGGGCTCTGCCCCTTAGACCCCGCAAGTGGGATATTCCCCCTTGACCCCCTTGGCGGGGGTTGCCGCCCCTCGACCCCGCTTCTTTTTTTGTTCTAGGCCTGCGGCGCATTAATATATATTTACAATACAATTTGTATCAATAAACTGTAGCTGCTTTAAATACCACCACATATTTCGTCCTGATTTCATCAGGATTTTTTATTTTCTTCTGGATTTTGACGCCACCGGATTTTGTCGCCTCCGGATTTTGACACCTCCGGATTAAGACGTCTTCGAATTTTGACGCCTCCGGATTTTGTAGCCTCCGGATTTTTTGTCCGGATTTTGACGCCTCTGGATTTTGTGCATCCGGATTTTGTAGCAGCACCCGATATATAGCACTAATTTTGGACTGGTTTTTGGCTGCCGATTGGAAGCAACCATAAGTTTTGGGCTGCTCCCAAACCGAAGTTATTCCACTTTTAAGGAAAGAAACATTTCGTTTTAGATGTTTTCGAGACTAAAATAAATTTTTCTGATCCTAGACTTAGCGTACTATATTGGCTCGTTTTAACCTGACGATTGGACTCGGCTTTTGACTACTCTCAAACCGAACTGATACAACTTTTAGGCAAAAAAACCATTAAAACCGGCCCAAGTTTTGAACTGTTTACGTGATGGTAACCATATCGCTCATGTATGAGTTAAAAATCATTTCAGTTAGAACTATTTTTTCACCAAAAACGGCGTGTTATTACTCATAGAAAAAATAAACCCGACGAAGTTACTGCACAAAGTGGTTGGATCAGACTTCTGTCAAACTGTGTCGACGACAGTAATAAAAGATATGTTTAGACATACCTCGAGTTATGTCGAATTCCATAAATGCAGCCATTGTAGCAGTTCGCAAGAATTTCTTTTTTCCACAGTTCATGTAAACAACCAAAAATTCAAGAACGATTTGAGCAAATTGCAAGAGTCTATCAATGGTAAGTTAGTTGGCCTGCGGGACTATTGTAAGCAATGTAAAATTGATTATTATTTACTTTTATTGTCTACTATCTGCAAGCTGACATGGTAAAAAAAGAGTAACTATGACACAAGTCATAGCCCTCCTTAAAAAAACCAAAAACGTTGTAATAATTACTTATAAAGTAGAATCACAATAACGGAAATTTAAGAAAAAAGACTAGTAAACAAAAATAATAATGAAAAAAATGCAAGAAACAAGATAAATTAAAAAAATTTTAATTATTAAAAATTAATAATTGCTTCGAACCAAAGATATGGCGTCGTCGGAAGGTCCAAAAAAGAAAAGATAATTGCATAGTAAATCTCACCATATGTTGTCAAGCTATCTGTGAACAATGGTATGTGCCATTTTGTCAAAGAATGAAGTAAAAATGAAACCGCTGTGGACAAATATGAATTTTAGTTTTTAGAAATGCATATGAGTACTGAAGTAATTAATCACCGGTACGGTGCTTTGCAGTATCTTTTGAGTAGTGGAAAGAAAAGCACCAAATCAAAGACACTAGCATGTTGCAAATGTTCCAATTATCGAATCCTCCAGTGCCAACACATTGCGTCGAAAGTTTAACGCATTTAAAGATGGATCAACGTGGGCTGCAGCAAGGTTGAATAACTTACAGGCAAAATTGAAAGAGGAGAAATTTGTGTATTCGCGCTTCCACCCTCTAATGCGAATTATAGATGGATTTCTGAGATTTCGCACGCCGTCGTATAACTGAATTCTATCTCGCAAGAATTTCGAGTTGATTCTCCCAGTCAAAACGTCGTGTATAAAAAATACAGCAGCATTGGTACGTCTCCTCAGGAGTGACTGCAGGTTCAACTCGTTACACCTGTCTATGTATGGACGCAAACGATAAATATCCTGCTCTTTGTCTACGTAACGATCACGGTTGGCGTAAAAAACAAATTGCCTTTGTACGCTTTCAAGCGATTGAATGTGAACGTTATGGTGTGGTGCCCAAACTGTACTAGAAAATTCCAGGTGTGACCGAACTATTGCTGAATATAGCATCTTAGCTGCATTAAGGTCAAATCGGCCGTAGCACTGTCTCTTGACAAAAGATAGCATCGACATTCCCTTCTTCGATCCAAGTTCAACGTGGTCGTTGAAGCAGAACTTATCGTTGTATGTAAGTCCTAAATTCTTGATACTGTTAACACGCTTAACCGGCTTGCCGTTAATTAAATAGTCTGTTTGTATAAGACAACGTCTCTATGAAATTGACAATATTTTGCACTTATCTTCGTTCATCTCAAATCCATTGTTGTTGCACCAATCAGCGAAGTTGTTTATGGATAATTGAAGAGCTTGAGTATCACTAGCTGTATTTATGCTGTTGTGTACAATCTTTTTATCGTCTGCAAAATTTATGTCAACCGTTATGGGGGAGCTTCCATCTGAGTCCTCGAAGTATACTAAGAAATGTAGAGGTCCCAAAATTAATCCTTGGTCAACACCAGATGTAACATGAATAGGAACGGATTTACTAGAGTTTACTTTTACTATTTGTTTACGATGTTGGAAGAACGATTTGAACCATAGCAGCAGAAGGTTACTCAATCGGTACTTGTTGGCAGATAATTTGAATATAAGCGAAACAGGCCTTACGACGTCAAATGCTTTACGAATATCCGCAAAGAAGATGTCAGTATGGCAGTTATTTTCAAAACTGTCATGTACCAGACATGAAAGCACCATCAGGTTAGACTCTACCCTCCTACCGGGAAAGAATCCATGTTGACTTGGTGATGAGTGCGGTAAAATATTGAATTTCATCTGATCGAAAATGATGATTTCGAAGACTTTTGCCAAATTTGGTGACACGGATACACCACGATAATTTGTTATTTCAGATTTCCATCCTGATTTGTTGTTGTTCAGGTCAGGATAAAGCATTTCTGTTAATGATTTCGAGTAAATCGTTGAAAGTGGTTCAGCTAACAAATCAGCGCATTGACGAAGAAATAACGAAGATATCTTGTTTGAGCTAGCTCCTTTGCTAAGGTCCATGTGCTGGAGTATTTGACTAACAATAATTGGTGTAACCGTGATGTTTAGGTAACCATCATCTTCGTCTGTTTATATGAGAAATGAGATCTTTATTTTCTTCGGTATCATTTGCATTTTTGACGTACACGGAAGCAAAGAATTTGGCAAATAGGTTTGCCTTTTCATCGTCATTGATTGCTTCCTCGTGCAAATAAGTCATTTTTCCTGGCAATGGGCTTACTTTGTATTTGGAGTTGATAAAATTCCAGAACTTTTTCGGTTGTTTTTTATAATTAGCTGCTAAGTTTGTCAGAAATCCATTATATAACTCATTTTGATAGGATTCGAATTCCATTTTCGCAGTTTTGAACTTTGATTCATTGTCAGCTTTTGAATCCGATCGGGATTGATTGATTAAATTTCGATAAGCTCGATTTCTTCTGTTGTTAAGGTTTATGAGTTTTGCATCATACTAGACTGGGTGATTCGTTTTTCTTAGAGTAGCCTTAGGGATGCGTTAATCAAAAATTTCGTAGATATTACTATACAGTGCGTCGATCATTTATTCTAAACTTTTATCCGCAAACAAATGGTCAAAATCAATCTCAGCGAGGTCCTGCCTTATCAGTGGATAAGGTGTTTTTCGGAAACAATATATTGACTCAAATGTTGGTGAAGATGCATATGATGACGGTTCACTTTCGATCATACAATGCATTGGTACGTGCGCATCGTCCTGCATGTTATCAGGAATTATTGACAATTTGGCTGGCGTAACGATAAATAATTCAGGCATATTGGTGTATGCAAGGTCAAGAACGTTATTGTACGCGTTTGCAAAATCTACCATTTGAGAAAGACCACATTCAAGCAAGGATGTCGTAAAAGTCTCCAATCACTGGTAAAAAGTCGAAGTTAATGTTAAGTTTTGCTGCGAACTATAGATAAATAGCAATGTATACTACATTTTTTTACAGCTTCCGAACTGCGGTAATAATTCGTCGGATATTGAACCTTCATTCAAATATCAACTCGCAAAACTGTCAGCACTCACTATTGCCCAAAAAAAGTACGCAGCAATCAGCAGTCTTCATACCGTCTTACATGGATTACGATATGGGCCACTATATCGCTGTTGTAAAGAAAAATAACTTATGGGAGGCCTTTGATGATTTGCATTCAAAAAGCTCTCATTTGTCGAGCTCAAAAAAAGTTGTGATCCATAACTTGTTATTCATTGAAATTTTTTATTAAACAATAAGTTACTTTTATGCTTCCATGATTTTAATTCAAAAACACGCCGGAACGCCTTTCATTTATAAAGAGTAATCAGAGTATTTCAACAACCACCATCGATAATTGTGCAAACTTCATTTTACTGCTGGTAGCCCAATGCGCAATATATTTGGATTTTAGTGCAAACTTTACGCTAGCTGTAATACACATGCTGATGATTGGGATAATTGTGCAAACTTCCTGTGACTAGCACAACATATATACAAAATATACTATTTTGTGTGCATTATGCATTGAACGTGAATGCATGCACAATTATTGTAATTTGTGCATTGACTCTAATGATTGTGTATGCGTTAGGCTAACTGCACAATCTATTCTGACTATTGTGCATGTCTACGATTTCATTCACAATTCATTCCTATGACTGCACATGCCTCAGGTTCAATGCACAATCAATTCTGATGATTGTGCACGCCATTTTCATAGAACATACGATAAAGTTAATGTAATCCCCCATACAAATGGACATGTTTCGAGCAGAAAATAGTTTTGTGCTAAGCACAGGTGGCATCACAAAACTGTTGGGCCGGTGATATCGTCAGCACATAATGTGTAGATTTCAGCTAACTATTCATAATTTCGAAAAAGTTGATACAATAGAGGTCTCCCATACAAATGGACGTGTTTTGAACAGAAAATAATTTTGTGCTAAGCACAGGTGGCAGCACAAAACTATTTGACCGGTGATAAAATCAGCACATAACATGTAAATTTCAGCTAACGATTCATAATTTCGAAAAAGTTGATACAACAGGTGTCTACCATACAAATGGACATGTTTTGAGCAGAAACTAGTTTTGTGCTAAGCACATGTGGCAGCACAAAACTTTTGATAACCATTTTTCGAAAGCACATAACCTAATGCTCAAAATCAGCTATTTGAAAATCCAGCTCAAAATGGTGGGGGTGCTGAAGACATGCACCTCATTTATACTACTAATTTATCAAAAATTCCTTTAAATTTTTATATAAAATACTTGAAAGTAATTTTACTTTTAAGGGGATTTTTTGAGACGAGATTACTACGTGAGGATTTCAATTTTTAACACAAATTAACGAACACCTCATTGTCACGTAACATGTACATAAAAAATATATTTTTTCAATACGTACTTAACTACTTAACTCCGAACGTCGTCATACTAATATGCAGGTGACAAAATTATTCATTTGTCGTCATGAGTGATGATATTACATCTCGATCAGATGTTCGTCAAAATAATTAAAATAATTAAAACTGTTCACCGTTCGAAATCAACAAATTATATTAAAAAGTTCACTTGTGATTTCAGGGGGATTTGTGTTCATAAGTTTGTGTCTGAATTTGTACATGTAAAACGATTTATATGCGTCTAAATTGTTTTCGCGCTTAACGTTTTTCACAAGTTTAAATTTTTCTTTGTCCAATTCATGTCGCGTGTTAGATAGGAAATGTTTAGCTACCGCGGATTTTTCAGGGCAATTGTTTTTAACATTTCTTATATGCTCTTTCCATCTCTCTTCAACGGCTCTTTTTGATTGTCCTACGTATAAAAGTCCACAAGAACATTCTATTGTGTGGATTCCACTTTTGTCTAAAGGTTCTTTTTTGTCTTTGTTGTTTGTGATGAAGTTTCTAATCTTGTTCTGACTTACTGATGTTATTTTAATGTCATGTCGCTTGAAGATTTTTCTGAATTTGCTATTGCATTGGTGGCTGTAAGTTAAGTCATCCATTTCGCTTGTGTCTTTCTTCTTTGAATGTGGTGGTGATATGGCGTATTCTCTTTCGTTCATATTTGGTGATCAGTGCATTTATAATTATTATTATTATTGAAACATTTATTTGTCAATCGGCACAGTGTACTCTTCGAAAACTGAACAATTTAAACGAAACTCGCAGTAGGGAATCCAACCGGTTTTTTTAAAACCGGTATAAACCGGTTAACCGGTAATACCGTTTACCGGTTTTCAGAATTTCACTTTAACCGAAAAATTAACCGAAAAATTTTGTTTTTAAAAATTTGCGCTGTTTTTGACCAAATTAACTGACCGTATGGATTTTTCATATCGTTCAAAATAAATAGCAGCATCGTCAGTCAGTTGTGTGACAACGAAAAATATAGAGCTCTCGGTTAGGATTGTACAACACATTTGTATGATTATTAATTTAATTAAGTAAGTTAGCTAAACATTACTTTAAAATGTCAGATGATGACAAAAATAAAAATCAGATCGGTCAAGCGGCCGTAACATTAGCTGACAACACGTTTGGTCAAAAGACCGTTCAGAAAATATACGACAGTAATGTCACAACGAAAGATAGTGACTCTGTCGAACAAGGCAAATCGTCAGAGGTCTGGAAATATTTCGAAAAATCTAAAGAAAAAGGCGAAGCAGTGTGTAAAGTTTGTAGAGCTGTTTTAAAGGCTGCCGGCGGTAGTACTTCGGGTTTGATCAATCACGCAAAGCACCGGCACGACATCAGCATTTTAAAGAGAAAAATCGTTCCAGGTTAGTGCGTCTGCAGCTAAATGTGAAATCGTTTTGTGTTCGTCCGAAATCCTCAGTTTAAAATTTGTTTTGTGTGTAATTTGGCCTACTTTTGGCTTGGCCTACTCTCATCTTAAGTTGTTATCACGACTCTAACAGAAACCCCGACACCATCATACAGCAAGAAATCAATGTCACATTATTTTCAACCAAGGAAAGGCAAAGACTGCATCGATGCTGTGTTATCACGAATGGTTGCATTAGATGGGTTTTCGTTTAAAGTTTTCACTACTTCAGGCGATCTAAGAAGTGCTTTAAAAGCCGATAGCTATGAAGTCACAAAGTCTCCAACAACTATAAGAAAAATTGTAATGGACTATGCTGAAAAGATCCGTAACGAAGAGAAGTCCACCATCAATTCACTAACAAAAAAGGCGAACGGTTTAGTGCGTCCCATGACGAATGGACTTCAATGAAAAATCGCCGGTATTTGAATGTGGTTCTGCACCATGAAGAAAGAAAAATCTGGAACCTTGGATTGGTTCGCGTAAAAGGGTCTATGTCTGCTGAGGTAATTTTACAGAAAATTGATGGCAGACTCCAGACATTTGGCTTATCATTGGACGCACATATCATTTGCCAAATGACGGATGGCTGCAAAACAATGGTAAAAGTAGGTAAAGTTTCAACAACCGAACAGCAGCTTTGTTTCGCTCATGGCGTTCAGCTAGGGGTGCTCGATGTGCTGTATGAGAAGAAAAAGAAAGCGTCGACAAATGATGATGAAGAAAGCGAACGTGAAGATGAAGAAGTCGAACAATATGAAGAAAACGAAGCTGATAAAGACTATGACGAAGACGAGAACGACCCATTCGCTTTTGCTGACACTTCGGAAGACGGGGATTGTTTCGGAGTGAGCATTGACGAAAATGAAGCGGATGTTCCAGAATTTTCTTCCAATTACAAAGGTGTTATAACCAAAGTAAGGAAAATTGTGAAGAAGTTTAGGCGATCGCCCAAAAAGAATGATGTACTTCAAAGCTACGTGACTGTCGAATTTAATCGGGAATCCGCTCTGCTACTGGACTGTAAAACACGATGGAACAGTCTGGCTGATATGCTCGAAAGATTTAACGAACTACGAAAACCAATCAAAAAGGCATTAGTTGATATTGGCGAGAATCTGGATATCGATGAACGAGGATTGACCGTAGTATCGGAGATAGTAAATGCACTGAAACCCATAAAAGCAGCTGTGGAAGCACTTTGCAGACGAGATGCAAATCTCGTCACTGCTGATACCATTTTAATATTTACATTGAGCCAGTTGCAACAACAGAATACAAACTTAGCATTATCGCTATTTGAATCGTTGAAAAATAGAATTCTCGAGAGACGAACAAAGTTGTCAGGTGTACTAAAATATTTGCATACTGGCAGTTTTTCAAGTACCGCTAATGACAGCGAGGCTGACGACAGCGGTGATATGTCAATATCGACGGAGGTTGCAGAAATATTCAATGTTCCTGCTGGAGAAACTGTAGAATCGGTTATTATTGGGTTGTTGATGCGACTATTTGGTGAAGGCAAGGACGCGCAGGATTTACGTCAGGTAAAATTAGACCTATTTTCATTTTTGTTTGGTTTTAAGTTCGTATTTTCAATAGGCGACTGCTCAAAGCACCTCAACCTCAACAGAGTCAGATACAAATGTCAGGCCGAAAAAGAACACCAAACGATCGAGGTTGATTTTGCACGCCGAATTGGACGAAGCAATTGAAAAGGCATTGGCTGCGAAAGTCGAAAACGAAAGAGGTACGTCGAAGACGACGTTATTAAAAATAATCAAACAGGAAATGAAACTGTTTGAGGCTGCTGGGACCCGTGGGCGGTATTTGTCGAAGGTGTACGATTATCTACGAGGAGTTAAGCCAACAAATGTTGAATCTGAGAGGGCATTTTCATCTTGTGCCTATCTTTGCCCAAAAATAAAAGGTAGAATGAGAGACAATACGCTCGACAACCTATCTTTTCTTCGCACTTATTTTCAAACGAAAAAAGAAACTTTTGAATAAAAATTCCTGTAGCTGTAATCCGTAATCATATTTTTTGTTTCTTTTTCTCAATATTCTGAAGGAAAAAAATTTAGAGCAAGAGTTACTGGATTCAAAAACACTAGCAAATTCGTCAAAAACTCTGCATATGGAGGAGACAGGTTCATTGAAACCATAGGCAGTCTTGTGATGAGGGCTTCGAAACATATCTATCTTTCGAAGACCGTAAGTGTGCTCCGGTTCGTGGCGTTGCGAGTCAAACAAATCAGACAGAATCGGAGCGTTAATCCTATGAATGAAGAGGTCGTACAGGAAGAAGACATGGCTTAGCTTACGTCTGTGGGAAAGACGTTCGGGGCCCAAAATCTTTCTTCTATCGTCGTAAGGGGGGAGCCGATAGTCGCTATCACGCTTGATTGACCGTCTCAGCGCGAATAGTACAAACTTCTTCTGAATTGATTCAATACGATCACTGAGTGTCTTTGATGAAGGGTTCCAAACCACTGCGGCGTATTCGAGATGCGACCTGACATGCGCTATGAAAATGCTCGTCAAACATCGTACGTCATTAAAATCGGCACCGATCCTCTTAAGAAAACCTAACATTGAATAGGCTTTCGCGACTTGGCTGTCCACATGCGCTCTAAAGTCAAGCTGCTGGTCCATGAGAACACCGAGGTCAGATATTTCTTTCACTCTCGTAACATCTTGGCCATCAATTGTGTAGTTGAAAATGACAGGGGACCTGATGCGGTAATAAGATATGACTTTGCATTTGCCGATGTTGATGGACATATAATTCCTAGCACACCAGTCCGAAAATGCGTCGATGTCCTCTTGGAGATCAATAGCATCAACCGTTTAGCTGACGGTATGATGGAGTTTTAGATCGTCCGCGTAGAGACTGCAGTTCCTTGGTGACATCATTGAAATACAAAATGAAAAGCAGCGGCCCGAGGTGACTTCCTTGCGGTAATTCGGATGTCACTTTGAAGGTTTCCGACTTATAATCGAAGATCTTGACGTACTGTTCTCTGCCACTGAGATAGGACTCGATCCAGTCAAGCAAACAAGGTTGGAACCCAAGCTCACTGAGTTTCTGCAGTAAACATCCGTGGCGTACTTGGTCGAAGGCTTTTCGAATGTCAGTATAGACCGCATCCACCTGAGATCTCGACTCTATGACTTTCAGCGAGTGACTTACGAACTCCATGAGATCAGTCGATGTGGAACGTCCTAAAAATCCGTGTTTTTTCCTGAGCAGGTCAGTTAATCTCTCGCAGATCAATGATTCAAAAATTTTGCCCAAAGTCGCTAAAATTGCTACCCCTCTGTAATTCTCGACGTCATTCCTGGAGCCACTCTTATGGATCGGCGTAAGGTATGATAACTTCCATCGACTGGGATACGATCGCTTCCTCACGGACAAATCGAATATGCGGTGGAGCGGAACGGTCAGCAGAGGTGAAAAGTCATCAGGGCCAATTCCTTGACTCACGTCTAGACCACGAAGCGCTTTCAAGATATCGGATTCTGAAGGCGAGTAACTGAAAATGTCAGCCATTTTCTCCACACCGAAAGCGGATATGGGTTTAACATCTGGTACATAAACTGAACGGAAAAATTCACCAAATGCATTGCAAACTGACTCAGGATCGGAGACTTTCTTGTCTTTGAAATACATCGAAGCAGGATAACCTCTCGTCTTCTTCTTGGAACTGTTTTGTTTTCGTTGTAGCCGTTCACTTTGCCAATTCTTAAGATGTTTTGCTTTTATTTTTCAAAATCTTCTTTTTCTAACGGTATTGTCATCAACTTATGGATCATACTACCGAAATATTTTATTTAACTTTTCATTTAACATTTCATTTAATATTTCTTTTAATATTTCATCTAATATTTTATCAAACATTCGATAGTACCATTTACTATAAGCAGCACCATTCATATGGTCTTTGTCAAAAAAAAAATTTGAGCTCATAATAGAATGAGACGATAAGAAAATGCACTAGCATCAACTAAAATCAAACTCTAAAAGAGTTTTTTCTTTACGAGATCATAATTATCATGAATAAATTATGTCTTTTCGACAACAAATGGTCCTAAAGAACTGCGCTTAGCGCTAATCGATATGCCCGCATATGAGAATGCTCGCTCACTTGATGTGCTAGTGACAGGTATACAAAGAAATTTTCTAACCAATGTACACAAAAGAGGTGAGCTATTTTTATGATCTTTCCAAAACGCTAGAACATTAAAATCATCAATACTTCCTCTTGGAATAACTGTCAAAAAATATTTGTGTATTTCTTCGTTGATCTTTTGATCGAAGTTTGTTGATGTTAGAAATGATTCATTAGCGTGTTTTTCAATTAATTTCTCTAATACAGAAGGTACTTTTTTCTTTTTCGCAGAGGGTGGTTGTACTTTCGATGAGCTCGGTTTCGTATCAAAATTTTCCCCTAGCTTTAAAATTTCCTGTTTTAGAAATTCAAATTTGGTAGTATTTCGTTTACTTAATTCTTCCTGTAATCTTGGAAGATTATGCAACCGTGGATCCAGAAGAGATCCAATTAAAATTTCTTTCGTAATAGGGAATCTAAAATCTAGTTTATCAAGTAATTTTTCTTTTAGCTCCGCTACCAAATAGTGGTCTTTTTCTTGTACAGCTAATGTAGCTTCAATTTCGATGCGGAAAATTAAAGCGCTTGATAACGTGGGCTTCTTTTCAGAAGAGAAAGTTTCCACTGCGGTTCTGAATAATTTAAGGAAACGGATGAGCTCATTTACCAGTTCCCATTCGTCGACGGTAATGGAAGAACAGTCTTTGAGTGTCGGAATAACTCTGTTCACTGCGGCACGCTGAGATCCGAGACTTTCTAACATCAATAGAATACTGTGCCATCGAGTCATAGTATACCCCTTAACGCGTTGATAACCTTTTTTGTTGATTGTCTCCATCGGCCGAAGATCATCGTTTAACAGTGATGTAATCGACACCGGTAGTCTCTCAGCAGCGGTAAATCCTTCATCGTCATCAACATCATCTAACAAATCGTTGAGAATCGCTTCGTCGAGTTGGTCAATTTTGTAGAAAATCTCGTTTCTAGCGTTTTTATCCTAGGTAAAAAGAAAAACTGTGATGAAGTACAGGTAGGTAAATATCCTAAATTTTTGGAAGATGTAATGCGTAGTGTAATTTAAGAATAAAGAAGAATAATAATTCAACACTTATGAAAATCAAATAAAAAAAGTCTTTGCTAGTCATACCTCTTGTTCTAATTGAGCACTCCGAAAGCGCAATTTCTTCACCAATTTTTTCACTTTGGTTAGAAGTTCGTCTATTTCCGTAATGGCTTCGAATCCATCGACATTTATAAGGTTATGTACACCATGCCCCAAACAGAATTGATGTTCGAGGTTCTCGTCAGTAACAAATTTGACCATATTCGAACCTTTGTCGGTGACCACATAAATCGAACAGTTTTCGATTCCAAACGATTTCAATATGGAATAATATTGCTCTGCGATCTCTTTCGCACCATGCTTGATGGGCATGCTCCCCGTTTTTAGATTGATATTCAGTAGTTCAAAGTCTTCCGTAATGCAAGCCAAGTTGAATGTAATGTATCCGTGCCGTTTATAACCATCCATCCACAAGTCCAGAGTTATAGCACAGTACTTCAGTGCCTGAACGATTCCCTTGATAATCGGCACCATTTCGAAGTAAACGTCACTCAATGCTGATCGGGAAAGTGTTGTTCTGTTCGGCCCTCTGTCTAACACAATGTTATATGACCTCAAAAAATTGGTGAACCCAGCGCTGTCGCTTGATAAGGAATGATAGCTGATCAAGCTCTTACAACAAAGCAAAGCTATACGTCTAGACAGCAAATAATTCGGATCGGTCACAAGGTTTCTATTATTTGTGGCTTCACGGCCGAAACAAGCTGTCAGTTTATTCGACGCTTCTGCTAGTGACACCTCTTTTTCTTTAATTTTATGGATGTCACTCAAATGATTGCTGAGGTTTGTTGTACTCGTTCCATTTTTGAATTTATGAACGCTGAATTGAAAAGAATGACACACATTGGAATACGAAACAACTGGCTTACAACCAACCTTGCAATGTGTTGTCGTGTTTCCGAAGACGCTGCAAATGATCCATTTTCTAAAGAATGTAGGCATAGGTTGCAATAATTAAATTCTTTATTGACGTATTGACCGGTTCGATTATTCAACAGCTGGCCAAAATATTTCCATACAAAGCTTTTGCGACCTACAAATGGCGCAAGCTAATATTAGCAACAGAAAAAAAAACAAAAACAAATCTTACTTGTTGTTATCACAACTGCAAAGTCTTGAATATCATCATCAGCTGCCACTTTCTCGGTAAATGGTGCCGTGTTTTTGTATGTATCGGGTGTGGTTGAGGTTGTCTCTATGATTTGATCTTTCGCTTTAGGCTTAGGTTTTGTAGTTTTCGACATCTTTTTGTTAGATAAAAAAATTGGCTTGAAATCTAGATCTACAACTGAAAAATCACAGCTGGCACAGAAAAAGTGAAGACAATAACTCACACGTTGTCATAAAACAATAAGTAAAAGAGCTGTCCAGGCTTATTGTATAATTCACTTAAATTTTTGGATCCAGCTGATCAGGTCGTTTCAATTTAAAAACTTCTTTACTTCCTACTTACTTTGATTCAATCCCTACACACGATAAACCAAAAATGTTATGCTAATATTCGAGTAGATTTTTTGTATTTCCTTCACTTTTAACGTTCACGTTAAATCCGTTCAAAAGCTTTTTGTCTTTTAATCTTTTGTAGGTGGCTGATATCAAGAATAATATTTATAATCTGGCAACTTTATTATGTTTATCAATAAAATAATATGTAATAGATAGAATTTTGGACAAAAATAAGAGCGTCTGATGAAACTAAAGAATTTTTATATTCAAGCATAACAAAACAATTTTTGAACCAAATTTCTTATTTTTTTTTATTTTATCAAGAAAATTGTACTCAACGCCGTTTTGCGCCGCCGCCGACGAGAAATTTTTTTTTGCGCTGATCGCCGCCGCCGATAAATTTTCCAACGCCGTTTTGCGCCGCCGCCGACGAGAAATTTTTTTTTTGCGCCGATCGCCGCCGCTCAATAATTTTTCAACGCTGATATGCGCCACTGACGCCGCCGCCGATAAATTTCGACCGGCGCACAGCTCTACTCTATCTGCATCCTCTTTCTTGACTATTGCAAAAACATCATCTATAAATCTCTTCCAAAATCTAGGGAACCAATCTTCATTGTGGATTTTCTTTTCGAAGTTTCCCATGAAAATGTCTGAAGAGAAAAAGGGTGCTAAAGCGACGCCCATGGCTGTTCCAGACATTTGTTTGTAATATCTTCCTCTGAATTTGAAATAACCATTTCTCATTGCAAATTTCGAAATTTTTGTATAGACTCAATTGTTTTCACATGACTCACGAATTAACTTACACCATGGATCTCTCACTTCTTCGTAGCGGCCGTTTTTTATCATTTCCTTTACGTTATTTACGTGTCATTCTCATCCGTAATAACTACTTTATTGCCTTTATCAGCTTTAGCGAAAACACAATTTTTCGTTTTTATGGATTTTAAAATCTTTACTTCTTTTGAACAACCCCTTGTTTACTCTTTGCTAATTGTTTTAAAACAGGTTTCACCTCATTTCTGATGGATGCTTTGACTTCAAAAGGTTTGTATTGTATGCCTGATTCTATATCTACTATTAAGTCAGTTGTCGTGCTAATATTACCGCTCATTGCAAAATTCAGACCCATATTTAGTAAATCCAATTCTTCTTTACTAAAATGTGCTGAAGATTCATTTACTACAAAATCTTTTAAGATAATTGGTTTACAAATTTGGAATTTAATAATAATGGTTTATTCAATTGTGTACAGAAGGTTTACACCTTAATTACATATACAATAGGAGACAAAATTATGGTGTGTTTAAATGTAGTAGATATCTAAACAAAAAAAAAAACAAAAAAAAGAAGAAAAAAGTTAATAAAAACAATAAATGTAAACTTAGGTTGACCATTAAACAGCTTGTAAAAGGTAACAGGTTTATATTTAATAGGGGCTAAATTAGAAGTAAAATTAATGCGAACCACGCGAAATTCAAATCAATTCAGTGCACTTCCCTAAACCGTGAGACAAATGGAAAACCCAGTGAGTTGTATTTCTCAATCCCTCGGAACAGGAGCGAATGGTATGTTTTAGCCGTATCAGTAAGCGGAACCAAGTAGTTCCGTAGCCTTTTTGACTGGCACATATTAATCTTTTGATAAATATAAGAAGGGGAACCACTCGCTATAACTTTATGCAGAAAAAGCAGCGCCCGCATCTCCAGGTATTCTATTACGCTGCATCCCAGGATCTTATCCTTGTATTTTTTCAGTGGCCGCCTAGGCTTTATGTTAAAAGCAAATCTTACGCAAGCGTTAAATAGCTTATTCAGAGTGCGTGTGCATTTCGTATCCAAACCGAACACAAACACTTCACAGCCGTAGGTGAAATGAGGGATGAGTAGAGATTTAACTAGGTTCATACGTGTCGTCTTAGGGAGAAAATAAGCATGACTCCAGAGCGTCCTTAAGCCCGCATAGAACCTGGAAGCAATATGATTACACTGCGCGTTCCATGATAGGTTACTCATTAGTTTAAGACCTAAATTGGTGACTGTAGCGCTCGAGTTAACCACTTCGTTATTGAGGATGAAGAAAGGCACTTCGGGCTGGTGGCCGTTGTTGTTGAAGACTATGGCCTGAGTTTTTTTGACATTTAATGAGAGGCCGTTGCTATAAGACCACCTGCAGATCGACGCTAAATCCGCATTTACCTTGAGGACCCCAAGACTCCTAGAAACCTCGTCCTTTTGTGTTCCAAGGTAATTTTGAACATCATCTGCATAAAGGTGGGGCTTAGTGTAGCGTAACACCTCTGGAAGGTCATTTATAAAAAGAATAAACAGCAAAGGAGACAATGCCGACCCTTGTGGTGCGCCTCGAGAGTTTAGTGTGAGAGGAGAAGTATATGATGATATTTGCACGCATTGAAAACGCTCACTGAGGAAGCTACTGATCAGTTTAACTGCTGTGGAGCTGAAAAAGTACTTATCCCGTAATTTTTTAACAATAGTTCGTGGATGACACTATCGAAGGCTTTGCTGAAATCAAGAAGAAGTAGATAGGAAATTTGCTTATGAGTAAAGCCTCTCAGAATGTCATCGATCACCTCTACCAAGGCCGATGCAGTACTGTGCCTGCTTCGAAATCCAGACTGGAGAGGTTCAATCAGATCAGTTAGATTAGATTCAGACACGAAATCAGTTATTTGATCAGCAATTATATTTTCAAGCGCTTAAGAAAAGACCGGAATATGGGCCTGAAGTTTTCGTAGTCATTACCACGGGTCTTTTTGTGGGACGGGATGATTTTAGAAATTTTCCATAATTTGGGATAAGTTGAACGCATTAGGATTTGGTTGAACACATAGGTGATATGTGGAGTGATGTAAGGCAGGGATTTCTTAACAAACGATATCGGCACACCGTCTAGACCTGAAGCTTCGGAGCGAATCGCATATATGGCTTTAATGACTTCCGAGTCGTCTATCGGGCGAAAAGTAAAGGAGCGGTGGGGGTCTACAGCAGACACTTGAGTGAGTGCAGTGGGCCCGCTCTCGAAAAACTGATAGATTTCCTCTATTACGCTGCTCTTAGCTAGATAATCATTGTATTCATCAGCAGTGAAATTCGGGTTAACTGAAGATTTGGATTTTACCGTACCTATATTTTTCAGATTCCGCCAGATTTTTTTCGAGCCCAGGGACAGATCAAGCTTTGGTCCGTAGTATTGCGTTTTTGCCTTCCTAATCAGATTGTTGGTCTTATTTCTCACTTTATTGTAGTGGATGCGATTTTCTACCGTCTTGTTACGGCTGTAATTGAAGAAAGCAATCTGGCGTTCAAATATAGCTCCGCGGATCTCGCTCGTAAACCAGTTCTTAACGGAGTTCGCCCCAGTACGAGGATTTAATTGCCTCATAGGAGCATGTATTTCCAGCTGTTCCTTAACAATCTCGCTGAGATGGTATACCATCTCTTCAACTTCAGTCGCTTCGTAAATCAAGTGCCAAGGGGACATAGCGAAGGATTCCTCAAGCTTTCCGAAATCGATATTATCATAGCAGCGGTAAAAAAGTGGATCAGGTTCGCATAATGAAAACTCCACTTTGTATGACAATATAATGAGGTCGTGGAACGATAGACCGGTGGAGAGTTGCTGAAATACAGCTACTTTGTGGGCATTGTTAGTCAGGAAAAGGTCAATAAGTGAGGGCTTGCAGCCTGGTTGAAAGTTAGTAGGGAGTGTACCTAGGGAGCTGAGCGAGTGTCTATCAAGTAGCTCTCTTAACTCACACGTTGAACACGAGTTCGTTTTACACTTTAAGCATTTCCCTGCATCATCTGTTAGCAGATTCTCATTCAAGTCTCCTGCTACAATAACATCAGAGTAGGACGGAGTAATATCTGCAAATATTTCATCCAGAATTTCAATCTCATCAATGCCTGGAGCTTTATAGATACCCGCAATTAGTATTTTAGCACTGGGGAAAATGATTTCAACGAACAAATGTTCCATACCTAGGTTTTCGGAGGAAGTGACTAGGCGTGCGTTTAGGCCATTTTTGATATACATAGAAATTCCTCCACTCCTCCTTCCTACTCTATCATTTCTCATAAGATAGTAACCTTCGATTTCTACCATCTTGTTGCTAATATGGCTCTTAAAACAAGTCTCAGAGGCAACAATCACGTGGAG
>CM055404.1:74466579-74478111 GCA_029228625.1 Pseudolycoriella hygida
TTTGCGTTTCAAAGCTTTAAGCGTCACCCCAAATTGATATCAGTTGTTTTGGAAGGAGGAAGAAGGACTTGCGTCACATTTCCCTTTTAAAAGGGTTTTTGTTGCGATTGTTATTTACAGCAGCTACAGTTGATTTATACAAATTGTGTTATGAATATGTATTGCTGCGCCGCAGGTCGTAAAAAAAGCGGGGTCGAGGGGCGGCAGCCCGCGCTTAGGGGGTCAAGGGGGAATATCCCCTTTGCGGGGTCTAAGGGGCAGAGCCCCTCGCACATATGGCCGCCTGCAGGGCGTAACCAATATAATTAAGACCGTCGCGTCGCCAATGAATTACAATCATTCATTCTCTGTGACATATTTTAAGTTAAATGTTAAATTTGTAAAAAATTCAAAATACAGAATTGTATACTTAGTATTAATAAAAATCCAATATTTTATTATTACTTGATCGTGTTATTTGAATTGAAGGTGACATATTAGTTAGCTTCTCGATCAAAATAAAAGAACGGTTTTCAATAACCGGACGGACGTTTCGTTACTTTATTGTAACATCTTCAGCCCTATAAGTTACAAAGATAATATTTACTTATAAACTAAATTTCAAAAATATTGCACTAAATTAGAGAACTTACAATGTTAGTCCTAAACAGATATAATAAACACAGATACACAGATTACCTCCAGATTGTTCAATTATTTTCCTTTTCTCTTTTAACCCACCATCGCATCGGCAAATTTTCCTTAATATTTTTTTAATTGTGAGGTAATAATTTAAAAGAATCCAATACAATTGGCTTTTGTCATTTGGATATAAAATCATACGGGATTTTCCCCCTCGAGTATTTTTGATGTGTAAAATTTGATATTAAGGTACAAATACCTCCAGATGCACGTAATTTTTGTCAAATAGTTATGAAAATCAATGCTCATGACTAATTTTAATTATATCTAAAATACTTTTCTGTAAATTTCACTCAACAATTTTGTATATCCGCATTTTAACACCGCAGGATTTGGTCATCTCTATGATGTTTTGAACATCTGGGTATCGCTAAAACCGCGGGCAGCTGCGCAAATTCAAAATAAAAATAGCAATCTGATTCAGGCCATTAATTCTGAGCCTAAATGTCATCCTCATAATATTTATTACAGGGTATTAGACAGTACTCGCCAAAAAAGTTGCAGCTGGATGACAATAATCTGAATTAGAGCCATTGTTATCATCACCCCGTAGGTAATAAAATATTTAGCCATACCATTAATCTGAATTTGGATCATTGTTATCGCCATCCCAAAGGTAATAAATTATTCACCACAGGCCATTAATGTCAACTTCCTCATATTGTCCCATGCTGACCCTCGTATGACACTTTCCTATACCTCATTCTATAATACAACATCCTCGTGAACTTTCTCTGGATGCGCTCGATTTTCGAGATGTAGACTTTATAGAACGGATATGGAATCCGTTCTATAAAGTCTACATCTCGAAAATCGAGCGCATCCAGAGAAAGTTACCGAGGATGTTGTATTATAGAATGAGGTATAGGAAAGTGTCATACGAGGGTCGGCTCTATAGTTTGGATATGCAAAGCTTGTCAAGCAGGAGGCTTCTCATAGATGAATTGCACCTCTTTAAAATGCTCAATGGACACTTGCGAACTGAGCTAGTGAATAAAATCCATTTCATTGAGCATCGCTATCCTACTCGAAATAGTGCAATTTTTATGCTGCAAAAGCCAAACTCAAATATTCTCCTCAAATCACCATCACATAGGTTGCCAAAAAACCATGACGAGTATTTTAGTAGTTTCGACATTGTTAGTGACGTCAACATAAATACCTTTAAATCAAAAATATACGATCACCCGCTGCCAGTTCATACATCACAATTCTTAGTCTTCTAACCTTTAGTTATAGCTTGTACACATCACACCCATCTCAACAGTGAATTATTTCATCCCGGAAGTCCCTACTTACTTGATAACTGATTGCTTCAGTGCCCTCGGATTAATTATAATTTTTCTTTTGCATTTTTATCATAAGTTCACTCACTTCTTTACTCTCATTTTTATTTTTTTTTATTTAGTTTCTAGGTTAAGGTTTCTTTTTTTTTGTTTTTTTTCTTCATTTTTTCTTTCATTTTTTCTATATTTTTTTCTTTATTTTTTTCTTTTTCTTTTTTTTTTTATTTACACTTCTGTCACTATGCTAAGCATAGCCAAGTAATTTAACGTTAAAGTAATTTTGAGCTAATTTATTATTGGAATTGCAAAGTTCTGTTAATTGGCCTAATAAATAAATAAAATAAATAAATAAACATGCTGAAGAAAAGTGCTCAAAACCCATTAATTTCACCCCTCCATTGTTATCACCCCTCCTTTAGGTAATAAATCATTTAGTCACACCCAACCTTAATTACATAACCGTTACATAACTGTTCTGTCCTTACATGTAGTTTGTGGCCCGTAATGCCCACATAGCAATTAGCACAAAATTGATCAGGACCCGAGCCGTCGCAAGGAATATGATATATTACATCGTACATATCACGAAGTTCAGTGCGATGTTTTAGCTTTGAGAAATTTTCGCGGTTGGTGATTATAGGTTTATATCCCAATTTTACCTTTAATAATAACGATTTAAAAATTTGAGTAAAAGGGATGAAAAAAAAAACAATACAAAACGAGATGTGTACATAGAAATGTCCTAAGCTTCTGAATTTAAATAACTTCCAATTTATTCTTGAAGCTCAATAGTGACCGGAGTGCGTGCGTTAATAAAACCCCGGGCGTTATTAGCGCCCGGAATGCAGGCGTTAAGAACACCCCGGGCGTTATTAGCGCCCGGAGTGCGGGCGTTAATAACACCCCGGGCGTTATTTGCGGCGGAGAATGTCACGTCACCAACGCAATTACCACTTCGTACCATTTGCGTGGAAACAATGGGAACCTGGTGTGATGAGGCTACAAAACTATTTGACGGGGACAATGATCTCGCTCAAGACAGACGAGCCAAGATCAAAAGCTTTTCTAAAGCAGCGAATTAGTATGGAAATTCAAAAAGGCAATGCGGCTGCTGTGATGGGATGCTTCGAACCAAGTGATACGATGAAGGAAGTTTTTATCTGTGATTTTATTGTAATTTTGTATTTTTTGTGACCAAGTCTAATTTTGTAATAAAAAATGACCATGTCTAATTTTGTAAAATCTAAATTTGTAAATGCTGAGATTTAATAAATAATGTTAATTGAGGTGGTTACAAACGTCGCGGTAAACGCAGAAGACACTTTTCGAAGAACTTCGTTTATTTTGCATAGGTCCGTTCGTACCTAGAGTATGTGTGAGTTGTTTGGCATCCTAAACGGAAACTACAAGCTCCCGCCATATTTTGAGAGATGCAAATCGATCAATATTGAAATATTCGCCCGACACAGAATCAATGTCTCCGCCCTTTTTGCATCCGATCTGTTGAATTGGATTATCAACGCACCCAAAGTTAAAAGCAAGGTCATTCGTAATTCTAGACGCACTCGTGCTGATGACTTTCTCGTTATTGACGAACACAGAACAAAATATGGTCTTTATGAACCAATCAATAACATGCCCATGGCATTCAACCGCTTTTCACTACTGTGGTTTAAGAACATACCACGAGAATCGTTTAAGATGGCTATCAGAAGGTTGAAAATTACATATAAACTGAATGGTAAGATCAGAATCTCATAAACTGAACCTTTGGTTCTCACTCTAATCAGAAGCTGATTAGTCCACTCTGGTCTCACGACTTTCAAATGAAACTCAAATGTAACTCTAAGTCACGCCGCCTTGCGCAAAAATAGCTAGTCTAGACGACTAGTCCACTAATGCTCTTTGTTTCAGGTGGACCATTAAACGCACGTGACGTAAGTGCTTGATGGAACGACGAGCGACTTTCAATTTCAAGTTTAGTCTAATTTCAATTATTCCTCTTTTAAATGCATTACTTAAACTTCTAAAATGTATTAGTCAGGGGGCTTCGGCCATTGATTTAGTAAATAAATTAAATGAAAAAAATTTTCCTTTAGACGAATGATTTAAAAATATTGATGTTTTTTGAGAACAGGCAGACGTAATGGGGCATCATGCTGTAAAAAAAGTGTGGAACAAGCCAACCGGTTGTAATCGTTCAGATGGGAAGACACGGGATGGACTCAGATTGGTTCCATGGCGAAACGGAAAGCCAATGGTATGGGATTACACCTGCGCGGATACGCTAACCAACTCGTACGTAAAGGGAAATTCGAAAAAAGCAGGCTACGCGGCCGAGTTACGCGAGAATAAAAAAAAATCGATAAAATCGCTACTGCCACAACAAATGCAAGCCATTTTATCTTGCTCCAATGAACCACTGGATCAACAAGTTATTATGGCCTATATTTATGAGACAATCGACCATACTTAAATCACAAAACAGATCTTCAAACTGGAAGAAAAATTGATTATCTACAAAGAGAAATCAATCAATCTAACTCTCGCGACAGATCCGCTCAACGAAATCGTTCTTCAATGAAGAATCTTCATCCCTTTCGACTCATTATAGTCGTACCAAATCAAACTCAAATCATTGCGGGTATCAGCAACAATTCAAAGATAAAGCCAAAAAATGTGATTCAAGAATCAATCCTCCCTGTTCTCATAACAACAACAACAAGAACACAAGTACAAAAAACTTTATTTAATGATCTGAACCAGCAAATTGATTTATTAATCGATTTTTTAGAGTCTGATATTTGTTGGAAGCAGGTTGATTTTTAACTATAGCACTGACTGCTGTTAAAGTGTCGGTGTCAAATTTACCAACAGTTTAGTTGTATTTTAAAATATCAGATCTAATGCCAGCTGTTGTAAATTGAGCTTCAATATGCAAGAACCAAAGATCAAGGAAAGCTTTCCAGAAAGGTGGAATTTTTATCTAGATGGTCTCAAGTCTACCCGTATTATTGATATTAGCTGCTAAATTTTGTTGTCCGTTGATGTCATAATTTCCCACAAACCCTGAAACATGTGTTCGCTTAAATGTAATTCTCTACAGCTTAGCCTTGGAACCAACTTTCTAACTCTCATAGTTCTGGAGATCTTGGTCATCCTGCCCAATCATGGAAGTGGCCATATACCAGTATTGAGTCATATTTTCCCAAAACCCTGAAACACGGGTTCGCTTAAATTTAATTCTCTATAACTTTGCTTTTGGAACCAATTTTCTAACACTCATAGTTCTGGAGATTCGGGTCATCCTGCCCAATTCTGGAAGTGGCCATATACCAGTATTGGGCCATATTTTCCCAAAACCCTGAAACACGGGTTCGCTTGAATTTGATTCTACGGGCTACATTTCTTGTTTAATTCATATCTTCGGATCGGCTGAACCGATGTTAATGAGTAAAGAAGCATTTCGGCCTAAAGTTTCGCGTAGAATCCGGGAAAAATATTTTCCGGGGGGTACGTCACACGGAGAGGGGGGAGGAGTCAAAAAGTTCCTGTATAACGCTCCTTGGTCTGCAGATATACATGTAATGAGAAGTTTCCGGTGGGGGCTACATGTAATGAATAGCATGTAATGAATGACATGTAATGAATAATTTCCGTGGGGTGCACATATACATGTAATGACAAGTTTTCGGTGGGACAACGAGTAAAATACTATTAAAAATCTTTTAGTGGCAATTTGCATAAATTTACAATTTATGTCAATGTTTCATAGTCACGTTTGTATGCGTAACAGGTAAGCAGAAGGTAAATATACAAAAATAAAATGTAAATGGTTTCCCAATAGCTTTCTATTTCAGGTACTAAAATTTTCAGTCAGTCAAGATCAGGTTAGAAATTTGCAATAATTCAGGCAAAAATGAGACACATTAGTATTCGCTCATTCCACATTCATGAATGTATTGTGCAAACGAAAAAGCTACCTTCCTAATCGTATCACAATAACGCACTGTCAGGACTAATATTTCTTTATTCGCTAACAGTGCGTCGAAGCAGTCAGTCGTAGAGTGTGGTTTATCTAGTTTGTCTAACAGTTTGTTTAACAGTGAATTACTATTTAAGGAAGGTAAGTTCTCCTGAATTTATAGAGTTTCTCACCTTCTCTTGTACCCAGTCACTTCATAATTCTTCGCAAATTATAAGGTTTAATAGGCATTGATGATGCCTTTCACATGAAACCATAACTGTGCCATTTGGGAAATTTTTGAGGCTTTTTTTGTCATTTTACGTCGTTCGTAGCGCTACAAATATCTTCTAAAAATATCCCACATCGTAGAACTCGTCTCCGTCTTTCCAACAAGCCCCTTAACGTAAAAATCAGTTAAGGTAACGACACTTTTCGGAAGATCTGACCTCCGTATATTTTGATTTTTTTGTATCAAACATGTATCTCAAACAGTGAAAAACCTTTTATAGACAAAAGTGATCATCAAGATATGGAGATCGTTTTATGACATATGAGTCGGATTCTCTTCTTCGACGTTGTCTGTATATAGTCCAAGAACGTTATTATAAATAGTGGACAAAAATAGTGTATCTGTTTTCTTGTTGACGTTGTTTTCTGTACGTTTAATGGCTATCATTTCTTTAATATGTCTAGATTTTCGATTTCGATCTCTGAAAATTGTCTTTACATCATTCCATTTTGGCTCATGTTTTGGGCAGGATTATAACACATGTTTACATAAGGCACTGCGGGACTTGTTTTTAACAGCGATGTTATATTTATGACCTTCTTCTCTTGTCTCAACTCTGTTATGCGTCTCTCCAACATAGCAATGTACGCAGGAGCATGGAATATTGTAGACGACGTGTGATTGTTGCATAATCGGAACTTTGTCTTTGACATGGGTGAAAATCGACCGATGTAAACATAAGGCACTGTGGGAATTGTTGAAAATTTTGCGAATAAATAGAACGTACACTTCGGAATTCCCGAGGGGTGGATAAACGTAAATTTAGTTCGAACAAGGTAATTACTTTTCTGTTTTTTTTTTTTTTTGTTTTTCTTGTTTTTTTCTGTTTTTCCTTATTTTCTGTTTTGAAATTAAGAGTAAAACATATGAAGGGACCCGTACGTGTCAGAATAGGTGTGGCAAACAGAGTTGATGTTACGAAAAGACTCAAACGTATTTAAGTAAATATTGCCTTAACTCTTAAATGTATGAAATTACATCGACATTAAATAAGAACATATATAGGGGTACGCATCAGAATAGATGTGCCGAGCAGAAAATATGTTTCAAAAAGATTCGAACGCATTTAAGTAAAATGCCTTAACTCTTAAGTGTATGAAATTGTGTCGACATCAAATTGGATTGGATATTGCCGAAAGGGAAATATCAAAAAATTCCGAAATCCAAAAATAAATGGAAAAAATGTGAAAAAAATTGCACAAGGCCCGTTCTTAGAACCAACCTAGACCACTTAGGAAAGGCCTCTGGTCCATACTTCCACGAACAAAAAAGTTCGCCTCTTTTTTCTCTGCAACACTGCACAAAAAAACTCTTAATTAAAAATAGATTCACAAAAAACCACCAAATATCGTGTAGGATCGCGTAGCGCGAGTTGAGCCCACAATGAGGACTCTACAGCCCGAACCACTCGACAGATTTTGAATTAATTAATTTTCGTGATTTTCTGATGTCCATCTCTTTTATTAAGATTGATTTTTGTTTCAATTTCCACCAACCTTCAAAAAACCACGTTTTTAACCACTTTTTCGATAACGTCGAAAGTTTTCGACCGATTTTGCGAAAATTCATTCTTGATTTATTTTCTGATTATCTTTCAGAAAAAAAAGTTATCGCAGTGACGGACGGACGGGCGGACATTTTTTTTATTGTTGATTCGTCATCTAAGGACCATGATCAAAGCTCCTCCCCTATTCCGGGGTTGACGCATAAGACCCCTTTTCGAAAAACATTTTTTGTCTTGGGCAGACCTTAGGGCCATAAGGAAATGGCTCGGACACATATTTCAATAGACAAAAATGTTTCCCTCAATTTGCTCTGCAACATAGCACAAAAAAATTTTTTGGTTAGGCCTTACCTTAGAACAGAACTGCCCTAAGTACAGGCACTGGGTCCAAATTTGTTTTTAAATATAATTCGGTACTCGATTACTTCTCAAATAGAAAAAGTCTCAACAAAATCAGCTGGGATTTATCCAACTTATGTAAACAAACACGTTGGGCCCTAGTAGAAAATCTGTTTTAGGGCCCTGACTGAATCCAAGGGTTTCTAATCAAAAAATTTTCTTCCATAAAATTGGAGACAGTCCTAGACCTTTCGATCAAAAAAAATCGAAAGAGATTTACTCGAGTTATGTACAAAAAACAACTAGAGCACTAGCAGAAACTCGTTTTTAGTGCCCTAGCTATATCCTAGGGCCCAATCTCAAAAAAGTTTCTTCTACAAATTGTTGGGCTTTCATACACCTGTCGATTAAAAAAACAATCATGACACGTATGGCCTTAGCAGAGTCTCGTTTTCAGTGCCCTAGCTAAGTCCAACGATTCAAATCCAAAAACGTTTCTTCCATAAATTGTCGACCATGCCCAGATATTTCAAACAAAGAAACTTTTATGAAAATCGGAAAAGATTTACTCGAGTTATGTCCAAGGGGTCAAATTTAAAAAAATTGGGGTACATCTTACCGATTTTCAAGAACTTTTTCTCCTGGAAAATACGGTCGTGTGCTTTTAAATTTACGTGTTGTACTATTTTCAAGATTATCTCTTTTATCTCTCTTTTTCAATGTATTTTGTATTGGCAAAATTGCAAAACAGCAAAACTTTTACAGCAAGTAAATTTGAAAGCACTTGACCGTAATCAAAAAATTAATTACAGTATTGAATTTGGGCAAAATTGGTCAGAGAGTTTCGAAGTAAGGGTCGAAAAAGTGGTTAAAAACGTGGTTTTTTGAAGGTTGGTGGAACTTTTTCACTTATATTTCTGCGAAATTAGAACGGAAATCGCTCTTCAAGATTTCGAATGAAAGATGTGAACATCAGAAAATCACAAAAATTAAATTAGTGGAAATCTGTTGAGTGGTTCGGACTTTAGTGCCCTTAGTGCGGGCCTAAGTCACGCTACGCGACCCTACACGATATTTGGTGGTTTTTCATCAACATTCCTTTAATGATTAGGTTTTTGGGGCAGTATTGTAGAGAAAAAAGAGGAGAGTTTTTTTCTATGGAAGAATGGGTCAGAGGCATCTCCTAAGCGCTCTATTGTCTTTTCTAAATTTTAAACTTATTTTAAGGGATTGGAGAAGTTTTTAGCGCCACTGCTTCGTACGGGTTTTTCAATATTGCCCTTTCGACAATTTCCAGTACAATTTAGTGAAGACTTAATTGCTTCAGAGTTCAGGCAATAGATACGTTCGATAGATACGTTCAAATCTTTTTGCAACATCATTCTGATACGCACGGGTCCTTTACATATGTTTTTCTTCACCATTGCAGGACACCTTGTTTTGTTCTGAGCCCTACATATA
Organism: Pseudolycoriella hygida; assembly: GCA_029228625.1. Classification (NCBI taxonomy): domain Eukaryota; kingdom Metazoa; phylum Arthropoda; class Insecta; order Diptera; family Sciaridae; genus Pseudolycoriella; species Pseudolycoriella hygida. The sequence continues at coordinate 74,476,107 of CM055404.1, forward strand.
ATCGAGTAAGGGCAGTTCATAAAGTTTGTCACGCAAAAATCGACATTTTTGAGACCCCCTCCAACCCTGTTACAATTGTGTCACACGATTTGTGACGTAACGGGAAAAATATTTAAAAACCGAGGAAAGCAATAAAAATTCCATAAAAACGTCACGTTGGGTTTTTTTTGATCGAATAAAATATGATCTACACGCTCCTCTTAGATAACAATTGTGGTAGCTAACTCGCTATAAAATTTGAAGATAAGTTGACGAAATTTATTTCTTTTTAGCATGGGGTGCATTAAGAAAGAGCAGACGCAAATGAGCGAGGAACGATGGGAGATACCATTTGAGAGCATTATGGACTTGAAACGGATAGGATCCGGAGCGCAAGGGACAGTGTTCAGTGGCAAATTGAAAGATGAAATTGTTGCAGTTAAGAAGGTTAAAGACTTAAAGGAAACAGACATCAAATATTTAAGAAAATTGAACCATGAAAACGTCATCAAGTTTAAGTGAGTGTTTCGACTCGACTCAGAACGGACAGTTTTATTAACTTTTTGTTTCGTTTTGCAGGGGCGTTTGCACACAAACACAGGATTTTGGCATAATTATGGAGTATTGTCCACATGGATCAATGGATTTTATTTTAAGGGACGAAGAATTTCTGCGACCAGCACGGCTCGTTGCATGGGCCAAACAAATTGCATTAGGCATGCAATATTTGCATGATCACAAGATTGTACATAGAGATTTAAAGAGCCCCAAGTAAGTACCCTAAAACAAACTAATCAAAATATGGACAAACAAAAAATTTCATCCAAACTTAATTTTTTCCATTTGTTTCGTAATTTTTAATAAATTGAAAGAGTATATCCAAATTCTAAATTGAAGCCAAAACCCGAGGCAATATGTCCGCGCAGTCAGCCTGTCGGCTGACGACTTTGTTTCCATCCGCGCTTTTCGTCTAAGTCGCACCAGCGATTTAGCATGTCTTATCTGTTCCACGTAACCGAATCGTTCGGCTCTCCCTTAGTCAAATGGACTGTGGAACAGATTCTGCAGTCATACTGAAAAAAAAACTTAGAGAAAATCAGCGAAGATGTTGAACAAAATTCGCTGTAAAAATCAAATTAGCGACAAAATTAAACAAAAGATTCTTGTCGATTGTTTTCTTTAATTTTGCGCTAATTTCATTTTTTCGTCGAAATTCGTTCAAAATCACCTCTGATTTTTTAAAAAAAAAATTTCTTTATGACGGCGCGGCGCGGCGGGCGCACGGATCTTCTTAACGCGTAAAGAAAAAGCTTTTTCTGAATCGATTGGCTTTGAGTGCAGTCACGTTTTGAAACCTTTTCTAATTGCTCTTCTTCTTCTCTCTTCCTATCTATTAGTCCTTTTTGAATTTGTATTGTATTTGTTTCCCAAAGATCAAGAATGTATCTCCTTTCCCTATGACTGAGTAGATTCACTTGAGAGAATTCGGAAATGTTTAAACGAAGAGAGTGGTTTTCGAATGGCAAGGTGATCAAAAATGTTGGAAACTGTTCGAAATTCTCTCTTGAATGGGTCTATTCAATAAAATAAAAATGTTTCTGAAAACATTTCTCTTGTTGCAGTGTTCTAATTGGTGCAAATAAGACTGTCAAAATAATCGACTTCGGTATGAGTTGCGAATGGAACGAAATAAGTACGAAAAAGAGTTTCGCGGGAACGATAGCTTGGATGGCACCGGAATCGATTCGGAGCGAACCATGGTCCGAAAAGGTGGACATCTGGTCATATGGTGTGGTTTTGTGGGAGATGTTAACCTGTAAAATTCCGTACGAAGGTCTTAACTCATCGGCTATTATTTGGGGTGTTGGCAACCATTCTATGAACTTACATATTCCGGAAACGTGCCCTGACAAACTTCGTCGCATTATTGAATTGTGAACCGAAACACCGTCCGAGCTTCAAGCTTATTCTCAGCCATTTGGAAAAAGTCGAATTCTTTCAATAAATTCCAACGCACAAACGTTCG